>CM057790.1:20743297-21943297 GCA_030145905.1 Populus davidiana
GGTTTGCACTGGTGTTTAATGATCTGGAGAGGGTGCTGGAGGGATGCAATAGGGCAACAGTTATAATTAGTTTTTAATGGCCGTGGTGGCTGTCTCTCCCCTCCTTTCCAGGCTACTTGGGTTAGGATTTTGTGAGGTATATAGGAGAAATGAAGAGGTTGTAGAGCTTATGAGCTGGTGTAATCTTGATTCTCGATGTTTAAGAAGAAATTATGATCATTGATTATAGCCAAGAAAAAAAGCTTGTCCTGCTCTGTAATTGGCAAGGAGAGAACACCAACAGTCTCATATTTTGGACTCTTGAGGATGAGTTTTTTTATGTGTCACAAGAGCAACTCGGAGGCAAAGAAAGAAGATCTGAATGGTTGAAACTGGATAGGAACATCATGGTTATTGATATAGGCACCTATGATCTTGATTGATGTAGAGATGAAGGTGTTGAAGAGTGCAGCTCGAGCATGTTTTTTTATGATCCGTGATTGAGATGAGTCATTGCTGTATTTTGGGATAATTTTAGGGTATTTTAGTGGAAGGATGAGGGATAAAATTGGGTTAAAATAGGGCAACTTTTAGTCCGTGCTCTGCCCTCCTAGTCTGAGGTGATCCACCTTCTGATTTTTCTTGGAATGTCCATGTTGAACTTTTAGTTCTTTTAGGACTGACCTGTACGGGGTTTCTATCAATTCAAATTCGTAGAACCTTTTTCGTTGTTTTTGAGGAATATTTCTTTATAGATGGACTTTTGAATATCACGTTAAATTAGTATTATTCTAGCCAAATCTTTAACAATTTAAAATCCATTGGAGCCTTTTTAGACTTCATGAAGGATTCTTTCTTATGCAATTTATGTACAAAACTTTGTACAATGCTTTAAATTAAATGTTATGCATATATTTTCTCTAATTTGAAATACAAGCCATTCCTTCTTACAACTTATCTTTTGATTGATGGAAAGGTTTGCTATAACTAATCTAGCCTCTTGCTCACCTGGCTTCAACTACTCATGTTAGCCATGAGTAATTTTCTGAAGCATTAAAAATTTTACACACCCAATCTTTATATCGCTCACCTTGACCTATTTGTTTGTTGGAAATTTTCTGTCTAGTTGATCAATTTAAGAGAATCATCTAGTACCATTTCATCTAGCATAACCGATAAAAGATGAGCTCAACTATCATTATGAAAAACACTACCCTTGTCTCATTCCTAAAAGAGTTTTGTTTTTCACTAAATATGTTGAATGAATCAAATTACTTTTTGTAATGAAAGATGCCCCTCAATCTTACTATGGATTCTTTTAAATAAGATTTCCCCTAATTGAATGGATCAAATTGCTTTTTGTAATGAAAGATGTTATTCTCATTATTTCAGCGATCATCAAAAGATTTTGATGAAGTTCGCTAAACTATCATTTGACTAATGCTTGCAATGGACTCCTTGTCCCTAACTGATTTAGATATTATCCATTATCCCTTATAGGATCCACAACATTGCTTCATGATTACTCAACTTTTCAATGATAACTCATAAGAAGGACTATTACTGGTTGACGCATGTGCATTGACTACAAGAGACTTAATTCAATGACTAGAGAAGATCATTTTCCTTTACCTTTCATGGATCAAATCTTAGAAAGAGTTGTAGGTCATGAATTTTATTGTTTTCTAGATGGTTATTCAGGTTGCAACCAAATTGAAATTGCATTGGAAGATCAAGAGAAGACTACTTTTATATGTCCATTTGGTACTTTTGCATATCGAAAGATGCCTTTTGGATTATATAATGCCCCAATCATGTTTCAAAGATGCAAGCTTAACATATTCGGTGATATGGTTGAACGTTTTCTTGAGATTTTTATGGATGATTTTTCTATTTTTGGTGATTCATTTGATGATTGTTTAACTAACTTGGAATTTTTTTTGAACAGGTGTGAAGAGAAGAATCTTGTGCTAATTGGGAAAAAATGTCATTTTATGGTAACAAACGGCATGGTACTTGGTCACATTATTTCATCAACAAGAATTGAGGTTGACAAATCTAAAATCGAGTTAATTGCCAACTTACCAACATCAAAATCTGTTAAAGATGTTAGATCATTTTTAGGACATGCTAGTTTTTATAGAAGGTTCATTACAAATTTTAGTGTAATATCTAAGCCATTGAGTAACCTTCTAACAAAGGATAATATTTTTTGAATGGACTGAACATTCTGAAGAAGCCTTTGTTAAACTTAAAAACTTGCTTACTTCTGCTCTTGTCATTCAACCTCCTGATTGGTTATTACCTTTTGAAATAATGTGCGACGCTAGTGATTATGCCGTGGGTGCTGTCTTGGGATGAAAGAAAAGATAAGAAACCTTATGTGATTTACTATGCAAGTGAAACTTTAAATAGTGCTCAAATGAATTACACTACCACTGAAAAAAAAAATACTTGCAGTAGTATTTGCATGTGAAAAATTCAGGTCGTATCTTGTTGGCTTACTTGTAGTTTTTAGTGATCATGCAACATTGAAATATCTTCTTTCTAAGAAGGATTCTATGGCTAGATCGATGCGGTGGATTTTGCTACTTCAAGAATTTGATATCACAATCAAGGACAAGAAAGGCATTGAAAATGTTGTCGCGGATCATTTATCAAGATTGACAATATATTCTACATCTGACATCACACAAATCAATGATTACTTTCTTGACGAATCTTTACTTTCTATTTCTACAATGCCTTATTTTGCTAATATTGTTAATTTTCTTGCAACAGGAGATTTGCTAGCTTATTGCAGTACCTAAGACAAAAAAAAGTTTTTGAACGAAGTAAAGAACTTTTATTGGGATGACCCTTACTTATTCAAATATTATCCTGATCAAATATTTTGAAGATGCATTCTCGATAATGAGATAAGTAGTGTCATTAAATTTTGTCATTCTGAGGCATGTAGGGTTCATTTCTCATCAAAGAAGACCACTGCAAAAATCTTACAATGTGAATTTTATTGTCCCACCATGTTTAAGGACACACATGCATTCTGTAAAACTTGTGAAAAATTGTCAAAAGTTAGGATCTATTTCAAAACGTCACATGAAGCCTTTAAATCCTATTTTTGTGATTGAAATCTTTAACTGTTGGGGTATAAATTTCATGGGTCCATTTCCTCCATTTGGTTTTGTGTACATTTTAGTTGCAGTGGATTATGTTTCAAAATGGATAGAGGCAATTCCAATTCGAAACAATGATCATAAGACATTGATTAAGTTTATGAAAGAAAATATTTTGAGTCGGTTTGGAATCCTTTCAGCCATGACAAGTGATGGTGGAACACATTTCAGCAACAAGCCATTTGAGTCTTTAATGAGTAAATATGAAATCACACACAAAGTTGCCACCTTTTATCACCCTCAGACAATTGGACAAGTAGAACTTGGTAATAGGGAGATTAAACAAATCTTGAAAAAAACAATGATCCCTAATCATAAGGACTGGTCTTTAAGACTTAATGATGCACTTTGGACTTATCGAACTGCTTTTAAAACATCATTAGGCATGTCACCTTTGCAGGTTGGTTTATGGAAAATCTTGTCACTTGCCTGTGGAACTTGAACATAAAGCTTATTGGGCTATCAAAGCTTTTAATTCGAACCTTGATGATGCTAGCCAACTGCGTAAATTACAAATAAATGAGCTTGAGGAAATAAGAAATGATGCATATGAGAATTCAAAAATTTATAAAGCAAGAATCAAAGAGTTTCATGATAAAATAATCTTGAGAAAAACATTTGATGTTTGTAAAAAAGTTTTGCTTTATAATTCTAGACTCCATTTATTTCCTGGAAAGCTAATATCAAGATGGAGCGGTCCATTTATTATGAAATGTGTGTGTATCCTTATAGGCCTTTGATATTGAGAATCCAAAGAATGACAATGTTCTTAAGGTAAATGAACATCGTTTGAGAGCTTACTTTGATAATTTTCCTAATGAAAATGAATCCACTGGTTTGAATGATCCTGTATATAAAGGTTGCTTATTTTGTTTTTCTCACATTGTTTTTGTGTTTCTTTTTGGTGTGACTCTTGTTTTGCTAGTCTTTCTTCAACCCGGTGAAATGGCAGATAATGGTACTCCGTGACTCTTATGTTGGTTCTTTCAGTTTCCCATGATAACTGATATCTGTGTATATATTTGTTCAATTCCTTATTCCTTGTCTTTTCTTTGTATCTCTTTTCCATTTCTCATCTAAAAAATGGACACCACTCTTGAAAAATTGAAAAAGTATTTTCCGCTTTGCCTAAAAATACAATTGTAAAAATTTACTATGCTAGGTGTGAAAGATTAAGGTTGTTAATGAACCATGAAATTCCTTAAGATATTCATTGGATGATTGAAGCAAAGGTCTGATTATCATGTGAGTCTTCAAATTCTTTTATTTCATACATGTCTGGGATAGGTAAAAGCACTTTTGCAAAAAAACGTTGTGCAAAACGACTGAAAGTCTGTTACCGATGTGCCAGATGGACTTGTAATGCACAATGTTGTTCTTTAGGAATGATATCTATAAACCGTGAAGATAAAATACAATTCATTAAGGATGGCTTGAGTACGAAGTCTTTAGATAATCTTTTATTAACTCTTGAGACACCTCCTAGTGGAGATGTGCATCGTGTAATTCATGATTTATGGCCCTATTTTCATAAAGAACATGATCGACTTAGTCTTGAGAATCTGAATAAAAAAAGACCCTGTTTGTCAGTTTTTAAGAAAACTAGATGGGAAGCTTATCCCCGACCTATAAAGGGCGTTTAAGCCGTTCTTGGATGTAAAACCAAGGGAAGATGTGAGCCACAATTCAACTACTTGTACAAACACATGTTCAGAGAGAGAGAGAGAGAGAGTGTGTGTGTGTGTGTGTGAGACTCCAGTTGGCCTACATATAGGTGGTATGATTACATTTCAATTTCTCATCTATAAAATCTTCTCTTCCTTCCCTTCATTTCTACTCAACCCATACATTCAAAAGATTTATAAGTGTGTAGAAATGATAGGTTCCTCAAGTTATCAAATAAAAAATATTTGTGTTTTTGGTGTATCTAGTCCTGGGAAAGAAATGGAGTTTTTAGAATCAGCAAATCATCTTGGTTGGGTATTAGCTGAGAGAAATATTAATTTAGTGTATAAGGGAGGCAACTTTAGGTTAATGGGGAGTGTGTCAACAATTGTATTTTTAGGAGGTAGTCAAGTTTTGGGTATCATTCCCAAAGCTTTAGCCAAAATGGATATTATCAGAAAAATAGTTGGAGAGGAACTACAGGTCTCCACAATGTCTAAACGAATGAATGCAATGTTTGATCATGTTGACGCCGTCATTGCCTTACCAGGTGGTCTGGGCACATTAGAAGAAACATTTCATATTTTCTCTTGGGCCTAACTGAACATTCACCAAAAACCTATAGGTTTGCTCAATGTTAATGGTTTTTATGATAATTTGTTTTCTTTTCTTGATCATGCCGTGGAACATAATTTTCTAACATCTTCGGCACAACAAATTATAATATCTGATGCTACTGTTGGATTTGAGCCTTAGTTTGTAAAAACTTGTGTCTTTTAGTTTTATTAATAACATATTATTTTTCTGTTTTGTTATCTCTTGTATTTGTTTAAGTGTGTTTCAGGCTTGTCAGTAGTCGCTGCTTCAGGTGATGTCTTCTATACTCTACCTTTCTACCTTAGAACATTGAGGACAATGTTTCGTTTTGGTTGAGGGGAGAGGGTAGTAGTCGTAAGTTAAAAAAAAACTAAATTTTTGTTGTTATTATAATCATTTGACAAAACTGTTATTGTTAGGATTGTAGAGTATGGAGGAATTTTATTGACTCTTGAGACACATCTTAGTAAACATTTTTATCAAGGTCTATCATAACACTTCTTGAAATATTCAGGTTTACAAATTCTCACATTGTTATCACTTGATTATGCTCATTTACTCATTTAACAAGTATTCTTAAACCTTCATTTTCACACACACACACACACTTTTACATATGATTGTGGGTTGCAAATTGTATTATTACATTAATTATGTTCTTTTATTAAAGGTAACAACTAAGGGAAATGGATAACATATAATTTGTCAATTTTTTTTTAATATAATATTGATGATAATAAAAACATAGAAAAGTTTGGTTTTGTAGCCTCTCTAACCTAAGCAATTAAGCCCGAATAGGTCTTTTAACACCTAATACCCTAAAGTCAACTGACTTGAAAGCTAATGGCTCAATGCTTGTTACATGGGTTGAGGAGAAAAGCTTAAAGGAATCAAACATTGCATTATCTACTTATCAGTATCGGTAACTCGAGTTACTAAGCTTGTAAGGGTGTCTCAACACCTAATGCTCTAAGATTAACTAGTCTAGGAATCATTAGCCTAAAGCTTGTTATATGGGTTAAAGATGCATTGTGTTTTAAGTTATATGTATATATATTAAAAAAAAGAGAAAAAAAGAAAAGAAAAGAAAAAGATAATAAATTACAACCCAAGGAAGTTAACCTTAGAAAAATATTAGAACAAAATTGTGTTTTCATCCAAGTAACGCCCTATAACTATGTGTTGATATATTAAGCACAAAAGGAAGGTTTATTAATATCTTATTTAAGAAGTATTAAGAAGATAAATAAATCTAATGATAGTTTGTTTATTTGGATAGATTAATGGAAGTTGAAGGATGAATGCCTTGCTTTTTGAATTTTGTACATTGTTTTTCTACTTTAACACTTTAATTAATAGGGACCAAAAATAAGCTAGTTGGGGGGGGGGGTGTGATTAGTACTTAAAAATACATTTTTATCAAGGTTTTATATCATTATATTGCACTTAAAGTATCATTAAATTCCATAACAAGTACCATAATAACAAGTACGATAATATAAGATATCTTTAATTTATGGTAAATGCTCATTTCAAATGCAGGTATGTTTCACATTTCAAAGGATTGATTGATTTTTTTAACTATTGAAATTGAGAAGACAAAGAGAGGGCTATGCTTAAAGAACAGATGCCAGTTCAATTCAAATTGAAACACCATTCGGTTATTGGATCATAACTAGACCTGTAGAACTTGGATTTAGGTCTGATGTATATGGATAGAAAGCTAAGACATAGGCCTAAACTTTCATGAGGAGTACAAGATTCAAAATGACCGTTTTTAAGTTTAAATTATAGCAACAAACGAGAAGTCAAAATTTATCCTACAACCCAGACACTGTTCATTGTTCAGCCCATATCTCGAGTTCTAGAAGTCCAAATGAGCTCATTCTTGTTTTGTTGGAAACCTGAGACAAATGCCCAGAACTTTCATGAAGACTACCTATTCAAATTATGATGTTAACAATGACATTTTGTTCAGACAAAAAGATAATGATTGTCACCAAGTCAAAAGGTGGCCACCCACTCACTAATTACTCATCAAATCAATAGTTCCGAATTTTAGCCTATAAAAGGAGGCATTTGCCATATATTTAGATATTTTAGTGTTCAGATCAAGATCTTGCTCTTGCTCTCTTTCATTGTATTTTGTAATGTGCAAGTTTTATTTCATGTTATATTAATCTCTTGTTTATGCTTTTCATTTCCTTTCCTTTTCTCAGTTCATGTATATCATTATTATGTTTTTATTTTGTCTATTTATGTTTCTCATCTTCATGATGTTTAGTTAAGTCAATTTTTTCATGGTGAAAAGGATACACTAATGGTGTAAGAATAAGTATAATATAAACTTAACATGGACTTTAATGTTTAATACTAACATGTTTTGTATTTATTATCTTACTCATTTTTAATACCTTGCTTGTTAAATGGTTAATCTAGATTTGACATACCGTTAGTGGATCGTCTAACCTTGACAATTGCTTTATCTTTGTTTAATCCTTACATCAATATCTCATCTTAAAAGTTTTCTTTAACTCCTTTCCATTTATTATTTGTAATTTTATATAGTTGACCTCTCTGTCGTTTGACCTCCGTCTTGCCAGGTTATTTATTACTTTGAAACTCCTGCACTTGGGATAAGACATCAATCTTTTGATCGTGTCACTTCATCAGGCTCTATCACCGATCCTAGTACTCTAGCTAAGCAATTTCAAAAGTTTCTTTCCTTACAGCCACAAGCAATTTTTGCTTCTCCTTCTGTAGGTCGGTTGCCTCTTAGTTCCTCAAGCATGTCACATTCTGAATGTGTCTTGGATTCTGGTGCTTCACATCATGTGTCTCTAGATTCTTCATCTTTTACCTTTGTGTCCCATTTGCCTTTCATTCCTGTCATGACTGTTGATGACACTCTTATGCTCTTAACATGTGTTGGTTCTGTTGTCACACCTCACTTGGCTTTCTCTAATGTTTATCTTATTCCGAAACTCAAATTGAATCTTGCTTTTATTGGTCAAATATATGATTCTAGTGATTATTTAGTTATTTTTTTTTTTTATTATGTACAGGATCTGCAGTCTCAGAAGCTGATTGGGACAGACCGTAGGGATAATGGACTTTATATTTTGGATGAGTTAAAAGTACCAGTTGCCACTGCTGCTACTACTACTGTTGATTTGTTTTCTTTTTGTTTAAGTCCTTCATCTTCTAGTTTTTATTTATATCATTCTTGTCTAGGTCATTTTTGTCTTCTCATTTGAGATTTTTAGCATCTACAAGAGCTTTAGAAATTTTTTAAAATTGTGATATTTCTGATTGTAGTGGATATAAACGATAATTTTTTTTCTTTACCTTTTAATCGAAGTATTTATGTTTCTTCCTTACCATTTAACTTGATTCATTCTAATATATGAGGACCTTCTTCTATTGCCATAAAAGAAGGGTCTTGATATTATGTTTCATTTATTGATGATTATATTCGTTATTGTTGGGTTTATTTAATAAAACATTGTTCTGAATTCTTTGAGATATATACAGCCTTTCGAGCTCTAGTTAAAACTCAATATTCTACTATAATCAGATGTTTTAGATGTGATTTGGGTGGAGAATACACCTATAATAAATTTTGTTAGTTGCTTTAGATGGAACCATTCACCAAACTTCATATGTAGATACTCTGAGCAAAATGGAGTTGTTGAACGAAAACATAGGCACATTGTTGAAATTACTCGTTCTCTCTTGTTGTCTACTTCTGTTTCTAGTGAGTTTTGTGAAGCAGCTGTCCTTACTACTGTAAGTTTGATAAATACCATTGCATCTTCTCATAGTTCGGGTTTGTTCAATAACTCAGAAACTTTATGTGTCTCGTTATGTTGTCTTTCTCGAGCATATACCTTTCTTTTCTATTCCATCCACTACTCATAGCCAGACTAGACCTAATCTTATTCATATAAATCCTTTTTATGAGGATTCTGATAGTTTATCACCTTATGTTTCGAGTACCTTAGATACCCCTCACTACGTTCTACCAATTTGTACTCATCACTCTACAGGTACTGACACTTTACTCTCTAGCACACCTGAATCTCCATTCTTATCTACAGCCTCTCGAGCTTCATCTGAAATTACGGATCCACCTCTACGTCAATCTATACGGATTCGTAAGTCCACAAAACTACCAGATTTTGTTTATTCTTATTGTTTTTCATCATTTACTTTTTTTTAGCTTATATTTATTGTCTCTTTGAGCCCTTTTCCTATAACAAAGTAATTTTTGATCCTTTTTGGCAGCAAGCTATGGCTATGGAACTTTTTGCTTTACATTAACAAATACTTGATATTTGGTTCCTCTACCTCCTGGTAAGAGTGTTGTTGGTTGTCGTTGAGTGTACAAGATCAAGACTAATTTTGATGGGTCTATTGAGCGATGCAAAGCTAGGTTGGTTGCAAAAGGTTACTCTTGATAGTATGGTATGGATTATTAGGAGACATTTGCCCCTGTTGAAAAAATGACTACTATTCATACTCTTATTGCAGTAGCTTCGGTTTGTCAATGACATATCTCTCAACTTGATATTAAAAATGCCTTCTTGAATGGAGATTTTTAAGAGGTTTATATGGCACCTTCTCCTGGTGTTTCACATGACTCTGGGTATGTTTGTAAGCTTAAGAAAGCATTATATGGTCTCAAACAAGCACCTCGTGGTTGGTTTGAGAAATTTTCTATTGTGATCTCATCTTTTGGATTTGTTTCTAGTACTCATGATTAAGCTCTTTTTATTAAGTATACTGATGCATGTCATATCATTTTGTCCTTATATGTTGATGACATGATTATTACTGGTGATGACATTGATGGTATCTCAGTTTTGAAGACAAAGTTGGCTAGACAGTTTGAAATGAAGGATTTGGGTTCTCTTTAATATTTTTTAAGTATTGAGGTAGCTTAGTCACCTAGAGGTTAGATTCTTTCTCAGTCGAAGTACGCTGGAGATATTCTTGAGCGGGCAAGACTTACTGATAACAAGATTATAGATACTCGCATTGAAGTTAACGCAAGGTATTCCTCTTCTGATGGTTTACTTTTGACAGATCCTACTTTATATCGTACTATTATTAGGAGCTTGGTATATCTCACCATTACTCATCCAGATATTGCATATGTTGTTCATGTTGTTTGTTAGTTTGTTGCTTCTCACCAGGCAATTGTTCTTTGTATTTTGTGATATCTTCGGGGTATAGTCTTTCAGAGTCTTTTACTTTCATCCACCTCTTCCTTTGGAGCTGCGTTATACTCTGATGCTGATCATGGTAGTGATCCCATAGATTGCAAGTCGGTTACTGGTTTTTGTATTTTTTTAGGTGATTCTCTTATTTCTTGGAAGAGCAAGAAACAATCTATTGTTTCTCAATCCTCAACCAAAACAAATTATCATGTTATGACATCTACTACTAAAGAGATTATTTGGCTACGTTGGTTACTTGTGAATATATGAATTTTCCTTTCTCATACTACTCCTATGTCTTGTGACAACCAGAGTTCTATTTATATTGCTCACAACTTTATTTTTCATGAACAAACTAAGCGCATTGAGATCGATTGTCATCTTACTCGTCATCATCTTAAGCATAACACCATTACTTTGCCTTTTGTTTATTCTTTCTTGCAAATTGCAGATTTCTTTACCAAGTCACATTTCATTTCTCATTTTGTTTTCTAGTTGGCAAACTCTCGATGCTTGTAGCTGTCGCCTCGTGAGTTTGAGGGGAGATGTTAAATAATATATTTATTTTGTTTTATTTATTAAGGGTAGAATAATATTTTTATCTTGACCTATATATAATCTCTTTGTATTTAGGTTAAATGATGCACTTTAGAATAAACTAATTAAGAAGAACTCTAGCCTCCTTCTTTCTTATGTTCATATTTATTTTGTGTTAATTTAATTGATTTAACATATCCAACATCAGCTCTAAGAAAATAATGAGTTTTGGACAATTGACACATCACCAAAGTTAAGAAAATATGACATCGTCAACTACAAGTAATAAGATAATAAATTAAAAACATAGTTAAAGTATAATATTTTTATTTGCAATTAATGAAAATTAATAATTAGAATAAATATAGAAACAAAGCACATCAAGTTTATAGTGATTTGTTTATAAAGAATTGAAACCATAATTTATTATAATTATCGCAGGGTGCGAGCACCGCAACTTCGTCTAGCGACGACGGAGGCTCATGTCGTGCATCCTGTGTTAGGTGTAGTGTTGTTGGAAAAAGGTTTTTGAATTGAATCATAAAATTATGATTAATGTTCATGAGTCGCCACCTAGTATTATGGTCACTTGAAACCTATGATCTGCAAGAGTCTCTGGTTTCTATTTGTTGGTCTCGTCTACGATTCAATGTAGATATCTCTTAATGAGAAAGTCTCTACCTTATTGGATAAAGTCCTAACCATTCTAAAGTCAAAATTTAACATCGTATTTTCTACATCTTGTATCTTTAATACCTAAGAGTGTATTTTATCGTGTAATTTTACACTTCACAGGTATTAAAGTCTACATTTGGATTCTAAAAAAATTTTGGAAAAAGGTTTTTGATATTTTGACAAAACCCTTAATCATAAACTGGTTATGATATTCTTTTTTGTTTTTGGTTTTTCAAAACATGAGAAAGATGAAATTTTTGTTTTTTCAAGAAAATATGCTTGAACATTTTTTGGATTTGACCATATGCATGAAAAACAAATATTGTATTTGTTTTTTTGGAAAGGAAAATTAGTTTAAAATTTTTGATATTTTTTTAATTTTTTTAGAGAAGTTTTGAAAAAAACCGGGTATTTTAATACTGGATCTGTATATTACAGTGTAAGTATACAAACTTGATATTTTGCAAAATTGCTGGAAAAATATGTGAGAAAATAAAAAAAAATTGAAAGGTTTTTTTTTTTTTTAATTTGTTTTTGTTTTTTGTTTACCTAAAACATTAATAATAATAATATGTAACATACTATTATATTAATATGTTATAAAATACATGGGTTGTGCTCGGCCTAGCTGATTAGGCCAAGCACAACCCTATAAAAAGGTGGGCTGATAGCTGCCCAAAATGGTTGGGCTGATCTCGGCCCTACATGTTTTTTTTTTAATTTTATGGGGACGAGCCATATCCGACCCAAAAATTTGGTATAGTCTAGATTAGGTTCGGCCCATGTGCAATGTTAATTAATTGCAGAACATGAACAATAGTTCATGTTCTGCATGCAACTATAAAGTTGTAGAGTTAGCAGGGGAGAACAAGAAAAAGAAGGAGGCTTGACGACGTGGAGGGGATAGACGTGCTTTCACTGGTCTTGTGTTAGGTGTAGGTGTTAGTGGCTCAAGGCGGAGCTAGAGGAAGAAACGACAGTCGCAGGAGGGCCAATGGATAAGATGAAAACATTAATGGTGATGCAGATGGGTGGCTGCCATTGTGGAGGAAGAAGGGGAAGTGAATGGTGGAGAGGGTGGTGGTCAAGCTAGTGATGAGGGTGGTGGTGGCCATAATTTTCTGTTGGGATAGTAGAGAGAGAGAGAGAGAGAGAAGGTGGCAGCAACCAGAAAGAGGTTGATTTTTTGGCTTACTTTGGACCCAATTTTCTCCTCTCTCCAGCCTTATTTATAGGGGATCAAAGAGGATAATCTTGTCTACACAAGGGAAAATTGTCAACCCTTGATTTGGTTGTGAAGGATTTCAACCATTGGCTCAAAGTGTGCATCATGAGTTGTCAAATCTGCTGAAAAAGACTGCTTGAGTTAGCCTTTTTGGGCCAGTGCTAAGGCCTTCATGTTGTCATTTAGCCTGAACGGTTCACATGATGTTTAGAGAAATGTAGGTGATCATTTGCGTGAAAGTTTGGTTAAATTTTACAAAGAAATGAAGCATTAAATGCACCTGAAAGGTAGGCACTCAGATAGTTTCTTTTGGGTAAAACGAGGAAGATAATGAATAGTGACCAGACGACGCGTTGTTTGGTCTTTTTATTTTTCAAAATGGCGTCGTTTTGATTAAAATTAGAGATTTTTGTTAAACTTCAATGTAGTCCTTAATCGTTCAATTGCGCTCAATAGAACCTCTAATTGACCCTAAACCTTTGATGTAATGCAATTAAGCCCCTGCCAAATTACAATGAGAACCCTTAATGTACGCGCTTTTTTCCATATGATCCTTAGTTTTGGATTTATGCAATTTAACCCCTAATTGATCATTAAACTTTTATTTTTTTTCAATTTAACCCCTGGTTTTTCTCAACTAAGCCCCTATAGTTTGGCATCCTTTGCATTTTAGTCCTTAGTTGTGAAATTTCTCATTTTAGCCTTGAATTAACCCCAAAACTTTAATTTTCTTGCAATTTTGCCTCTTATTTCAACCAATTAACTTGATAAAAATTAAATTTGGTCTCTTAAAATTCCAATCTTTTAAATTAAGCTCAAATTGGACTCCCAAATTTAATTTTCCTCTAATTAAGCCCATAATAAAATTAATTTGACCCATTTAAAGTATAATTAAGTCCTTGTACTTAATGAAATCCTTCAATTGGACCCCATTTAATTTTAAAACACAATTAAAATTGAATTTGGCCCGTGATTAAATCAAATTGGCCTATTAAAAATTTAATTATGTCCTTGAACTTAATTTTTATGCAAATTCGTCCAATAATCACTTAATTTAACCTTGAATTTGCATGTTTTATTAATGTTCGGGCATAATGGGGTACAATTCTTGAATTTCCTCCAAAATTGCAGCTTGATTTCCCAGCCTGATTTCTCCAAGTTGTCAGGCATTTTTATTTTTGATTTTATTTTATACTTTTTTTAAAATGTGAATTTTAGGGAATAACCTAGAATTGGGTTATGACAATAATCATCTTAATATTTTTTGTTCTTAATGATTTAATTATAAAATATTAATCTTATTTCATTGAAATAAATTTTTTTGAAGAAAACGTTCTACATGTTAACTAGAATTTCTTTTAATTAAATTTATGGCACTAACTAAATATAACCATGTAGAAAATATAATTATAATGTTTTGGATTGCTAAAAAGTGGTTGCATTTAAAATAAAATAATGAATTCTTTATCCAATTATATTCTTTTTTCATTTAGAAAACAATGAAAAATTTATAAGGAAAAAGTGTAAAAGAAAATCTCTAAAACGTGTTCTCCAAGCAAAATACAAGTTTAGAAAATTTTAAAACAAGTTTTCGAATTCTCTGAGTAGAGAATAGTTATATTTGAATAAGAAGTTCCTGTTTGGAAAAGTAAAATCACTCTACTCTTGAACAACCTCTGAATTTCTCTCTATTTGTTTTAATAAGAAAAAAGCATTAATAACAGAAAAAAAAAACATATCAAACGACAAGAAAATAAATAGCAATAATAACAATAAAGAAACAGACTTAACAATAAAGAAAGAGACTTAATGATAATAGCAAATAAGCTTTTTTTATTATTAACCTATATCTATCAACTTCATTAAATACACATTAAAGATGTATTAATGAACAAAGTAATTAGTGACCAAGCATTTGGAAGCCTTTTACTTATAAATTAGTTAGGAAGTCGTGTCATTCAATTCAATTAAAGAATCCACAATCTTCATCTCTTCCCTGGTTGAGTTTTAAGCAAGATGGCAATTTTTCAAACAAAATATTTCATGGTTCTATTGTGTTTGATTGGAGTATTCATGGGTACACCAGGACTCGCAGGACGCAGTGTTGCACCATCGGGAGAACCCATGCCCAAGCTTAGCAAATATATAGCAGGTTGTGCTGCAAAGTTGACTGGAAAATGTGGAGCAGAGATTTTTCATAGTTTTAGTGGCAACAATAATAATCCATCAGACAGTTGTTGCCAGAAGCTCGTGACAACAGGAATAGATTGTCATAATGCATTTACAGAATTTCTCGAATCAAAAGAGCCCCAAGAAAATCCATCTAAGATTTCTCTAAGGAGCCTGGATATTTGGAATCATTGTGTTGCTGTTGCAGCTAAACCATAGAAACTCTTTCCCTTGACAGTTTAACAAATGGTTGTGTTTCTGTCGCAGCCCAACCATTACTCATCAGTATGGTAATTTGTTTCCCCACAAAAACTAGTATGCTATTTTAATAATACATGCTTCCAAAACTCTTGCCTCTCTCATTTCTATTGAAGTTCTAATATCTTTTACTTGAAAATTTATTTTTTGAAAGGTATAACATATTTTGTTTAGCGAATATGATTTCATTAAAAAATTTAAAGGTTGTTTGTAACTCTCTAAATTCAATTGAGAAAGTTGAAATAAAATCTTGTGTTTAAAATAATTTTAAGAGTCAGGAACTGAATTTGAAATGAAATTTATTCTCTAAAAATAATACAAAAGTAAATTAGAAGTCAATGACTCTGATTTGCTGCACTAAAAGAAATTTAAGGTGCCCAAAATTTTTTGTTTTTAATTTGACGACAGACACATCGCTCGCCTCAACAGAGGATGCTACATTCGTAAACCTTCTCATTATTGTAAGAAATTAGAAGAAAAAACCAAGAATATAATGATTAAAGACAATTGATACAACATCAGCTCTAAGAAAATAATGAGTTATAGACAATTGATACGTCACCAGAGTTAAGAAAATATGACATCGTCAACTACATGTAATAAAAAATTAAATTAAAAACATAGTTGAAGTATAATATTTTTATTTGCAATTAATGAAAATTAATAATTAAAATAAATAGCGAACACAAAGCACATCACTTGCCTAAACAGAGGACACGTCTTTGTTAAACCTTCTCATTATTGTAGAAGAAAAAGAAAGAATAAAAGAGCAAGAATATAAGGAATTAGAGAAAATTGACACATCTTCGGCTCTAAGAAAATAATGAATTATAGACAATTGATACAAACCCAGCGCAAAGAAAATATCACATCGTCAACTCCAAGTATTAAAAAAAATAAAATGAAAACAAAGTCAAAATACAATATTTTTATTTGTAATTAATGAAAATTAATAATTAGAATAAATGTAGAAACAAAGCACATCAAGTTTACAACGATTTGTTTGTAAAGAATTGAAACCATAATTTATTATAATCAACTTAATATTTTGTGTTCTTAGTGATTTAATTATAAAATGTTATTCTTATTTAATTAAAATTAAAATTTATGATGAA
The DNA here is from genome assembly GCA_030145905.1 of Populus davidiana. Lineage (NCBI taxonomy): Eukaryota > Viridiplantae > Streptophyta > Magnoliopsida > Malpighiales > Salicaceae > Populus > Populus davidiana. The sequence continues at coordinate 20,759,916 of CM057790.1, forward strand.
AAAGCTGTACTTGTTAACTAGAATTTCTTTTAATTAAATTTATGACACCAACTAAATATAAACATGTAGAAAATATAATTTTAATGTTTTACATTGCTAAAAAGTGATTGCATTTAAAATAAAATAATGAATTATTCATCATATTAGATTCTTTTATCATTTTAAGAACAATGAAAAACTTATAAGGAAAAACTGTAAAAGAAAATCTCTAAAACGTGTTCTCCAAGCCAAATACAAGTTTACAAAATTTTAAAACAAGTTTTCGCATTCTCTGAGTAGAGAATAATTATATTTGAATAAGAAGTTCCTGTTTGGAAAAGTAAAATTACTCTATTCTTGAACAACCTCTGAATTTCTCTCTATTTGTTTTAATAAGAAAAAAGCATTAATATCAGAAAAAAAACATATCAAACAACAAGAGAATAAATAGCAATAATAACAATAAAGAAACAGACTTAACAATAAAGAAAGAGACTTAATGATAATAGCAAATAAGCTTTTTTTTTTATTAACCTATATATCAACTTCATTAAATACACATTAAAGATGTATTAATGAACAAAGTAATTAGTGACCAAGCATTTGGAAGCCTTTTACTTATAAATTAGTTAGGAAGTCGTGTCCTTCAATTCAATTAAAGAATCCACAATCTTCATCTCTTCCCAGGTTGAGTTTTAAGCAAGATGGCAATTTTTCAAACAAAATATTTCATGGTTCTATTGTGTTTGATTGGAGTATTCATGGGTACACCAGGACTCGCAGGACGCAGTGTTGCACCATCGGGAGAACCCATGCCCAAGCTTAGCAAATATATAGCAGGTTGTGCTGCAAAGTTGACTGGAAAATGTGGAGCAGAGATTTTTCATAGTTTTAGTGGCAACAATAATAATCCATCAGACAGTTGTTGCCAGAAGCTCGTGACAACAGGAATAGATTGTCATAATGCATTTACAGAATTTCTCGAATCAAAAGAGCCCCAAGAAAATCCATCTAAGATTTCTCTAAGGAGCCTGGATATTTGGAATCATTGTGTTGCTGCTGCAGCTAAACCATAGAAACTCTTTCCCTTGATAGTTTAACAAATGGTTATGTTTCTGTCGCAGCCCAACCATTACTCATCAGTATGGTAATTTGTTTCCCCACAAAAACTAGTATGCTATTTTAATAATACATGCTTCCAAAACTCTTGCCTCTCTCATTTCTATTGAAGTTCTAATATCTTTTACTTGAAAATTTATTTTTTGAAAGTTACAACAGATTTTGTTTAGCGAATATGATTTCATTAAAAAACTTAAAGGTTGTTTGTAACTCTCTAAATTCTACTCAGAAAGTTTAAATAAAATCTAGTGTTTAAAATAATTTTAAGAGTCAAGAACTGAATTTGAAATGAAATTTATTCTCTAAAAATAATACAAAAGTAAATTAGAAGTCAATGACTCTGATTTGCTGCACTAAAAGAAATTTAAGGCGCCAAAAACCTTTTTTTTTTTTTTTAATTTGACGACAGACACATCGCTCGTCTCCTCCACACGCCACCGCCACTAGCAGCGCATGGGTGCACGCACCGCAGATGAAGCCAAGAAACCGATGGATTGGGAATATCTTTTTCTTCTTCGTCTTCCTACGCTGGCAGTGAGGGTCACCGTCACCTGCAACAATAAAAAATGCACAAACAGCAGTCAGTTTTAATTTTTCTTTCCTTTACAGATCTACTTCTCTTTCTCTTCTTCTCCATTTCGAATCTACTTCTCTCTACAGATCGGTTCTTTTCCTAACCATTCTTCTCTGTTTCATGTGGCAGCAAGACCAAGGTGGCCGCCGGCTGCTAGGCTTTTGTCGGGTCTGGCCGGCGAAGATGGAGAAGAGATCTGTTGTCGCCCGCAGCCGCTGGAGCTGCTATGGAGGTGGGAGAGGTTCTTGGCGGTGTGTTTAGGCGGAGATATCACTAGGGAAGGAGAGCTCTGGTTTTTCAACGGGAGGAATGGCTTGTCCGGTGTAGAGAGGGGAAAATGGTTGGGGAGACGACTCTGTTGGAGGTGGAAGGAACAGACAACCGAGAGGAGGGATGGCTGGCTTTTTTAGAGAGAACCAGTTGAGGGAAAGGGCAGGTCTGTGGAAGTGGGGGTGTTCGGGTGGCTGGTCTGTGTGGGCCAAGAGAGGTGAGGGACAATGGGCGTTGTTCAGTGGCTGGGAAGGGAAGATGAGAAGGAAAAATGGCCAGAAGGGGGGCACTAGAGGGGTCTCTTGTTCGCCTAAAGGAAGAAGAAACTGAATCCAGGGGGGTGCCGTTTTTCTTGGCTGGGAGAAAAAATAAGGTTTAGGGTTTTTTGTTTGTGTTTTGCCTTATTTTTCTATTTCAAAAGTCCCCCCCCCCAGTTTGTGTGTGTTGAAGACCAGTATTTATAGGCAAAAATATTGTTAGGTTTTCAAACTTGGTTCCTCAACTTCTTTTTTTTGTAAATTTTGATTTTTTTTCTTATTTTTGGGATTTTTTTTATCAACATTGCCTCGAATGAGAAAAATTGGTGATTTTTAAAAATAACATATTAAAAGTCGAACGCGTTCCCAAGATATTTAAAAATTTAAATTCTTTTAAGACGATATTAAAAATGCTAAAAACAATGAAAATATATTAAAAAAATATATTTTTTTGGATTTTCGTTGTTTTTCTCTATTTTTTGATTTTTCTAAAAATTTATCAAAATATGAATAAAAAATTGGGCAGCAACAATGAATATGCCCCCTGCAGTTCCAATTTAAGATGAAGTGAATTTTTTCCTTTGTAAGATAACCCTGATTAGGATCACACCCCACATTTGGGGCAAGTATTAAAAAATGATGAGAATAAAGGTATTTGAGAATGTCCACTAACATTGAGAAAGTGGTCAAAAAACTCAAAAAATATAGAATACAAGTGAACAGAATCCACAAGATATTGATTGAGGCCACTGAGTAGGATAGCCCAGCAAGCCTAACAAAAAAAAAAGGGCTTTACTAAATGACAAATCTTGAAAAGACACACAAGTATCTAAAAAACAAGCAAAAGCTTCTCATGCAATTTCGATGACCAAAGAAAAGGAAAATCATTAAGGAACTTATAAATAGAATAGAAAAAGGGCATTGATATCTTGATATAAGCAGATAAAGAAATTCAGGAAAGAAAAGTCGATTAGGTGTTCGATCAAAGGTTTAAAGTGAAAAGAAAAACCTGGAAAAATCCTTTGTCTCAAAGAAAAGGTCTACTCTTAGCACAACATATGCTAGAAAAAATGACAAAAGATGATGAAAAGGCATAAAGGAGTGAAAGTGATTTTAAACCTATAAAAACCCTCAAACACCATTTGAGCCTACAAACTCCTTTTCTTTGGTAGCCATGAAACTCAACCTTCATTACATGCCTTAAAAAGTCTATTCTAATCAAGTAAGTGGGAAAACACTCTCAAAATGTAAGGAACCATTTATAAGAATCATGATGAGGTGAAAAGGTATTAGTCTTTGTTCATGTTGAGAAAATCCAAATACAAGACTTCAAACAAGAATTTGATCTTCTTTTTAATCTAATGCAAAATAAGCCATCTCCTAAACCAATCACCAAGATGAAATATCTTTCTTCAAAGACTAATACAAATCATGAGAGATGCATGAACGTTGTTATTTGACATTTCATTGAAAAATCTCAAGTTTTCAAAAAGACAAAGTAAATCTTGTGAAATCTTTATTAGGGAAAACACCCTAAAAAACCAAAGTAATTGTTAAAAGTACATGAAAAACAACATTGTCATAAGACAGAGTTTTAATTCATTCCCAATTAGGAAAAATATGATAGCATTTGCAAAGGCCTAAATACTCACAAACGGAGAATGATACAAAGGCAGCTTGACAATCAAGATTTGAAAGTAACTCGCACGAACTTGCTCGAGTAAACTAGGATGGTGAGCTAACAAAGGAGACCACCTAAAAAATTACAACCCTCAGCAATCAAAAAAGAAATTATAAAGAAAAAAGGGGTCTATATTTCGAAAGGCATGCATTGCATATGGTTTAAACTCAACTTTAAAATTTTTGAGGCAATGAAATTTGCACAGGTGAATAGAAGTTGATAAATGAAAAAGACATCTCATCCATGGGGTGTGGATAAGTAAACTCATAAGACAAGGTGCTAGTTTTAAGAGTTTACACTTGAAGAGTATTTTTTTTTTAATTTTAAAAGGATCCAATGTAAATCTTAATATTTGAAATTTGAAAAGAGTAGGTCACCCATGAAAATAGGTCAATTTTTTGAATTTCAAAATAGGCAGGTCGCCTGTAAAAATAGATCAATTTCAGGGGAGCATGGATGCTTGCTGAAATTCTTTTTGAAATTTCAAAAGGGGTAGATCACCCGTGAAAATAAACTATTTTTTAAAATTTTAAAATAGACAAGTCACCTATGAAAATAAACCAATTTCAAAAAAGTATAGAGGCTTGTTGAATTTTTTTTTTTAGAATTTAAAAAAGGGCAAGTCGCCCGTGAAAATAGATCAATTTTAGGGGAGCATGGAGGCTCGCTGAAATTCTTTTTGGAATTTTAAATGGCAGGTTTTCCGTGAAAAATAAGCCAATTTTTTAATTTTAAAAATGACAGATCACCCGTGAAAATGAATCAATTTTAGGAAAGTATAAAGGCTTGCTGAAATTCTTTTTGGAATTTTAAAAAAGAGAGGTCGCCTATGAAAAAAGGTCAATCTTTAAATGTCAAAATGAGCAGGTCGCTTGTGAAAACAGATAAATTTTGGAATGTCAAAATAGACAAGTACCCGTGAAAATAGATCAATTTTTTAATTTTAAAAAGGGTAGGTTACCCATGATAATGAGACCATTTTCTTTATAAAAAACAAAGTCTTTGGAATTCCAAGATGGGTGGATCACCCAGCAAGACCAACATACACTTTTTTCATTACAAGCTCACTATGAAAAACCTTGATTAGAATTTGCTTTATAAGCATTGTAAAGAGGGGGCATTTATTGTTACCCACTTTTGACCTACAAAAAAATCAAGAAAAGAAAAGAGAATATAGAAAAAAGAAATAAAAAATACAATAGGATATACATGAAAAAATCCTAGAAGATTGCTTAAGTTGGTGGTGAAAGGCCAAAATGACAAGTGGAAAAGTTAGAGGATCAACACATATAAAATTGGTAAGATTACCAACCAAATTCTGTTTGAAAAAATGCCTCATTGGTTAAAATAGTTTTATTTAGGGTAAAGAAATCCATATTTGGATAGGTAAGGATTCAATGAAAATTTTGGAAGGACTTAATTGGAAGAAAAATTAATTTTTGAAGTCAATTTAGGCTTTAATTGGAAGAAATTAAAGTTTGGGGCTCGAATTGTAATTTTAAAGAGCTAATTTGGTCAAAACAAGGACTTAATTCCATGAATATTAAAGTTTAATAGGCAACTAGGGACTTGATTGAAGAAATCCAAAACCAAGAACCAAACTGAAAAGGCACATGATAATAGGAGTTGAAATTGACCAAATCAAGGGCTAAATTGAATAAAAATGAAAGCTTGATTGTCAATTAAGAGTCCAAGTGCACAAATCAGAAATAAAAAACCAATATAAAAATGACGCTAAACTTTGGGACTGATGATTGATTTTGGTAAGGATGAAATTGCATGAAATTAAGAGTTTGGGAGGCAATTACAGGTGCAATCAAAAGAAATTGGAAGAATAAAGACTAAAATAAAATCTATTAGATCCCAAATTAAAAATCTTGATTTTTAGGGTTTAACCTAGATGACGTGTCATTCAACCACTGTTTAGCTACTTCGTCGATAGTTTTTGCTAATTGAATGGACACTTTTAGATGAATGAATGTAGCATTTTCGACCACCTCTAGGTTACAACCACCACCATTTAATTAATAAACACCCCCTCTACAAAGATTAGTTACTCACATCAAACATTTACATCCCATTTTCTTCAACGAACTCAATAAACATCTTGTCCCTAATCAGCCATCATTGCATTTTTAAATTCTAGTTTGATCGAGTTAGCACTTTCAAACAAATGAATGTGGAGCTACAGACCTCCAAATTGAGTAAGGTTAGATCTAAACAAAAGTTATGCATCCCCTTATACCCATATCAAGTGGTTTTCAACAATGATAACGTTGAAGTTGCTGCGAAAAAGTCTCAAAAGTAGTTGGTTATGATAATGTGATTTGTTGGAACTAAGAAAGCATGTTTTATAGGCCTAAAATGTCATTTCTGGATTTGACAATGGCTGGTTTTATACATGGGCATTTTTTAAGTTTAAGGTAATGTTCTTCGTGTTCTTGGGAAGAACATTTTCTTGGCCACATAATTTGAATCAGCACACCATGCACTATACAGAATAGACCTGCAATAAAAGGAAAGACATATATATAGATAGCTATAGTTCTATCCGCGTATGCTTAATAAAGCTTTCTTTTGCGCTTCAACAAACTCTATTAAAAAAAAACTATCTCTTCCTTTTTGTCCAATTCTTAGCACAAAACCATTTGGGTAACTTTATTAGTTAATAATCTAAGGTTTATTTACATCAATAACATGTTTTCGGTACATTTTTTTCCTAGGGTTTCGATTTTGAACCGAAACACATTTTGACAAAATCATGGTTTTTTAGTGATAATCGAAGTGCATGAATGCTAAATTATTGATTCTTGGATGATTTTCACCATGTTTGTGTCATTGGTTTGTCCATATCTAGTATAATTTGAAATCTACGTTGTTAGGTTCATGTTGAATGTTTTTCGATGTTCGTCATATTCTTTTTTTTTTCTGGGTTTTGATCAATTTTGATAAAAAGTTTTCGAGTTTTTGCTTTTTTTTTTTTTTGTAGTTTGATTTTGTTTTGGATTCTAGTTTAGGTTTAGGTTTGTTTTTCAATTCTAATAGGTGACTTTGGTTGGGTTTATGGTTGAACTAAAAGTTTTGGGTCAACCCGCTCAGGTCAAAATCAAGTCAAAGGTTAAGAACCTGATTGGCTGACAATATTTTTACTAAATGTTTTTTTTTTTTTTTTGCTTAAGGGGTGTATTTGGCAAATATCCCCAGAGCCTATTTTGAAAGTTTTGTTTTTAGGGAAAAATGAGTTTTTGATAAACATGGTTTTTTTTTTAAATGATTTCTGCCTTTTACATTCGATCCAATCCTTACAAAAAAATATTGCATTTTATTTATAAAAAGGGGAGAGAAAATGATTTTTTTAGCATTGTTGTAGAAAAATTTGTGTGTTTTTTTTTTTAATTTACAATAAGTTTTTAAAATTCCTTAAGAATTTGGTCAATATTTCAATAACCCTAAATTTTTTTTTTTTTTCTATGAAAATTAATGGTTACTATTCTGGTATAAATATTGAATCTACAAGTAGGTTGATATTTAAATATTAGGAGTTGACTAGAAAATTCTTAGAACTATTTTAAATATTCACTAGTTTTAATTAAAAGTATTTTTCACCATAATATACGAGTTGTGGAAAACGGTTTTGTCATTCAGAATGGATGAGCCCAATTAGGGCACCTATATGGATTCTTTCTATAAGAATTTATCTAGGAATATGAACCCATAATAAATTTGAAATGCCAAATTTATTTATAAGTGTAAATCTTCATTTTAAATTATAGACAGAGCACCGATTAGAAATCCATTAATACCTTTAAATAATATACAAACCATACAACATAACTTACATGATATAATGTGATATTCTAGAAATCCTGAATCAAATAACTAAATAATAACTACTTGACCTTAACGTTCCGCCACAAAAAGATAAAGTAAACAGGAAATAGAAAAACCTTTGCTCGCCTGATACCCACCCTGTTTAATATCTAAGGCCCCATATCCTCACTCTCTTGATTGAATGATTTTGATCGGTAGAGTGGTTGTTGGGCTACGCGAGTGAGGAAGAATATGACTGGTTGAGTCGTGAGAGAGAGGGAGGAGGGTGGTTGTTGGGTGAAAGAGATAAGAGGAGGTAATTAGGGTTTCTTAATTTCAATTTTTATATAACGTATTCCTTATATATTTGCTTCTTTTTTGTCTTTCGATTCAGCTATTATTCGGTCGGTCAATTTCAGATTTTTTAAACTGAAATTAAACTAAACCGAATCAAAATTGTTTTTAAATTTTTAATTTTTTTTTTAATTTTCCTACTAAATTCAATTTTTTCAGTTAATTTTTTCTTGATTTTCAGTTACTCAGTTATTTTAAACACCCTTAATAATAACATAACACAAGAAATTTTAATCTTTCACCAATAAGCCCTCATTCTAGAGTGAGACCCAAATGAATATTAGCCAAAATTCAAAAAACTAAATATTAAAATTGATTTTTTTTTATATTTTTATATTGTTTTGATATTTTTATATCAGAAATAAATTTTTAAAAATAAAAAAATATTATTTTAATATATTTTTAAACAAAAATATACTTTAAAAATAATCTCAATCCTCCTCTGAAACACCCTAAAGATAAGCATGGAAGAACTGTCACAACAGCTAAAGAAAAAGAAAAAAAGTAGCAGTCTCTTCACAGGGAAGTCGGACCGAGAGGAGGAAGTTGAATTGGGTGAAAAACTTTTTGACGATATATCACTTCCACATTGGCATTACATGTATCTGGTGGATCTCTCTGTTGACAGTTAACTAACAATCAAATTAAAATTCAAAGAAAAATATTGCTGATCGAGTGTGTTTGCTAGTATGGTAGCGGTTGCTTTTCAAATAGCTTTTCGTGCCGAAATACATGTCAATGATGTTTTTTCATTTTTTAAAAATTATTTTTGACATCAGTACATCAAAACGATCCAAAAAGTACAAATCACACTTAATTTTAACAAAAAATAAAAAAAAAATTAAAATTTGACCAAATACAGATTCAACTACAAAGCCAAACAGGACATTAAAAGTTCATCCTACCAAAATTTAGGTTTAAAAGTCTTACAAAAAAATTTCAGAAAACATTTTTTTTATAGTAAAAACCAGCCTCTTCACTTTTATTACTGCTATTAACCATGGACTCTTATGAATTTGGTCTTCGAGTGGGATGTTAGAGAATAATATAAATCATATCCTAGGACCTTACCTAACAGCTTAAGCTTTTGGGTTGAGATGGTTCTTTGACATGGTATCAGAGCCTTGATGACCAAGCGATCACGAGTTCGAATCTCACCATCCCCATTTATTTGATAAAAAAAATTAAGCACAAGGTAATGTGGGCCTGTGCAAGTTTCAAGCCCAAATGACTTTCACTTGAAAGGATGTGTTAGAGAATAATATAAATTATATCCTAAAACTTCACCTAACAGCTTAAGTTTTTAGGTTAAGATGGTTCTTTGACATGGGAATTCACCGAGTAGTTAACAAAGATGGAAATCATTTGCATGCAAGTTGTATAGCGCCAATGCTTTCACCTCTTTCCTAGGATTGATGCCTTTTCTCCTCTCAATTGCCAATCCCCACCTCAGTCTTTCTCTGGTGGGGTAACTGGGGATTCCCTTTGCTTCCTCAATTAATGCTGCTCTCTTTCTCTCTCAAACCTGTGCATCTCGTTTTTCTTTATTTTGTTTTGACGTGATGTGTTAGGACATGATTCCCACAAGTCCAAGTTCATCTTCTTGAATTTTCTCATTTGATATTATTGTCCTTCAGTCTCCAGCCAGTCTCCTCTGTCCTCACCAAACTCATTTACTGTGTGCATGTTCATACATTTTTATTTCTTGTTTGTTGCTTCTCTTGCTGTAAGTTACACTAGTCTCTCTTCAATACGTCAAGAAACATAACCCACTTGGTCATTTTTCAGCTCCCCGTTTCTTGAATCCACTCTTTCTACTCTCTTCTTCATCAATTAGAATTCAGGCTTTCGAAAGCTTAAATTTTAGGGGAAGGTAGAGTCCCCACTGCGAAGGTCTTTGTGTGTGTGTGTGTGTAACTGGAGATATGAAAAAGCTTGTGATCCTCCAACTGTTCATTTCTATATGGGTAATTGTCAGTGGTTTCGTGTGCTGCCAAAGACCTGCTGTTGTAAATATAGGTGCAATTTTCACCTTTGATTCGGTAATTGGTAAAGCTGCAAAGCCAGCCATAGAGGCTGCACTGTCTGATGTTAACAATGACAGCAGAATTCGGACTAAACTGAACTTGCTCATGGATGATGTAAATTCTAGTGTGTTTTTGGGGACTATTGACGGTAACTTTCAAATCCTCTGTCCTAGTTTTTCTCTAGTTACCTTCTTTCTCAACTTTGATGTTCTCTCATTGATAGATATCTTTTTCAGGATCTACAGTCATCTCAAAAGTTTGCTAACATGATTTAAAGTAGTAGAGCTAGAATATAGATTGGGATTCTCAGGATTTTGTTTTTCTGCTTCTGAATCTTCCTCATTTTTACTCTCGCAGTTTATTTTATCTGTTTGATCTTTTGTGCTTATAGTTCTGGTAAAATCCTATCTTATATATCTTGATTGAACCTCCCCTTTTTCTGTCAGCTTTTCAGCTAGTTGAGAAAGAAGTGGTGGCCATAATAGGCCCTCAGGTTTCTGGAATAGCCCATATGATTTCTTCAATTGCCAATGGTCTCCAAGTGCCTCTTATATCATATGCTGCCACTGATCCAACTCTATCTGCCCTCCAATTCCCCTTCTTCGTAAGAACTACTCAAAGCGACTCCTATCAGATGGCTGCAATGGCTGATTTAGTTGACTTTTTCAGGTGGAAAGAGGTCATCGTTGTTGGGGTTGACGATGACTATGGGCGGAATGGGATAGCTGCTTTGGAAGAAGAGCTCAACAAGAAAATGGCAAAAATTTCATACAAGTTGATGTTGTGTAACCCTCTTGATGAAAGTGAGGTCATGGACAAACTCAACAAATCTAAATTGCTTGGGTCTCGTGTTTATGTTGTTCATGTTAATCCAGACCCCAAATTGAGAATCTTTACCGTTGCCCAAAAACTTCAAATGATGACCGACACTTACACATGGCTTGCAACAGATTGGCTTTCTGCTACCTTAGATTCGTTCCCTCCAACGAAGAAAACTTCACTTGGTTTCCTTCAAGGGGTAGTTGGACTTCGTCAGCATACCCCAGAATCCAGCCAGAAGAGAGCTTTCATGTCTAGGTGGAAGAGAATGCAGCAAGAAGGGTCAGCAAGTTCTGAGTTGAATACCTATGGACTTCAAGCTTATGATACAGTATGGTTAGTTGCATATGCCATTGATAGGTTCCTTGATGAACACAAAAACATCACATTTTCTCCCAATAGCAAGATACTTCATATGAACATATCCGGATTGCAGATTGAGAAGCTCAAAGTCTTCACTGGTGGAAACGATTTGCTTGACATTGTACTGCAGACAAACTTCACTGGTCTGAGTGGTCAGATTCAGTTTAATCAAGACCGAAACGTTTTCAGTGGTGGCTATGATGTCCTTAACATCGACGGGGTGTCCATTCGTACAGTGGGTTATTGGTCTAACGCTGCAGGTTTCTCACTTTCACCACCAGAAGCTCGGAAAGGGAAACAAGATGTCAATTGTTGCCTAGACCAGAGGCTTCACAATATTACATGGCCTGGTGGAAAGTCTAAAACGCCACGTGGTTGGGTAATTGCTGTGGATGAAAGGCCATTGCGAATTGGAGTGCCATACAGAGCCAGTTTCACTGATTTTGTTACTGAAGTACCTGGAAGCCATAAAATCAAAGGATATTGCATCGATGTGTTCGTCAAGGCACTGGAACTAGTCCCATATCATGTACCTTACATGTTCCAGCCTTTTGGGAATGGTCGGTCCAACCCCAAATACGACGATCTTGTAAAAATGGTGGCGGCAGATGTAAGTACATCGTTTTGGCTTTTACAATTGCAGAGTACAAGGCTTGACTAGATGATCATTGGTACCACAAGTGGCCTCCTAGACTTGCATAAATGACTTGATACTTCAAATGCCCTTCATTTGATTGATGGGGCTATCGCTATCCGTTGCCTGAATAGTAAACAAATGGAGTTTATAATGGATTGCATGGTTCTCATTCTTTTTTCTTTTTGTAAACCTTGGTTTGAGTAACATCCATGCAATGTAATCCCTATTCTGAACCTTGTATTCATAAATGTATGCGCTTCTATGTGACTTGGATGGGCAAAGCTTGTTTAATCTTTAAATGTTTTGATGTCAGGTGTTTGATGCATCTGTTGGGGACATTGCCATTGTGACAAACAGAACAAAGATAGTGGATTTCTCTCAGCCTTATGCATCTACTGGTCTTGTCATCGTGGCTCCAATCCGCAATTCAAAAGCAAGTGCTTGGGTATTTCTTAAACCATTTTCAACGGAGATGTGGTGTGTCACAGCAGCTTCTTTTGTGGTAATTGCAGTGGTTATCTGGGTTCTTGAGCATCGTGTAAACGATGATTTCAGAGGTCCTCCTAGAAGACAACTTGTGACGATGTTCTTGTAAGCTCTGTTAATGTTTAACTTAAGTCTACTTGTATTGTCAGAGCAACTTTATACTAACAATACAAAACAATTTTAGTTGTTCTATATAATGATTTCTTTTTTTCTCCTTCTTCCAGTTTTTTGTACAATATGATGAACCTAATGCACGTACAATAACTAAGCTCTTAACTTTTTTCAACTTTTGCATGTGGCAGGTTCAGCTTCTCAACTCTGTCCAAAACAAATAGTGAGGAATACTTGACTTCGATAACTTATATTGGTTTATTTTTCCAAATCAGTGTATCTTTCATTAAAGGATACTTGATAAGATGGCATTAGGCTACCCTGAGCATCAAAACATGTTTCTTTTTAAAGCCCTTTCCTGGAAAGATACCCTGAACGGCGTAGAAGTACAGAATTTCCTCACTCTTTTTGCTATTTACATGGTAGTAAATGGACAAACCACTGCAATTCTGATTGAAAGTGATGTGCAAGTGAAAATATGGACATAATTTCATTGGCAAGTTGCTTTGAAATCCTCCTCTTTACCTCAAGTTTAGTTTGGTGTGGATTCCATGGGGTTGGATGCTTATTTGCACATGTACCTTCCTGATTTTTTGCAAGTTCCTTTCTACAGTGTTGCTGGCATTGCAAATCCTCTCGTGAAACAATTTGATAATTGTAAAAATGCAATTAGGCTATTGTCACGAAGTTTTTTGTGGAGTGTTAGTTTTTGTCTAGCAGCATCTCCTCGCATCTTGAAAATGCAATTTTAAGTCTTTATGTTTTCATTTAATTGCAGAAGAAACTACTGTAAGTCCACTTGGAAAGCTGGTGATGGTGGTATGGCTTTTCCTTTTGATGGTGATAACAGCGAGCTACACTGCAAGCTTGACTTCAATCCTCACAATTCAGCAGCTTTCATCACCGATCACCGGAATTGAAAGCTTGATTGCAAGCCAGTGGCCCATTGGATACCAAACAGGCTCATTTGCTTACAACTATTTATCAGAGAATCTTTACATAGCTCGTTCAAGACTCGTTCCCTTAGGCTCCCCAGAAGAGTATGAAAGTGCATTGCGGCGAGGGCCAAGTGGCGGAGGGGTGGCAGCCATTGTAGATGAGCTTCCATATGTAGATCTGTTTCTTTCAAACCAAAAGGATTTTGGGATCATTGGGCAACCATTTACCCGGGGTGGATGGGGATTTGTAAGTACCCTTCTCTACAAGCAAATGCATTCATCCATATTTACATATAAATGCCTCTTGTATTATTGTAGTCTGAACTTGATTCAAACCATGAGATTGTCTCCCCTGAGTCATGGTTCATTTAGAGCATTCAAATCATTGTTATGAAACTTCGAAAAGTTTATGACACTTCATTCTAAGCTACGATGATGTAATGGAACAATCTGCTATTTACTTTTGTTTTTGCCACATTAAACCAGGCTTTTCGAAGGGAATCTCCACTTGCTCTTGATATATCTACAGCAATTTTGAAACTTTCTGAGGATGGGGAGCTGCAAAAGATCTATGAGAAATGGTTCTGTAAGATGGGATGCCATGGAGAGAAAAAACACGGCAACGAGCCTAATCAACTCAACCTGATCAGCTTCTGGGGTCTATACATTCTATGTGGTGCCATCGCTCTCACTGCCTTTTTTGTGTTTCTGCTACGAATGGTTCGCCAATTTGTGCGCTATAAACGTAGACAGTTGCTCTCTTCCTCTCCGTCCTCAATTTCATCAAGCACTCGCTGTTCTCATGTCATCTATCATTTTTTCGACTTCATCGATGAGAGAGAAGAAGCTATCAAGAAAATGTTTAATCATTGTGAGCATCCTCACCCTCAGGCTAACCCAGACACGCATGTCCATTTCAAGGAAATTGAAGGATCCGCCATTGGTGCCATTTGAAGAGCTTGCTATTGAATAGAATTTAGTCCCTGTACATAAGCATTATATTATATATGTAATTTAGAAGTTGGGAACTATATATGCCTGTAAAACAGTAGACTCTGCAACTTCAAATAAAAATCTCTCCTTTCCCTTGCATTTTGTCATTCCAGCTAGCCATTTTCTTCGAGTCTTCATCTTGGACATTCAAGAATTTAAAAGTTCTTGACGTGAACCTGCTGATAGTAAATACACCTATTATCTCAACCCACTTAAGCTATTAGATAAGGTTTTAGGATATGATTTATATTATTCTCTAACACATCCCTTCAAGTGATAACCCTTTGAACTTGAAACTTGCACAGTTCCACATTACTTGTGTTTAATTTTATTAAATAAATAGGGATGGTGAGATTTGAATTCTATCATTAAAATTCTGATATCATATTAAAGAATCATCTTAATCCAATAGTTTAAGCTATTAAGTAAGATTTCAGGATATAATTTATATTATTCTTTAATATTACAAACGGCTCAAACAGTTCATTGAGGTAATCCTTTCAACAATTTTTCCCTTTCCAAAGCCTTGAAATTTATGGCCAGGGATGAGCTTATTTTTCATAAACAAGACTCTCATTTCATACCATTGATGCAGCTGTACTATACAGTTTACGTTTACAACAGGATAGAGAGGTCCATATCGCAGAAATTTATTTTTAAAAAAATTGTAGATTCTGCCCTTTTACTATAGATTATGTTAAAGATCTTACCATTCTGTCCAATTTCATCATAAAATTCCCAAATCTGAATAAGTAAAAATATTGAATAAATGGTATGTACTTTACCCAATAGTTTTAATTTCATTTCTTCCACGTTATTTAAATTAACTTATGTAATATCTCTTTAATACTGATTTAATTTACCAATTTTAAAAAATCCAACATTTTTTTAAATTAGAGGAAGAAAGATACTTTACCTAATAATTCTAATTTAGTTCTTTTAATATTTTTTTAATTTATAATTTTATAAACCCATGCCCTTTTTTCTAATTAAAGGGAAAAAAGGGTGACACTTTAAGCAGTAATTGTTTTTTAATTTATTTAATAAATTATGATTTATAATATGAAAAAAACACACTTTTTCCCTATAATTTTAATTTAATTTCTTTGATTTTCATATTTGTGTTTTCTTCTTTTTTCTTTAATGTTTTAACTATTTTTTCTAATTTTTCACATGTAAATGTTTTATGGATAATGCACAGTTATTTGACACATGACATTTCGTACTGACAAAGACCTTAGCAAAACCTAAAATAAAGGATGGAAATTCAAGGACAAAACCATAATAAAATTATAAATAAATAAAAAATACTTTTCAACTATTTTATTGAAACATACTTTTTAAATTTAAGATTTCATTTGTTAATGTGGTTGAAATTACATTTTTTTAAAATTTTTAAAAAAGTTATTAAAAATAATATTTTTATATTTTTAAATTGTTTTGATATGCTAATTTCAAAAATAATTTTTAAAAAATAAAAAAATATCATTTTAATATATTTTTAAATAAAAAACACTTTAAACCACAACCACTACTATAATCTTAAATAATCGCTTACTGCATTAAAACAATGTGTGAATAGATGCTAATGCTCTAAACTTTCTTGGACAATCCAAGACTGCTGCAACTAAAATAACCCTAAAGCAACCTGGCAAGTGTTAGCAGGGAATCTGTGCATGTCGACGAAATGTAAGAAATTTGTGATAAGTTATTTAGCCACTTTGGTGCATCGATTCTCCTAACAGATGCTAATTCCTTTTCTAAAAGTTTGGTATTATGCTCGACATAAACTCATTCGCTTTGGAAGCTTAATAAGCTATTTACATGGACTTTGCAACAGGAAAATTAATGTTCAAGCATCATTTTGTACTATCTTGTAAGTTAAGAATGAAATTGTTGCTTTGTTTGTATCCTCGTTTAGACCATCTTCAAGGAGTAGGTTCGGTAGTTTTAAAAAAAAATTGATTTCTTCTTTTTTATTATTATTTCTTAAGATGAATTTTGATATAAAACATGTAGTTAATGTTTAAGTTGAACCAAAACCACACCTTGTTAGTAAATTAAAAAAAAATAGTAATAGATAAAAATACATATGATCTTATTTGTTGTCTGTTTTATGTTTTAAAAATATTTTTGAAAAAATTTATTTTTTTATTTGTTTTAAATTAATATATTT
Organism: Populus davidiana; assembly: GCA_030145905.1. Taxonomy (NCBI): domain Eukaryota; kingdom Viridiplantae; phylum Streptophyta; class Magnoliopsida; order Malpighiales; family Salicaceae; genus Populus; species Populus davidiana. The sequence goes on from CM057790.1 coordinate 20,776,510, forward strand.
TTAATATTTTTAGAATATTTTAATATAATAAAAAAAAAAAAAAAACCTCCACTGAACTTCTAATTGCGTTGTAAATCATCCATCTAGATTTATTAATTAATTACAAGCAAAGAGCTAGCCTAGCAATAGTCATCGAGCTATAATTTTTGGATAACAATATTCTTCGTATTTTAAATTAGGTCAGTTATAAATTAGCTCTTGTAATTTTATAAAACAAGTTAAATAATTCTTTTATTTTTAGACACCAAGTATTTGATCGTTAAGCACATGACATGTTCAAAAGGTGGAGGAGAGATAGGCAAAGGGAAGCAAAAAAGAAGAAAAAGGGAAAGGAAGCGGAGGTGAGGGATGAGGATGTTGAGGGAAGAGATGGTTAATGTGATGGTGGAGGAATAAAAGGAGGGAAGGGAGGAAGCTAGAAAGAGGAGGAGAGGCGGAAAGGAGGGGGGAGAGGACGGAGGACGGCGGAAGAGAGAGAGAGACACGGAAGATGGTTGCTATTGTGTTGGTAAGGGGAGGAGGAGAGGATAGGTGAAGGCGGAGAGGTGAGGAGGTTGATGGTAAATTAAATTAACAAGTAAAAACTACGATTTTGAAACCCCATCAAGGGGTCGATCCAATGAAGGCATAGGTCAGGATAAATGAGACAGATGAATTGATAGGTTCATTTAATTTAATTTTAATTTTTTTTAATATATATATATATTAATGAATTGATAGGTGAGTTTTGACCTATTCAAGTTTAAATTAATTAGGTTATCAAATCAACTTGTATTTTTAACCGTGTTAGAATAATTGCTTTTTTTATTATTTTTTTCTTTAACCCTAATGGGTTTAAACCCCAAATTAATTAGATTCTAAGTTGATTATTGTACTTATCCAAGTTTAATCACCACTCAAACCACAAACTTACAAAAATAATAAATTACCAGGTTTAAAAATACAAGAATAATTAATTAGTTTTTAAAATAAGAAGGGCTATTTTATTTATTTTGAAAAGGTATAGAAAATAATTTATAATTTTATCAATTTAAATGTCATAATTATCGGAAACAGAGTGCAGGAGGAAAAAAACAAATCAACAACTCGAAGACTTGGATGCGGTACAAATTCATGAACAAAATCAAGTCTTAATCTTGGCCTCCAAATTGGACTTCCAACCTGGCAATGTCATGGTCTGTCTTGGCTGTCGCTTGCAAATTGATGTCTAATACACGGCGGAAAATATAGTTATAATTGTTTTTTAAGGTTTTTTTATTAAAAAAATATATTAAAATAATATTATTTTATTTTTTAAAAATTATTTTTAATATTAGCATATTAATATCATATAAAAAACCAAAAAATATTAATTTGAAATAAATAAATAAATTAATTTTTTTAAAAAAAAATTTTAAAATATAAAAACAAACTATCCAAGTTATGTCACCCGTAAGGTTCTTTCCATGACGTAACAAACATGGAGGACCAAGAAAATGCTGCTGGGAATCTACTTTAATATGGAAAAATATCTATGAGCCAGGACAAATTCATTAGTAGCTATCAGCCTCGTATTAGTTAATTGACTGTAAATTGTTGTACAAATTGTATTTCAGTGGAAGAAAAGCCATTTTTCCTGTTGAAATCATGTTGGGGTTGCTAAAAAGAGAAAACAATAAAAAGCTAAAGTGACAGTTTTTCCCTTTTAACTTTCATTTCACCTTCTGCGTTGGAGATCTGAAGCACAGGTTGGTTAAAATTTTGGGAAAATTATAAGGGTTAAAAAAGTATTAGAAAAATAATACAATTTTAATATAATTATTATTACAAATAATAGTTGTTTTAAAATCCATGTCTCTTTTAAATTAATTAATATGTATAAAAATTAATTTAAAATTTTATAAAAAATCAATGAATAAGGAAGAAAAGGAAGAAAAGTTGATGTAACGAGAAAGAATAAATCAAGAAAAGAAAGAAAAGAAAGATAGATCATTAGGGGCATACTGGAGCTCTATTTTTAGTACTTTCAGTATTGTTAAAAAAAATTTGACAAAAAAATTATAACCACATAATGAAAAACCATAAAACAATGTCAAAATTGGTTAGAGATTTTGTTTGGAATTGATTTAGAGTTAATTACGACTTTATTTGATGGTCTTTCAAGGTGCGGTTACAATTGTCTTTTCAAAATCCTTTTATAATACCGAATATGTCAAAAACAAAGCTCCGATATTTCCCTAGTAATCCATTATTTATTTGCTTTTTTTTCTCTTTCTTCATTTTTATCTCCTGCCACATTATCTTGTCTCTTCTCTTTTTTCTTGTTTGTTTTTTTGACAATTAGATCTTGAAGTCATCGGATCTTTATAAAATTATGGGTTAGTTTTTGTTCAAGTTAATTAACTTGCATAAGACATACATTTATGTTTTGAATAAAAAATTAATATTGAGAATAGAGGTTAATATAAAATTGATATTCAAAAATGTAATTTTGTTTAAATTATATTATTTTTGAAATACCTTTTCAATATATATCATTCTCCTATAATTTATAACAAATTGTATTATTTAAAAAAAAAAAACTGATTTGTGGAAGACTACAGCATAGAGATGACAAAGTCAATGAGTTAGAAGACTATATGAACTAACTAGTCAGTCAAGCTGACATAGAAACCCGTCTCTGGGGTTAAGTCATACATAGAAGACTGGATGATGTAACAATCGAGGAAGAAATTATGTTCATTTTACTAAATCGTGCACTGGCTTTTCTATAACTCCTCAAAAGTTAAAAAAAAAAATCTTAACAATTAAAAAAATAATACAATAAAAATAATTAAGCAAACAATAATAAAAAAAGGCCCTGTCATAAAACTAAATAACGATTTTTTTTTTAATCTTTAACCCTTTATCTAATAATTTACTAAGATATCTATGCAACAAACATATAAGCACTCCGTTCTACTGAATTAAATTAATAAAAATAAATATAAAATATTAATATAATTGTACAAATTATTTTTCATACATCAAGATAACATGAATAGTATATAACTTGTTTTTGGTGCATCTAGATTATATGGCTGGTCTAATTTATATGCCGCCATCTAATTTTTTTATGGAGTGTTCGAGCCAGCTTGCGCGTACCTTGACTAATTTCACGGGCCTTCAAATTAACGAGCATTTAAACCTTCAATTACCATCATATTAATAATTATAAAGCTCAAATTTAAAATTATATATAAAAAAACAATTAATCTTAAAATTTTATCATTATATCACCTCCTAGAACGGTTAATCCACTGTTATGCTGTAGGTGAGGATGAGCAGAGCAGCAACTCCTCTACACGCGTAGAAGAATTGATTCTAGAATAGAGCAGATTAGAACGGGAGATTTTATTGGACGGGATGATCAGGTACCTATAATTTGTCATGTAGTAGAGTTGAAAACTCATGTCTGTGTTGGGAACTTGTGGTGGGAAGCCAGAAGGAAGCAAGAAACTTTACAATATAATAAAATAATATTTATTTATCTATTTGAAAATATAATTATAATTATTTTTTATTTAAAAATATATTAAAATATGATCAGGTATCTATAATTTTTTTTATTTTTTTAAAATTATTTTTAATATCAACATATTAAAATAATTTAAAAATACCAAAAACATATTGATTTGAAATAAATAAAAAAATTAAATTTTTTAAAAATATTTTTAAAACATAAAAATAAACAGCTGATTACTCCAGAAAAATATGTCGAGGTTTATTTGTATTCGGACAGCATATGTGGCATATTCCGAACATCATTGATGACCTTCTTTTATGTCTTTGGATTAATCTCTTCGAAATCTTTCCAACAGTATCGATGGTGTTGTGACTGAAGCTTCGGTATGCCTCTGAAATCCTTTTTTTCTCTCTCTCTTTTCTTCTTGTAATTTGAGGAGAGAAAGGAGAGTGTAAAAATTAAAAAATAAATAAAAAAATTTCGGACGCACATTGAAACTCCAATAACAACGACACCAACAATATAATTAGAAAGATCTCAATAAGACAAATTAAACGATATCAAAGAAGGTCATCAATGGTGACCAAAGTGTGGCACACGAGCCGTCCGAATACAAATGAGCCCCGACATATTTGAACGTCTTCTTTTATCATTATTCTTGACTTTCTTTAGTGTTTTTTAATTTGTCTAGTCAATATCTTTTCAAAAACATCGGTAATGTCGTTATCAAAGTTTTAGTGTATCTCTAAGGTCTTTCTTTTTCTTTCTTTTCTTGTTTTTTTCTCTATCTTCTATTTGCTTTTTTTTTATTGTAAATAGTATTATTTTATTTTTAAAATTTAAGAGAGTCATGAAAAATATCATTTGTGACTAAAGGCCATGTTTGTTTTCCGGAAAGTAGTTTCTGGAAAACCATTTTCCAAACTTTCATGTGTTTGTTTGCCATTAGGAAAGTTGGTCAATGGAAAATATTTCAGTCAAAGCAAAATTTGACTTAATTTTCAGGAAAGTATTTTCCTTTAGCTGTGTTTGTTTTCTGGAAAGTGGTTTCCGAGAAATCACTTTTCAAACTTTCTTGTGTTTGTTTGCCATTAAAAAAGTTGGTCAACGGAAAACACTTTCAAGTAAAAGAAAAATTTAGCTTGGTTTTCAGGAAAATGTTTTCCTGGAAAATTTGAACGGAAAACACTTTCCAGAAGTTGTGAAAAATTTAGAAATGTCATTATTTGTTGATTATATCAAATTTGATCCTCAAACTTTTAATTGCTATATATATTTTGTTTTGAATATTTATTTTTCAATTTCATCTCTTAAAATTTTATTTTTATATTAATTTTGGTCCTTATTTTTATAATTGCTATTTACATTTTCCTTATCATTTTTTATTGAAATTTTTTATCTATCAAATTTGATCCTCATTATTTTGATTGTTACTTATTTTATTTGAAATAATTTATGAAATGTTGATTATTATTATTTTAATTTCTTCATCTTTCATTTTTTTTTAATTTTTTAGATTTGATCTCTATTATTTTGATTGTTATTTATTTTATTTGAGATAATTTATGAAATTATATTTTTTTTCAATTTCATTCTCATTTAACTTTTTAATTTGTAAGATTTGTTCCTCATTATTTTAATAAACTTGAAAAAAATAAAATATTAATAAGTTATTTTCCAACTCATTTTCCATGACTTAACCAAACACTAGAAAGTGTTTTCCAACTTAATTTTCATTACACTACCAAATATCGGAAAATATTTTTTCGGAATTCACTTTCCTCGAAATTCACTTTTAAAAAAGAAACTACTTTTCAGCAAATAAACGGGCCTTAATCTGTATTGCTTTTCTAGATATTTTATATACTATTTATTTTATTTTATTTTTGTTAAATTCTAGAGACAAAAAGATTATAAAAGAGCAGCTGAAGACCGAATTTCAATTTGTTTGGGTTTTTGTCATGCAGTCAAATATTACAATATATCAGCAAATGAATAATATATGCCCACATGTTTCACACACACACATAGCCTATGGGCCCACTTCTTTTAAGGACAGTAGTTTTAATTTAATGTAAGAAGTGGAAGAGCCGTCAGGTATGAAAACATCAATTACTGTTGTCTTCTCTCAACTTTCCAGATAACGTGGACCGAATCTTAACCACAACTTGGGTAAAAAAATAAAAAAAAATATAAAAAAAAATAAAGCACTGAGAGCCTTGGGTGGGAGTAGTTTGTCTCCTTTCGTTGCTCCTGAGTTCGAGTTCTCATGTGCACACCTGTTATTCTCGCGGTGCTTTGCATGACCACTGAGTTTGCAGGGTATTCAGTGGGCCGTATGATTAGTCGTGTTGCGCGCAAGCTGACCCGGACACCTACGTAAATAAAAAAAAATAATAATAAAAAAAAAGTAATTCGAAGCTTTATGATTTATCTCCCAAGTTTCGAAAATTGATTAAATTAACCATTGTTGTGTAATTTTGAGCATAACAACCCTTATACGGTCAATAAGTAGTGGCATTTGGTCACTCTTGCAACTTATGTTCATCATATGTCCCAATGTGTTCAAATCATACTATGATGAACAGCGCAACTAGAGATGGCTATAGTTATCCACAATCAAGTTTCTAACATATTCATTTTCTATTTATTATATTTAAAAAATCAATTATACAAGTATGATGAACAGCACATTCAGAATTGTTAAAATTTTTTTGACAAAATGATTCTAACCACACCATGAAAAACCATCAAATAATGTCAAAACTGGTTAGGGATTTTGTTTGGAGTTGATTTAGGATTAATTACAACCTTATTTGATAGTCTTTAAATATGTGGTTACAATTGTCTTTTTGAAATATTTTTAATAATACCGAATATGTTAAAAACAAAGTTATGATATGTCTCTATTGACCCATTATTTATTTGCTTTTTTTCCCCTTTTCTCATTTTTATCTCCTGCCACATTATGTTATCTCTTCTCTTTCTTTCTTTTTTTATTTTTGATAATTAGATCTTGAATCTTATCTTTTGGTTATTGGACATTTATAAAATTGTGAGTTAGTTTTTGTTCAAGTTAATTAACTTGTATAAGACATACATTTATGTTTTGTTTTGAATAAACAATTAATATTGAGAATAGCGGGTTATATATAAAATTGATATTCAAAAATGTAATTTTGTTTAAATTATATTATTTCTAAAATACCTTTTCAATATATATCAATTTTGCAAATTGTATTATTAAAAAAAAAAACTGATTTGTGGAAGACTACAGCATAGAGATGACAAAGTCAATGAGTTAGAAGACTATATGAACTAACTAGTCAGTCAAGCTGACATAGAAACCCGTCTCTGGGGTTAAGTCATACATAGAAGACTGGATGATGTAACAATCGAGGAAGAAATTATGTTCATTTTACTAAATCGTGCACTGGCTTTTCTATAACTCCTCAAAAGTTAAAAAATAATCTTAACAATTAAAAAAATAATACAATAAAAATAATTAAGCAAACAATAATAAAAAAAGGGCCCCTGTCATAAAACTAAATAACGATTTTTTTTTTAATCTTTAACCCTTTATCTAATAATTTACTAAGATATCTATGCAACAAACATATAAGCACTCCGTTCTACTGAATTAAATTAATAAAAATAAATATAAAATATTGATATAATTGTACAAATTATTTTTCATACATCAAGATAACATGAATAGTATATAACTTGTTTTTGGTGCATCTAGATTATATGGCTGGTCCAATTTATATGCCGCCATTTAATTTTTTTTATGGGGTGTTTGAGACAATAACTGTATTTGTTTTTTAAAATATTTTTTGTTTAAAAATATATTAAATTAAGTTATTTATTTTTTAAAAAAAATATTCTTAATTTTAGCATATTAAAACAATTTAAAACAATAAAAATTTATTAATTTTAAAAATTTTGGAATTTTAAAAAACTTCACTATTTTTTTTATTAACATGGGTGTCGAGCCAGCTTGCGCGTATCTCGACTAATTTCACGGGCCCTGAAATTAACGAGTATTTAAGCCTTCAATGATCATCATATTAATAATTATAAAACTCAAATTTGAAATTATATATATAAAAAAAATTAATCTTAAAATTTTATCATTATATCAGCTCCTAGACGGTTAATCCACTGTTATGCTGATAGGTGAGGATGAGCAGAGCAGCAACTCCTCTACATGCATAGAAGAATTGATTCTAGAATAGAGCATATTAGAATGAGAGATTTTTTTTTTTTACGTGGGTGTCCGGGCCAGTTTGCACGCACCACAACTAATCTCACGGCTCACTGAACATCATGCAAACCCAATGAACATGTAAGGTACCGCGGGGGTGACAAACATATATGCTGAGGATTGAACCCAGGATGCAGAGGCAAAGAAACCCTTATCACCGCTGGGCTACAAGCCTCGGTGTTAGAACGGGAGATTTTATTGGATGGGATGATCAGGTACCAATAATTTGTCATGTAGTAGAGTTGAAAACTCATGTCTGTTGGGAACTTGTGGTGGGAAGCCAGAAAGAAGCAAGAAGCTTTACAATATATTAAAATAATATTTATTTATCTATTTGAAAATATAATTATAATTTTTTTTATTTAAAAATATATTAAAATAATTTTTTTTATTTTTTAAAATTTATTTTTAATATCAACATATTAAAATAATTTAAAAATACCAAAAACATATTGATTTGAAATAAATAAAAAAAATTAAATTTTAAAAAGATATATTTTTAAAACATAAAAATAAACAGTTGATTACTCCAGAAAAATATGTCGAGGATTATTTGTATTCAGACGGCATATATAGCAACGAAAAACACTTTCCGGTCAACGGAAAACACTTCTAGTCAATCGGAAAACACTTTCCGGTCAACGAAAAATATTTCAGTCAAAGAAAAATTTGACTTGATTTTCAGGAAAGTGTTTTTCTTTAGCTGTGTTTGTTTTCCGGGAAGTGGTTTCCGGGAAATCACTTTCCAAACTTTCTTGTGTTTGTTTGCCATTAGAAAAGTTGGTCAACGGAAAACACTTTCCAGTAAAAGTAAAATTTAGCTTGGTTTTCAGGAAAGTGTTTTCCTGAAAAATTTGAATGGAAAACACTTTCCGGAAGTTGTGAAAAATTTAGAAATGTTATTATTTGTTGATTATATCAAATTTGATCCTCAAACTTTTAATTGCTATATATTTTTTTTTTTGAATATTTATTTTTCAATTTCATCTCTTAAAATTTTATTTTTATATTAACTTTAGTCCTTATTTTTATAATTGCTATTTGCATTTTCCTTATCATTTTTTATTGAAGTTTTTTATCTATCAAATTTGGTTCTCATTATTTTGATTGTTACTTATTTTATTTGAAATAATGGATGAAATGTTGATTATTATTATTTTAATTTCTTCATCTTTCATTTTTTTTTAATTTTTTAGATTTGATCTCTATTATTTTGATTATTATTTATTTTATTTGAGATAATTTATGAAATTATATTTTTTTTCAATTTCATTCTCATTTAACTTTTTAATTTGTAAGATTTGTTCCTCATTATTTTAATAAACTTGAAAAAATAAAAAATTAATAATTTATTTTCCAACTTATTTTTCATGACTTAACCAAACACTGGAAAGTGTTTTCCAACTTATTTTTCATTACATTACCAAATATCGAAAAATACTTTCTTAAAATTCATTTTCCTCGAAATTTACTTTTAAAAAAGAAACTACTTTCCAGCAAATAAACGGGGTCTTAAACTATATTGCTTTTCCAGATATTTTATATACTATTTTATTTTATTTTATTTTATTTTTGTTAAATTCTAGAGACAATAATATTCTAAAAGAGCAGCTGAAGACCGAATTCCAATTTGTTTGGGCAGTCAAATATTACAATATATCAGCAAATGAACAATATATGCCCACATTTTTCACACACGTAGCCTTATGGGCCCACTTCTTTTAAGGACAGTAGTTTTAATTTAATGTAAGAAGTGGAAGAGCCGTCAGGTATGAAAACATCAATTACTGTTGTCTTCTCTCAACTTTCCAGATAACGTGGACCGAATCTTAACCACAACTTGGGTAATGAAAAATAATAAAGAAATAAAAAAGTAATTCGTAGCTTTATGATTTATCTCCCAAGTTTCGAAATTTGACTAAAGTAACCATTGTAGTGTAATTATGAGCATAACAACCCTTGTACGGTCGGCATTTGGTCACTCTTGCAATTTATGTTCATCAGATGTCCCAATATGTTCAAATCATACTATGATGAACAGCGCAACTAGAGATGGCTATAGTTATCCACAATCAAGTTTCTAACATATTCATTTTCTATTTATTATATTTAAAAAATCAATTATACAACTATACAAGTATGGTTCATTATTCAATATAAAATAAACAAAGTAATATATATGTGTGTTTGAGAAAGAGAGTTATGTTAATATTAAAATATGCATATATTATTAGACAGGTGACTCATGCTATGCCATTTGGCTGATCAGATTTTTTTCTAATATAACAAAAACATGCTAAGACAATGCAAGTGTTTAAAAAAATACAAAAAAGAAAGAAAGATAGTTTGACAAGCCTGGCTAATTTAATAACATAAATTAAAAAAAAATACAATGATTGTAAATAAATAAGCCAAAGAAAATGATAAAAAAAGATAAAAAAAAAAACTCTACTCGAGCCCATCTGAATTAGTATGTCAAATATATAACTTAATTATGACACCAAGATCTTGTGCATAAAATTGAGATCACCCCATTAAAAAAAAGTGGAAAAAAAAGCATCAACACTAATTCCTAAACAAATCCAAAAAATCTTGCGGAAAATTCGTTCATAATATTTATATTTTAAACAATAAAAAATAAGTGAAAAAAAAACAAACATCAATTCCTAACGATGCCGGGTATGTCAAAAACATCAATTGCGGAAAATTTATTCATAATATTTTGTGGATTTTGTTTGGGGTTGATTTAAGGTTAATTACGATCTTGTTTTGTGGTCTTTCAATGTGTTGTTAAAATAATCTCGTCAAAATCTTTTTAATGATACCGGATATGTCAAAAATAAAACTTTGATGTGTTTTTAGTGACCTATTTTATTTATTTGCCTTTTTTCTTCCTTTCCTCATTTCTATCTCCTGCGACATCATATTGTCTTTTTTTTTTTTTTACAATTAGATCATGAATCTTATTTTTTGTCATTGGATCTTTATAAAATTTTAGGTTAGCTTTTATTCAAGTTAATTAACTTGTGTAAGACATACATTTCTGTTTTAAATAAATAATCGATATTGAGAATAGCGGTTATGTATAAAACCGATGTTCAAAAATGTTATTGTGTTCAAATTATACTATTTCTGAATAATCTTTTCAATCTATATCATTCTCCTATAATTTATAATAAATTGTATTAATTTTTTTTTTTAATAATTTGGGAAGACTTTAAGCATACAAATGACAAGCTATGTTTGTTTTTACGTTTCAAAAGTATTTTTGAAAAAAATTAAAATTTATTTGTTTTATTTATTTTAAATTAATATTTTTTGGTGTTTTCAGATCATTTTGATGTGCTGATGTTAAAAATAATTTTTATATTATTTTGATATATTTTAGAGCGAAAAACATTAATTTAAAACAAAACAAATTTAAAATTTTTTAAAAACATTTTTAAAATAAAAAAATAAACACCTCCATCACAAATTATAGTAACCTGATCATCATCGTAGTAGAGTTGAAAACCCACGTCTGTGTTGGGAACTTGTGCTGGGAAGCAAGAACATTGACAGATATAATTACGGAACATGCATCCAAGCCAACGGTCGACAATACATAGTTATGTCATTCACGAGCTGACTACTCCAATCATTGTTCTTGCTTTTTTTTTTATTTAATTAATTTAATAATATTAATAATACCGTTATTAAAATTTCAGTGTATCTCTATTTTTTTTTTACTCTTTTCTATTTGCTTTTTTTTTAATTGTAAATTATATCATTTTATTTTTAAAATTTAAGAGCGTCATGAATAATATTTTTTGTGACTCTTTAATCTGTAATGCTTTTCTAGATATTTTATATATTATTTTATTTTATTTTATTTAATTTTTGTTAAATTTTAGAGACAAAAGTATTTTGAAAAAGCAGCCGAGACGAATTCCAATTTTTTTGAGTTTTTGTCGTGCGGTCAAATATTACAATATATCAGCAAATGAATAATATATGCCAACAACACTTGAGGGTCTAGTTCATTGGTCAACTGCAAAACTTGTCTTTGCGAATGTTCTGGGTTCGATCCTCAAGAGTACCAGCCTGTCACCCCCGCGGTGCCTTACCTGCCTACTAGGCTTGCAGGATATTCAGTAGACCCTGAGATTAGTTGTGATGCGCGTAAGCTGACCCGGACATCCAGGATTATCAAAATAAAAAAATAATAATAATAATATATGCCCACATGTTTTCACACACAGCCTTATGGACCCGCTTCTTTTAAGGACACAATTTTTAATTTAATGTAAGAAGAAGAAGAGCCGCTGGGTATGAAAACATCAATTACTGTTGTCTTCTCTCAACTTTCCAGATAACGTGGACCGAATCTTAACCACAAGTTGGGAAATGAAAAATAAAAATAAAAATAAAAATAATTTAACTATCCAGCGGTGACTCAGTAATAAGAGTTTGAAATTAAGGGGTTTGTTCTCCTGTGATCTCAGGTTCTAATCTTGTGGTTGCTAATATGATAGCCACAAGAAATTCATATGATCGTTAACTTCAGAACTTGTGTGATTAGTTGAGGTGTGCATAAATTAGCCAGGATATCCATATTAACAAAAATAAATAAATAAATAAAAGTAATTCATAACTTTATGATCTATCTCCCAAGTTTCGAAAATTGATTAAATTAACCATTGTAGTATAATTTTGAGCATAACAACCCTTCTACGGTCAATAAGTTGTGGCATTTGGTCACTCTTGCAACTTATGTTCATCAGATGTCCCAATGTGTTCAAATCATACTATGATGAACAGAGCAACTAGAGATGGCTATAGTTATCCACAAACGAGTTTCTAACATATTCATTTTCTATTCATTAGATTTAAAAAATCAATTATACAAGTATGGTTTATTATTCAATATAAAATAAACAAAGTAATATATATATATATATATATATATATATATATATATATATGTTTGCGCGTGTGTGATTGAGAAAGAGCGTTATGTTAATATCAAAGTATGTATATATTATTAGATAAATGACCCGTGCAATACCACATGCTGACTTTATTTTTTTCCAATATAAAAAAACATGCTAAGACAATACATGTGTTTAAAATATATATATATATATATATATATATATATATATAGCTAATTTAATAGCATGAATTTAAAAAAATATAAAGATGATAAGAAAAAATTGACAACAAAAAACAAAAGAAAAACTCAAATCAAATCTATTTGAGTTAGTCTGTCAAATAAACAACTTGGTTATAACACCATTCTACTGAATTAAATTATCTATGCAACAAACATATAAGCACTCCATTCTACTGAATTAAATTAATAAAAATAAAAATAAAATATTGATATAATTGTACAAATTATTTTTCATACATCAAGATAACATGAATAGTATATAATTTGTTTTTGGTGCATTTAGATTATATGGTTGGTCTAATTTATATGCGGCCATCTAATTTTTTTATGGGGTGTTAGAGACAATAACTGTATTTGTTTTTTAAAATATTTTTTGTTTAAAAATATATTAAATTAAGTTTTTTTTTTAAAAAAAATTATTCTTAATTTTAGCATATTAAAACAATTTAAAACAATAAAAATTTATCAATTTTAAAAAATTGAAATTTAAAAAAACTCCACTATTTTTTTTATTAGCATGGATGTCCGGGCTAACTTTAGTGCACCTCGACTAATCTCACGGGCCCTGAAACTAACGATTATTTAAGCCTTCAATAATTATCATATTAATAATCATAAAGTTTAAATTTAAAATTATATAAAAAAATTAATCTTAAAATTTTATCATTGAATCAACTCCTGGACGGTTAAACCACTGTTGTGCTGATAGGTGGGGATGAGCAGAGCAGCCACTCCTCTACACGCGTAGAAGAATTGATTCTAGAATAGAACAGATTAGAACGGGAGATTTTATTGGACAGTACCCTATGGGCCCACTTCTTTTAAGGACAGTAGTTTTAATTTAATGTAAGAAGTAGAAGAGCCGTTTGGTATGAAAACATCAATTACTGTTGTCTTCTCTCAACTTTCCAGATAACGTGGACCGAATCTTAACCACAACTTGGGTAATGAAAAATAAAAAATAAAAAATAAAAAAAAGTAATTCGTAGCTTTATGATTTATCTCCCAAGTTTCGAAAATTGATTAAATTAACCATTGTAGTGTAATTTTGAGCATAACAACCCTTATACGGTCAATAAGTAGTGGCATTTGGTCACTCTTGCAACTTATGTTCATCAGATGTCCCAATGTGTTCAAATCATACTATGATGAACAGCTCAACTAGAGATGGCTATAGTTATCCACAATCAAGTTTCTAACATATTCATTTTCTATTTATTATATTTAAAAAATCAATTATACAAGTATGGTTCATTATTCAATATAAAATAAACAAAGTAATATATGTGTGTGTTTGAGAAAGAGAGTTATGTTAATATTAAAATATGCATATATTATTAGACAGGTGACTTCGGCTTACCTGATTTTTTTCTAATATACAAAAACATGCTAAGACAATGCAAGTATTTAAAAAAAATACAAAAAAAAAATAGTTTAACAAGCTTGGCTAATTTAATAACATGAATTTTTTTAAAAAAATATAATGATTGTAAATAAGCCAAAGAAAATGACAATAAAAAAAGGTAAAAAAATAAAAAACTCTAATCGAGCCCATTTGGGTTAGTATGTCAAATTTACAACTTAGTTATGACATCAAGATAATCATGTCAAAAGTAAATTGAATAAAATCATGAATCTCAATTATAAAATAACTCAATGTCAAATAATGATATTTTATTTAAATAAAGCAATAAAAAAAAATTAATTTAAACAAGGTTAATTCAATAACACCATGATCTTGATCTTGTGCATAAAATTGAGATCACGCCATAAAAAAAAAGTGGAAAAAGAAGTATCAACACTAATTCCCAAACAAATCCAAAAACTTTTGTGGAAAATTCATTCATAATATTTATATTTTAAACAATAAAAAATAAGTGAAAAAACAAAACAAACATCAATTCCTAACGATACCAGGTATGTCAAAAACATCAATTGCGGAAAATTTATTCATAATATTTTGCGGATTTTGTTTGGGGTTGATTTAAGGTTAATTACGACCTTGTTTTGTGGTCTTTCAATGTGTTGTCAAAATAATCTCGTCAAAATCTTTTTAACGATACCGGATATGTAAAAAATAAAGCTTCGATGTGTCTCTAGTGACCCATTTTATTTATTTGCCTTTTTTCTTCCTTTCTTCATTTCTATCTCCTGCGACATCATATTGTTTGTTTGTTTTTTTTTTTTTTTTTTTACATTTAGATCTTGAATCTCATCTTTTGATCATTGGATTTTTATAAAATTATGGGTTAGCTTTTATTCAAGTTAATTAACTTGTATAAGACATACATTTCTGTTTTGAATAAATAATCGATATTGAGAATAACGGTTATGTATAAAACCGATATTTAGAAATGTGATTGTGTTCAAATTATACTATTTCTGAAATACCTTTTCAATCTATATCATTCTCCTATAATTTATAACAAATTGTATTTTTTTTTTTAAAAAAAAAAACCTAATTTCTGGAAGACTTAAGCATACAAATGACAAGTCCTGTTTGTTTTTACATTTTAAAAGTGTTTTTGAAAAAAATTAAAATTTGTTTGTTTTTTTTTTACTTCAAATTAATATTTTTTGGTGTTTTCATATCATTTTGATGTGTTGATGTTAAAAATAATTTTTTTTATCATTTTGATACATTTTAAAGTGAAAAACACTTTGAAAAACATTTGTTACTATACTCCCAAACAACATTAAAATGAATTAGTTAGAAGACTATATGAACTAACTAGTATGTCAACACAGACATAGAAACCCATCTTTGGGGTTAAGTCATACAAAGTGTGTTTGGTATTCTTGTAGTTTTTTGTGATTATGGTTTGAAAAAAGTTGTTTTTATAAAAAATACTTTTTGTTCAGGTTGATTTGGTATTTATATATGTTTGGTTAAAACTATGGTTAAAATTGAGGTTGAACAAAAAATAGTTTAATGTGTTTGGTTAAGGAATACTTTTCAAATTGAGGTTATAAAATAATTAAAAAAGATATATATTAATATTGATGGTTTTTAATTTAAATATTGTAGATTTAATTACTGCTATTATATTATGAAATAAAAAATACTTATATAAAATATTTTTTATTGTTCTATTAAACTATCTACAATTCCATCACGTACTAAAATCCTTCCGAAAATGACTACAATTTTCTTGGTTTATTAAGTGCGTAACAACATCAGTTAAAATATCATCAAGAACAAAATTGAGATTGCGATCAAATTCTGTAAATGCTACATCATCAAGAGATCTCTTTCTAATTTATGTAGTGTCATTGAATAATGTTAAATAGTAATTTTTTGAATAAAACACAAATAAAAATAATTTTTTTTTAAACTAGATCGGACCCATTTCAATGCATTAGTTTTGGACCGGACCTAGTCCAGCCGGAATAGTGGAGAGTGTGTTCATGAAAAGTGAATTAATTCACTCTCCCAAGATGCAGAGAAGGGGAGAAGCAGTTCTCAGCTGTTTTCGGCAAACCAATGGTTTCAACATAAATTATATGGTTCTCACACAAACAATAAATTAAATTTTAACATTACAAAACATGTTATTTTTTAGGTTTGCTTTAAAAGTTAAAGTTATCACATAAACAAATACCCTCATAGAAGATTGGATGAAATAACATTCCAGTAAACAATTATGTTCATTTTACTAAATTATGCATTGGGTTTTTCTAGAACTCCTCAAAAGTTAAAAAATCTTAACAATTAAAGAAATAATACAATAAAAATAATTATGAAAAAAAATAATAAAGAAAGTGCCCCTATCATAAAACTAAATACAACTTATTTTTTTTTTAATTTTTAACTCTTTATCTAATAATTTACTAAGGTGTCTATTCAACAAACATATAAGCACTCCATTCTATTGAATTAAATTAATAAAAATAAATATAAAATACTGATATAATTGTACAAGTTATTTTTCACACGTCAAGATTATATGAATATCATATGATTTGCTTTCGGTGCATCTAGATTATATGGTTGGTCTAATTTAGATACCGTCATCTAATTTTTTTGTTGGAGTATTTGAGACAATAACATAAATTATGTTTTAAAATATTTTTTATTTAAAAAGTATTAAAATAATTTTTTTTATTTTTTAAAAACTTATTTTTAATTTTAGCACATTAAAAAAATTTAAAAACATTAAAAAATTATTAATTAAAAAAATAATTTTTTTTTAAAACTCCACTATACTGTTGGTAGGTGGAGGTGAGCAGATCAACCACTCCTCGACACGTGTAGAAAAATTTAATCTAGAATAGAATAGAATGGAAGATTTTATTGGATATGATGATCAGATATTATAATTTGTCATTACTTTTATGTATATGTATGGTTGCGGTTATTTTTTAAAGTATTTTTTATTTAAAATATAATAAAATAATATATTTTTTATTTTTTAAAAATTATTTTTAATATTAATACACCAAAATAATCTAAAAATATTTTAAAAATATTAATTTAAAATAATTTTTTTTTTAATTTTTTAAAAAATACTTTTAAAAATAAAAATAAATACCTCAATCAGTAACCTGATCATCATCGTAGTAGAGTTGAAAACCCACGTCTGTGTTGGGAACTTGTGCTGGGAAGCAAGAACATTGACAGATATAATTACGGAACATGCATCCAAGCCAACGGTCGACAATACATTGGGGCCTGACAAAGATCACATAGTTATGTCATGTTCGCTCGTGAATGCGTGTATTTGAACGCCTACTCCAATCGTCGTTCTTGATTTTTTTTTTAAGTATTTTTTAATTAATTTATTTAATTAATTTAATTATATTAATAGTATCGTTATTAAAATTTCATGTATCTCTAATTTTTTTTAATTTTTTACTCTCTTCTATTTGCTTTTTTTTTTAATTGTAAATTATATCATTTTATTTTTAAAATTTAAGAGCATCATGAATAATATCTTTTGTGACTCTTTAATCTTGTACTGCTTTTCTAGATATTTTATATATTATTTTATTTTATTTTATTTTTGTTAAATTTTAGAGACAAAAGTATTTTGAAAGAGCAGCCGAAGACCGTCTTCCAATTTTTTTGGGTTTTTGTCGTGCGGTCAAATATTACAATATATCAGCAAATGAATACTATATGCCCACATGTTTCACACACACAGCCTTATGGACCCACTTCTTTCAAGGACACTATTTTTTTAATTTAATGTTAGAAGAAGAAGAGCCGTTGGGTATGAAAACATCAATTACTGTTGTCTTCTCTCAACTTTCCAGATAACGTGGACCGAATCTTAACCACAACTTGGGTAATGAAAAATAAAAATAAAAATAAAAATAAAATGATTTATAAAAATAAAAATAAAAATAAAAATAAAAATAAAAATAAAATTAATTTAACTATCTAGCAGGCCGTCCAATAATAAATGTATGAAATCAAGGGATTTGTTTCCCTGTGATCTCATGTTATAACCTTGTTATTGCTAATATAATAGCCAGAAAAGGTTTACATGGTCGTTAACTTTAAGGCCCGTAAAATTAATCGAGATACACGCAAATTAGTCTGAATATCCACGTTAATAAAAATAAATAAATAAAAGTAATTCATAGCTTTATGATTTATCTCCCAAGTTTCGAAAATTGATTAAATTAACCATTGTAGTATAATTTTGAGCATAACAACCCTTATACGGTCAATAAGTAGTGGCATTTGGTCACTCTTGCAATTTATGTTCATCAGATGTTCCAATGTGTTCAAATCATACTATGATTAACAGAGCAACTAGAGATGGCTATAGTTATCCACAATCGAGTTTCTAACATATTCATTTTCTATTCATTAGATTTAAAAAATCAATTATACAAGTATGGTTTATTATTCAATATAAAATAAACAAAGTAATACATACATACATGTACATATGTATATGTATATATGTTTGCATGTGTGTGATTGAGAAAAAGAACTATGTTAATATCGAAGTATGTATTTATTATTAGATAAATGATCCGCCACATGCTGAATTAATTTTTTTTCAATATAAAAAAACATGCTAAGACAATATAGATGTTTAAAAAATATATAAAAAGAGATAATTTCTTAAACCCACCTAATTTAATAGCATGAATTAAAAAAACACAAAGATAATACGAAAAAATTGACAACAAAAAAGTAAAAACAAACTTGAATTAAGTCTATTTGGATTAGTATGCCAAATAAACAACTTGGTTATAATACCAGAGTAATTATGCTAAAAATAAATTAAATAAAATCATGAATTTTAATTATAAAACAACCTAATATTAAATAGCGATATCTTTTTAAAAAATAAAGTAATGAAAAAAAACTTGATTCAAATAAGGTTAACCCATTAACACTATAATCATGGATATAAAATTAAGATCACCTCTTTAAAAAAAAAAGAAAAAAAAAATACCAACACCAACTCCCAAACAAATCCAAAAGAATATGGGAAAAATTCATTCATAATATTTATATTTTAAACAATAAAAAAAAGTGAAAGAAGAGGCAAAAACACCCATTCGCAAACAATCATATATTATGCTGAGATAACTAATTTTTAAAACTTGAGGGATGACATAATGAATTTCTGCCTTTTAAAAAAACATAGAGTAGAAAGTTAAGGTTTCATATTCTGAATATTAATATTAATTAAATATTACTATTATTATATTACTATAATTTATATAATTATATTAAATTAAACTTGTATTAAATGCTAGCAGCTAGATAGTAGTATTAATATTCAGAATTAATAAAACAAGCTGACATGAGAGAGAGAGAGAATCATTCCTTACTTGAGCTTGCAACTTTTAAGAGCTCTTTTCATCTCATCTCCAGAGCTTAACTATGATGCACTCGAACTGTTCAAAGCTCTCTAGCTAGCTAGTTTCCATATTTGGCGGGTTTCAAGGTAAATAACATATGCTACCATAGCTAAACCTTAAAGCCACACCAAAATATTTCACCATCTCTCTTCTCAGTTGATATCCTCCCTTCTCTGTTTTCTTCTCTTGCATGTGGGCTTCACAACTAGTTCTTCTACTCTAATATATTTTCTTGTTAATCATATTTCAGTTCTTGATGTTCGTTGATATATATGTTTGTCTGTCTTACATCATTGGCAGGTGCTTGTTATATTGAAGAACTAAAATGGTGGTTGGACTTGGAGAATCATTTTTATATTTTTAATTTAATTTGCAAGCTTGGTTAGATGCCATGGCCATGTCTTTGCTGAGTATTTCAGGTGGCAGGGCTAGTATGAAAAGAATGTTTTTGTTGATGTTGATTGCTGGTATTTGTGCGTCCATTGAAGTTGTTTTTGGTCAGGCAGCTGCAAAGGGAAATGGAACTGATGTTTCTTCTTCCTCTTCTTCAAGGCCGAGTGTTGTAAATATAGGAACTTTATATACTTATGATTCTGTGATAGGGAGAGCAGCTGGGCCAGCTATTGCAGCTGCTGTTGATGATGTCAATTCTGATCCAACCATTCTTCCTGGGACTAGATTGAACCTTATTTCTCACAACACTAATTGCAGTGGATTTCTTGCAACTGTTGAAGGTATTTCTTTCACAAAATCATTTTCAAGATATTCTTTTTCCTGTCTTTGAATCTGGGTTTGCTTTGCCTTTTTTTTTCCCCCTTCAAATTCTGGCACTCTTGTTGTAATTGCAGTCACTGTTTCCATTGCCTGCTATGGTTTAGTTCTCAAGCTCCATTTTCCTTGATAGCTTTGCAGTTACAATTTCCATTGACAAAATATGATTAATACTGTCTCTAGCTCTAAAGATGCAGCTTTGAACCATATTGGTGCAGCTGTATGATTGTCTTGGGTTCAGTAGCGCTAGCATTTATTATCAATGCCTGCAAAAATCTCGCTTTATTTTTTTCAGAACTTTGAAAGCCATGGAAATGTTGTAATTTCAAAATGCGAAACAAATTTGAAGCTCATGTTTGGTGGCTGTAATTATAGGCAAATTTTGGAGTGAGGACATAATTCAAATCATATCTAGCTTGAATTTTGTTGAGATGTTCATGCCAGCTAACTGGTAAGTGTGACTATGAGATCCTGTTTAATTAGGAGTCTCGAACAAGAAAAGAACACAGTAGGATCATGTGCATAACATCCTTCCCTTTGCAACGCAGAAAGAACATATTGATGAAGATTTTGATGGAAGTTTCCTTGTCCATGATGCAGTTTTGCAGCTGATGGTAAATGACGTTGTTGCTGTAATTGGCCCCCAATCTTCTGGAGTAGCTCATATCATATCTCATGTTGTCAACGAACTTCATGTTCCACTTTTGTCATTTGCAGCAACAGATCCCAGCCTTTCTGCATTACAGTACCCATATTTCCTCCGCACCACACAGAATGACTATTTCCAGATGTATGCTATTGCTGATATCGTTTCGTATTTTGGGTGGCGAGAGGTGATTCCCATTTTTGTGGATGATGATTATGGAAGAAGTGGGATATCAATACTGGGTGATGCCCTGGCGATGAAGCGTGCCAAGATCTCTTACAAGGCTGCCCTCGCCCCAGGAGCTTCTACAAGTCAAATCTCCGACTTGTTACTTAAAGTTAACCAGATGGAATCTCGGGTTTACGTTGTACATGTAAATCCTGATTCTGGTTTGTCACTTTTTTCTATAGCTAGAGGTCTTCATATGATGACCAAAGGCTATGTTTGGATTGCTACAGATTGGCTACCTTCGGTTATAGATGCATTAGCACCAGTTGACACTGACACAATGAATCTTTTGCAAGGGGTTATTGCTCTTCGCCATCACACTCAAGATACTGATCTCAAGAAAAAATTTATGTCTAAGTGGAGCAGCCTAAACCACAAGAATAGCATTGGTGCTTCTGGTTTCAATTCTTATGCACTTTATGCCTATGATACAGTTTGGTTAGCTGCCCGAGCTCTTGATGTTTTTCTCAATGAAGGTGGAAATCTATCATACTCAAGTGATCCAAAGCTGCACGAAACAAATGGAAGCGCAATGAACTTATCATCAATGCGTGTTTTTGATGGAGGCCAAGAGTTTCTCCGGACACTTCTTAGAATGAACTTCACTGGTCTGAGCGGTCAAATTCAATTTGACATGGATAAGAACTTAGTTCATCCAGCCTATGATGTTCTTAACATTGGTGGGACAGGGTCCAGAAGGATTGGTTATTGGTCAGATTACTCTGGTCTCTCAACTGTTACTCCAGAGGTCTTATATACAAAGCCTAAAAATACTTCTGCCAGTAGTCAACATCTTTACAGTGTAATATGGCCTGGTGAAACTTCGGTTATACCTCGAGGATGGGTATTCCCTGAAAATGGGAAGCCACTGCGCATTGCAGTGCCCAACCGCATAAGTTATGTTCAGTTTGTCTCTAAAGACAAGAATCCCCCAGGGGTTAGGGGATACTGCATTGACGTCTTCGAAGCTGCAATAAACTTGCTGCAATATCCTGTCCCGCACATATATGTTTTACACGGAGACGGCAAGAGAAATCCAGTCTACAATGAGATTGTCCAAGCGGTTGCAGAAGACGTGAGTATCTGGCTATAATCTGTAACTTAGTTTTTTCATTGTTTTGGAGCTATACCTTTGATGATTACATTATAGTAGTTTTTTTTGTTTGCTCTCTTCCTCTTCAGCGTTATGATGCAGCTGTTGGAGATGTTACAATAGTCACAAATAGGACAAAGATTGTCGATTTTACACAGCCTTTTATGGAATCAGGGCTGGTTGTAGTAGCTCCGGTCAAGGAGGTGAAGTCTAGCCCCTGGGCTTTCCTTAAGCCATTTACTTTTCAAATGTGGCTTGTCACAGGTGCCTTCTTTCTTCTCGTGGGAGCTGTAGTCTGGATTCTTGAACACCGAATCAATGGTGACTTCAGGGGTTCACCAAGGAAACAACTTATGACAATATTCTGGTTAGCATGCTTTGAAGTCGTTGGTATTTGATAGGCCCTGGTTTTGTTAAAGTTGCACTTCTTTTTAGTCGTAATTTCAGAGCAATTAGGCAACGTCCCTCACTGCTGCACAGATGCCTTGAAGTGTCCTGGTGATCCCGCAGAACTAATACATGAAGTAGAAGTACATGCAATGAAAATCACTATTTTAGTATGCATATACCATGAAAGTAGCTGAGAGATCATGATGTCGGTTCGTTTTAGTTCAAAGAAAGTAGTCTAACAGATCATGATAGAATGGGGAACATGCTAGTAATCAACGGAAAGTAAATATATTTAGGCAGTAGGAGGCACAATGTAGTCAGCTGGTGTAAAGCCTTAGTTTTAAGCATTCTTCTGCCAAGGAGGTACATTTATGTTATGTGCTTTTGCTTCACAAATATTAGAATGCTTCTAATAGACATTTGTGTTGATCTTGCAGGTTTAGTTTCTCAACAATGTTTTTTTCACACAGTAAGTGAGCTATGCCTATCAATTTATTCTCTCTTTACTTGGTCCTTCACATAAGCTTTCTAGTGGAAACTCCTAACAATCTCAGCTGCTTGGACGTGGTGTAGGAGAGAACACTGTGGGCGCCTTGGGACGATTTGTGCTCATCATTTGGCTATTTGTAGTGTTGATTATCAATTCAAGCTACACAGCTAGTTTGACATCCATCCTCACAGTGCAGCAGTTAACATCACGGATTGAAGGGATTGACAGCTTGGCCGCGGGTAATGAACCAATTGGAGTCCAAGACGGGTCATTTGCAAGGAACTACCTGATCGACGAGCTCAACATAGCAGAATCTAGACTTGTAATATTGAAAAGCCAGGAGGAATACAGTACTTTCCTTAAACTTGGACCAAATCGTGGTGGTGTGGCTGCCATTGTTGATGAGCTTCCTTACATTGAGCTCTTCTTGTCTGCCTCCGATTGTGCATTTAAAATTGTCGGGCAAGAATTCACAAAAAGTGGATGGGGATTTGTAAGTATCTACATTATTTGTCAGTCTAAGCTTGAAAACATCATTAGTGCAACTAATCTTGTACCTAGGATTAGCTTGATTTCTTTAAATGATTTCTTTCGCATGGATGCTGCATCCTTGTTTTCAGCTTATTTTGGCAAAATAATAGGCATTTGATAGGCATTTGATATTTTTCCTTCATTTTGTGTTCCTTCTCCAATGGATGGGCTACCATAAAGGGGGCAACCTCTCACTCTCTTGATCTCTCCCTCTCTTAAGTTAGAACCAGTACTTAGTAAGTTAACACAGAATCTCGCTGTTACGAAGGGAGAGACTAGGATCAAAGGACTGGTGGTATGCTTTCGATAGAATTTGAAATGCTTGCAGTCAGGGTTCAGAATAGGATATGAAATGTCTTGTAGGGAACTCCAGAAATTTTCTTACAATCAGATTTTCTTGTTACAGGCGTTTCAAAGGGACTCTCCTCTAGCAGTTGACTTGTCAACTGCCATTCTTCAACTTTCAGAAAATGGTGATCTCCAAAAAATTCGGAACAAATGGCTGACACATGCAGATTGCTCGTCGCAAGTCAATGAAATTGATGAAAATCATCTGTCCCTGAAGAGTTTCTGGGGTCTGTTTCTAATCTGCGGCATTGCGTGCTTCATTTCCCTTGTCGTGTTCTTCTGTAATATCATTTGTCAGTACCGTAGATTTACTCCAGAAGATGGTGAGGAGGCAGTGGAGGATGAGATTCAGTCACCAAGGCCTCAACGCTCCGTTTGCTCAACTAGCCTCAAGAAATTGATCGATTTTGCAGACAGGAAAGAGGCAGAGATTAAGGAGATGATTAAACCAAAGAGTATTGATATCAAACGACAAGGTGGCCCGAGCTCCGATGGGCACACCATTTCATCAGCTTAAGGAAAAGATTTCCCTGCTGAAGTTTCTTATACTCCCTCTCATGACAATAAGATCAATTTCTGATCCCCCCCCCCCCTCTCCTTTGATTCAGAAATGTTAGGCAGCTAGAGCTAAATTGGAAAAATGTCAATTACTGATTAGAGGTAGATCTTACTGTAACATAATCTATATATATTATTAGATTTATTAGTGAAAGTAATGTATTGAAATATGTAACTTTTCATGTAAATCAAGAGAATACTACTCAATTAGTTCTCTTCTTAGAGTATTTTTTTTTTACTTCTTATGATTGTATTTTTTTTTTAGTCCTCAATAACTCTTGGTTTCACATGTATTTAGAGAATTTAAATATTTTAAAATTTTTAAAAACATAATTACTTATATAGACTATTTATCATTAAAAGTATTATGCTATATTCTACTTGATAAGTTAAGATATAAAAATTATTAAGAATACATCTTATTATTTTCATGTTACAATTAAGACCTTTTTTATTATAAGAGTATCATGAAATTATTATTTTTTAGTGTTATCAAAAGTGCAACGTGGCTTGATTTTTTATTTAAACCTAGATTTTGAGATCTCTATTAAAATAAGCAAGGTTACCATTATAATATACTTTCATCTTTAAAGGCTTAAAACCCATTCATTTTGATGAACCATACATAAGCTCTCATATTAGTCTTTTATATGATGATCAAAATAACACCATTTGAGATCAAATATTTAATAGTATTTTGTTCATGATGTATATATCTAGATTTATCACTATACACACTATTTTATGCCATTCTAATTACTAAATATTTGTCACATGAATATAGATTGTAGACGCTAGCATTAGACAACATGGAATATCCTTTAAGAAATTCATAAGTCACATGGGTTTCTCTCTAGCTTTATCAAGAGCTGTAAAATCTAATTCCATTATAAATCTTGCAATGCACATTTTCTTTGAAAATTTCCAACACATAACTACTCCATCGAGTGCGAAAACATACCCACTATTGATTTTTGAATCATTGGTAGAATATATTCAATTCACGTTATTATACCCTGCTAAAACCATTAGGTACCCAATATAATGAAATCCATAGTCCAAGGTATACCTCAAATATTTAAATATCTTATTTTATTACTTTTTAATAATTCATACTAGGATTATTGGTAAATTTACTTAATTTTCTATTTAAGTATGTAATATTTGGTCTTGTAAAGTTCATAAAATACATCAAACTCCTAATTATTTGAGAAAATTCTAATTGGTGTATTCCATCAGTGTAGTTTTTAGATATATGTACTCTTACGTTCATTGGTTTTTTTAACATAATTATCATTTTTAAAAAATTACTGAGAATTTTCTGAATATAATAAGATTAGAACAATACCAGTCTATCAGATGTCATAGAAATTTTCATTCATAATACAACATCTACACTACCCAAGTCTTTCATGCTAAACTTATTAGTTAATATTTTATTAGTAGACTTGATCATATATTCATTGTTGCTCAAAATTAGCATGTTGTCCATATAGAAACATACAATGACATAACCTTTATTCGTGTTTTTGTATAAACACATTTATAAACCTCATTGAGTTTAAACTTGTTTGACAACTTAACCTTGTCAAACTTTTTATGCTATTATTTAGATGTTTGTTTCAAACATATAAAGACTTGACAGACTTACAAACTTTATTTTCTTAACCTTGAACCACAAACCCTTTAGATTGTTCTATGTAGATAAACTAATGAATAAAAACACGACTTTAGAATAAACAACAAAGCAACTTACTATAGGTAGAGTGTACTTGGGGTGATATATATTTTTCTTACACAACCAATCCCTTTACCTAGACTCTCATAGACCATTAGATTTTTTAGTGACCATAATACTAAGTGACGCCTTCCTTTTTCTTTTTTTTACTGATAAAGGAAAAGAATTTTTAATTTTGGTTCAAGGGAAAACACTCTATCAGCAAGTTGTGAAAGTAACCTTATCATTGTAATTTTTTTAGATTCAAGTATTTATTTTTATTTATTTAAAATTATGCTATTGATTTTTATTCAAGCTTCTTGAATTGTTTTGAGATGACATGTATGTTTTCTAGTTGCTTTCACTCCGTAATTATTGTTAGGGACTAGAGTAAGAAGCAAAATAATTAATTTTATTTTTTGATTTCTTAGGAAAGAATATACTAAGTTAAATTATCAAGCTTTTAAACGTTTACTTAGACTAATTTCACAGACTTTACTCCTAAGGCTACTGCCATGTGAATGTGAATTGGTTTCAATATTAAATTCGCTTGATGGTAAGAAATTGATTATAGAGTTTTGTCTAATTAATTTACTCATAATATCATCGATTTCTCTTATCTTTAAGGGATATTAAATTTATTTGCTTGACGTGAAAGAATATTTATTTTACTTTGATGACCAATAGATGTATAGGAATGGATGTGTGGACCCTTGAACTAAGTTAACGACATATCAATTTATTATTTTTATTTTCAGAATTTTGTTTCTTTAATTTTTGATTCAAATCCCCTGTTCTTTTTTTTTTTTTAGTATATTATAGGAAAATTAAATGGAATTCTCCTTGGGTTCAACATAGTTTTCATGATCATACTACAAATTTATTTTATTTGTGATAGTAAAGTCGGAATTATATTTTGGAGTTTCCGACGGCCGACCAAAAACTCTAAAATAACTAACGTGTGAGATAGCCGATAGATGAAGGAATATTGTTGTGAAAAAAGTTTTTGAAACCTTGATACCTTATTCAATAAATTTATTATGCCAAGTAATGGCAAATACGTTAAATGTAGTATGTTCTTATTTTTATATTAATATGCATGGAACTGGTTACCTGATAATGGGACCCGTGCCCGACAATGAGTGGTGAAACTAATTATCCTGGTTAATGGGATTAGTGCCTTTGTTAATCGGCTATTAGAGAAACTAGTTATCCTGATTAATAGGACTAGTGCCCTAATTAATGTGCAATAAAAAAACTAGTTACCTTAGTTAATGAGACCAGTGCCCTGATAAATGGACAAGTAGAGAGACTAGTTAATTTAGTAATCAAACAAATACCGGGTTTGGACTAGAAACGACATTGGTATGTTGTTAATTTGTGCTAATTATATTGATTTGAAGGTTAAGGATAAAATAAGAAATTAATTGTTTCGTAATTGATGTGGTAAATATATAAAAGAGATAGTAGCAATTAATCATTATGTATAAAGCTGGTTGTGTTGGATGTTAAATAAATTTTCAGATACCTTGCAATATTGTGCCGAGTAGTAGATCATGTATTTGGTATTAATAATAACATGTAATGAAGCATGGTGTATATGAGTTTGAATGTGTTGACTTGTTAATGATTAGGTATTCAATTAGCTTTACCAATAAAGTTTAATGAAAAGAAAGATAATTTGAGCACAACTTGCAAGTATAAAAGTAACAGAAATTTATGTGATAAATTATAATAAATAGAAGTGGTAAGGAAATAAGTGGAATGGATAATGAATCGAGAAAATTTAACAATATAAAAAGGGTGTTATATGAACTGAAGTACAATATATCATAAATGAAATAAATCCTAGGGAAGTAAAAAGACGACATGAATTAAATATGTTGTGAATTAAATAATGATGTGAATTAGACATTGTTACGTAATGAGTTACAATATGTATTAAAGATAGTTGAGAGAGGAAAATATCATATGAATTAATATGTGTTAAAAACAAGTTATGGGGTAAATTCCATGAGTTATGAGATAATAATATTAATATAAATTGGATATATTCATGAATAGAAAATAATTATGAAATAACTTCGATGTGAAAAGTAATATTGTATGAAAGTGGTTGGAGAAGACTTGTTAATTTTAAAGTTGTAAGGAATAAAGCGTATAATAATGAGTTAAACTGGAATACAAAAGAAACAGTTATTATTATGCAAGGATATAATGTGATGAATAAAATGATGAGAAGAACATTTACTGGGGAATACTAAAAAAATATAAGATGTTGGAAATTGATATAAGATCAACATTCTTAAATTTTTTTTATGAAATTGATTCTAATTATATAATTGTTAAATGTTAATAACTCAGATGATATAAATATTTAATATGATTTATTTTATAATTTATGTATGTCAGAAGTAAATTCCATGAGGACATCCATTTTCTAAGGTTACTAAGCTACCTAGTATTATACAATTTTTTTTTTTTTTGTATTTTAAGAAAAGAAAAACTTATAAATAATTAACACATATGTAATTTTTAATAAGAATTGTAATAAATTGTGTACATTTATAAAAAAAAAATTGAAAGGTTATTGGGTTTTTCCTTACACACACAAACCACATTTTCATTGGGTTCAAGCCGTATAAGGTTGTTAAAACACTTGGTTGTTATATTTTCCCACCGTCTAGTTCACATAAATTTCAAATCACCAATATCCGAGTGAATTAAATCTCGAAGCTCACCACTTCTTTTTTATTATTTTAAAAGAAGTCTTTGTGAATTTTGATTCTACATAAACTTTGTACTTATATTTTTGTTTCAAAAACTACTTGGAAATAGCTCAAGATTAATTAATCTTTGTATTGAATCATAATTTACATGTTCTAATTTGCCATGCCATATATCATAATACTCAAGCAAGTAAGAAGAAGTAACAATATTTTTGTTATTATTCTCATCCTTGATTATCATGATCATTATATTCATTTGAAAGAGACCATCACTTATATACCTTTTACCTACAAATATCATACTTTTAGTAAGTAAGAATATATCACTTTAAAAAACTATCTTGAAACTATATTTGTTCAAAAATGAGCTAGATACTAAATTAGTTCTAATGTCAACAACATAAATCACATTGTTAAGAGTGAGAATTTTCGTAGGACTCATCTTTAACACGAACCTTCTAATGTTGGTTGCCTTTGAGATTAATGAATTATGCATGTTTAGTTGTATACAATCTATTTTGTTATAAGTGAAGAACATCTTTTTTTAGGCTAGATATGTCTGATAACACCAATATCAACCCATCACTACTCGTAGTTGTTGATTAGATTAATTTAAGAGATAATTGTAGATAAGATCATCTACGACAATTTAGTTGTGAGGTTATCTGCCTTAATGACATTGTCTTATACAACCCTTGTTTTCTGAGAGTTGCCTTGTTGTTCCCTATTTCTACCATCCTTGACTTAGTATCCATTCTTATTACAGTTGAAGTGTTCACCATTTAATTTTCTTAGCAATGCCCTTTCCCTTCATCATAAGTTCTTTTGGTTTCTAGTGTGGTTCTTCATTACTTGTTCAATAATGCTTGATTTAGGGGTTATAAAGAAAGTGTTGGCTCTCTTTCTAGAAAACTCATTGTTCTTTTTTATCCTCAACCTTAGAATAAAGTCATCCATCCCTATTTCTTTATGTTTATGCTCAAGGTAACTCTTTTAAGTTTTTTCAAGATGGTGGAAATTTTTTAATAATTGTAATCACCTGAAAGAATTCAATTAGAACCATCCTTTCAGCATGAATGCTATGCAAGATGAGTTGAGAGTCTTGAACTTGATTGATTATAGTTCTTGAATTAACCATCTTAAAATCCAAAAAATTAATGACTATAAACTTTTTAACACCAACATATTTGGTCGTATGCTTTTAATCCAAAGCTTTCCATGACAACTTTGCACTTTTAATTAAACTATACAAATTAGATAGTGTGTTTCCTAAACTATTCAAGATGTAGTTCTTGCATATAGAATTATTACGATTCTATGCGTCCACAACTGCTATACAACAACATTAGATTCATCATTTAACAACTTTAACGCATTGTTATTCAATAACTTTTTCAACTTAAGGTGGTAAGATAGAACAATATCTTTTGCCACCACCTTTTAAATTTCAATTTATTTAGCCTTTTACCTTTCTTGCCATGAACCATAAAAGACGATAATGAAATCATCCCTTTCAAAATAGTACTTGTCCAAACAGAATTGATTGAAGTAACCATAATGACTAAAAGGGATAATTTTGTATAATAATAGTCAAATATATATCTAATTAAAAATTGGACTTATCATATGCAAAAATAATTAACAAATTGTTTTAGAATAACAATAATAATAATAATAATAATAATAAATCATGGTAATTAAATTTAACAATTTACGCAATTTGGTTTATTCATTGTCAATTCACTTAGTTCAATTAACAACATATAAAAGTTAATTTACTAGTACACTTGGTAATTAATAAGATTATAAAAACATATAATTCATTCTATTTAAACTTACCATGCAAATAAGATTATGGTCGATCCATCATGATTGATTATAGTCAATCTTGATCAATCATAATCTTTTGATCATGGTTGATTATAGTTAATTTAAATTAATAATATTCTAATCAATAATGATCATTCTACTAGGTTATGTTTAACATCTTTCTTTTGAGTAAAAATATCATGGATAGACAGCTTGCTGTAGAATTATATATGATCAAAGAAAAATTAAGTTATCTTTAAGGATTCAACCATTTATCTTTAAGGTGTAATTGCCTATAACTTAGTGTTAAGGGTCTCAATGCAAGTTGCCTTCTAAGATTTCAATTACATATTTTTAAAAGATTTCACTATCAATTAAGGTCTACAAAATAGTTTAAAAACAAACTCAAATTCTCTCTGCAAAATAAATAACCTAATTTAAATTTCTTAAAGTTTCAGCATATAAATTACTTCTAAAGTTTTTAGTCTTCCAATGTGGGATATATATAATATGCATGATGGATGTGAATTTGATCAACTAAGAGTTATTTAAAATGATTTTCTCATTAATCCACATATGGTTGGTTTCAGAAATTAGTAAAATTTTATGTTAAATTAATTACTTTTGTTGGGGAACATTTCCCCATTGACTCTAAATAATTATTTGAAGGGACCTGATATTTATTACACACAAAAAATTGGCATTTAACCATGTTTAATGACCATTTTCCCAACAGCTACTCAACAGTTCTTTCGTACAATAATCTTATTACTATCTAGCAAGAGTATTGCCCCATATCAAAGCTAATGCTGACCTAAATATATGCTATTTTTTGGCAAGCAGATAGGAGCCTAGGAGTAAATATAGATGTGGGGGACTTGCTGGCTTCACGGCAAGGTTGAAGCTGCTAGAAATTGTAGGAGAAAATTAGCTGGAGCCGGCAATTTGTACCGTAGGATCAATCATGTCCACATATTAGGTTATGGTCAATTGTATTCCTGTTAAAGTAGTTACATAATTGATTAACAGAATTGATAAAATAATAGCTGAAAATTTATTTATCATATTTCAAAAATACCCATGATCTTTGAATGATATACTACAAGTTAGCTAGCAATTCCATTTTTTCTTTTATGTCCAAAGGGATACTCAAGCAGTCCTTGACGAATCTTCGCTTATAGAAAAACCGATACGAATCAATTATGTTAAAATAAGTTCTGATTCAATCTAATGTTAAAAATTAAACGTTATATTTCAAGCCTGTTTGATATTATTGTAATAATTATTTTTTAAAATATTTTTTTATATATAAATACATAAAAATAATAATTTTTTATTTTTTAAAATTAATTTTTAACATCAGCACATCAAAACGATTTAAAAGAACCAAAAAACTAATTTGAAGCAAAAAAATAATTTTTTTTTTAAAAAAACACTTTTAAAACAAAAAAAAATAAATGAGCTTGAATGATCGTTAGAAAGTACATTAGATAAATATGGGATTACATTCTCAAGTGTTCATTAGGAAAGCCTATTTGGTATTGCCGCACGTAATCACATCTCTCGAAGAACTTCTTCCTTGGCTTAAGCTACCAAAGAGAGAGTGCCGAGTGTGACACCATCAGTGATATGTCATAACCACCATGATTATGACTCAAACTTGGTTTCCTTGAAGATTAGCCTCTTAAGTGATTGCCAAAATGGCTAATCTATATCTTAAGTTGTGTTTTTGTATAGAGAAATTTGAGTTATATATTTTTTTAGTTCGTGTTACTTATTTAAAAATGTATCTAAATAAGATAATATTACTAGAATATTGAAAGGTTTATTGCATACATTCTATTTCAACCAACTGATGTAGATACTTCTGCCTAACTGGACTTCCAATAGCTTATTAATCAAGTAAGACTCTTGACTTAAATGGTGCTAGCTATTTAGGGGTAGAATGAAGTTTTTCCACTACAACAAGTCTCAACTCCATCAATAACATCAACATGCCATTCTGAAAGCTTTAGGCAAAATGACCTTCAAGAATGCAACTTGCATCAACATCTATGAAGTCCTTTAAGAGGTTGTTTTCACCGTTATGTCGCCCCTACGCAAAGCAGGTATTCAAGGTATACTACTTCTTATTATTGTGGGATGGATGGTAGCTATCAATCCCATCATTCCATACAAGAATACTTAAGTCCTTTGGAACCAATTAAACAAAAGGTGGAGGGGAGATCAAGTTTTAAGCACATCATTGGTAACTTATATAGCCCTCATCAAGTATGAGGCACCCTTCTATCTAGACAGGTTTTGAATACACGGATTTCTTGGGACTATATATCTACAAAGATGTGTCTGGATGACCACAATGGTCTCATAGATTCAAAGGGACATGTGCAAAATATGCATAGTAGCTTGGAGTTTGTGATTCAGGAGAGTGACACAATGTGCTTGGTATATAAAATTGAAACTAGTTTCTATAGAGGGATTGAAAGATCTCTATACCAAGCTAGTACCGTGCTTCAACACATGTATACTTATGAAACAGAATTCCATGAGAATTTTTGGAATTACCCAATCAGATGGCAAATCCACAAGGGTATACTTGAGAGATATGAAGAGATGATCAATGTAGAAGAGTTATTTGAGCTAGTGGCCTTCATTAGCAAAGTGAGAGAACTCCCTCTATAGAAATACCTGTATGCTTTACCCGACATGAGTTTGCTCAGGGTTACGCAAGTCATGGAGAAACATATACGAGTGGAAGAGGCAAGTGTGTTATGATATAGGCCTCCCTATTTCTATAAGGATAGTAGATCTAAAAGACCGTACAAATTCATTCATGAAGTAAAGTACCCAGACTGGTTGGCAAATGTGGTAATGTTGAGAAAAACTATCGGCAAATGATGAATGTATGTGGACTTCACAGATTTGATCAACAAGGACTACCTAATCAACTTTCCTCTTCCTAAAATAAAGAGATTGGTGGATTCTATAACGGGTTTTGAAGATAACTCTTGCTTTAGTAACTGCCTCTAAAAAATTTAGGCTTTACTTCTAAGCTCATTAAATCATTGTCTTAATAGATCAATCCTTCCGATAGATTCTTCACAAGTCTGACATGTCAGGATGCCTAGTAAGATAGGCCATTGAATTAGGAGAGTTTGGTCTCTAATAGTAGTTTAGACCAACTATTAAATGACAAACTTTAGCAGACTTTATTGCTGAATGTTTGTTCAAGCGGCCTATACTTCACAAACCCCAATCTCTATCAAATTTTAAAACACCATTTCTCGGTCCAGTAGTTTCTTCAGGACCAAATTTGTTAAACTCTATATGGTTGCTATACATGGATGGGTCCTTTAATGTTGAGGGTAGTGGAGTTCAGGCAATGCTCACAAATCCAGAGGGACATGATCATGCCTATAAGGTTTGTTTTGAATTCTTAGCTACCAATAATGTAGTGGAATATGAAGCTTTTTTAGCAAGATTGGGACTTGTAAAGGCCTTGTATGCTTATCCACTTCAGGTTTATAAAGACTTTCATCTGTTTATAGGCCAATGTCAAAGGTTGTATAAGGCTAGGGAGTCTACCATGCTAAAGTATCTTCAGAAACTTCAAAAATATCTCTCCAAAAAAGATGAAGGCAAAGAGATAACAATCACCCATATACCTAGAGAAGCCAATCACTAGGTAGATTTGTTTTATCTAGACTCGCAAGTTATAACTTAGCAGAACTCCATTTAGACATATGTGAGTGGAGAAGTCTTCGTAACCACCCCAGTTACCCTTGGTGATGATTGAAGAACCCTCATTAGACACTATTTGCTCACTAGGCCATCCACTTGACGGGGCGAGGTGTCAAGTATTGTTTAATTAATGACATCCTCTATAGAAGATCCACCTTAGCTCCCTTTCTGAAATGCATCTCATTAGAAGACAACGCCTATATTTTGAAAAAGCTTTTATGAAGGGATATATGGGTTCTAAATCTCTTGTCGCCTAAGCTACACGAGCAGGTTTTTACCGGCCAACCATACTTTAGGATGCCATTGAGTTGGCTAAGTGATGTGACAAATGCCAAAGATGGGTTTCAGTCTCTCGTCAGCCCTCCACACAGATGACAACTATAGCCTCCACATGGCCTTTCTACCGATAGAGGATGGATATATCGGGTTCCTTTTCGAAGGCTCTAGGTAACAAATAATTTGTCTTAGTAGTGGTTGACTACTTCACAAAATAGGTAGATGCTAAGGCTTTGATAGACATAATTGCCAACAAAGTAATCTCTTTCATATGAAAAAAAAAACATTATCTATTGTTTTGGGCTTCATGAAGTACTGATAATGGAAAATGGAACACAATTTGACAATCATAAGATGAGAGAACAATATCAGAAACTCCATATAGACCATTTGTTTTCTTTAGTATCAAATCCCTAGACCAATGGCCATGTTAAGCTCACCAATAGAGTCTAAAAAAATAAGATAAGTGAAGCCAAGTTAATGGAAAGAACTATTGAGCAAAATCTTATGGGCGTATCAAACAATCTTAAAAACATCAACCATAAAAACTCCTTTCCTATTGACATATAAAACTGAAGTCATGATTCCTATGAAAATTGGATGTGCAAGCTTTAGACTAACTTATTAATCCCTAGAAAATAATGATCAAGGACTAAGAGCTACTCTAGATCTTCTAAAAGAATCTTGTTTGACAACAACCATTAGAAACGAAGCATGTCGACACCAAAGCACTCGATACCATAACGCCAAGGTCAACAACATGAGTTTTAAGTTTTGAAGACCTAATACCTTGGAAGCTAGAGGCAACCGATAATAGGGAAAGTAAACTAGCACCCACGTGGGATAACCCTTTTAAAGTAATTAGGGTAGTTAAAACCAATACTTATCATCTTCAAGATATGTCAAGCAAAAATCTCCCCCACATTCGGCATTCAAATAATCTCAAAATATATCATAGATAAAAATGTATCTTCTTCAGAAATTTATGTTTTTCTATTATATATTTTCCTACTCACCAATGTAGTTCTAGAGTAACACGATACTTCGGTGAGGTTTTTAAACCTCACTACCTTGTTAGGGATGACCTCAAGCCTTCAACTTGATAGTCTTGGATTGACATGATATTTTTAGTGAGGTTTCAAGCCTCACCACATCACCATAGATGGCCTCGGACCTCCCACTTGCTAGTGCAATCTTGAATTGACATTATACTTTAGTGGGGTTTTCAAAACTCACCACCTTGCCAGGGACGACCTCGGGCCTCCTACTCACTAGTGCAGTTTTGGACTAGTACAACAGTTCTATAAGGTTTTAAAGCCTCACTACATTGCTAAGGATGGCCTCGGGTCTTCAGTTATCCAACTCCATTTTAACTTAGCACTTCTTGTTAATAAAGACTTCCACACAAGTAATAAAGGAGGCTATAAGCCCCTACCTTCCATTGACACTACTCTCATATATGGGGAAACTTCCTAATCAAGTGACAGCTCTTTTCCACCAATGGTTAACTATAACCAATAGTTTATCCTAGTTCCAGTCAGGGGGTTAGCCACACTATACAATGGTGACCAGAGTCAATGACCATATTCAATATATAGTTAACAAGAAATTTGGATATGTTTGGGGCTTTGGCTCTATAGGGTGGGGAATCCTCAATAAAAGTCCTGATAGTTCTAGTCACTAGGGAAGGTGTAGGAGAGGGTCGCATGGTCGTAGGTGCAAGAGTTATACCCTCACTAACACCATACGACCCTTGTGCAGTGGACACCCTTTTCTTCTTTGTTTTTTCCTTTTTAACAACTTCAAAAAGGATATAAGAGGAAATAGTTTCTCTTCTCCTTCTATTTGGAGGCAACTAGATCTTTGTTACATTGATAGGCTCGAATAGAGGCTAAGTGTGAGGAGTAACATCTATCTATCGATGACACTTTTCTATCTCTTTAACCTAGGAGTTAGATGTTCCCTCTACCTCTACACTTCCTTCACTAGTTTCCTCATGTGATTCATCTCCTTAGGATTGAGCTAAAATAAAGCAATGTCACATTATGGTAAATATATTAAATTATACAAAGTATCACTACTTACATACCCTGACTCTTTAACCAATATAGTTCTTTGGATAACTAGTTAATATTGTAACGATGAGAGGAACTTGCCACATTTACACACATCATGTTTAAAACTATTGAAACTTGGTTTCTCACTAGCATCATACTAAAGAGTCCACCAAAAAAAGGGATGACCTTATAGCTCTTGCACTTGTTCTGGTCTATGTATCGTTTTACACCTAATAATAAACCATTTCCCATGTCAATCTTTTAGGTTGGAGGTTTTACCCTCTAACACATTATTTATAGGATTCTTAGGGCAACAGACGAAAGTAAAAAACAACGGACATCATTCCCTCCTTAAAGGCAACCATTTAATTGAAAGCAATATCTAAATATTTCAATGTTAGGCTCTAACCCTATGATAGCAAATATTCATTTAAAGCCTTGATTAGAATCCATCTATTGGGATAAAGTTGGCTAGCATAAATGGTATAATGGAAAAACACGTCACTCATAAACCCCCTAAAAGAATATCCTAACTTAAACATGATATAAATGGTTGTTATTTCATCCAAACCATTATGGGAGCCCAAGGTTTGTTTACTGATCTTTTTTGTTCTATTAGGGAGTAAGGCCATAGCTACCTGTTCAATTGTCAGAATAGTCTCCTCATTATCCATAAGAGCTTTAAGTAGACTAAGGGTTCCAATGGATGGATGTTAGCCCCCTAGTTCTTGGACTAATCTCTATGGATCCTGACCCTTAACTAAAATCCATAACCTCTAGGTGTTGTGGTCTGAAAGGAAAATCACTACTAGATGCTACATTTTTTCCTCACTTAGTGACCATTTTGAAAGGAAATTATTGAGGAAGATGAGGTTACCTTAAAATGACTTCTTCTCTATTCCGTTTTGTGATGTTACAACCCTTCACACCAAGTTAAAACACTTTCACTCATTTATTTCCACCCTTCACACAAAGTTTTAGAGAGAAATGTTAGAGATAGATTTCAAATGAGTAGAAATAAAATGAGGGGAGTCTTTATATACGGGAAGGTCTCCTCTACTCTCCACTGAATCGATGACACATGTCACCATAATGAAAAATCCATAAAAGGCAATTAATACCATCATGAAGCACCATGTTAGGTATTTATCCAGCCAAGGTAAGCAATATATAAGCAATGAAGGTTGTCCAACATGTACATGCTCGGGTAAAATACCTCAGGATGCCCTAACTTTTCTTACTTGAAGAAATGCTAAAAGCAAAATAATGTTTTTATCAAGTTTCTCTGGTAAAAATACCACACAGGTTTGGGAGGCTACTGATGGATCAAGATTTTATCCTTTTTTTCTTCAACATAAAACCCATAAAAGTTATGGACCTATTTTTTAGCCCATTTCCATGACACCTTTAAGGGGCTTGGATACCCGAGCCTAGATAGTGGGTTGGGCATACTCGTTCCTAAGTGATAGGCATTCGCCCAGCACATTCTTGTGGGCTTAGGTGCACCACCTAAGCCCGACCCTAAAAAGTAGATATTGACTTCATTTTAAGTCTAAAGATATACCCTGGATTCTTTTTTATTATTTTCTCTTTCATGCTTGTGTAAGAGATATCCTCTCCATTAGTGCTTATAAATGCTTAAGTAAGAGATATCCCTCCTCATTAATGCTAATTGATACTTGTGTATAAGATATTATCCCTTATTAATGTTCATTAATGCTTGTGTAAGAGATATTCATCTCCATTAACGCTCATTAATGCTTGTGTAAGGGATATTTATCCCTAATAAATGTTATCGTTGTAGTACTGTGGTGAAGGTGTGACAATCCTTCACGGAACTGGCATCATGTCGAAGTCTTTGTTTTGTGAAAAAGAAAGTCACCACCTAGTATTATGGTCATTAGGAATCCTAATTGGTCATTAGAGATTCTAAGGTAAGGGTCTGGTTGCGTAAAGGGAAGGTTTTAACACCCCTAGTACGCCATACCTAAGGTAAGTTGCTTTGTGTTTGGTTTGTCTTATAATTGCTATGGTGTTGATGTTTTATAATCCTATCATATTTTCTAGAATAAGTTTGCTACGGTGAACAAACTAGGGCATGAAGTCTAAAAACAAGGAATCCTTGGGCAACATGGATCCTACCTTTAGAAATGTCTATAGAGTGCTAAAAAGAACCAATACAGATCTTTTGAAATTTGTGTTTGATTCAAACTAAATTTACAACCTCTGAATTAAGAGACGGGTAAGATAGAAATCCAAGGAGATTTAGTGTGCTTAAAAGCTCACTTTTCCCTTAGTATTTTAAGTGTTCGTGACTTGTAAATTGTAAAGAAAAAAAAAACTAAGAAAACTAAGGAAATTCAAAGAAATTTAAAAGCCCATCTCTGCTTTAGTATTTCATACTTTCGCTACTAGTATAAAGTATTTCATACTTTATAATTGAGGTTTTCTTCAAGGATGTGCAATTAAATTGGTCTAAATAACATTTTGGGCATAAATCTACCCTTATGTTAAAGATGAACAAGTTGTATTACTCTTAATAATATTTTGGACATTTACCTGTCATTGGTTTCTTTGCCCTTATATTATTAACGAATAATGACCTATTACTCCTAGAAAAATATTTTTGATATTAACCACTTGGGGTTTCTTTATCCAAATATTAATAGTGAATAATAAAAAATTATTTCCAATAATATTTTAGATATTAACCCTTTGAGATTTTTTATCCAAATTTTAATAGTGAATAAGGATAAATTGCCCCAAAAATAAGATTTTTATATTTTTTGAATATTAGCCAAAACTCTTTGGAATTTACACACATGTTGTAAAATCCAAAATGTAAGAAAATAATTTTTGTGTTTAAGGAATATATGCTAAAACACATTTTTGAAATTTTGAATATTTATTTTTCTAAAAAAAAATGTTCAAAATATTTTTAGGGTATTAGCCGTATGCAACACAGAAGAAGACATTTTCATGTTTGGTCAAAACACAAGCATCACAATTAAAGTTAGCAAGCCATACATATATATTCCAAAATTTGCAAGAAGCCTAAAATAGTTCATATTAAACAAACAAGATTCGGCACACCAACTTAACCCAAAATCCTATAACTGGAAAAAACAAGTCCGTATGCACAAGAAAACCAAAGTTCTGAAAACAAACCCTATAATAGGAACCATGACTCACCACTCATCTTTTTTTCCTAATCTTGGAAAATTGACATGCTCGTTTCACACAAAAGGAAATAACGTATATTAAAGACTAAGACAAGATGAAAAAAACAAATGGCCTGCTATCTCATTTTCACAAAACAAAAAGGAAAAGTAAGAACCCAAAACCTGCCGAAAGATCCCCTTAACTGAAGAGGAACCTCCCTTGCATTTTTTACTTTCTCCTCTGAAAAAAACTATGCCTATAAGCTAAAGCTACTCCTATGCAATGTTCTATGATAGAGAGACACTTGAGCAAAGGGATGAAGGGATGATGAAGACCTTTAAAGCTCACGGTTCCTCATGACAAGAGAACAAGGAAAGAACATGCAACTCTAACATAAACAAAAATCTAAACTGAAAGCCATGGAAGGAACAATGGGCAAGCGTACAAACTTTTGTCCAAACATAAACCGAGTATCAAGAGCAAAGGAAGAAACCGGTTTGGAATAGAATAAACAACAGATGCCATGTTTGAATATAGCAAGGAAGAAAATGTTGAAACTTATACTTACAGATCTTGCTCACAAAAATAAAGTACAAACCGACGGGCAGTCTCTACCTTTTTGTTTGCCTCTAATGACACAAAGAAAGCCTTCCTCTTTTGCCGTTAGGAGCTTTTTCAAAACTTTTTAGAGCTTGTTAAATTCCTTTTCTCGTTGTTTTCTTTTTTATTTTTCTACACTCATCCTTCTTTTTGTCCTCTGTTTTCTTTTGTGCCTTTGCTCTCTCTTTTCTTTTTGTCACCCTCTGTTTTTCTTTCCTCACCCTCTGTTTTTCTTTTTCTTTTTTTCTCTCCTATCTGTTTTCTTTTCATCTCTCTCTGTTTACTTTTCTCCTCCCTTTTTTTTCTTCTCTTGTTTTTCTTCGCTTTTCCCTCCCCATGTTTCTTTTCTATAACTTGTTTATATAGCCAAACCAAAACTTGAAGACCATTTTAACATCCTCTCATCTCAATCGTAGGTGCTAGGGATAAAATCTCAAACCTCAAATAATGATGAGGCTCCTCCCATTGTCTTCTTTCAAAGCTGGCACAGTGAGGTATAAAACCATTTCCCTTGCTAATATCGTGAATTGCAGTTGCAAACCGGGCATGAAAAGAGGTGATAATTGTATAGATCGAGTTGACCCGAGGATTCAAGGACAAGAGAATCAAGCACGAACGGTTACAAAGAAGGGAAAACCTTCTCTTCCCCGCCACTCTTTTACTTCCCGCTTGCAGCAAGTTTGGTGCAAGCAGAACATCAATTCATTCTGTATGCAATGCTATTAATTAACCCTGGTTTGGGGCATCCTTGACCTAGTTTATTGTGGGTCGAGACGCGGCCTAGCTATTGTGTGGCCGCCCTTGACCCAGTTATAAGTTTTGTTTAGGCCAAGTCGCGGCCCAGTTCCTATAGTGGCGAGTCATGACCCATTGACCTTAAGGTCGCTCTTTACCATTTTCTCATGGGTCATGACTCGACACTTCTCCTCCTAGCTGCCTTTTATCTAGGGTGGTCTGGGTCCAGTCATTTTGAGTCCGGTCAAGACCCTTTTTTTTTGGGCTAGTGGGACCCATTTTTTCTTGGGTTCAGACGCGGCCTTACTACCTTTGGAGCAACCAAGACCTAGTTCCTTTAAGGCAGTGAAGACCCAATTCCTTTGGGCGATTAATACTTAGTTTCTTATGGGTCCAGACTCGACCCAGCTTCCTATAGGGCCGATCAAGACCCATTTTTGCTTGGGTTCAGACTTGGCCCAGCTACCTTTGGGGCCAGTCAAGATCCCTTTTCTTTGGGGCTAGCAGGACCCATTTTTACTTTGGTCCAGACTTGGCTCAACTACCTTTGGGGCCGGTCAAGACCCGTTTTCTTTGGGGTTGGCAATACCCATTTTTGTTTAGGTCCAGACTCGGTCTTGCTACCTTTAGGGCCCGTCAAGACCTTGTTTTTCATGGGTCTAGACACGACCTAACTCCTTCTCTAGGCTGAATTTAGGCCCAACCAAGGTGAGCTCAAACCACAGGATTGGGTTAAGCCCAAACCTATTATTTTTTATTTTTATTTTTTTCAAAATAAAAAAAATCCAAAAATCCTTTCAAGATTTTGTGCTTTTTTTCTTTCACAAGTTTTTCTACCATTTTTTTTTTTCGTGGGGTCTAAAAATGGATAACAACAATCGTAGTGAAATTACTCTGCAATCCCTCCACCCAAGAAAAATACAATGATCAAAAGCTATAAATACCCATTGAACTACTAGGTAAAGGTTCAAGGTTTAAAAAAAAAAATTATTTCAACATAAGTACACCCACAATTTCATAACTTAAAGCTCTTTAGCATATTTATTCTTTATTTTTTCTATAAGTTTATTGACTTTATCATTAAAGTGTTCTCAAACACCCAAAAAAAAAAACCTTTTGCAGGTACCTAAAGACATTCATCAAGAGAGTTTTCCTTAACATTGAAGAATGAAGATATTTGAATAGGCACTTGATTAGTACTTAAAAGTGCACTATTTGAATAGGC
This sequence comes from Populus davidiana, assembly GCA_030145905.1. NCBI lineage: Eukaryota > Viridiplantae > Streptophyta > Magnoliopsida > Malpighiales > Salicaceae > Populus > Populus davidiana. Next base: position 20,819,350 of record CM057790.1, read on the forward strand.
ACTTGATTAGTACTTAAAAGTGCACTTTTTTTCAAGGTTTTATATCATCATATTGTACGTAAAGTATCATTAACTCCTTAACTTAAGCATGATTTATAATAGCAAATACGATATTATAAGATATCTTTAATTTATGGTAAATGCTCATTTTAAATGCAGGCATGTTTCATAATTTAAAGGATTTATTGATTTGTTTGACTATTGAAATTGAGAAGACAAACAGAGGGCTAAGCTTAAAGAAGAGATGCTGGTTGAATTCAAACTGGAATACCATTCGGTTATTGGATCATAACTGGAGCTGTAGAACTTGAATTTAAGTTTGGTTTATATGGATGGAAAGCTAAGACACAGGCTTAAAACTTTCATGAAGAGTCCAAGATTCAAAAAGGTCATTTTCAAGTTCAAATTGTAGTAACAATGGAGAAGTCGGAATCTGTCCTACAGCCCAGACATTGTTCAACCCATATCTCGAGTTCTAGAAGTCCAAATACACCGATTATTTTTATGTTGGAAAGCTGAGATAATTTCTCAAAACTTTCATGAATACTATCTGTTCAAATTCAGACGTTAACAATGACGTTTTGTTTAGACAAGAAGATAAGGATTGTCATCAAGTCAAGATGTGGCCACCCACTCAACAATTAGTCATCAAATCAATAGTTTTGAATTTTGACCTGTAAAAGGAAGCATTTGCCATGCATTTAGGTATCTTGGTTTTCAGATCAAGATCATATTCTTGCTCTCTCTCTGTTTTTTTTTTTTTTTGTAATGCTTAAGTTTTGCTTTGATTAATATCTTGTTTATGCATTTTATTTCCTTGACTATACTTATATAATCATGTTCGCCTTTGTTTATTTATATTTATCTTCTTCATTATGTTTAGTTAAGTTTATTATGTCAAGGTGAAAAGGTTTCACTAATGGTGTTAAAATATGTTTAATATAAACTCAACATCCAAGAAAGTTTGTTATTAACATGTCTTATCTTTTTATCTTATTAATTCTTAATAACTTGCTTGTTAAATGATTAATTTAGATTTGTGTTATATAACACTTGGTACAACAAATGCATGACACTTTCATAGCCAACTGTATGGTATAACTTATACATGTGCTCTAGAATTTTTTTAGTGGGTAGTTTTTCTTGCTCTCTAGAGTTATGGATGTTCGGGATGAAGAAACTGCAAGTTAATTTTCTAGTGGGTAATTGTTTTCTTTGTTGTGTTTATATTTATGAGGGAGAGAGAATGCAAGTTTAGAATTTTTTTTTTTAAGCTAATTAACGGTTGAGATCTTATAATATTAAAGCTAATCAATAATTTGTATAATTTTAGTTTTAGACTAAGACTTAAATAATTGTTTTTTCAATTAGCAACAGATAATGAGTTGTAAATTTTATGTTGCCTTCGGAAATAAATTTTGTATTGCTAAGTCTTTATTGATATTAGAAAAATAATATATATATAATCCATTGTAAATTTATTACTAAATTAGCTACGAAATTATCTGTTCCTAAAATCTAATTAATAGCCCCTTTTTTTTTTTTTAATAGTAATCATTAATCTTTCTGAGAAGAGTAGGCTGTGAGAGTTTGAGTTGATTGTCAGAAATCCAAAACGTCATCCCGCGCGATTTGGTGAACGTGCAATGAACATTGATTGTTCTGTCCCAAACTTATGAAAGGTTGGTCGTAGAGTTTGATAAGACACCCAATTCGTAAACCTTTCAAAATAAATCGTCAACGCTGTCGTTTGATCTCCAGAATCTTGTCTCTGTCCTCTGGCTGAATTTTGTGGTATGGAATGAATGACAGGGTCGGTGGTATGATGGTTTATTTGGGAATGATTTAGGTGAATTTGGTGAGATTTTTGCTGGGTTTGGATTAGGGATGAAGTTTGTAGTGTTTGGTTTTTTGGTGCCATAGTATTTTCTTCCTTTGAATACCTCATCCTCGATTAACCTAATCCCTTGATTATTAGTTTTATTTTATTTTTATCATTATAATTTCTATTTTCAAAAAAACACTAATTAGACATAGTCCAAGGCTTATCATCATTCCCATATCAGTTCTCTTGGGTGGATCATTTTCTTTCTTCTTTTTTCACTTAGAATGAAATTTGATCCATGGACATTGCTTCTGCTTGGTTGAGAATATCAAATCATCCTTGGCAATATCCTAAGCCTCTTGGTCCATTTGTTTGTTTCGCAATCAAACTAGCAATCCAACGGGGGTATTTCTAGGTTGATAAGGCTGCTAAAAACCTTAGCAATCCAATGCTAAGCCTCTATTGATTTGAAATAATTTTGCTTCCTTGGAATATGATGATGTTATACAATTACTCAAGACTGCGGATCATATGAAAATAAACCCAGATTTAAATATGGTGAAGACAATTCAAACCAATAATAAATACAAAAGAAGTCTGTCTATTCCAAAAGCTCTTAAGATGGGAAAGAGTAGAAAAGCAGAAACCATTGTCTACTAGTGGGTGTGAGCTTTTCAGCCACTAGTGGTCCAAGACACAAACAAAATAACAAGTGGAGGAGAAGTACGGAGAGGTCTCACAATCCTAAAAAAAACCCTAACAACTAAGTTAAGAAGAAGGGGAAAAGTAGTAGATCAACCTCGGAATATTACAAGGGGTCTGGTCTATATTTGCCCTTTACTTTGTTTGGCGAAGTCAATTCCCGAACCTCTAACATCTTTTCTCACTCATGGTATGCTTTGGTTCTTAATTATTCTTGCCCAAAACGAAAGCCATGAGGCAAAAAAGAATTATGTGAGGTGCGTTCTTGACTTCTCCCATTCTTCTATCACCCAAAATCGAAACCAACTTTGAGTTTTTTCACAAAATTTCCCTCGTTTTTCCTTCTCAGGTAATGAACTGCAAAACAAAATATAAAATAAAATAAATGAATATATATAATAGGAAATACATTTAAAGAATAATTAAAAAAAAACTAGCATTATATAAGTCAATTATATATTGAGAATTGATAAGGCTATTAAAAACCTTCGAAAACAATTAGTCTTTCCAAGCTTGCTATGGGTTTGAAGGTGTAGAAGGTTGCGTTTCGATAGCTGTAACACTTGAAAAGCAAGTCATTTGAAAGGGTTGGGAATTTTCTTGAGCTTAAATTTATTAGATGATAGTCTTGTGAGGCTGTGTATATAAAGTTTGAGTAAAAGGAAAAATATGAAGTTTTGTTTCTCTAAAAGAAGATGATTTACCTTGTTAAAGGCAATTCCATATCAAACTAAGATGACTAATGTGCTTGGCACATACAATTTTAGGCTCGTTGGGAACAAAAACCACTTATTTTGAATACCACAAAATTAATTAATTCAGATTCGCATGAATATTAAAGAGATGCATGCACAACAGCGAAAGTCCACTTACCCATAAATTAACCTTCAAAGATCATGCAGATTCGCATGATAAGGAAGCCTTAATCCTCTCCACAGTGCATGCAATCAAGTTGTTAACAGTTGCAACTGAGCCAAGAGACAGTTTTGCAGTAGGAACTGAGTCAACCAAGATCTGGAACGCGACAGTTAGAAGAGATCCTCCTGTAGACCCAGATTCTTCCATGCCTACTCCATGCGCGGCGGTTCCATCAGGAAAAATAGCAAACCCTGATGGAAGAAGTGCCACATAATCTGGATCCCCGCCGTTAAGCACCACGTTCATTGCAACAATATCAACAGGAGCATAGATTACGAAAGACGCCGTTTGATCAGTGCAACTCTCTTGCAAAATCAACATATTGCTCTGGCTCGAATTCGCGCTCTACAATTATGATGTGTTAGATCAGCTAAAATATCGATAGCACAATAGCCTTACGATCATAGTGAACTTAACTTACATTAACTCGGATTAGAGATACACAGTTGCCTGTATCCCGGCCATTAGCAATGTGTGCCATTTCTTGGACAACTCCACCATTTGACAGAATATCCCACTGTGTTATAAGCAACCAAGTCTTAGAATGAGATTGAATCATTGAGTATATTAAAAGTTCTAATGAGATTCTAAAGGAAGCTTATGATTTTCTACGTGATGCAATAAAAGTTAGTCAAAAAGTTCTAATTGTTATATATACCTCGTTACGAGTGTTCTCATCACGTAGAAAATCAAAAACCCTCTTTGGTGGAACTGGAAGCCAAAAGGAAGTTGCTGCACTAAGCACAATCCCAGGAGGCCTCCCTGGATCATCTACACTCTTCCTTGTCATGACCCTGACATCATCAGCTCCAGTCCCAGACAGTGTAGTCCATGTGTGGGCGGTAGAGGCGCTCACGCCAGCACAGAAGCTTATCACCATTCTCTCTGCCAGCTTCATCATGCTCTTCCTTCCTTCTTGATTAGTAATAACTGTGAATAAGCAAATGAGGCAAGTCCAAGGTCAAACATATCAATTAGTACAATAGTTGCCAGCAGCAATTCCTTGTGAAAAAATATATAATATATATTACCACCAGCATCACCAGCAGGAATGTTTGTTGCCATGGCACTGGCAAGGCGCTCGCATTGCCGGTTTAGGGTTGCGACCCAACGTTTCGCCCCGAATGCATGTCCTGAGCTAACTAGATGCTTGTATAGATTATGAACACCTCTATCATCCACTTCTACATGTTCAACCCATGTAACCTAAGGTAGGGAGAAATTCGATTACAAAGGTAGCAATAACTGAGAATTGCTTTTCTTTTTGTATAGAAATGGTGCAGCTTAAATAAACTAGAGAATAACAATACACATTGATAAGGAAGTATATATTCACCTTCGAGTATCCATTGGGCATTTCTTGAATTAAACATCCAGATGGCCTTCTTCGACATCTTGCTGCTGGACCAGGGCGTATACTGTCCAATGAAACATCAACCACAGCCCAAGTCCCATCAGCATGTTGTTTACAGTACCTGACATAGTAACTTTCACGAGTAGGAACAAGTGGAGTTGGAAGTTGAAATTCAGCTGTCATCTGGAAACAAATGAGAATCGGTTTAATACTTTTAGAGAGGATGATATCATAAATCATCTTGACATATTTGGTTTCATGATTCGGTAATCCACACCTATGATTTCTGGGATATGTAAAAGATATACAACAGACTATATATTAAATCATGTCTCGGGTTATGGATGATCAAATTAGCAAATGTATTGCTACTTGGATGATAATCAAGGAATATTTGTATTACCACTTGCAGGGCTCCATTGTAGTTCCCTGCAACTCCTGTAGATAGGACTTCTAAAGTCAAAGCTCTTGAGACAATGCCAGAAAACAATGTAGACCACTGATTCTGAAAGCCAAAACATAATCACAAATCAATATTGGATCGATATACATTTATGTACATGCTTAAATATACTTGATTTGCTTTGAAAGATACTAAAAGGAAACTTACCACATCCATCAGATACTCGACAAGGTTGATGTGGTTCATGATAACAACAGCAGACTCTCTTGAAGCCTCACATTTAAAACCAGTAGGTTTAGGACCAATACCATGAGGGAATATCCTTATGTATTCATCTTCATTCAGCACTGCATCAATTCCATCAAGGCTGTTCATCCATAAAGGTTCATCCATTTGAGCCATTCTAATTAGTTCCTCCATGGCTGCCACTGCAAGCTCAATTATCATGGGCTTATCAGCCTCAGTAGGTGCACTAATAGACCTTAGTAGGTCTCCAGCTTCATAAATATCCCCTCCTAAGCCTGGTTGTCCACCAAAACTCCCAACACCAAGGTCAACTGGACGTGGAGGCATTGGAGGCGATAGAACAGGATAGTTCACCACAGGCTTGCCAACATACCTAGCAGCAATTGCTGAAATACGGTCAATCTGCGAAAAAAGAAGAAGAGAGAAACGAATTAAATTTTGAAGATATCAGGCATTGAACGTTATAGATCCACCAAAAAAATCAATCTAATAACTTCACCTCTTCTCTCAATCTAGTATTTTCAAGTCTCAAATGATGTTCATCAAAGGACATCTCTCCTATGGCAGTAGGCCCTCCACAATTAGGACATGAGGCATTGCTAAGAGCGTCTCTGTACCGCATGTTGTCAGCCCTAAGCTTGTCATTCTCATTTCGAAGCTGTGTATTTTCATGGCGCTCATGCTGGGTCTGAAACGAGAAAGAATTTAGCTAAACATCTCGGAGGAGGTTTAAGAGATTTTCTAATCCCCTCTAAAGAAAACTTTCCAAGAGAAGAGGCCAAGATATTGTAACCGCCCCTTGACGTGCATAACATAGAAAACAGAAGGCAAAATGTGGTATTTATTACATGGTCTGAATTAGTAATGTCTAGGCTAAGGTCATGTGCACACGTTATACCTTCATTTGGGTACGCTTATTTTGGAACCAAAACTTGACTTGCAAAGGCTCTAACCCTAATTCTCGACTTAACTCCTTCCTTTGCTTGTCATCTGGGTGTGGACACTCTTTGAAGAAACTAATAAGACCAATAATGAAAAGGCATTAATCGTAAGTTATATGTGTCAAAAAATTTAAGGCAATATAGAATAGCAATAGTGTATAATTTAATTAAGGCAGAGCTTACGCTTCCATTTCTTGGATCTGATGCTGGGTATGGCGATGGTAGCGCTTCTTTTTGGGGCGTGGGTCTTGATCATCACCTGAAGCGCCTTCTTGATTCTCACTGCCTGATTTTGTGTTGGTACTATCAAATTCCTCGTCTCTAATTCGAGTCATGTCGCCTTCTGATGTGTTGTGTGTCATGTCTAGATGATGAAACTCGTGACCTTCCATCATGTTTGGCTGGAACATTATCTAAAGATCTTTAAGATTCCTCAAGCTTTATTGTTTTTTAATCTAACAGCAGAATGGAAATTTCCACTAAAAAAGAAAGGTGATTAAAATGTTCATGCAAACATATATCTATATTAAGTAGCGCAAAAGGTACTTTATAATGTGCAAAAGCCTAGGACGTATGGGAAAGCAACGTTTGAAAAATTGTTCTTGGAATGTAGAAAAATACTAGATCTTGGATAGGACAAGAGGCCCATGTAAAAATACTAGATTCTCAAGCCCTTCTATCTCCCTCTGTTTGTGTGATGAGTAAGGCAAAACCCTTTACGCGTTTCGCAACTATCGAGGAGGATTTTGCTTAAAGAAAACAAATTAGTCTGCCTAAAAGCCGAAAAACAAACATAATACAACTATTGACTCCTGAACAGTAGCAGAAGAAGAAGAGATCTGATGTGAAAAAAAATGTTAAGGGGTAAGGAAATCAATATGGGGTCGTTAAAAAATGAAAAATCCTGTGCATTAACCAAACAAATATCCAAGAAAACTGGATCATAAAGCTTAAAAAGCACAAACAGTGAAGAAGAAAGACATGGAAAAGAACACAAGCGCAGACCTGACCAAGAGCAAGTCCCGAAGTTGATCCAAACCCACCAATATTACCATTAACCCCGATCATTGATGGCATGTTTCTTGCCGGAATCATTACTCCGGCTGGCATATTTCACAAGCCACGAACCCTAAGAAAAGTTGCATATAGGAATATATATTTGTGTGTCTTTGCCTTAGAGGTAGCTTAACTCACTCTCCTTTTGACTCTACTGTTATATATGGTCTTAGATCATAGAGAGTGGGTTTCTCACGGATTTTCTAGAGAGTATAGAAAACAGGCAGGCTGACTATGGTTCTCTTTTTCCCTGTAGGAGAATTGGTTTCTCCCTTTCTACGCTTATCTGGTTCTTACGTACACGCGAAAGAGACAGAGAATATATAAAGAAGGTCGAGTTGACGATTTTTAACAGGTAAATATCTGACTAACCCCCAAAATCCAAATATAAAATCTACATAACGCCCAACTAAGATCACGGAGAATCCAACTTTGCCTTCCCAGTTTCCTTTCTATCTTTAGCTTTATCTGCTCCAAGAAAAAAAAAAGGTAAGAAAACAAAATGGGAGAACTACATGCAAGGGAGAGAGAGAGATGTGAGAAAGAGTGGATTTGCAAACCCACTCATTCTTTAGAAGTGGAAAATATAGAGAAGACTATGAGACTCTCTTGAAAAAGACTTTCTTGAATTTCAACCTACTCATACAAGAAATTTACTTGCCAAGAAATAAAAACAAAAGAAAACAGTCTTGACTGAAAGGATTTTATTTTTCTTTGTTTTGGATCTGGTTTTGAGGTTACCTTGTGGAAAGAAAGCAGTATCTGGAGATTTTGGAAATAATTTTTATGGTAAGAAGTTGGTGAGTGGATATGGAGATAGAGTCAAGGGAAAGAAAATCAAGAGTCAAGAAAGAATGGGAAAAAAAACAAAAATCGAGAGCATGAAGAAGATGGAGAATCAAAGGAACTTAGGAAGAGAAACAAGGCAATGGAAATGAAGGAGAAAGAGAAAACTGTGGCAGCAAGGAGTTATTGCAGAGCGCATTGAGAGGGTGCAATAGCATTAAATGGTGGAGAGGTGTAATTGCTATGGAAAGAGAAATAGTTCATTTGGCTAATTTAATTTTCTCATAGTAGAGTGTATTGTGCGACGGCTACCAAACTCTCCATACATAAACTTTTTCAAGTAATTTTCTCTTGTATAAATGTTTTTTTTTTACTTTCTAGAACTACTAAAATATAATTCTTTTTAGACTTGGGAATTATAGTATATGAATGGTGCAACACACTTACTATAACATGCATATAGAAATAAAATATCATCAAACAAGTTTGTAATATCAATTTTTAGATATAAAATATTATATTGTCAAGAGTGTCAAGTTTATTCAGTCATCTTTCACAATCATTTGCTTAATTATAGTGTAAAAATGGATTGATTTTGTGATTAACTTTCTTGAAGAGAAGGAAATAAAAAACAATTCGAAAAAGTAACATGAAGCTTGCCATAGAAAGAAAGAGAATTTATGGGTTAGGGTTCGGTGTTATTATTGATTTGAGTTATGAGTTAGGATATTTGTAGCTTAATTACAATGTTTATTAAACAATTTCATGTAGGGAAAGAGTTTTATGGATGAATTAATTAAAGTTATTATTTATCTCAACAAAGAAATTTGAAGTATATTTAAGTAGTTGGTTTGTTTTAATCCAATTATAATGTAAAGTTAGAAAATTATGTTTTGTGGCTTAAAGTTGTGATTTTAGTAATTTTTACGTTTAATATAGTTATTATTATTGTTTTAATTTATTATGATAGTTATAAATGTTGTCAAAATTGTTATGGTATTGGGTTTTGTCTTTTATGGGTGAACTAATTTAATGCTTATCTACTATTATTCTTAATAAAATATCCATTACTAATCAAGTGTTGATTGGGTGAATTTTTTTTTTTCAAAAGAATTATTGATTTAGTTTTATTTTATTAATTAAGTGTATGTTTTATATTGTAGTAGTTTTTATGGTAGTGGTTTGAAAGGGTTGATTTAAAAAAAAAAAACTATAAATTATAGCCTTTTCATGATCAAGATTTAAAAAAAAAACAATTAGTAGAATCCATGCTAAACTATAACATGTGGTGATTAAGCAAATATTTTAAAAATTATAGTGGAGATAAACACAATTTTAACCACATTACCAAACTAACCCCTTTAGGATAGGATGTTGTAAATGATTGTTGCAATGTAGTTAAACCTCTATAAATCAAAACCCTTTAGATAATAAAAAAAAATTAAAATTTTAATTATCAAGATATTATTTAATTGATAAACTATTAAGTTAATAATTTATAAATTAATTAATAAAAAAACTAATTTATCAAAGTGTTGTTTATTCTTTCTCCAAAACATTGAATTTAATATATATATATATATATATATATTGTGTTTATATAAATATTATCTAATTACCAAATTATGAATTATCATTATTTTATGTACTTATTTAACTAAAACAAGTTCATGAATATAATTGGTGTTATTAAATAAAAATCATGGATTTATTTATTTTTGCAAGAAACTAAAATTACATTCGATGTATACTTAATTAATATATTTTATGACTATTTAATCAAGAAAAAAATCTATGAAAAGAACATATAGTATCATAAATGGTACAACTAATCAGAATTGCTTTTCTATCTCAAAGATGTAAAAAAATCAACAATGAATGATGAAATGCATAACACATTGTACTAGGACAACATAGAAAAATCCAACTTGCTCCCAAATGCCATTGTAATAGTGGATGTCAAGAAAGTTTTAACTTGCAAATGAGTTAAACAATAATATCAAATAAGATCAAGAGGTCATCAAAGTATCTATTAGCCAATATTGAAAAAGATGGTGATGCCAAATGATAACAAACCTTAAAATTCTCAGAGCTAAAGAAGGTTTTTTATGAGTGCTTTGTTCAATACCAAGATTGTATAAATATAACTATAGAATTGATCACAAAGAAGGAAAAAAAAGTTTCTGAAAAAGATGTACCTTATAGATAAGTTAGAATTAAGCACTTCAAATTAAGATATGACATCAGAATGTATTGTTATTTTGAAGAAAACAAATGAATTGATATAGGGCTCGTGAAGAGTAACCTACAGTCTATATAATTAAACCACATCCATTTTTCATGAAAGATGTTTTTAATATGGTTGAAATATGATTTTTGATATGCTATAACTAGATAACAAAGAAACTTGAAGATAGAAACAAGACAAGAAAAGACTTACAATTATTATTTGTTGTAACAAGAATGGTTTTAAGAAAATTATTTCATGGTTTATTGGAAAGTATCCTAAACCACTATGTTTAAAAAATGTGAACTTGAACAGTGTCAACTATGAAAACCATGCCAACAAACGAGTGTGAATGATTCAAATTTTATTTTAGGAATATGTTCAACTTGATAGAACAATGGATGATAAAATGTTTTCTTACTTGTTGATAATTGTCTTTCTCATCAAAAAACTATTGAAGGTTTGAAAAGTATTAAATTATTTCTTTTTTTCACCCAACACAATATCAAAGATTCAACCTTGCGATGCAGGGATCATATGAGCTTTCAAGTTGCGTGTTATTGATTTTATCAAAATCTCTTAAAGGGCTATGAAATATGGATCAAAGTTTTTCAACCCAACCCGGCGATCAACCTGACCCAAGGCCCAGGTCACAAGTTTTGCCCGGGTCACCAAGTTTTGATCGGGTCACCCGATCACCTAGGTTAACCCTAATTTTTTTTTATATAAATCAAAATGATATCATTTTAGTTAAAACCAAATACATAATCAATAGGTTGCAATCGAGTTTTTAACTAGGTCAACCAGGTTTTTGATTTCTCTTATTTTTTCTTAAACCCAATCTAGTTCCAGCTCTAGGTTAGTCGGGTCTCGGATCGACTCGTCAGGTCGGGTCAGGTTTTAAAACTATGATATGGATCCTAAGTCCAGAGAAGATAAATGTTATAGATATAATAAATCTTGAAATCTCAACGTAGATAACAGATGTTCAAGCAAGTAAAATTGCAAATTATTTTTGACATTGTAAAATCATATCTATAAATAATATGATTTCAGAGAATTTGAATCAACACTTAAATAGTAAAATTGCAAATTATTTTTGACATTGTAAAATCATATCTATGAATAATATGATTTCAGAGAATTTGAATCAACACTTAAATGATGAAGTTAGCAATAATTATATGTTCTAATTAAAATGCTAAAGTATTATGATATAATAAATGCTGAGTACTGTTGTATGAGATTTGTTTTTCAAGAACTACCTAGGAGAAAATGAGGCAGCTTCAAATTTGTTGAATGACAAGCAAATTATTGAGAACATCATGAAAAAACAATAAAGAAATGAAGTTTAGGACAATAGTTATAGACTAAAACCTATCTCGCACAAAGATGCATTTAAAACAACAATTACATTGCATAATTTTCTCTTGCAATACGAGAACACTAAAATTAAAGCTTCTTAATGCACTAAGAAAAAGTTTGAGATGAGGTTTAATGAGATATCAATTTAAAGAAAAAACACATAACATTGAAATCATATTTTATAAAGACCTTATAATTGAGTCATGTATATATATATAATTTTGATGTATAAGGAGATTACTAATTTATACATTAAGTGGTGCCTATGTGTTGCAGTGTAGAGATAGACAAAAGTATTCCATTATATTTATAGATGATTACACAATATATTATTATACTTATTTTCTAATAAGCAAAGTACAAAGTTGAAATTAAATTAAAAGACAAATGTAATAAGAAATGATAAAGGTGTATAATTTGAGACACCTTTCAATGAATTTTATTCAAAAAAATAGTATTATCCATCAAACTAACCCTCCTTATTTACTTTAACAAAATGACATTGATTAATGTAAGAAACAAGTTCTAAAAGATATGATGAATATCATGTTTATATGTTGGGAAACACCTCAAAACTTATGGGGTGAAGGCAATTTTAACTATAAAATATATATTTAACAAAGTACCTCATAAGAAGTTGGAAAAGACACCATGTAAAATTATGTAAAGGAAAAAGACCTTCTTACAAATACCTTAAAATATGAGGATGTCTTGTAAAAATGGTTATATTTTATCCTAAAAATGTCAAGATAAGATCTAAATTTATGGATTATATATTCATTGGATATATGATATTGATGGAAACAACTCAAGAAAGATAACAAACATAAGTAATACAAAATTCTACTAAATAAAGTAACCACACAAAAACTATAATTTAAAATCTTATTACTGAATATTTCTTTTCAAGTAGTCTCATAAAACACAAATTAAACAACTATATTTATAGTAGAAATAACTTCCTAAACAAAGTTGAAAAAATAATCAAAAATTTCTCAACCACATAGAAAAAGGAATCTTAAATCAATTAGAAAAATATTGTAAATCCTTAACAATAATTTTTGGGCCTTATTTGAAGGTTGTTTAAAGTCTAATGGATACAAAATTTTATCTTTATAAGAAACAAGGCCTTTGAAATATCTTAGCAAAATTTTAACTCAATCCAATGGTTGGATTCAAAATTATACCCAACAATATAAAATTGCATATTAGGAAAAAAATCATTTGCATAAATATGTGTACAATAGTAATAATTGAAAGTTTGATATATGATATGAACTACACACGATCAGATATTGCATACTCGGTTAGTAGACTGCGAAAATTTACTAATAATCTATATGTGAATTATTAAAAAGCAATAAAAGGTACTTAAATATTTGAGATACAAGCACCTTGAATTATGGGTCATACCATACTTGGTAACAAATGGTACTTCAGACTTGTAGTAATGAAAATTAGATATCCAATCTAAAAGTTCAAAATCTATTAGTCGATATGATTTAAAACTCGAACGAGCACCTATGCCTTGGAATTCCTTTTAAGCAAATATGCATAGCAAGATTCATGATACAATCAAAGTTTATTATTTTTGACAAGGCTTGAGAGAAAACCAAGTAGTTTTAAAATTTCTTAGAGGATATTCTATATTGACCAAAGCTAGTATAAGCAATTTGTCTATATTACGATAGTCAGAAAAAAATTAGCACAAAGTAGTATGAATAATAGTAAGTCTTCACATATACATCATAGATACAATAATATTAAATACTTGGACTTGAATGAAATTATTTCCATTAACAATGTAAAGTCAAAGGCAAATACAACGGATAAGCTTATTAAATACATAATGAGAGAGCTTATGTATAGTTCATTGAGGGAAATGTCTTAAGACATTTAAAGATGAAAAAGTAGTATATGTAGAGTTGATCGAGGGCAGAACATGTGATCATGCAGTTATAAGACAAAAAATGGCAAGGAAATGACTTTTCTCGCACATAAAAAAACTTAGATACTTTCCAATCATACCTAGACTATAAAGGTCATTTATGTCACCAAAGACTATTGAGCACATAACATGGCATCATTCACATAATATAGTGGATGGTGTGATGGTGCACCCTTTCAATGGTGAAGTCTAAAAACATTTTAATAGAATGCTTCCTTAGTCTTTAGTGGAATCAAGGAATGTGCATCTTGGATTATATATGATCCAACAAGTTACAGACACAACACATGGAGTGGCTTGAAACGAATATCATCCAGACAATCTGTAAACTTAAGATGATATTTCCTTCATTGTTTTTTGACTCAATGGAGTATGTACATATACATCTACCTTTTGAGGTAAAAGATGGAGGCCTAGTCCAATATAGATGGATGTATCCATTCAAGAGATTAGAAATTACATATGAATCATAATTAAAATTATATTGTCTTTTAAAAAAATCAAAATATTTATTTAATTCCATGTAGGTACTTATTCAACCTAAAGAGAAAAGTAAAAATCAAGGCGTATGTTAAGGCTTTGATATTCGAGGCTTATATTGTTGAAAAGATCTCAACGTTTATCTCGTACTATTTCGAGCCTCATTTAAAAACAAGATCAATCGCGTTCTAAGGCATAGCGAATTTTATGACGTGCATGGTGTCGACTGTTAGAACTGCCTCTTGGAATTAAGATTGTTTTCAAGTCTAATCATAAAATTATGATTATATGGTTAATGAGTCGCCACTTAGTATTATAGTTACTAGGAAATCTAATGATCCTTGATAGTTTGAATAAGGGGACTAGTTATGTAAGGAAAAGACGCATCACCCTCCGTACATCCTATCTAAGATAAGCTACATTGCTTGTTGATTATTTTTCTAGATCATGTTTTTATTTGTTGGTCTCGTCTATGGTTCAAGATGGATCTCCCTTTGTAAGGAAGTTTCTACCTTATTACATTAAGTCCTAACTATTCTAAGGTCCATATTTAACATCACATTTTTTTCTTAGATATAGTAATTCCTAACATTCTGAATAATAAACTAATTATTATGGAATTTTTGGTATTTTTTCTAAACCCTAATGGATGATCATAAAACGGTTACAATATCGATTCGCATTTAAAACATGATACAAATATGATTTATCTTTTTTTTAGGAAATATACATGGAAAACCTTTAGGATTTGGCCATATGCATGAAAAAAAAACATTAATTTTTGTTTTTTGAAAATAAAGAATTTTTGGAATAAATAAGATATTTTGATATTGGGTCCGTATCTTACAGTGTAAGTCTATAGGCCAATATCAGATAAAATTATTTAAAAAAAAACGCTCTAAAAATCCATATATAATTTTAAAATGGTTTTTGAAAAGTGTAAATTTATTTTATTATTTTATTAACTAGGTTGGACCTAACCCGAGACTTAGGTATGGCTTGATTAGATAGGGTTGCGCCGACTACAAGCATAACAATCATTTCTTCTTGTTTTTTTTTTATGGGTTAGACTCAACACAACCATTTGGGCTATGTTGAAATGGGTCCAACCCATCCACGTTGCATGGTTAGTAATCCAACCCAATGAACATGCTACTTATATCCACTACTGTAGAACATGAATTCATAATCTACATGTAGTGGCTGAGAGAAGGCTTACAAGGGGTGGGAGAGAGAAAAAAGAAGAAGATTACCAAGCATGGAAGGTGTGTCATTGTTGTTATTTGTCCCCTGACATGGAGGAAGAATAAAAGTCTTATGGTGGCGTGGATATTAGGAGGAGGTGGAGAGGATGGGTAGGTAAAGGTGGTGCATGATCATCAGATGAGGAGATTGATGTAGTGGTTGAAATTGTGGTGGAAAGAGAAAATGACAAGACAAATAGAGAAAAATACAAGAAGAAAATTGATTTTTTGTTCACTTCGCACCTTTTTTTTTTCCGCTTCTCAATGCTTAAAATCCACTTCTATTTATAGAGGGTGGGAGAGGGACATCTTATATTTATTGAACCAATCTTGGACCTTGATTTGGTCAAGAAAGATCTCAATCATTACCTCAAAGTCGTCATCATAGACTGCTAAATTAAACTACTAAAGGTTGATCAAGTTAGCCTTTTTAGAGCAGCGCTAAGGTGGCTATAGGGGCAATCAATAAATATGAATTATATTGGGTTGTAGTCCAATGTAATAACCTAATACTAGGAGAACACACCAATTATAATGTAAAAAAAGACATGGTCAAATTTGTTTTTTCTAAAAAATTGAATTCATGTAAAAAACCATCAAAATTTCTACCAAAATTTTAGTAAATTCTCCCCTATACTGAGAAGTACCAAGTTATTGACAACAACTTGTTACACTTCTATTAACCATTATCCAATCACGACCTAATCATCCCGAGTCTCAATTCCAACAATTCATATCAATATAATCACAATTTCTCAAACATTAATATAATAGAAATGAAGTATTAAATGGCACTAAATAAGTAAACAATTTTACATGTAAAATATAAATACATGCAAATATAATTTTAATTCATACATTCAATTTAAAAGATATAAATACAATCTAAGTCACGATAGTTTCTTAAGATACAACATTTCTAAACATTCAATCTAAACTAGATAACAAAAGGGTAGAAAGATCTAATAATCACCGTTGACGAGAGTTTGACGGACCTAAAACGAATATAATATTGGATAATAGATATTAACATTGGTAATTAAGTAATTTATTCAAGACTATCATACAATCATACTTCTTACGATTCCCCACTTGGTTCTTTTGGGATTTCTTTCTCATAAATTCACTAATATTTTTTCATTTCACTCTAAATTTCTTACCAACATCATATATTAATATCAAAGGACAATTCCTTCAAGAAAGTGTCGATACCAATTTATTGGTATCATTAACTATCCTTCACCAGATAACTAATCAATTTTTTTTTCTAAGAACCTTTAGATGGTAATACCGATACTAATTAATTCCAATATGTATCATTAGTCTCCCATACTAGGACCAACTAATCAAGTTTTTCATGAATGTCGATATCAATATAACCTATTGATATCATTAATTATTTCTAAACCAAAATAGTTAATCAAGTTCCAACAGTACTTAAAATATCCTTCAAAATGCTGATGTCAAGGATCCTTGACATCATTAGCCATTATACTAGGAAGAATAATTTAATTTTTTGTGGAAATGTCAATATCAATGAAGCCCATCAATATCTTAACTATTCTTAACCTGAATAATTAATCAAGTTTAATATTCTCCATGTTCCTTGGTGATGTTAGCAAACTCTACTAACTTCATTAGAATCTCACACCCGGGACTAACTAATTAAATCCAAAGAAATGCCAATATCAATGGAACCCATTGATACCATTAATCATTCCTAACCGGAATAGATAATCAAGCCTATTTCCATTTCTCTGGAAACATACATATATATATATATATATATATATACACACATAATCCAAAAATTAAACAAATTTTCATAATTATGTACATTTAAAAAAAATATATTAGTGTAGAACATCTACTTGCTGTAGAAGCTCAGCTCACGCTCCCTTGCTGTTGTTGAGATCCCTCTTGTATTCATAAGTATTCACATTATTTTCCATTTAAGTTACATTTCTCATAATAGCAATAGTAACAACAAATGTTGACCTCCCATTAATAATTCTTAAGAAACCCAATTCTTCCCTTAATGCATCTAAATTCCCCGTTTTTGTAACTTATTGAAATTGTCAGCAGAGGTTGCAACGTGACCTCTTCTCAGATTATTAACTATATCTGAAGTTCTAGAATACTAATTTAAGCAAGGTTAGTCTTATTGGAAAGCTAACATCCTTGGATATATCTTCTATAAAGAAACCTCTCCCAAATTCTATCATTTTTAGGCTTCAATCCCTTCTTAAATCTAGGGAGATGAATTCGTTCACTTTTCATCAATGGTTTAAATGAACCTTCAAGCATCTTCATTTCTCACTCCTCCTCCAAAACAACCATTTCTACATTATATGTATGGTAACCTCACTAAATGTGACCTTTTGTTTTTTCCCCTAACAATTTCTTCACTTTTTTCTTGTTAATTTCTTTGCTTAATGATATTTTCCTTACCAATTGATCTAAATCTTGCATAAACCTAACAAGTTTCTCTCTTAATTTTTGGTGAAAAAATAAAAACTTTCTCTCATCCTTTTTTTTTCCACTGTTGTTGGCATTGCGAGGAAGAAAATATGGTATTTATAGTCTCTTTTTTTTTAATTACACTTTGGCCTCACTTACTTAAATGTTTTATTTTCCCCCCATTCCTTTTTTCCTTTTACATTTTGAGTTATACTTCTTCTTCTTTTTTATCATGTATATTATTTTTCCTTTCACAATTTGAGTTATACTTTTTTTTATCATCTATATTATTTTTAGTTTATATAGATATTCCTTAGGTTTACATACAATGTTAGACCATCATAGTGGTGTATGGTTTGTTTAGTTTGGTGGAGAGAAGAAGTATTAAATGCTCTAGAAAAATAGCCACTTGAGTAGTCTTTCTGGTACGAAAGGTAAAAGATGATTAAAAGTCACTAAATGACAAATCGTTTGGCATTCGTTTTTTTGGTTCATGGAAAACTCTTTTTTGTGCAAAATTATTGGTTATGGAAAGGTGTGTCAAGGATGACCTTTAGAAAAATGATGACTCTGAACATTGTGGTTCATGTTCTAATATTAAAAAAAAAAAAAAAAAAATATATATATATATATATATATATATATATATATATTTTGCATGCTACTGAGAAAAAGTAAGTTAAGGTTGGTTCTATAGTCTAACAAGTTTGTCCTCACCAAGAGTTAGATGTGTATAGGCAATGGATATTTATGTGATAAGTTATTTAAACTCAGCGTGATGATCATTGTATGAAAAAAATATTAACAAAGATTCTTCTTTTGTTTATATGGTTGAGTCTTCTAATCTATTCATTGACAAAAGTAACGAGCTTTTAGGTTTAATTCACATTGGTATTTGTGATTTAAAGTTTATGCAAACTAGAAGTGATAAAAATAATTTATTTACTTTCATTAATGATTGCATATGATATCATTATATGAATTTGCTAATAAGCAAATACGAGACTTTAAAAGTGTTCAAACATTTAAAAAATGAGGTTGAAAATCAACTTAGCTAGAAGATATATGTGATAAGAAGCGATAAAGATAGGGAATACAATTCACCCTTTGATTAATTTTATTTTGAGTATGGTATAATTCATCAAATCATGGCTTCTTATTCTCTATAACAAAATGGTATTGTTGAATGTAATAATTAAACGTTGAAAGAATTGATGATGCTATATTGATAAGTTCAAAATTACCCTAGAACTTGGAGGCTATCTCATCAACAAATTATATTATTAATAAAATACCTTATAAGAATTTAGACAAGATACCATATGAGTTATGGTATGGTCTAAGACCATCTTATAAATACATATAAGTTTTGAACACTAAATTGTCGAATATGCATGCTGTTTAGGTTTGACAGTTTTGGGAGTTGAAACCTCTTACATGTTTTCTATGATTTCTTTTTTGTTTTTTTTATTTAAACATGTGTAATAATGATATATGGTTTGTGTGAACCAAAAAAGCTTGGTTTTTAGGCTTTCAAGGCAAGATTATAGGTTTGGTAATATCTGAGTATTTTTGGGCAATTTTAGGTTTTTTTTTCTTCGTGTTCTTAGAAAGAACATTGCCTTGGCTCCATGATTTGGACAAGTTTTGGTCCAATTCTTCGCATCAACAACTTCATGGGCTTTGGTTAATCAATAATCAAGGGTTAATTCACATTAATAATCATGATTTCTGATTTTTAATTTAAGGTTTTGTTTTTTCACCGAAACCTATTTTGATTAAATTGTAATTTTTGGTTGATAATCTTTTATATTTATTGCTTGATTATTGTTTAGTAATTGATTTCCAGCATGCCTATATCTTTGGTTTGTTCATATATGGTTTGGATTGTGATTCATGTTTATGGGCATGTTCTTTGTGTTCTTGGGTTTTTATATGTTTTAATCTATTTTAGAAAAAACAAAAAAAATCATATTTTTATGATTTTTCAAGTTTGATATGTTTTGGGTTTGTTTTTCGGTCAAACTAGTGGTTTTTGGTTTAGTTTATAGTCGAACCAAAAATTCTAGGTCAACTCAATTGGGTCAAGTTTGGATCAGATGGGTAAGGCCTTGTTTAGTTCTCAAATTTTTTTATAAATGAATTTTTGGTTTAAAGGTGTGCGTGACAACTTGCTATTAGACCTATTTTGGTAGTATTATCCCAAAGAAAACTAGTTTTTTACCAAACAAAGCCTTAAGAAATAATAAAAACAATACAAATAATTTTTCAAAAAAATAATTTTTCAAAAAAATAATTTTTTTTTGCATATGGCTAAGAATCCTAAAAATTATTCGAGCATTTTTTTAAAATCTGAAATACCTTTGCATGTTTGTTTTTTTTAAAAAAAATATTGCATGAATTTTACAAGTTTGTAAAATTCAATTCCAAAGAATTTTGACCTACATTTAAAAATTGTCAAAAACTTATTTTTAACAAGGAAATATATCATTCACTTTTAATAAAAGGATAAAGAAACTTACAAAAGAGTTAATATCCAAAATGTTATTAGGAATAATAATTTATTATTATTCATTTTTAATATATGGATAAAACTGTTGCAAGGAGTTCTATCTGAAATATTATTTGAAATGACAGAGAAACTAAAAATTCCAAGTTTACCCTAAAAGAAGCCTCAACAATAATTGAGGATATTTGAACTTGTGTTTCATAGTGCAAGCAAGAGTCATGAACATTCGAAATATAGAAGGAAAGGTAAAATTTCGATAATCACCAAATCTTTTTGGATTTCTAACCTTAGCTCTTTCGCGGCACATAAGTTGTGAATGAGCTTGCTTTATTTTGATATCTTTTCAAGTCAATATCTTTTAGAAAAAGCTCTTGATCTAGCAAACCAAGATTTGTTCATCAGAGCAAATCCATCATAGTAGGTTGATAGAATTTAGAAACACTATCAGCCATAGCAACCATAAACAAAGAAAAACGATGCAACTTATCTCAAATAAAGTATATTAAGGGTGCTAATATAGTTTTGTTACGCAACCAATCCCTTGACTAAAATCTCTAAAGACCAATTTATATAGGTTTCTAGTAACCATAATACTTAGGTGCCAACTCCTTATCCAACCAAAGACCTCTCCACCCCCGAGAAAAGTCACTGCAATGTCATGCTCTCGTAAAGGGATCAACAATTTATGCCAACAATTTGTATACATTGCAATAAATAATATGTAATTTGTAGGGCACAAAATAGTAATATATAATGGTAAGTCTTGACAAATTTGTCAAAGACACAATACCATAAGATAGTTACTCTTAAATAGGATTATCTTCATTGACAATGTAAAGTTAAAGGATAATATTATAAATCCATTTATAAAATGCTTAACAAAAGAGCAAGTCGATAATTCATCGAGGAGATGTGATTAAAGTCTATATTCAAATAATTATCATGATGACAACCCAACCTAGTTGATTGGAGATTCCAAGATCTAGGTTCAAAGAAACAATTGAATCATGCATTAATTAAGTAGTAGCACTATTACCCCTTCCTATGATGAAAAGTGCTACCTGCATTAAAAAAATGATAAGATATGTTTTTAATGATTCTTATATCTTGAGAAATAATTCAAGTGGAGTATTATAAAAAAACTCTTAATAAGAATCACCTATATAAGTGTGAAAAGAGGCTACTTCTATGAGAATTAAAAAGGCTAAATTCTCTAAAGCATCTTCTCAAACCATGAAATATTTGGGCCCAAGATGAACACAACTATGAGAACCAAAATTATAAGAAAATAAATTACATGATTTTTATTTTCTGGTTTCACACAAAAGGCTAAATAGTTCAAAATATCATATTTAGTCGAGTGAATCTAATAGTTTTCACTAGAAAATGTTCAAGGCTAAAAGCTACCTCACCCAATATAGTGACTTTTCACTGTTGCTCTCTATTTGTGTGTCTACTTTGTATTTTATTCTCATAATATAATTTCCATTCATGTGGGTGATTATTGGAGTGAATGGAAAGTTGTATATTTTACTACATAGTTGCATGTGTTTAAAAAACTATTTAAAATAGAATTTGTTCTTTTAAATAGTGTTATGTCATTTAAAAGAGTTATATATGTTAATTTTAAATAAAACTAATATTAAAAGTGTCTCTTTATATGTAAAGACAATTATGACATTATTTTGAGAAGGAAAAAAAATGTCTATATTTTTAAAAAAATCTTTCTTTTTATAAAGTCTCCAATCAAAATCCTCTATCATTTCTAATAGTGAGTAACATATAAAATTTAATTCGTTGTTTATTTTTGTTTATGAAAAACAATATTGCAAGAGCATTGCAAGAGCATTAGAGAGCCAACAATAAATAATTTTAAGACAAAAAGATTGATCCTTACCTTAATCTACATGAAGTCTATTTTCTAGCAACTAATATTATAAGTTGATTTATATGCCTGCCATGTTTTGTAGAAATCAAATTATGATGAGAGTAAGAGGAACAATAAATATTTAAAGTTGGTTTTTATCTTATATATTGAATGTTTAATGTTTTATGAAAATCATATCATCTAGGTCAAAAGGAACAACAATATTATAATAATTTAAAAGTGTTCCAACAATAAATTCCATGCCCCTTGATAGATCCATACCAGTGTAGCTAAACCTATAGGAGTGAATCCAAGTACTGCTGCTTTATGAAAGAAAAAGGCAAAGGTCATAATTCCAACCCGGGAGATATCCTCAAGTAACACGTTTTGCTGAAAATCACCATAAACCAAGCCCTGCCACTGATGGAAAAAATAATCCAATGATTGAGGAATGCACAACAAGAGGTTAGCTATCTTCTTCTAAAATTTCCAAGACACTGAACATTGTAATAAAATATGAACTGTAGTTTCTGAGCTACAGTTGCAAAAGGGGTATAAATTGCATGTCATGTAAAGCTATCCATAACATCTCAGTTTTTGGTGGGGAAACACTCTTCCAAATGTCTGTGGAATATGGTTTTAGACCGAGCAATAGGAGATATATAGTTTAGGGTGATAGATTTTCTTGTCTTCTTTATCTTTGTGCAGATGAACATCCTTTAAAGTGTCAATCAAACTGTTAAGCTAGGGCATGCAAACTATGAGCTTCTAGTATCTCGATTCCATATAAAAGCCATTTTATGAGATGATAAGTAGTATAGTCGAGTATAAAGCTTAGACAAAAGCTTGTGATCACCAACTCAGACATCATTCCCAACTTGAAGTTTACAGTTGTCTCTTAAAGGAAAAAAGATGTGATCACCAAAATAAGTTTATGCACTTTCTGCTTGGCAGAAGCACCTGACCATATAAATTTACACTCAATGGACATAATTTGCTTCACCACACCCTTTGGCATGCAGAATAAAGTGCATAAACTTATCCAAATCTTAGAGATAACTGGCTTCCTTGTAGAAATCCTTTTACGATTTGCTCCTAAAGGCAGACCCCAGTATTTGGCTGACAAAGAATCAAACCTGTAGAATTAGAGATTGGATAAGCTAGAAGTGTATATATACCTTCGAGTATTTTAACATTCAACAGGCTTTGAATATCATTTGATAAACAGGGAGTGATATTAGCAATAAAAGTAATAGAAACAACACTATCTTTTTGTATTTTTTGAAGAAACAAAAACGCACAGATTATATTATAATGAAGGGATTTGCTAACAAATGCCAACCATTCTGATTTTAAAATCATCTTCACTTTCTATTATAGTAATTAATTGTTTTTTTTATCTAAAAGAACTATTTGGTTAATTTTAACTTGCTTTCATGCAATCACTTTTAGAAAAGATGTTTTACTTTTAAAAACAATCTGGATACCTTTTTTGCTTCAGTAAAAATCAAGACAACTTCTTAATTATGGGATCCAGTTTTTAAATAACTTTGACAACTTTCTCTATTTATTTTTTAAGGAAAAAACATTGTATTTATACCAAAGATGTTAATATTTTACGTAACTTAATTTTAAAATACTTTTTTTCTATATTATGTATTATACCGAGAAGTTTCATTCAATTGACGTAAGTGCGCGTGTATTATCATCTTATTTAACTTCTTTTTTTTCTGGATTTTTCAATTTAAGAATTATATATATATATATATATTGGATTTAATCAAATATTGTTTAGTTGTTCTATATGTTGTAATCCATTTTTGGGTCCCCACAAAAAATAAAATAAATAGCCAAAGACGGTTAGAAAAATAACAGGAGGCAGAAGCGCTCAGAAAATGATCGAAAAATTGGTCAAGGAGGTTAAAAAATATAAAGATTGGATTTTTGACAGTATATTCTTGAAGGATGAGAGCCCTGTTGAGAAGAAAAATTTTAAATTTTGAGGAGAAAAACCCAAGTTTGGATGTTTATGGACTTAATTGGATTTTTAATTGATTTTCTAGGGGATTTGATTGCAAGAAAAATTGATTTTTCAGTCAATTTGGGCTTTAATTGAAAAAAATTTAAGTTCTGGGGCCAAAATATATTTTTTAGGAATTTTTTAGGTCAAATCAGGGGCTTAATTGCATAAATATTGAAGTTTAATGGCCAATTAGGGACTTAATTAAGAAAATCCGAAACCAGGGACCAAATTGGAAGAGGCGCGTAAATGGAAGGGCTGCAATTATTTGGTTCAGGGGCCTAATTGAAGAAATTGAAAGTTTATTAATCAATTGAGGGCTCAATTGCATAAATCAGTGGCCAAGGACTAAAGTGAAAAACGCGGCCAACAAGAGGGGCGGGGACTGAATTTGGCAGGGATACAATTGAAATGAACAAGAAATGATAGAGGGCTAATTTGAATTTGGCTCATTTAAATGAAACGACGCGTTTTATCCAAAACGACGTCATTTCATATATTAAAAAAAAAAAAAGACCAGAATGGTGTCGTTTTGAACGACACTGTTCATCTTTCTCCTTCCCCCCGAATGAGCAGAGCAGTAGAAGAAGAAAACCGTTTGTTTTCAAACCTTCCCGCCTCTCTCTCCTCGCCCCCACCACCTTTAGACCACCGAACGAGTTACTGGCCGACCAACCGTTGCTTGATTTGCTCCCAAGGCGCACCGATTCTTCCCCTATAAAGAGAGAGTTAAACCGAAGAAAGAGAGGACCCGAGGAGAGAGGGAGAAGAGAAATAACGCACGAAGGAGAGGGGAGAGAAGGAACAAACCGAAAACAAAGAAACCCGATTTGGATTAATATTGGGTTGTATTTTTATATCGTAAGGATACAAACTCAGTATTAAAATACCCGATTTTCGTTAAAGCATAAAAAAAATAATATTTTTTAAAAAATTGTTTTTGTTTTAAAATACGGCCTAGTCTCTCCAATATATATATATATATATAAATATTATAACATCATATTTTCACACAACAAAGGAAATTTTCAAAACAATATATGTATTAGCATGCATTTTGGCTTTAATAACCAGTTTATTCCAGCCATGAGAACTAGGCCAATATTTCAAAAATTCTAAAAAATCTTTTTGTTTTCTTTTAGTATTTGGGATTACGAATTTATACATAAAATGTATTCCTAAATATTATTAATAAAGTTTTCGTATAGACGTTAGAACGGTTAGGATTTTACCCGATAAGATAAAGACCTTCTTATTAAGGAGGATTTTTTCTTGAACCATAGACAGACCAACAACTAGAAGTCCAATAACACCTTAGTTTTTATCAGACAATAAAACAATGCAGCTTACCTTAGGTAAGGCGTATTTGGGGTGCTAATACCTTCCCTTTACGCAACCAGTCCCCGTACCCGATCTCTGAGACTAGTTAGGGTTCCTAGTGATCAAAATACTAGGTGGCGACTCCCATTCCATTTTCCACCAATAAAAAACAAGAATTTTCTTGTCTTCCCAATATCTACCACATAGAAATAGATTTACATTCTTTTAAAATGGAAACACAGAGATTTTCGCCGCGATGCCGCACATGTGCGACACTATATATTCGTAAACGCAACCAATCAACAAGTTACTAGATGTTGATTTTACCTTATGAACAAAACAATAAATGCACTGAAAAAAAAAACTAAAAAAGATCAATGAATTATTGAGCTTCTAAATTCATTATACTTTAAATTGAAACCCCATCCCAAATAAAATCATTTAACTACTTATATGACACAATTCAATCTTTTTTATATGATTCATTAGTTATTATCATATTAACTATAGACAAATCGATCTTTTAATATTTTAGATGTGTATTTAAATAACTCAAATACCTTTAAAAGAAAGAAAAAAAATTGGGGTCCAAGAGCTTTTCAATCTTGAATGTTTTGATTACATGGTAAAATAACTACATTACCCTTAAAATAGAATATAAATAAAATTGATGCCCAAGGTTTTTTTATTATTATTTTTATCATGGTTATTTTAGTTATAATCAATTTGAATAGATAGAAATTAAGTTTTTTTCACAAATATAAATACAATTAAAAAATAAAATAAAAGTCGTTAATGCATGTTATGCACGAGCCTATGCTTTTTAGGTTTCTCAGTGGTTAAACAATGCCTTCCGTGATAAAGTTGGAAGCGTTGCATCATCTTCTTTTTAGTGGACAGGTACATATGCACGATTGAGTAGTAGATGGGCTTCAATGGAATTTTTTTTTCTTTTCTATCCTCTTTTCTCTTTCCTCGCCTTAGATATTGTGCCAGCCTTTCCAAAAATTTAATTTGTTCTCTTATTTTTTATTTCTATCAAAAAATTTTCTCATTATTTTAATTTATATTTTTTTTTCTTTTAATTATTTTTTAAGTTAGTTTTTTTTTCAACTTTGTCCCTCAACATTTTATTTGTTTTAATTTTTATATCCAATTTGGTTTTCATTCTTATAATTGCTATTTTTTTTTTATCATTTTCTTGATTTATTTTATTTTTCAATCTATTCCATTATTTTTTTATTTAATTTTTATACCAGATTTGATCCTCATTGCTTTGATTGTTATTTGCTTCGTGATTTTTTCGTGTTTTGTTTTTATAGGGTAATTATAATCTCATGACTTGAGTCAAGGGTTTTGAAGGTTAGCCCAATTTAGCTTTTTTCTTTTTTAGATCCTTTTCTTAAAATTATTATTTTTTTCTTTCAATTTTATCTTTTAACATTAGCCAATTGGGCCTTGAGATTCATCATTTTTTCTGCTTTCCTTTTGGTGGGATTCTTTTGATCATATATATCCTGAGTCGCAAGTTAGTCGAGTTAAACTAGGTTGGCTCATGTTTTTATGGTTTTTTTTTGTTTTTGTTTTATTTTGTCTTTCATCATTTAGTCTCCTTGAGAGTTAGCCTCTATTATTTTATTCAATTTCTTATGTGTCGTGTTATCCCGGTCTCATAACTAGACCATAAATTTAGCATGCTGACTTGAGTCAGGTCTTTTAAAATTGATTTTTTTTCATCCTTAAATATTTTTTTGTTTTCCTCTTTATGTGGTTATCTTATTTTCATTTAATGTTTTCTTTATTATCAAATAAGCTTATGACACCTTTAAAAATATTTAAAGAGTATCTTTTTATAAAATTGGCAAGCGTTAGTTTATTTCGATTAGTCATTGTATTTTTTTTGTCATTGGTTTTTTTAATCATGTTATTAATTTCACCAATAAAATTAAACCCAATCGAATCAATGACCCAAATCTTGTATTTTTCTTGCTCCTTTAAAAACGTTATCATCATCTAAACATCTTTATTTTACATTATAAAAAACTTAACACGACTCATAGTATAGCATGAGCCAGTTATCTAGTAGTTCACTACAACTCTACCATGCTAAACAAACCCTAAAACCCAAAGTTATTAAACCGAACTGGCCTGACGGGTTGACCCAGTACCCGGGTAACTCGAGGTCATGGTCATGTTTCAAATAGTCAAAACCCGAGTTTGCAATTGGTCCAGTCAAATCCACATAAGACTTGACTTTTTTTTCTTGTTTTTTAATTTATTTCTAATATACCCCAAAAATGCAAAATTAATATATAAATACTTAGTCTCATAGTTTTTTTTTATATATAGTCTACATTCATATGGAATGTTTCTTAATTTTTTCATGTGGGATAGCTATATATGTAACCTACTTCCACATTAAATATTTCTTAACTTTTCTATATAGGATAACTATATATAGCATAAATCCACATGGATTGTTCATTAACTTTTCCATGTAGGATATTAAAATCTCAAACATTTTTATTTTTATTTTTTTAGGTATACTAGGGTCAACCCATGTGACCTAAGACTCGACCTATTGGTCAAGTCAATCCCTGGACCGAATTTAATAATTATGTTGAAACCTATAAAATTTAGGTGCCGAGTCCTATAGAAAGTCATCCAAGCCACAACCACGCATGTTACTTTTAGGAGAATTAGATGGGCTTGGTAATAACTTGGCTATAAAAGGAGAATTAGGTTAGAATACATCAAGGAATGTAACTTGATTCTCCTTTTGTGGCAACGACAACAAGATTATAATTCAACGACATATTCAAATCTCAGTATCAACTTTACTCCAATTTTGATTTATGATAAAAAGAAATAATAATCACTCCAAGGTTTGACCTCTAGATAATATCTATATATGCTTTCTAATTATGTTACAACGACATCTAATTGTATTTTTATGTTTTTGGAAAAGCTTTTGTTTCTCTATTATCTTGCCTAGTTTACTACTTTAAGCTAAAGTGATAGAACTAGTAAGTTTAAGAAATGGATGAAGTTTACCCTAACTTTTTTGAGATTTTGACATTTATATTCTTCACTTTTTTAAATCACACTTTAATTCCTTTTATCCCCTATAAATAGTAGAATATGTAATAAAATGTAGTTGAAATTATTTTATAGTTATTATTATTTTCATAGATAATATCTCAATGATTTGGTAGGGATTGATCGAGATAAAAATAATAAAATAGAATCGCCACCTAGTTTTATGGTAATTATAAATCCTAATTGATTTTCAAAGGTTCTAGGTAAAAGACTGATTATATCAAATAGAAGATGATATCTTACCTAAAGTAAATTGCATCATGTTTGTTTCTTATGATAAAGATACCTATCACGTATGCATGCTAATGTTTGCTTAAACTAGTATATGTATTTGATTTTAAAGGTTAAAGACTATTATAATCTAAAACAGTGATTTGAGACCTGACCCTAACAATATAGCCCAATCCTCATTTTTTGGAATACATGGGTTAGAAATGAGAGGATAGTAATGTTTAATTGGAGTTTAAGCTTGAGTTCCTTGATTATATACAAAATAGTTCCAAAGGCCACCACTCTTACTAAATAGCCTTTGTTCAGCATGTTAACCCAACCTTGAATCTATTTACAATAAACAATATAATGTATGCTAATACATGAAAATTCATAAACAAACATTTGCACATATAGAAAAATTTTAAAAACAATATTTACAAATAAAATTTTTAAGAATATTTATTGGTATATATTTGTTGTTTAATGATTAAGGTAACTATAACACCTAAGAGGATGGGTGAAGTAGGTATATCACTAATATTGACAAATAATGCATATAACTTTAAATAAATACAATAATAAACAATATAATTAAAGTGTTTCAAGGAAAAAGATGAAGGGAAGAGAATTTGCAAACTTATTTTTAACGTGGTTTGACAAATCTACATCCACATCTCAAGTACCAATCTGTAATTAAGTACTATATTTTTTTAATTGTCCAAGTTCAAGAGTATAATAGTCACTTGATGAATTCACACTAAGATTCTTACACCACTCAAAGATATTTCCTCTTAGATTTTTCCCACTTGAAAATATATCATCTTTAAGATATTTCACACTTGAAGATATGTTCTCTTAAAGATTTTTGTCTTCTTGAGATTACCTAACCAATGTCAAGAGTTTTCATCTAACTCTCAAAGATTTACAAGTGTGATTTTCTTATCATAATTAACTCTCTTAATAGAATGAATAATATAATTGAAAGCTCTAATATATTTATATCTCATAAGATAGCACTTATATCATTTGGAGGTATTTAAGTATAGTGAGAATGAGATTAAATATTTTTATGCTAGAATATCAAGGTTTAAAAGCACAAATTAGAGTATAATCAAGGATTGATGATTTTATAATGTTTTTACACTTAAAATAACTTGTATATCATATATGCTTGGAATCCCTCTCTAATTTAGCAATTACACAAGCTATACATATGTTTCTAAGAAAAGCTAATCATTTATAGCCATTATAGTCTCACTGACAACTCAAATGGTTGACCAGTTCCCGTAGAATTCTCAAGTGTTCATTATGGATGAATAAGTATTCGACTAGTTAATGTGCAATTCTAGTCTTAATAGATTAACCTAGGTGAATTCTTACAACCATCTATCTTAGATTATATCATATTATTTATCAATTGTATAATGCAAGTAGAGGGAAGTTGATGCGAACCTCATGATCACGTACCTTCAAAACCAATGCATTCAATGCGTCTTTCAATGTCTTTGTCTTGGACCGAGTCATTGGTCCATTTGGAACATGTAATGGGTCCTTGCTGGTGTTTCTTGGCTGGTCTGCATTAGAAGTGTATGAGTTCATTTTAATTATGGTATTAAGTATGATATAAAGATTTACATGAGCACTAGAATGAACACTTAATCTAAGTTTTTACTCTGCTTTGTATTTGTACTTTTTAATTGTTTTTTTCACAAAATTCATCATATTTCTGACACTAAATGTCAACATATCTTTCATTTTATTGTTCAAAGCTTAATTTCAAAAATAACTTGAATATGTTATTTGTATATAACTTGTTCAAAGCTTATTTTCAACCAATTATATTATTAGTCTATTTTTTATTTTATTGTTATCATTAAAATATATATACAAATATAAATGTGTAACACTAAATGTCATCAATATCTTTTATATAAAATATAATATTGTCGACTTATAGGTGACTCCGCCAATAGAATAGTGATTTAATGTACGATGGAAAAGCAAATCAAAAGAAATTTTGCCAATAACTCTCATTAACTCACATATCCAAATATTAAATATGATTCTTGAAGGAGGCTTATTCCTAGGAAGTCGAAAAACATTATATATTTAATGGTTTTTTATTTTCGATGAATAAGTTTCGTTTAAAAATCATATTATCCCTAGGTTGATTCTTTAAAAAGAATATATAAATCAAACAAAAAAATTGACAATATTATTTATTATATGAAAATAAAAAATAATCAACATCTATGTAAAATTTTCGTAATGCGATAAAAGGACAAGTAGATTGCAAAAGGTGGTTAGCAATGCTAATAGAGAGATAAAAATGTTCCAATTATGAAGGCTTGAGCTAAAATTCAAAAGAAAATTAAAGATTGTGAACTTAATTGTCAATAAGTCCAAAAATAGGGACTGGTAGTTATCTGTTTTGTAAATTGAGGACCACCTCGTACGTGATCCAAGGGTGGTTGTTGGGAGAAGCTGTCCATCATGTGATGCCAGCTCATCCTTCAGAATGAGGCCCAGTGCAAGGGCTGCTTGTGGCCGTACAATCAGGGACCAGTTTCCGTTGGAAAAGCGATTGAAGCTGATCAGATCGGACGATCCATATTTTTTCTGGTCATACTGCAACGTTTCCACTTTAAAGAGGGTACAAAGTTAATAACTGGGTATGTTTTCCGTAGACTTTTTTATAGGAGAATATTTTTCTAATATTTTTTTGAAAATTATTTTATTAAAAAATATAAAAGTAAAATATTTAATAATAAAAATTTAAATATAAATTATTTTTAAAAAATATTTTTAATTTACAAAATTTCATAAAATATTTTACAAAAAAAAAATGCCCACTATATTATCATCATCTACTATCTTAATGTCATTGTCACCTCTACCCCAAACAACCACCACCATGAATGCACTATCTCCCCCCAAACTATACAACCACCATTATTACTTTATATTATAATATATTATTATCATTGTACTATTACTATAACGTTACTTTTCTAGTATTATAATAAAAGCAGAATATTTTGTTTAAATATTGAATGCGTAACAAAGCTATTTAAGTTTTTATAATTTAAAGAATGAAATTGTGATAGCGATTGTTTTTTAAAATATTTTTTATTTGTAAATATATTAAAATAATATTAAAAAATATATATTATTTTTAATATTAATATATCAAAAATAATTTGAAAACACTTAAAAATATATATTAATTTAACAAAAAAAAGTAGTCATTAAAAACAATTAGTATGAGTCAAAACCTAATGTAGTCATTGTCATAAGAAAAGGATGCATGGCTCTTGGGTGAGTCCATGCTTCGTATAAATTTATTTGACAAGTCCAAGTTCTAATGCGAGTCGAATATGTTGGCCACATCACTTGTGCGAAAATACACCATTTCCCAAGTGAAAACGTTATCATCAAGAAATGTTGATTGCGATTTATAGAGGCCTCAATAATAGAAGTTTTTGTTTGAAAATATAAATGTGATTATTTTTTAAAATATTTTATATTTAAAAATATATTAAAAAAATTTTAAAAATATATTTTTAATATCGGTATATTAAAATAATTTAAAAATATTAATTTAAAAATTTTTAAAAATTATTTTTAAAACACAAAAATAAATAATACATTAGTTATGAAAAAGGATGTTAAATCAGCCGATTGATTATAAGAGAGGGAAAACAAAATTGGCCCAACAATTTATAAATGGGGCCCTAAGTTAGAATTATTTCAACTAATAGCCACAAACATCACTTTCTATTTTTGACAATGATAATGCACGGTGCCCATTGAATTATACTTCGTTGGTTTGCATATTTAACTTCTTTCTTGTTCTATCTTACTTTATTTGCTTTTGCAGGATTATTATATTAGTTTCAAAAACGCATCCACTATGGATAATATTATAAAAGTGGATGATTGGGTTGGAAAGGAAGGGTAATTTTTAACTAGAGGGCTAAGAAGGTTATTTCTTTTTTTCTTTTCTTTTCTTTTCATTTATTTTTTTTAGGGGTGCTGACGAATAATATTCAGAAATAGCGATATAAAATTCCCATCGACAATTTCGAATAAAATATATTCTATTAATTTGCTTTTTGTTAAATTTGTTTTGAATTTATTATAATTGAACAAAGTAATTTCATTATGTACATCCAACATGTTATTGGATTGTTTATCTTAGAGAATTTCAAAAAATATTATTTTTTGAGATTTTACTTTTGTAATTTTAATTTTTGAACTGAGATAAAGTTTTTAATATAATATCATACAGTTAATGGTTGGGTGGCTATAATTCAAATTTTATCCCTTTCATTTTGAAACAAACTCATATGCAGACTAATTATACATGTTAGTGATGAATCAAACTCATTTTGAAATGAGAAAAGAAAATGTAGACTAATAATCTAATTAATGTTTACACCTTATGATTACAAAGTAATGTTCATTTTAAAGTAAGAAATTGTTGACTCACACATATAGGTTGTTGTAATCCAATTTTTTAGGTGATCTGCCCGATGATAAAATGTAAGAAAACTCGTAATTGATCTAATTGTTTTAGACGACCTTTTCGATAATGAAATACTTGAAAGTGATTTCAATATATAAGTGATGAATTTAATAATTATATAAGAAAGGATTGTTTGTTTATGTGGTTCAAGCTGTTTTTTCACTTGAAAAACATATAATTGATAATTCGAGTGTTTTTTAATGGTCTACCTTCATTGTCATCTCGCTTTTTATTTTGGGCTGTTGGATTATTATTTTTTTATCTTTAAAAACTGCTTTTCGAAGCAATTCATTCTTTCTTTTCTCTTTCTTGCCTTAGCCAGTGAAGCTGCTCTCTTTATTTAAACAATTCCTTTCTTTTCTGTTTTCATTTTTGATATGTAAATATTAAAAATAAAAAAATATAAAGAAACATCAAAAACATATATATCGAAAACATATATATTTAAATTTTTTTAATTAAATTTTTTTTTATATAAATACATCTTGCAATCATATTATCGAAAACATATATATCTAGGAGTTTTCTTGTGTATTGTCGAGGAGTAGATAGAAATACGTGTCTCCATTCTTCCTGAATCCATTTAAGACCAGATATGATGCATGGTGGCCTTCTTACACCAATACCAGTCTTTTTCCTAGCAGCTGGACCAGCCTATCTTCAACGGCATTTCGTTTATATATCCTAGGGCATCAAACCGTGTGATCATAAATTCCTTATGAGCGGGTCTTCTTCTGTTCATTTATTACTTAGACAATCCCTTTTCTGATGCATGAAATTTATTAATTCTTTTACTCATCAATCAGAATTCATGACTCTCGTGATGTTTTGGTAACCATTCTTTTAAGAAATTCATTATTTTCTCACCCCTTTTTTTTTTTCTTCACTTGATTGCCCTGGTGATCGATCAAGGTTTCATGGGAACTAGCCAAAATTGAGCATTTCTTTTTTCCAAGTTTTTGATGGATTATAAGCTCTAAATTTGTTAAAAGTTCAATTAGTAACCTGTTCCCCCCCCCCCCCCCCTCTTTTGATCATTTAATTCACACACACATATATAAAATTCTCTTTGAATGCATCAAAAGTGGGTATCTCATCCACTTTATGTCAAGTGCAGAATTTTGTATCCCTGTTCTTTGTCTCGTAAGATTCTCATAATGGATACAATTCAAATCGGTTATATGGTTGAATGAATATTTTTTACTTAATATTTTTTTTATCTTTTTTAAAGAGCTCAAACCCATAATAAACCTAATTAATTATAGGTTTATCAAGATGTTAAAACCAACATCCTTGAATTCAGGTATGAGATGAACCCAAAACACCATGGATCTGACACTAAATCATTAATAAATCAATATTTTTTAGTCAATATTTTTTGTGTTTTGAAATAGCCCAGACCCATAATAGGGTGAAAATCTAATTGAACATGGGTATGGCATCTTGCCAAAACCAACATATTTGAGTTCAGCTATGAGCTAAATCCAAGGTACCGTGGGTCTCGCAACTCATCAGATCTAATCATATTTGGGTTCAGTCACAAGTAAAGTCTAAAGTATCATGGGTTTGATGAACTATCGACCCATCTCCCCAAGGCTTGGCTCTATTTTATGATCATAGGGTTCTATTTTTAGATTATTGACATAATATATTCATGTCAGAAATAATTATCTCCCCTACACTTGTAATTGTATAAAAGGTCTCTCAATAGTCTACCATATTTTCATCTCATTAATGATTTGTAAGGGATATTTGTCTCTCATTAATTATATGTGAAGAATATTTAACCCTCATTAATTTCATTATGTGGAAATGGTTTTTTTATCCCTCCACTCTACCAAAATAATAAGGTTTAAGAAATATAAATACCTCCTTAACCACCTAGGTAAATGGTTCACTTTTTCTTATTCTCCAAGCTTATATATCTTAATCCTTAAAGCATTAATCACATAAGAACAAGAAGAACAAACACATTTATTATTGAAATTTAAAGTTTTTTCTTTCATTTATTATCCATTCTCATTCACAGTTACTAACTTTATTGTTGGAGGTAAAGTAATATGGACTATTTTATAGGTACAACACTTCTTCTATTGATTTTATACTTCCTAAGGGTAAGGATAATGAAATACTGATATGAACATTTGATTAACCACTATCCAAACACCAAATAACCTTATTCCTAAACATATTGGATTTCAGGACATCATCAGTTGGCATTGTCTATAAGAATTGATCAAAAAACAATCGATAATTTTTCAAGAACATGTTTATTGACATTCTTACTCATCATCAATGGTAGAGAATCAAAACACTTCTAGAATAGAACGTGTAATAGATCTCCTTACCATAACATATACTCTTACTTAGCCAACCCTTCAACAATTTATTAACCAAGTGCAACTCATCACCTATGCAGTGTTAGAAAATCAGCAAGCAAAATAAACTTTACTTTGACAAGTCTCGTCACCACTTTAGTAAGTCACTGCATCCGCCCTACCACCTCCATAGTACTAGGGCATACCTAATGTCTGCAAACAATTACATTACCTAGAGGAATATGAGAAAAATAAAACAATGAGAGATTTTCATCCTTAAAAGTCATCTGACTTTTTTTAAAGGCATTTTCATCATCATAATGCCTCTGCTCATAACAAGTTTTCTAGAAGTCTATCTAATTATCGTGGGAAAGAGGTTATCCATTGATCCTGTCACCCCACGTTAGAAACCTCGAGCTCTTCAGAACCTTATAGATATAAAAGCAAGAAACAACCTATATGGGAGTATATGCATGAGAACATCTACACCCCCTTATTAAATTTCAGACTCTCCCTTGTCCATACAAGTGTTACAAACATATTCTCAATGACTATGTCTCTATTAAAATGACCTTGGATAATTATGATGGTCTTGTAGATACAAGAAAGCACGTACAAAAAATGGGAAACAACCTAGAACTAGTCATCCAGGATAGTTATGCCACGTGCAAGATCTTCCCCATAACCTTCAGGGGATCAGTACGTGCATGGTACAACAACTTAGAGCCAAACTTCATTACAAGCATTAGTAAACTTTGTACTAAACTAATGGTAGGGTTTAACACAAGCATGCCAGCAAGAAAAGATTTCTATAGAGCTTTTTAGGATCACTCAAGTGAATGGTGAGTCCACACAAACATACCTAAAAAGGTTTAATGAGAAAATGTTCAAGGTATAAGAATTAATAGAGTTTATAGCATCTGAAGCCCTTATAAGTGGAGTGATTGAAGAGCTTTATGGAAAGAATTATATGCTTTACTGAACATAAACTTGTTAAAAGTGAAGTAAGCCATGGAGAACAATATTTGAGTAGAGGAGACAAATGTGTTGTGCCATAACCCTTCTCATTTCTCTAAAGAAAAAATTCTTCCTAAGAGGTCTCCTAAGCAGGATTGCTATCCTATGAGGGACAACAACCCTAGGAAAAGTTAAAAGAGGTAGATCAGGGAACGTCTGAACTATCCTGAAATGCGTATTACTCTAATAAATATCTTTCTCTCTCTAAAGTCCTCATCACCATCTAGGGTAAGGAATTTGTCCAATACCCTTCAATGAAATTGTACATCTAATAAGTATTGTTTATTCGATAAAGATAAATGGACATAACACAGATGAGTGTAACATCTTGAAAAAGGAAATTGAAATATTGATAGCCAAGGACTATCTCCACTAGTTTTTTAAAAGGGATTCCCATCCCAAGACAAGAAGGGAAGAGCTCGGTCAATCCACAATTGCACTATCCAAAATCTACATGATCTTGGTTGGCACCTATACAAGAGGTTATTCCAATATAGGGAAAATAAAGTATGGGAGATAAGTCCTTACAACTGCTCATCTTCACTCTAAACAATTAAGAGGGAATATCTTTCTTGTATGAAAATGCCATGGCCATTTCTATAATCCTTTCCAACCATCAAGTGTATTAGGTATTGGTAGGCAATGGCAGCATGATCGACATCCTCTCCCAAGAACTAATGGCATAGATATGAATACCCCTCTCAAGACCAACCCTAGTTAAAACTCTTCTTATTAGGATAAAAAGCTCAAGCATACCAATTAAGGGTGTCTTGGTTATAAAGTCATTATAAGCTCAAGCATTTTTCCTTTTGTTTTGTTTTTATGGGTGCTGGGATAAAAACAGTTGATGCATTTTAGTTCAATTTCAAGGGACTCTTGCATATTGTATTTTTTTAGTTTTATTAAATGCATTGTTTTCTTGGTTAAGCCCATTGTTTTCAAGGTCTTAATTTTTATTTTGGATTTTGATTAAAGTTGCTAGGTGCAAATTAAAGATATTTCTCCTGTCATTTGAGATGAATTCTAGTAAAGAAAAGTTGACCAATGAATATACATTTTTATATCAATTACAAGCTTTTTAAATGACCCCATTAAAAGTCACAAAAAAGCCCAAAAAAGACCAAAAAAATTAAACTGTTTTTTTTATGGTTTCTCCCTTCAATTAACCGAAGCAGATCAAACCAAAATTGGTCGGTTTGAACCGGTTTCAATTTTGATTTTTTTTTTTAAATTAGTTTGGTTATTTTTTTAGATGAAAACTGGACCGAACCGAAAATGCTCACCCCTAGTTCAACTGACCGACTAATTAACCATTATCCAAACACCGAATAACCTCATTTCTAAGCATGTTAGATTTTGGGATATTATCAGCCATGCATGACATATGAATCAAACATGTATCAATATATTTAAGTGTTAATAAAAAAAATAAAAATATAGATATTAAGTTGAGAAAAGAAAAAATATAATGAAAGGTTTCAATTAAATACTTTGAATCACAATCTCTTAATTTAGGTTATTATAAATTATTTTTACTTAAATAAGTAGAAAGCTCATTTTGTAAGCTTTATTTTAAAATACATACTGAATATTTTTTTCATAAGATATAAAAGGAAATAAAAAACAAGAAACTCATCTCTTATTCTAGATGCTAGATTCAAGGTCTTTCAAGTTATTTAAGAGATTATGATAGTATAGGATTTCATTTATGCATTATCTAGTTCCTTATTATTTTTCAATTAAATTATTTTTCTTAATAAAATTATGGAATCAAATGATATAATATAATAGTGTTACTTTAAGAAATTAAAATAATAAAAAAATTAAATTTGAAAAAAATATTATATAGTTTTATTAACTTTTATTTTAGTTTTAGGATAAAAAAATTATAAATTCAATTTTGATAAAAAAAAAAGAATTGATACCAAGTTGAAGAAAACAAAATGCTATAAAAATTATATAAATTTTAAATTAAATATGTTTTTGTAAGATATCTATTAATATTTTTATTCAAATGTATTAACATAAAAAATATTATGATAATATAGTCAAATTAGTAAATAATCAATCATACTTAATCCATGTAATATGCATCATCGACGTCACAGGGAATAGAGTGTCATCATCAAGAAATTAAAATCGAAAAGTATATATATGTTCTTGGATTCAATCAATAATTCGATTGAATCATATTGAAATTGAATCAGTTCAGTTATTAAATTCCAATTTCATCATCAAAATTATAAGAACTAATATTAATTTGAATTACATTTCATCACAATGATTTTAGCAGAAAAATTAAAAATGGATTTTACAAGAACAAAATATGCATGAAGGCTTTCTTCTTTCACTACAAATCCGATGCTTATAAAAAAAACAAATGCAAACCTCAAATCTCCGGCTTTTAGATCAAAACCTACAAAAATTGTTTGGATTACACTTACTGATGAAGCCTTAGGTTGTGGATTAATTATTTAAGTTTAAAAAGGTAAAAATTGAAAATTTTGGATAGATATTCAAGCGTCATTATTTATTTTATTTTAGTTTTTCAGAAAATAAGTATTATTTATTTAAAAAGCTGGGTTATTGATGGACTCCATGAAATTTAAAAATTTAATTTTAAAAAATTAAATATGATAACAAAAAATAAATACTTGTAAAATCAAACTTAAATCAAGTAAATATTGAGTGATTATACTGATAACAAAGTAATGAAAGAAAAAAAAAACTCAAATCTTGGGTATATACGAAGACAACATTGCATGTTCTACAGTCAAAGTTACTGTGAAAAGCTATTGTTTTCCCCTTCTGCTGAATTTTCAAATCTTTTAGACAATTAATGTAACAAAAAACGAAGAAAATGTCGCATCTTGGCAGCATTTTAGGAGAAGAACGAGAGAGCTTTGTAATTTTCTTATCTTTTTTTCACAGATTTATCATTCTTGATGAGTTAGTCGTAGGCAAAAGCCTTCAAAATGTTGCTTTGAAGAGATGAAGGCAACGTAACATGCAAGTGCTCTGGACAAGCAAAATGAAGAACCTAGCGAGTTATTTAATTTATACTTGAATAAAGTATTAATGCTGGACATGCTTCCTTATTAAATGCCATTAGATATAAGAAAGGTGTTCTGGTGGATGATTTATTTATTATGAAATTGAATCTTCTTTTCTTCATTTAATGGAGAACAATGGGAAAAGAACATTTCATATATATTCTCAATAGTTGGGCTTTAATGGAGAAAAGGATTCGGGCATTTTTAGCTCACATTAAATGTTTGCATCAAATTGTGCTGTAAATGTATTGATGGAGAAGGAAATAAATAAAAATATGATAACAAAATGCAGGTTACATGAGTTAAACCAAGTACGTAAAAATAATATCATTTTAAGGATTTTTTTAAATTAAACCTAATTTTAACAAAATTAATAAATTATGAAATGACTTGTTAATTTGAGTTAATTTTAGATTATAATTTTTTGAAACTCGATTTGAATTAATGGCCTAATATCAAGTCAACCTGTAAGTTAAGTCAAGTTTACTAAAACTATGTTTTTTTATAAATTTTTATCCAGCTATGATCTCTTTTTTCACTCACTTTTTTTTTTTTTTTAAATGATATTAAAGCTTGGGTTAGGCTTGGGCTAAATTGAAGGAAATTTTGTTTGAGTACGACCAACCCAGCTCACATGAAGCCCAGTCAAGTGATAATGTTGTAGGCACAAACGATGCATTAATTGGTAGAATCTACACATATGCAATGGGCCAAGTAGTGCCACCAACACTTCGGTCATATATGACGACGTGACATGGCTCCCCACCACCAGATGTACAGGTAAAGGAGCTCCAGGATCATAAAAACTATTACTGAAGAAAGAGTTTTTTTTTTTTTTGACAAAATCCCTAAATTTACTTCTATGGTGGTAAAAATTATTCATTTTTATTATTAATTTGATCAATTAGTCCTTATATTCTTTAAATTTATCCAAATAATCTAGTAACTAACCTTTGTCAAATCTCAATATCAATTATGTATACAGACATGATATTACTAAATGTTTTTTTCTTCATGCAATGATATTTTGTATTCGTTTAGGACTATATCACTAAATAAATTATCTTCAAAAATAAATTGAGTATTCTTGTTGTGATTTATAGATGTTAAAATCTATAATAATAATAATAATAATAATAATAATAAGAAGAAGAAGAAGAAGAAGTTTGCTTCCTCAAAGCTTTTTATTATAGAGAATGGTTCAATTTTTTATATAAAAATTGGTAGAAATCAGTTTTAAAATAAAAACTATATATGCCAAGTCGGTAAAATAATAAAAGAGTTGATTGTTTTTATTTCCAAGAATTTTATTATCTTTCAAGTTAATTTATTCAATGATTTAAACCCTATATAAATATAAAACTTTATCTCATACACTACAAGATTTCACAGTTTTACCGACGGACATATTCCGTCGATGTGTGATAGAACATTCGTCGGTAAAGTATTTACCGACTATATTACCGACGGAATACTCCCGTCGGAATACCTTTTGTCGGTGATTCCACATTCCGTCGCTATATCGGTCGGAAATAAAAAAAAAAACTTTTACCGACGGACCGTGCGCGCCAAAAAAAAAAGTTTCCCGCTTGGAATATACCGACG
This sequence comes from Populus davidiana, assembly GCA_030145905.1. Taxonomy (NCBI): domain Eukaryota; kingdom Viridiplantae; phylum Streptophyta; class Magnoliopsida; order Malpighiales; family Salicaceae; genus Populus; species Populus davidiana. Next base: position 20,860,854 of record CM057790.1, read on the forward strand.
GAAAATATTCTGTCGGTGTTATGTAAATACCGACGACCTAACTCCATCGGCAAAAGTGTCGGTGATATTTTATACCGACCGAATATTTCCGTCTGTAAATTCGTCGGTAAATTTATACCGACGGATTATTTCAGTCGGTGAATATGTCGGTGATGGTGGGTGATGGTGGCAGACACTGTCTAATGCTGACGGAGTTATTCCGTCGGTAAATCCCTGTGTAATTGTTTTTTAATTATTTAGAAAAAATAATATAAATTAATGGTAATACAAACCAATTATGCAAATAAAATTTATATTAAGCAACAAAAACTCAAAGTGAAATAATATTCATTACAAAATGAATGTGTTTCAAAAAAACATTAAACAAAATTTAAAATGTAAATAATGTTTATTAAAAATTAATATAAATGGAGGAGGAGGAGGAGGAGGAGGATGGGGGTTAGGCGGCCAAAAAGGATTAGGCGCACATGTTCCACCTTGTGTCATATTCATGACCATTTGATGAAGCTCTTCATAGGCCGCTCTTTGTTGTTCAGACTCTGCTCTGTGTTGTTTGTTTGTCAATCTTTGCTCTTCTTTGAGTTGTGTGTATGCCTCTGATAGGTGGTCGCATCTTTGCTACAAGGCCACAAACTCCTTAGATTGGGAGCTCCCAGCGGTTGAAGCAGTACCGGTCGACCGCAAGTTGGCGGCGGTAGTGTTGGAGAGCCCGTAAACCCGATTTTTATTGGGTCCACCTGACGATCCAGCCTCCATCCACAAATCCGGATCGAATTCCGGATGGGTCGAAGGATCGTCCCCGTATCTCTCCCTCAACCGATTATTATAGGTCTCCTGAAAAAAAAAATTAATCATCATATTCAATTCAATAAACATAATAATAACTTACAAAATAAAATGGTTGAACAAACATACCACAAAATGTTGAGCACGGTTGTCAACGAACTGTTGCGTCCCCTTTTGGCGGTCATGACTACGCACGTGCGTCTCCACAAACAGCTCCATAGGGCTCGGCTCAAGTCCAAGAGACGTAGCCTATAATGAAAAAAAATGTATTAACAACAAATTATTGAACGATATATTTCATTTAAATTAATCTTACCATCCGTTTCGCATGTGCAGCAAACGGAACGGAGCCGCCGGTGTGCGTTGTCACCGAGCCATGAATTGGCCGATTCTAGTTGCCAGCACCGGACTGTGAGCGTCGAGTGAACCGCTCAGACATCACGTGCTGAAGATAGTGCAACCATATATCTTTCGGGATGTATATTGGTTTGAAATCCCTCCAAACCGCAACATCGTTCCAGCCTTGGAACCCCTTATCCTTCGCTGTTTTTTTTGCTTTTTTCTGGGTGTCATACCAAAAATCACGCAACCTAATTTACGCATGAAAAAATTACATTTCGAAACATAAATAATTATGTAAAAAAAAAGTCGTATTGTTTTCGATGTTACCTAATTGCCGCGTGATTTTCCCACACCCTCCTCACAATAGTGTCATGTTCATCGTCCAAGCAGAATCGATGCTGTGTATAAAAAAATAATTTTTTAAAATGTTAATAATTTATTTACAATTATAACTAGAATTTATTAGAAATAAGCTGAAAATTATATATTAACACGAACCTCAAATCTACGAAACCATGCATTGATTTGAGGCATCCATTCAGGATGCCTGGATATCTAACTCCATTGAAACAATGGAATCTCCATCGACGCTTTAAACACCGATGATATTACTCGGGCGGCCTCAATGTTTGTGAACCTGAAAAGAAATGAAATTAATGAAATAGTGATTACTTCATAAATTTGTTTTTTTTATATATATAAAAAACTAAAACCTTAACAAACTTACATTGAAAGATCGTCCTTCCACTGTGCCTCGTACTTGCGGGTAAATTTATTTTGCTGCGAAGGCACGCCGCTTCTGCGATGTGAAACATCGCTGGAAGAGGCAGCATCGGTTGACGGCGCAGGTGGTGTAGGTGCCTCTTCTTGAGAGGCACCTAAGGAAACATCATCATCGCTGCTAGACGAACTTGATTCGACTGGACGTGAACGACCAGCTCTGGTTTTCATTTTGCGCATCTAAACAATTTTATATAAATAATTGTATAATAAAATTCAAAAGTTAAAAAAAAATCGGCAGCACCTCCCCTATACTGGATACTACCCAAATCCACAAACCTGCAAATATTAACAATAACCACAACCAATTGAACCAATCTATACTAATTATTCCAACATATTCAACTATTAATCCTAAGATAAATTCAACGTTAACAATTACAATTCACAAATTAATCAATAATTATATTCAAAACAATAAAAAATAAATTCAATAAATTCAACAAATTATAATTCAACAAATTAATCATTATAATTCAACATTAACAATTATAATTCAACAAATTAATCATTATAATTCAACATTAACAATTATAATTCAACAAATTAATCAATAATTATATTCAAAACAATAAAAAATATGACAAAAAATAAATTCAATAAATTCAACAAATTAATCATTATAATTCAACATTAACAATTATAATTTAACAAATTAATCAATAATTATATTCAAAACAATAAAAAATATGACAAAATAAATTCAACAAATTATACTTCAACAAATTAATCATTATAATTCAACATTAACAATTATAATTCAACAAATTAATCATTATAATTATGACAACAAAACAATAAAAAATATTCAAAAAATTCAAAAAAAAAAACCTACATCAATAAAAGGAACGAAATATACATACCTTAATAATGTGACAAATTCAAAACTTTATCTACATTACCCAAAAAAACACCAAAACAACAAAATAACAAAAATAAAAACAACTAAAAATAAATTAAAAGTAAATAAAATAAATTGGAAAAATACACATACCTTTTAATTTGAGGAAGATTCACAACACTAAATCTTGCTAGAGATTGAAGGTGAAATTCTTGAAGGATTCAAAAATATGAGGTGCAGCGGCGCGGGGAGAAGAGAAGAGAAGCGGCGCGGGGAGAAGAAGAAAAAATGAGGCGAAGCGGCGGGGGCTGGAACTTATAGGGCAGTTTTACCGACGGAATCACCGACGGAATTAATATCCGTCGGTAAAAGGTCAACAATTCCGTCGGTAACAGGTCAAAAATCCGTCGGTAATTTTTGAATTTCGCACTGAATTTTTAAAAGCCCTCTATATTTTTCAACGTCCGTCGGTGATTCCGTCGGTAATCTGACAAGTTTAGAGGCGCATTAATTCACACACGTTGGAAATCCGCGGTCCGTCGGTATTTCTGTCGGTAATATGTGTGACCGAAAAATTACCGATGGAAATATTCCGTCGGTATTAGCGTCGAAAAATCTATCGGTGAATCCGTCGGTGATTGTGGCATTTTGTTCTAAATATTTTCGAGCTCACTGTGATATGCCGACGGACTATAATATGTCGGTATTCCCGTCGATGATTGTGCCATGTTTTTGAACTCTCTGTGAGATGCTAGCGGATTTAATGACGTCGGTATATCCGTCGGTGAAGGTGGCATTTTGTTGTAATTGTTTTCGAACTCTCTGTGATATACCGACGGACTAGAATCCGTCGGCGTCGGTGTAGGTGTCGGTGAATCCGTCGGTAATGTCGTCGGTGTTGGTGGCATTTCGCGTAATTATTTTCAAACTCTCTATGAGATACCGACGGATGGTAAGTTTGCATTATGCATGAAATGTTGTCTTTGTATTGCTTGTTTACCTTCCTGCAAAAACTTAACTGATAAATTATCCATCACATAAAACAATAACCACATTGCTTAAACAGTAAATATTTTGTTTTACAAATTACATCATCTATAATCTAAATTACATGAGACAAATGTTTTTACATAGGGCTTCATTTTCATAATTAGTCGGAATTTTCTTCTTCTTCTTCCTCATCAATTGAATTGTCATCATCTTCATCGCAATCTTCAATATGGATATCATCTTCTTCATCGACATTTGCTTGTCCGCTTGAGCTGAGAACAACATTCAACTCCTCTCCGTCAATATCAACAAGACTATCATCGAGAACTCGAAAATTTGAATTTTCTTCCAATTCAATCGAAGGAGCAACTCGATATGGTTCAACCAACTCACGAACTTGAAAGACTTCATCTCGCACACTTGTGTTTTCGTTCTCATCCTGAACAACCTCGACACGACCCCGTGGTTTCGTTTTTAAAACGGAAAACCAATCAACTCTTGATCGATCCTTTCTAAATGAAGGGGTGTATGTGTAATAAACTTGTTGACATTGCTTTGCGAAAACAAAGACATCGTTTATGTTGCGGAGTCTAGCTTTTGAGTTGATTTCGACCAGACCATGGTGCGGATCAACTCTGATTCCTCTGTCTGTCGTGTCATACCAATAACATTTGAATAAAAACACTTTATTCTGCTCGCTATGATATTGCAGTTCGACGACCTCTTCTAATCTACCATAGTAGTCAACTTCTAACTGGCTACTTGTGGATCCCTTAACACAAACACCGCAGTTGTATGTCTTTCTTCCTTGCCCGTATTCTTCAGTATGGAAAACATATCCATTGACAAAATACCCGTTGTAGCACTTAACTTTTCTTTCAGGGCCGAGGCTTAGTGAAGACAATGACTTGGGCGCACTCCTTCCCATTTGATAAACCTTGTAAATATATGTAATTAAATGTACATCAATACACGGTAAATAAACGAGAATCTCGTAATGACATGCATACGTTAGAATGAGTTTGTGATAGTGCTTACATGTGTTCTGAACCATGTGGCAAATTGTTCATCTTGTAATTGAAAGATCTGGGATTCGGTCAGCTGCGAGTTATTGGAGAGCAAATATTGTCGATGTTGCCTGCGAGTGTATGATATTACAATATATAATTAACAGTATATTACTGACAAAGTTTAATTAGTATTACACATATATAGACTTACTGAATAAATGGTCTCAGCTCATCACAGTTAAATATAACATAGTTGTGTGCTTGTTTGAATTCTATTTCCGACAAATATCTTCCTCTTACGGCATTTTTGGGTGTGGGTCGTCCAGTATTGGAGAATATTGACAAGTTCCCACTGGAAGGCACTTCACCGCCATCGTCATGCCGTGGAACGCGATTGATTCTTGTTCTCAGATGAGGTTCGAAATAGTACGAGATAAATGTCGATATCTCTTCAACAATATAGGCCTCAGATATCGAAGCATCAACATGCGCCTTGTTCTTAACCTTTTTTTTTTAGATTAAACAAGTACCTGCATTGAAGTACAATTCAAGTATTTTCAATTAAGAAAAACATAGAAAATACTTTAAGATATGAATTCCATTGCAACTGTAATATCTCACCGTTCGAATGGGTACATCCATCTATACTGGACCGGTCCTCGAGCTTTTGCCTTGAACGGTAGACGTATATGGAGATGCTCCATTGAGTCAAAAAATGGAGGGAATATCATCTCAAGTTTGCATAGTGTCTCGATGATATTCGTTTAAAGCATCTCAATGTGCTCAACATTCATCTTGCTGGAGCATATATCTTTGAAGAAATGACTGATTTCCATTAGTGCATCCCATATTCCCTTTGGCAACAAATCACGAAAAGCTAATGGGATTAGTGTTTGCATAAACACTGGCAGTCATGACTCTTCATTCCATACAATCTGTAGTCCTCTATGTTAACAAGCCTTGATATGTTCGATGCATGTCCATCCGGGAAACGCAGACTCTTAAGCCATTTATAGACTAGCAGTTGTGCGCTTTTCTCTAACACGAAGCTTGCCCTTGGTTTTGCAACCCGTGACTCGTCATAAACCAACTCCATATGTTTACGGTTACAATATAAAGCTATATCCAATCTAGCCTTCATGTTGTCCTTTGTCTTCCCCTTCACATCCATGACGGTGTTGAAAATATTCTCAAACACGTTCTTTTCGATGTGCATGACGTCAAGGTTATGACGCAGAAGATTAGTCTTCCAATACGGAAGCTCCTAAAAGATACTTCACTTTACCCAATTATGGGTCAAACCAAAACCAGGAAACTTTTGCTTACCTGATTGAAGGCCAAACACAATGTCACCGTACTTTGATACAACATGATGCAATTCTTCACCAGAAAGACGCGGGGATGCAACATCTTTTTCAACTCTACCAACAAAGAAATCTTTTCTGTTCTTTCTAAACCTGTGATTAAGTGGCAAGAAGCGACGGTGACAGTAAAAAAAAGAAGCTTTACCTCCGTTTCATAGCATGAATGCCTTGTTGTTTTCCATGCAGTATAGACATGCGAGTTTCCCATGCGTGCTCCAACCAGAAAGCATTCCATAAGCTGGAAAATCACTGATAGTCCACATCAAAGACGCCCTCATAAGGAAATTTTGTTTCCTCGATATATCATAAGTCAGAGATCCGGAGGACCACAACTGCGCCAGCTCATCTATCAACGGTCAAAGACAAACATCTATATTCCGCCCCAAGCTGCTTGGACCGGGTATGACAGTAGATAGAAACATGAACTTCGGCCTCATACACAATCCAGGTGGCAAGTTATAAACTGTGAGAATGACCGGCCAACAAGAATAGGGAGTAGCAAATGACCCAAATAGGTTGAACCCATCTGTACACAACCCACGTCGAACATTCCTTGATTCAACAGAAAAGTCAGGATGAACACTGTTAAAGCTTTTCCACGCTTCGTCGTCAGAAGGATGCACCATCACACCATCAACGGCATCGTGTGTTTGGTGCCATGTCATGTGCTCAGCAGTCCTTGGTGACATAAATAACCTCTGCAGTCTAGGTGTGATCGAGAAATATCTAAGTTTTTTATATGCCACTAGAGACTTCCCCCTGCCAGTTCTGGGTTTGTAACGGGAATGCCTGCATGTCATGCACTCAGTCATCTCAACATTTTCAAGGTAGTATAACATATAGAAGTTAGGGCACATGTCAATTTTCTGGTATCCTAAACTGAGGGGTTTCATCATGGACTTTGCAGCATAGAAGTTCTCTTTGAGCCTGTTCCCTTCAGGTAAAATGCTTCTTGCCCAATCAATAATTTTGTCATACCCGGCCTCACTCAACCCGTGATCTGACTTGATGGTGAACACCTGTGCCACGGCCGATAATTTATTGTGGTTTGTGCAGCCATCCCATAATGGTTCGTTAGAATCTTTCAACAAATCAAAAAACCTAGCTGCCTCTGCATTAGGTTCTTCTTCTACGATTGGACATTGATTGACATTATCTTGATTCATTCTCATTGCATCTATAACCATGTTTCTGTAAGGATTAGTGTTGTCATTTGCCGCTTCATGCACGTTGCTAGCACTAGAAGTTGACCCAACCACCGTTTCTCCCATTCTCCTATTACTAACAAATACCTCTCCATGTGCATACCAACACTTGTAATCCTCCACAAACCCTTTGTGTAGAAGATGCATCATTACAACATCTAGATGCAGATACTTTTTATTTTGACACTTCCTGCATGGACACCTAATACCGCCTCCAGTAAAATTTCTGGGAATAGATGTTGCGAAATTAATAAAACCCTGAACCCCGTTACAATAATCCATCCTTCGCAATCCTTGGGGTGAATCTAGATACATCCATGAACGATCATCCATGACTTCTATCGAACCTCTATAAAAAGGACCCATTAAGCAAGCTCTTAATTATTTCAAAACATAACATGTAATTCGGTAATTCTACAAATTAAGTTTTAACAATTTACAAACAAATACAATCTTACAAAATCTAAAACAAACCATAACAAGTATAAAATTATACATTCATATACTACAAGTTTGTTTGAGAAATAACAATAAAACATGTACATCTACTAAAAAAAAATACATATACTAAAAAAACAATAAAATTGACATTTAAATGTTAAAAATTTAAAAGATAGAATTACTTACAAAAAATGATAAAATCCGTCGGTAAATCAGAACACGGATGCTGTGACCACAAAACTTCAAGAAATACAACTTGTTGTGCTGAGATGAGGAAGATTTTTGTTCTGGGGCGAGGGGGGGGCTGGTTATTTGCAGATGGGGAGGGTTAGGATTAGGAAGAAGAAGGAGAAATGGGGGAGGAGAGTGTCGGCAGAGTGGCCATATATTCACTTTTGCCGACGGTTTTATTCCGTCGGTGAATACGTCAGCGAAACCGTCGGTAATTCTGACGGGCAATCGACACATCACCGCACGGACCTGCTATTCAAATCCCTCGGTGATTCCGTCGGTATTTTTAACGGTGCACCTGTCACGTCACCGGTACGGATCTAGCATTTCAAATCCGTCGGTGATTCCATCGGTATTATTGACGATGAACAGGTCCCATCACGCGTACAGGCCCCAAGTTTTAATTCCGTCGGCAAAATCACCAGCCAAAACCTTGGCGCCATCTACCCGCTTTTTTTTCATTAATTCTGAATTTTCTTTCGGTAATTACCAACCTAATTACCGACGAAAATGTTCCGTCGGTGATTTCGACCGAAAAATACCGACAGAAAAAATTCTGTCGGTGAGTCCGTTGGTATTTAGCGAATTTCTGGTAGTGATATATAAAAATATTTAATAATACTACATAACTAGCTTATTTAGTTAATTAACATTGAGAATATATGAAAGTTAGTAATTTTATTAATGAGTTTCAAAAATACAATGATTAATTTCACGAATAGAATTAATTTAATAAATTAAAAATATAGAGACATAAATGAATAATTACACAACAAATAAAAAGAATGTTATGAATCTTGTTCTATATATAATATAGAAATAAATAAATAGAAAGAGTTGACACTCAAGACTTAAAAATTCTTTTCTCTTAATTAAAGAGTTTTGTGTAGCTAGCCCTCTATTATAAATTGAATAATTAAATAACTTATAATTTATGACAACTTAATTTTATAAAATTGATCATCAAAGCTAAAAAATTAAAAAAATTATCTTCATTCAAACTTAAACAACCATAAATTGTCTAATTTGAGATTCTTAGATTTCTTTAAAAAAATAATTAAAATTACTATTTTTATTACATTTGTGTGTTTGGAAAACTCAACAAGATGTCTAGATAGATCTCTCTTTAGACTCCATAAGAAAAGGCTTGATATTCATCCACAAAAAGGATGATTAATTAGTGGATAGGCGATACCAATTAACAAAAAGGATGATTATTGAAAATTAAGACTTGATACGTAAATCTTATTTTAATTAGCTTGCCGACTATATTATGTAATTCTGATGGAGCTCAATCTCATCAAATCAAGTAGTTGCACAGCCAACTTCATTCTACAGACCAAACTCATCAAATTATGAAGGGGATAGTGTATATTTGATAGCTTGGCAAGATCCAAATCATGTGAAAGAGTACTCGTGTTGGATTCAAAACAATCAAATCATACAATGGAGGGCCAACTTTTTTAACTACATGTCCATGTGACGTCATTGTACATCAAAAAAACGTCTAGTTTATGGAGATTTAGAAGCAAATATAAACAAAAACTTAATGGTTGAGTTGTATATATTACATATAAATTAGGAATGAAAAGGAATTTGAGGGACTTGGGCATAAACACTGACCTAATTAGATATGATAACTTAAAGACTTTTGGCTTTAACTTAGGGCAAGAAATTTCAAAAAATCAATCATTAATTAGCTTTAACATTTTGTGGGTGTAAATCTTTCTTTCTGTTTTTCAAGAGTATACACATTAAGTTAATTTTGACTATATATAGCTCCTAAGCAGCTGCATACAGCACAAGTTGAGCTGCAGTTTGCAATATTAGTAGGAGTTTTTTATTGAATACTTGCATTATCATATTTAGAACTAATTTTATACTGCAATTAAATTAGTTATTGATTTAAATTAATAAATATTTTAAAAGAGATTGAAGGACTTTCCTTCCCTGTTCTAGTTAAAGATAAGAGAAGGACTGCCGGTTTTTATTCCTCTTCCCATTCCCAGTTCTATAAATGAAAGAATTTAGGCATATGGATAATGTGGAGTTTGAGGAGTCATTTCTGCCATTTATGAGAGCCGGGAACAGCAGATAACTTCTACTTTTTGGAATTGTAAATTAAAATATCTATTTATTTTTGTACCATATTTAAATAGTTAATTCTTTTTCAAATTTAATTCTTCACGCTTAAAATTATTTTAAATATGAGATTCATTAAAACCTTTGAATTAATTCGATTTAATAAAAGAATTAAAACAAAGCTATGTAATGTGCTACTCCTTGATGTGGATCATTAATCCATTCGTAACAAAGGCATGCAAAGATATATAGGCGTTCTTATTGTTATTACAGAGACCAAGAACCAGCCCCAGGCAACTACTAAGTTTTTTGGATTGTTTATATATTTAATTAATTTATGTGAATCAATTAGGAGGATAATTGATTTTTTTTTATTAAATGGATACTTCAATCTACAAAAATATGATTATTTGTAGCTATATATATATATATATATATATATATGAATGTACAAACTAACAATAAATTTTAATTAAGAAGTAACGAGTAATTATTTGAATTATAACTTTTTATTTAAGATTAGTTAACGAGTTTCATGTAGCTTTTTTATAAATAAGTATATAATTAGTTATTGAGTTTCATGAGGATATAATAAACTAAATAAAAAATCAGTATGTAATTTTTCTTAAATAAAAAGACACCTTAATTAACAACGCATCGTAGCATTACATGTTGTCTTTGTTTGTTAGAAGGGATAAATAGGAGGACAAATAAATAAGGTAAAGTGGAAGGATGAAAGGAATGTTTGATTTTGTGGTTGAATATGTTTTTAAAGTATTTTTCAAATGGTTTTTTATTTTAAAAAATTATTAAATTGATGTTTTAAAGGTATTTTTTATTGTTTTAATAAACTAATATACAAAATTAAATAAGGGAAAAGATAGATAAGAGTCAACTTATCCAATTGAGAGTTTTGAAAGTTACAAAGAAAGAGGGGGAGAAGGATAAGGGTCAATTTATACAATTGAGAGTTTTGAGAATTACAAAAAAGAAGGATGAGAGTCAATTTATATAAATTGAGAAGATTAAAAATTATGAGAAAGAATTTATTTAAGGGATCCCTTTAATAATTTCTTTTGATTCTTACCCTTCTTATCACAAACAAAGGAGACATATAATCTCCTTAATCTCTTCTTCTATCATCCATCTTTTTCTTGATTCCACTTGATAAAAAAAAGAAAAAGAAAAGTAGAAGGAATGCTCATGACTCCCTTTTCGTTGTTGGAACAATGACCATTGTGCTTATGACATCCAAGAATCAAAACAAGAAGGTGTTCTTCCATGGACCCCAGGATGGTCAAAGGCAAGGATTGAATTATTACAGCATCTTAGGGGCTAATAATTATAACAGCATCTTGGGCTAGTTAGTGTATAAGATGTTTTTTTAGGTAGTGTATAATTGCTATCTCAAGACATAAAGATAGAAATAGTAGAGATAAAAAAGACATGTAAAATTATATTTAGCAATGGTGTATAAGGAAAAATAACTATTTCTATGTCTTGTTTGGTTGTAGTGCATAAAATAAAATAAAAAATATATAAAAAAATTATTGTACCCTTAATATGTATTACTATTAAATTTATATATTTTAAAAAATAATAGATATTATTTTTTTACAGTAATAATAATAATTATAACCCATTTTTGGGTCCCTGTACAAGAAAAGAGAAAATAAAATAAATAAATAAATAAATAAATGAAAAATGAAAAAAATAATATATCAAAAAAAATATCAGTGGAAAGAGGATGCTAGAGCGTCCAAAAAATGGTTAAAAATTGGTTGAGGAAATTCAGAAATATAAATGTTGAAATTTGACAGTATATCATTGACTAGTGAGAGCCCTATTGATTAAGAAAATTTTGTTTGAGGAAGAAAAGTACAAAATCAAATGTTGATGAACTCAATTAAATTTTATGAAGGTTTAATTGAATTTATGGAGGGTTGATTGCAAAAAAAATGTTTTTTTAAGTCAATTTGGGTTTTAATTGGAAGAAATTAAAGTTCTGGAGTCAAATTATAATTTTGAAGAGTTGATTTGGTCAAATCAGGGACTTAATTACATAAATATTGATTTTTAAGGGCTAATTAGGGACTTTATTGAAGAAATCCGAGACTAAAGACCAAAATGCAAAACGCGTGCAAATTGAAGGATTGACTTGATATCTGGCGCTTTGGCTCCATTTTTCAATTAAATGAAACGGCGCGTTTTAAGCACAAACGATGTTGTTTCATGCGTTTTCAAAAAAAAAAAAAGTAAACAAAATGGTGTCGTTTTAAAGCGGTACTGTTTCTTCTTCTTCTTCCCCTGGACGTGCAGCAGGGAAAGAGAAGTTTTGTTGTCTTCCCCTTGTCTCTTCCTCCCAGGTGCTTTAGAGCCAAAATCAGACACCACCCGTCTCATGATGAGATGCCAGAGCAATCGTGCCCAGCAAGCGACGCCTCCATTGGCCACCGCTGTCGGCGACGTGCGTCCCATGCATGGGCGGTGATGGGACGGGGCAGGGCTGACCTCGCTCTCCTGCCCCTATAAATAGTGACTCAAAAGGAAGAAAAGAAAAGGGAAAAAACGGCAGAAAAGGGGGGGGAGACCGAGAGAGAGATATCAATAGTTTTTTGAGAGATAAGGGAGAGACCAAAAGAGAGAAATAACAGTTTTTTAGAGGGAAAGGAGTGAAGAGACGGGAGCGAAACAGTAGAAACTAAAAAGAACCAGGGAGACCGAGTGAGAGGGAGACGGAAATGAAAAGAAAAACAGGGCAGAGCAGAGGAGGAAGAAGAAAGGAAAAAGAAAGAAGAAAGAGAGGGAAGAGCAGCCGGGAGGAGAGACAAACGCGGAGAAGGGAGAACAAAAGACAGGAAGAGCAAACTGACGAGGAAAAGAAGGCACAGACCGGTGTCTCTACACCGCGGAGAAGAAGAACAACCATAGCTGCCACCGTGCTTCCTCTCCACCGCAGCTGTCATCGGGCTTCCCAGTAACCGCCACCGCAGCGCCACCGAGAACAGTCACTAACATCACCATCAGCTCAGCATCCGAGATCATCGCCTCATGTAAATTCCCTTCCCCCTCACGCCGGTCATCACTTATCTTCTTGCTATTAATAAAAAAAAAATTGAGATGAAAAGGATATTAATAAATAAACTACAAAAAATAGCAACGAAAAAAATAGAGATAAAAATTGATAGAAAAAAAATCAAGATGAAATTTGAAAAAACAAATTACATGATCCCAAGAAAAATAAATTACAATTAAAAGAATGAGGATCAAATTTGAAAGATTAAAAAAAATCATAGGGGATAAAATTAAAAAATATTTATAATTTGATAGATTATTTATAGATTAAAAAATTATAAAGGATGAAATAAAAAGAAATTGTTGAGGATTAACCTTATAGAATCAAAACACAAAAATATAACAAAACAAAAGCCAAAAGAAAGAGGATAAAAAAATTAGTTTCGAAAAAGAAAAAAAACAAAGTAAAGCAATGGAAGCTTTTAAAATTGGTCTAATTTTTAAAAGTCGCAATATATGAAATCTTTGTCTAATATTCAATCAAGAAACCTAATTCTCATCTAATTCAATAAAAAAATAATGAGGATAAAATTTAACAGAAAACAAACTCTAGGAGGATGAAATTAAAAGAAAACAAAAAATAATGTCAAATAAAATAAAAAAATATTTAAAAGAATGAGGAACAAGTTTTAAAAATAAAAAAAATATCATTGGGGTGCTATTGAAAAATATTTGTAAAAACCAAGCTAACCCGGACAAATATCCTAAACCTAATCAAATTTTAAAAACTTGCAACCTATGAAATCTTGGATATGAGTCCAATCAAAAAGTTTATTGTGAGACAATTTAAAATTTAAAAAACTTGTCAAAGCACAAAAAATAGCATTAAAAAAATAGAGATTAAATTAATTTGATAGGAAAAAAAAATAAAGAAGGGTGAAATTAAAAAATAAAATCATTTATGATTTAAAACAAAAACTTGTCAAGGCTAGAAAATTGACAATCAAAAGAATTTGGATTAAATTTGATTGAAAAATAAAAGAGCAAAGGAGGGTGGAATCGTAAAATAAAATCAATTCAAAAAAGTATTCCAAACAAAAAAATTTGCAATCTAAAGCAGGACCAAATGCAATAGACTATTCTAGATAAGAAAAATTATAATAAAAATAAAATGGATCAGATCTGAAGAACCAATAAATTAAAGGGATGTTCTTGAATTTTTAAATGGTTGGTGCGAAAATTTAGGTGTGGAAGAGATAAGAATAGAGAAAAAGAAATGGCTTTCAATGCTAAGCTATCACGAATCTTGGCACATAAGTTATCTCATCTAGTCCAAGGCGTCGAGAGCCCTAAATGGTAGCGTTTGATGGTCGGATAGCCCCTTACGCACCATCCAAATAGTTTTTTTAATTATATTTAATAAATATAATTTACAATAACATCCCTGGACACCCTTGAAAACTATAATAAAAACAATGAAAAATGATGAAAAAAGCTCTTAAATAACAGCTCAATTAATTTTGTCTTTAAAAACATCAAAGTAATTACATTAATTTATAAAAATTAAAAATACAAAAATATCTCTGGTATAAAATAAAACAAAATTATCAATCTGACCAGACAATGTTTTTAAAAAAAGACAACCTTAATTAAGGTTAATTAATACTATGTTAATAATGTTATTATTGAATAAAGGAAGAACGAAACAAATAGACTGTTACTCTCTAAGAAAGCCCATCCACCATGGCAGCATCTTGGGCTGCCCTTCTTTCTTCCTGCTCTCAATCCCAGACCTAAAACCGAAGGCCATCCACCATTTCATTGCCGAAGCATTAAGACAATAATTGTATCTGGTTGAAAGGCAAGTCATGTTAAAGAAGCAATGATGTGTTGCGAATCCGATTTGAACCACAAAGGTCAACTCTACACACTCAGTTTTCTCCATTTTCTCCTCTTGCACGTTCTTCACTCACTGTTTCCAGTCCCAAGTCTTTGCTTTTTCTTTTTTCTTTTTCTTTCTCTTGAGCCTTGTTCTTGTGTTGCAACTGCTAATTTTAACTTCCACAACTCCCCTAGGCCCACATGGCAAAACCAAGATTCGACATTATTGGTTCCCTTTTCCTGCGTTCCTTAATCAATCATCATCATCGTCTCCTTTTCCATTATAAAACCCTTCTTTAGAAAGGTTTCTCAAAGCCCTGCAGGTGCCATAAGATTTTACTGCTACCACTACCTTGCTAGCAAGCTACCGTCTTGGTTAGCTCTCTCCTCATTTATTTTTGTCCCGAGAGATTCTGATATATGGAAAACTCTGATAATTATCCGTCCATTAATAAAGCTGTTGTTGGTTCGAAAGAAACAACAGTCTCTCCTGCTGAGGAGAGTGGTTGGACGTCTTATTTTGAAGATTTGTCTAATCATAATGAAGAAGATCGGAGTTTATGCTCTAGTTTTGATAGCTCCTCATTGGTTTCTGATGCTGCTTCTTTTCCTCCATGGAAATCATCTCAAACAAATCATGTTGTTGCCTGCTCTTCCTTTGGGGCCTTGCCAGAAAAGTTAACTTCCAAGAAAACAAGAGCCGAAGAGATTTCTCTTGATGATTCCTTGGAGGATACTGCTAGTTCTCCTGTGAATAGTCCCAAGGTTAGATTAATTATTCTTTCTCTCCATCTCTCTCTTTTTTTTAAGGAGGGTCCAGAAATGAGCTTTTCTAACTATTCCAATGTTTTAGGATCACAGGTTAGTGATTTGAGGCAGATAGATATGAATCCCAGGAAGACAAATGATCGATATTTTAACAGTTCTCTTGTAAACTACTGATTCTTTCTATTTTTCCAAAATCTTCTTCCTTTTTCTCTTTTCCTTCAGGTAATTAATTATTTTGGTACATATTATCAGTATATAATTGATTCTTATGATTTTGTAGGGTAATATAGAAAGCATTGGTTTAGAGCAACATGCAGAAGGGCTCGAGACAAGCGAAAGATGTGAAATGAATTTCAGTACTGTGAAAAATGACTGCATAGACTTAAAGAAGAGAGGATTGTGCTTGGTTCCTTCCTCCATGTTAGTTAACTATCTTGGTTAAACTCATATATATAACCTCTCTCTCTCTACCCTTCTCCCTCTCCCCCCCTCTCCCTCTCCATCTCCATCTCCATCTCTCTCTCTCTCTCTCTCTCTCTCTCTCTCTATAAATATATATCTCTATGTCTCTTCCTTGCAGCAGAACTAATAATTTTCAAGCCGTGTGAAGGGAATTGTAGTTCATATATATATATATATATATATATATATATATATATGGATTATCACCAGGTGATCTAAATGTATTTCTGTCTCTCTAGCTATATTTCTCTCTTACTTCATCTGTAAACCAAATCCACTCCAAATCTTCTGTGTTGTAAATATTCAAAAAATAAAGCGAAACGTTCCTGGGCAAATTAAGCAAATGCATGTGAATATCATTTTCATGAGCATGCAACTTAATAAAATAATATCAGTATTAGTAGAAGGAAAGTCATATATTAACCCTATAAAGAAATAAAAATACGAGTAAAAGGCTAAAGTTACGGTAATTTAATAGTAAATGAAGTAGCTAGATAGGCCAGATTGTGTGAAGTCATTGCCTGGGCATGTCAGAATAAATCTGCTTGACAGATGAACTTCGACGCCATTGTTAACATTTGTCAACAAGCATAAGAAAAAACACCTGCGAAACCTTGATCCTACCGCACCTAGATTGTTAGGGCTGCAATATGGATATTGCTGGACTTCAATGTGATATACTCAAGGCAGAATCACCTAGTGTTTTACCCTGAAAGCTTCTCCATTAATTTGTTGTTTTCTGTTCATTTTCGCCATCAATTTTGTTTTCTTTGAAATTTATTTTGACAGCATAGTTAGGTGAAAAATGGTCGTCTGAATTCCCTAACGTGCAGCTTTAATTAGGTCAAAAGAAAGTAAAGAACTCGGTACAATTTTCAGTATGAAAGAGAATGATTTGGCCTTGACTGGACGTATATTAGAGATAAACCTCTGGTATCGGCTTGTAAACCTTGGATGCCATTGCAGACGTTTGTCTATCAATACGCATAATAGAGATGAAGCAACTGATATTTTTTGCTGAAGTAAACCAATATGCCAGAGATCAGTCTATTTAGAGGGTTAATGAATTAATGATTGTTTTTAAAAGTATTTTTTATTTAGAAATATTTATAAAATAATATTTTTTAATTTTTTAAAATTTATTTTTAACAATAATATATTAAAATAATTTTAAAATACTTAAAAAAATAATTTAAAATAAAAAAAATTTCAAAATCCTACAAAAACACTTTTCAACCATGAAAACAAACACTACCGACAGCTTTCATTTTTAACAGTTGGAATTACTAAATGCTAATTTTTTTAAACAGAAAAAAAACATGGGTTTAACTTATATATGTAAGTTAAAAGGAACACTTGGCAGGTATTCCAGTTAATTTTTTTAAATTATTAATATGGTGTTTGAGCCAGCTTGCAAGCACCTCAATTAATTACACATGTCCTGAAGTTAACAATCTTGTAAGTCTCCAATAACCCTAAAATTTATAGAATTCAAATAGATAATTTCTAAAAAACAAACTTAAAACATAACCAGTTAAATTACATCCCTTAAAATTAATATTTCAATTAATTTATTTGTGCGGGTGGCAGCAAAGAAGGGATAAGTGTAGAAGACATGAAAATTCAGTACTGGAAACGTGAAAGCGTTAACGTTCCACCTACCTAGCCTGGACATTATAGTATCTTCCTAAATAGTACCATCTAATAATAATGATATAGCAATAATAGCAACATTTCACGTGTAATGTTTAATAAATATGTTTAAGAGTAAGATTAATAGTTTCAAATTAAAAAACAAAAGGTTCAAATGCATTGAATGAGTTTCATAATAAAAACATTATAACTCTTTATCTGGGGTTTTTTTTTTTTTTTTTATCATGAATTGAGTTGAAATTTTAACACTGTTCTACATTTTATTTTATTTCTTATTTTCGTTATTTCTTAATTATTTATATCAATTTATTCACTATGATATTTCTTTTAGAGAAATTGCCTCGCAAGCAAGAGAGATTTGGTTAACCTGATTAAGAAATTAGGGAGCACGTCGTCTTAGGTTAAAAAAGAGTGAAAATAAATTGGGAACGCAATTGTATGGCTATACATGCACTAATTGATGGTGCATATCATATTGTATAGATATGTTTTAATTATAATTGATTAATATTTAATTAATACCACATACTTCCAATATATGCCAGCAACTAGTCAAACAATACCATTTCAAAATTTCTTTTTTGCTAAAAGAAAAAAAAAATCAATGCATTTGGCAGGATTTAAAAGCTATTATATTTAGCTAGTTGATAATTAATATACACTGACATAGTACTCTAGAGTTTTATAAATATTTACGTCATTAGTTTTTATGTCGCAATGAGAATCACAACCGAGTCTCAAAGGTTTTAAGTAACATGCATCTTAAACTCGTGTTGTTTGTGATAATGAATGATTATAAGTAATAAAATATAGTATGTCATAGTTAGATAAATATAATGAACTAACAAATATATTTATAAACAAGAAAATAAATTTAGATCCAAAAAAAGGTTTAATCATACCAGATTAAAATAATAACTCAAAATAAATATAAATTTTGATCTAGTTATTGAAATGTGTTTAAATTTTTATAGTAGTTTCTAGATGTTTTTTTTTTCTATTGTAGTTGTTGTATTGTCATGTGAACTGTTAAGTCTTTAGATATCAAGATTCTCGTCCATATACTTGATTTTGATAATTTTTGTGATTTTTCTTATTATTTTCAGATTTCATGTTTTTATTTTATTTTATGCTTCTTTCTTTTGTAACTTTTGATTTTATTTTTTTCTAGTTGTGGTAGAGTTTCTTGTCTATTTAAGGTTTTATAAATCTCCTAAAAAAGAGAGTTCATTATTATTATTTTAAAGAGAATAACCCTATAAATTTAGGGTTTACATTCACAGTCCTTTTCACTCATAAAAAATTGTTTGTTTTTTTGTGTGTTGATGTATTTAATTAGGTTATGCTTGCATCACCCAACAGATAAAATTATAATGAATTGAAATTAAAAAACAGACCAAAGAAAACAAGGGTTAGATTGATTGGTTTAAAAATTAATTCATCTCCATCCTCTCGCAGGTCATCCATTTAAATTATTCAGAAATGGCTGCCAATGGAAGACCCCTCCATGTGCATAAGCATTAAAGTTCGATGTGTCAGAGAGAGAGAGAGAGAGAGAGAGCAAGCGCCTTGCTAAGGACATTCTAATAAATCACAGCCTTTTACATTTCCTTCTGGGTTGACTCTTTTAACTTTAATATATATTCTTCTAGATGATTTTCCATTATAATTATTATATGAGTAAATATTTAATCCCTATGCAATTATTCTCGCTTTGATTGCGTAAACAGCAAAGAATATTCATGAAAACAATATGATTACTTCCGAGACTTCAATTCTTCTTATTTTGGCTTAACAAGAAATAATTGCTAGAGGTTGTTGCTCAAAGGAGAAGTGTATTTAGTTAGATAATACTTGTTTACTATCCTTGAACAAAAAATAGTTGGGATAGAGAGAGAGGCCATGTTTTTTTCTTGTTTAAAGCACTAAAAAGACACAATTACTAAAACTTTGATTATTATATAAAAATACTTATTTCTGTCTAATATAATTTATCATGCAAGAGTCAAAAAAGAAAAAAGTCGTTGATACTCCCTTTTTAATTGTCTATTTCTATAAAAAAAAAATATAAATCATGTCTTGAAACCTTATTTAATAGTTTAAGTTATTAGATTGAAATAGTTATTTGACATAGTATCAAAGCCTTGATAACTAAGTAGTTATGAGTTTGAATCTCATCATCCCTATTTATTTGATAAAATTCTTATTTATTTGATAAAATTTAAGCATAAAATAAAATAAATATGTGCAAATTTCAAATTTAAATGGCTTTTATTTGAAGAGATGTGTTGGATAATAATATAAATCGTATCTTGAAACCTCACTTAACAGTTTAAATGACTTTTATTTGAGAATGTGTGTTAGATAATAATATAAATCATATCTTGAAATCTCACTTAACAGTTTAAATTATTAAACTAAGATTGTTCTTTAACAATTTTAAAATTTTTGACTTTAGTAAACATAGAGAATCACATTGCGTAAGTGTAGAGTATGGATGAACTGCAATGTTTCAACGCAAAACAATGGTAATAATGATTATCACGAGAATTGTTTGTTGCAATATAAACTTAAAATTAACGATGGGTTGTTGACTAACCGAGTCAAAACAAAGTTCATCATAGAAGAAGAATCTCTTGCCTAAGAAGTTCTAGATATCTCTCATAGGTATAGTTGATGTTTTCAAAAGTCATACCTCAATTTTCCTCTTCTACACACCCAGTAATTATTGTAATAAAAATCAAGATTTTAGCAAAAGTAAGTTAATTGGATAGACGGCTGGTAATGGTTCGAAGCAAGCGTGGGTAGAAACTTTGGAATTCTGTACGTGTTCAGTTTCGTAGCTTTTGTTAATAGAAATAGGAACAGTTACATGGGTTTTAAAGGATTTGTCTGAAATTATAATAGGGATGATAGTGAAAATATTTTTTATTTAAAAATATATTAAAATGTTTTTTTTAATTTTATAAAAATTATTTTGATACCAGTACATCAAAGCTATATATGAAAACATAAAAAAAATTCATTCTAAGTTAAAAAAAATTCAAAATTCAAAATTTTTGCACTCTAAATGTCCTAGCAATGCAAGGAACTTTATTTATAAAATAAATAAAACAAGATAATATTTATACAATAAATACTTTTTTCTCACATTGTTATTGGTCAAAGTTTTTCAAACATGATTATTTAAAAAACTTGAAGGGACAAATAATAATACATAATAATAATAATAATAATAATACGTATTTAGACCAAGTCCAAAAATGGTTAGACATCCTACCTTAACAATTAGGATTCCTAGTCGTTAACAGCTAAGAATTATGCAGAATAGAAATGCACATTTCTACATTGCCCGTGCATAATTATTCATACTTCGCTTCTAAATATATACATTTTTGCATAGTAAACTAAATTTTATAGGCAGATCCAACGACTAAAGAAGAAGTTATAACATCTAATGGCCAAGGACGAAAAGGAATCAGCTGCTATTCAACAAAATTCAACAAGCTTCAAACATATAAAATTTTCAAATACACACTTCATACAACTTCATTCTATTTTCTCTTTCTATACTTTATTTTCTCCTCCTACATTTACTAATTTAAACATGAGAGTATCTCATGTTTCTATAAAAAACTTATTTTGCTGGAAACATTGTGTCTGAAGAGTAAATCTCATATTTAAACAAGCTCAAGATATAGCTAGAAACATTCATTCCTGTATAGAGTCTTTATGACTTCATCACTAACCATCTAGTTGATCCAACAAAAATCATATACTCATCATTTTTTTGTGATCAAGAAAAATATTTAGCAATAAAACTATAAAGTATGTAGGTGTTTCCATGTAGCCCCTCACTCAATTGCATTGTGGGTTCACAAAGTGTAATTGTTTTATTATTATTATTATTATTTAGATAGATCATTTTATATTGATATGTTTTGCAAGTAGACTTGGTATTTTGTTTCATTTTCTATCTATGGACTTCTTGTGTCGTCAAAAAACATCTAAGCATTTGATTTTTATTCGACCATGTAAAAATTTGCTCAAATTTTTTTTATTTTCAAAGAGATTTAAACTAGAGACTAAAATTGATAAAAAGAAAAATAAGAGGTTGTAATGGAAGATAAAAACAAATTAGATTGCGGAATCCAAAGGACAAGAAGAAAGAAAAAAAAAATAGAATGGTAAAGGTCATCAGCGCCACGTCATAGATAATTATGCTACACACATCGTCTAGGGAAGATGGGGAAGTAGAGGTAGTTCCAGGAACACCAAACAAGACCATCTTGGGAGGAGTCAAGACCCCACATATACTGTTCAAATTTTACAGTGCTTTTTACACGTTGGCTTGTACTACACACGCACTAGCCTTTCCTTTTTCTTTTCTTTATTTTGGTCCTTAATTCGTTAGTAACTCTTCAATTAAGCCTCAAATCTCATTTAAACTATTTAATTTAATCCCTAATTCACTAATAACTCTTTAATTAGGTCCTGACTTTCATTTAATTTAATCCTTAATTTGATAATACATCTTTAATTAAGGTTAAAATCTTATCCCACTTGAGCTAAGTCTTTTTCTTTCAATTTAGCCTTTTATTCTCTATTAATATCTTTGATTTAATATTGATTTTCATACAATCCAAGCTCAAATAAGGCAAAAACAATTATAGAATAAAGAAAGAGAAAGGGAAAAGGATAGATGCACAACCAAGGTAGCGCATTATAGTCATGTACATGATAAAGGCCACACATTTTACATTTACCCTTATTGATCATGTGTGATCTAATATTTTATCATGTCGGTATTAAAACAACAGAAAAATATCATCTTTTTTTGTTGTAGGCCAACCTTTTTATTTTCTGGTCATCCAAATTAACTTTGGACTTGCCAAATCAATTGGCTCAATTCGTAGTAACTCTCACATGATTCAATTTGAATATCGACCTAGGTAAGAAATCAGGTCAAGAGTTTTCAAGGTTAGGTCGTTGGCCCATGTTTATTGATATTATCATTGAGTTTCCCACAACTTGTTGTCTGTTTTTTTTGTTCTAATAAATGGAGTTTGACCATCATCGACTTATAGTTTTTTTAATTATACTAGATTTTGATCGGGTCAACCTTTTATGTCATGGGTTTACATCATTATTTTTTTATTTTTTAAAGTTCATGAATTTTTTGGTTATATCTCTAATTCATACTTGCAGTGAAGAAAAGGCAATGAAGGCTATTTGGAGATTCCACCACTTTATAATTGATAAATACCTATTAACAGTTGCAAACGACTAATGCATATAATCATCCTCGCATCCTATCTAGATTAGAAACATAACCTTGAAAGATTAAATTTGTGTATATGTTTAAATTTTAATTATGAATATACTTTGCATATAAAATATTTTAACTTAGCATCATAGAGTTGTGTGACATTAATTAGTATTTGGCCTAGAGCAACTTATTATGGTATCTGTTGCAACATGTGTGGTGTTACAGTAACTCTTCCTGAGCGAGGTCTAGAAAGTCTTTTGTTTGGATGGGGAGTGTCGATACACGACGTCGGGCGACGGCTCCGCTCTTTTTGTTTATTTAACAAAAAAGATTTTTTATTGGTTGGGGAAATTAAGTTTTATTGGAGTCGCCATCTAGTAATTTGAGGGAACTAGAAATCCCAAATTAGACACTGGTCCCAGAGATTCGAGTACTGGGTTAGTTATGATTAAGGGAAAGTAGACACCACCCTTAAAACATCCTTTCAAAAGAAAGGTTACCCTTACTTGTGTGTTTTTTATTTGATTTAAATGCTATTATATTTCAAGCTTATTTGCAATTTTGTTTTGTTTTTTTTTTAAATAGTTAACGTCGGTCCCTAAAAATAGGAGACACGTTAAAAATGACATCATAACGGATTCGAGCGTATTTGTAATATTTGTTTTTTTATAAAATAGTTAACGTCGGTCCCTAAATTAGGAGACACGTTAAAAATGACATCAGTCCCTAAAAATAGGAGACTCGTCTAAAATATTGACGTTTAATCCTAAAAAGAGATTTACGTCCGAGTTACCAAAACAAAATTTTGGACATAATCCATATTTGTTTGGTATTTAAACCTTTTATTTGACATCGGTCCTTTTCTATAAAAAGAGACGTGTCCACAAACAATATTTGTTTATAAAAACAAATATTTTGATATTGTTGAGTTATGGGTATAACTATATTTGAAAATTGGGCTTTGGACCCACAAACGATAACATGACGGGATGGGCGTTGGACCCACGTTGTTATTCTTTTTATACTTGTTTTTGTTTTTTTTTTTTGTTTTACAACATGCAATAAAAATTTATATACAAAATAAAAAAATATTAGCAATCAAAAAAAAAATTACATGGTGACACAGTATAGGTAAAAGACTGAAATACCCTCGGATGACCTGCCCGATAATAAAATGCGAGGAAACTCGCAAGTGGTCAAATTGTTCCAGGCGACCTGCCCGATAAATGAAAAAAAAATACGAGGAAACTCGCAAGTGGTCTAATTGTTCCAGGCGACCTGCCCGATAATAAAATGCGAGGAAACTCGCAAGTGGTCAAATTGTTCCAGGCGACCTGCCCGATAAAATGAAAAAAAAAATGCAAGGAAACTCGCAAGTGGTCTAATTGTTCCAGGCGACCTGCCCGATGGTGACATGCTTGAAAGTGATTTCAGCAATGAGCTTTAAGATTGATGAAAACTTTTAAAGGAAGTCATACCTGTATGGTTGAGATCTGATTTGTAAATCGATCTCAGAGCTGATGAAAGCTTCTCAAGAAAGTCTTGTATATACGATTGAGATTTGATCTGTAAATGGATCAGGAAAGCTTCTCAAGAAAGTCTTATATGTACGGTTGGGATTTGATTTGGAAATGGATCCCAAAAGATGAGGAAAACTTCCCAAGGAAGTTTTGTATCTACGGCTAAGATCTGATCTTATGTTCAAAATGATGGCAGGAGCAGATTCCCTATAAATCACGCAGTATTGGGCAAAAGACATCATCAACTTCTCGCATTTTCAATACTCTCAAAGCTCTTAACTTTTGAAGTTTTAACTATGTCTTCCTCTTCTTCCAATGCTAATCCAAACCTTGTTCCTGAGGCAGAGCCTGTAGTTTGGCGTAGTACCTTTGAAGTGAATGGTCGTCCAGTTACAATAGAGGATACTGTAATGGATGATGAAGATACCGTTGTAGCTGTGGCTAGAGACATGACCCTTCCTCGTGATGAAATGATGCTGGCAGCGAGGACCGATATTGAAGCAGTGAATCAGTCACTTGCTCTCAGTATCAGAGCTACTTCGTCTTTGGTGAATGTTGTGGAGCGTCTTCATGCCAGAAGACTTGAGTTGAATACTCAAATTCCTGAGCTCCATAATCAGATTGAGAATTTAAGGAAAAGACTCCGTGATGAGAGACGTCACAGGAACGAATTGGAGAGGAGAAACCAAGAGCTCAATGCACGTGTTGACTTTTGGAGGGACTATGTTAACACCCGACACCTCGAGTTTGAGGAAGAGATGGAGCGCATGCATAAGCAATTTGAGGAATTCCGAGGCATGATTGGCCATCAAGATGAAAATATCCCTAATCATCCTCGCAGTGTTTAACGTTTGTACTTGTAAACCATTATGCCTATGAATAAAAATCCATCTTCTCGTCTTCATTCATGAATTTTGCCTTTGTGGAATTGCCATACTTGATATGATTTAGAAGGACGTCATTTCATCCGAGTCTCGTTGGATCCCGTGAGGAGTTTTGTTTCGTGAAATATCTGCAAAACAAATATGCAATGCTCATGAAGTTAGATGATATGCAATGCATCTTACCTGTTTTTGAAATATAGATCCCCATTCATTGTGTTTGAGGGTCTTGACTTTGAGTGAGCTCTTTTGATTTACGCGTACTTCAAGTCTACTCAAGCCGACCCTTGTTGTTCATTCTTCTAAGATATGCTTTGTTTAAGTTTCCCAACAGTCACTGCACTTTTCTCTATTGGTAACTTCATTGAGAAAATTAACTTCTCCCTAGCTCGACATTGTTCTATAGGCAACATTCCCATTATTGAAGATTCTTTAACCAATTCATATGGTCAATGTAAGAGGATTATCCCGCTTCACCTGGGATTTCATCTGCATTCCTCTTACTGAAGATGTATCAGTTATCTTGTTGTCTAACTGATCATGAGTGTCAACAATCTCCTTTCATGGACACTGTAAATCATACTATTTCAGCCCTCATGCTGGAAGAAGCCCACAGTTTTATCAAGTGTATTTTCCACTAGGGAAAGCAAATTTCTTTGTGCCATTACGGATCTGGTAACTGCTTCTCTGCCCCCTGGGAGAATTAACTGCCTCATTCCATTTCATCCTTTGCTCTTGTTGTCATTAGAATCTCTGATTTTCTAATGGGCCTCGTAGTGTGCCGTATATTCATTTTCCTTACAAAGAAAACCCTTTTTCCAAAAATGATTTTTCAAAAGATCTGTTTTG
Source organism: Populus davidiana (assembly GCA_030145905.1). Classification (NCBI taxonomy): domain Eukaryota; kingdom Viridiplantae; phylum Streptophyta; class Magnoliopsida; order Malpighiales; family Salicaceae; genus Populus; species Populus davidiana. Next base: position 20,887,224 of record CM057790.1, read on the forward strand.
TTCTCGAAAACTGAAACTCTCAATGTCTGTTTATAACAATGTTCAGACAACTCTAGGGCTTTGTGTTAAATCTCTTGGTAAAAGTAATCTCATATGAAAGGTAAGTGATGAGATGATCCTTCTGCTTTGGTTTTCAAAGTGTTCAAGTGATTGCTTGAGGGTATTTTCAGAGAAAAGAAACAATTTGCCTTATATCTTTAGAAAACACTCTTTTTAACAGCATGAATAATAACGAGTAATTATTTGCTATGCCATGACTCTTTATGGAAAAGTCTCTTATATTTTGAGAACGCCGTTTATTGATCTAGGTTGCTTACTTGATTAGAAAGGACTTCAAAGGCACGTAATGTATTTCATGGCTCAAGGCTATAAAAGAAAGAGTATTCCATAAGCTCAAAAAAGTGTTTAAGGGCTTATAAACTATAGATCACTATTATCTTGTCTTGGCATTTTCTTTTGCTATCTTGACAACAAAAATGATGATAAATATTCAAATGAAGAACTTCTGTTTTCTTTTATTATTCCCATATTTTTCAGGAATTCTCTCAATTGTTTGGAGTTTTATTGAATTCTTTATTGTCAGACTTTCTTCATAAGCTCACATACCTTCAAGACAATTTTCTTAATCATATTTCTCTTTTTGCCCCCTAGTGTAGGGTGTGATCTTAGTTAAGGTTCTTGTGAAAGAAAAGGCTTTAAATAGACTCGGCTCAAATTGGGACTGCAAAGGATAATTTTAAAGAAAGTGAAAGGAATATCAAAGATGGCCTTTCCTCATTTCAAGTAAAATCAGTTAAAACCAATAAACTTTGTCCACATCCAGCGTAATGCTTTGGATTTGTAAGATACCACTTTTTGGAGTCCATGACAAATTAATGTACTACCAACCATTATTCATGCTGATAAAATGTGGATCCAAGATATAATTTGGGTGATAGTTGTTCCGATTGCATGTTTTTGACTTGTTTGGTCATCTCTTTCAAGGGAGTTGTTCTGAACATTATTCTAAACAAAATCATTGATTTATTTCATTGAAATCACAAACAAAATCAGTTATTTTAAAACCTCATTTAAGAAGAATGGATTCTCTTGTAAGAAAAAGTTTGAAAGATCAAATTGTTGAGCCATTGAGATCATGCATGGGCTTTTTGGTGAGGTATAATGCAAAGAGAATTTCCTGGCCAAAACTTTATTGATTTGATTGGATGAAACCATCATACATAATACTTTTTCACAGAATCAGAGTTCACAGGCCTAGGTAAATCATCTCCATCCATCCTACTTAACAACAGAGCTCCTCCAGATAGTGTTTTCTTCACTACATATGGGCCTTCATAGTTTGGTGCCCACTTGCTTCGGTCTTCACTTGGTAATGGCAAGATTTTCATAGTACAAGATCCCCTTCTTTGAATTCTCTTGCATGATTGGGCAAAGAGTTGGACTTCACATTTGGTGCATCATCAAAAGATATCCATCCAGCTTTTATCAATTGCAAAAGCTTGTTCTTAAATGCATTACAACTTTCAATGTTATGCCCAGCAGCGCCAGCATGATACTCACATTTCAGATCTGGCTTATACCAATTTGGGTATGGAGGTTGCAGTGGGGTTAAGGGAATAGGGGCTATTTGCCCAATACTCAACAACTTTGAGTACATTTCTCCTAAGGGAAGTGGTAATGGTGGCAGTTGTTCTTGGGTTCTTTGAAAATTCCTTCTTGGAGGATTAACAATCTGGTTACTTTCTTGGTTATTTGGTTGATTTTGTTGGTTGGTAGGGAAATGTTTAGTGAAGTTTACACTTGCAACTTGTTGGGTGGGTATTTGGAAGTTATAATGATGGTAATTGTTTTTCATACCCTTATACACTCCTTCCACATTGTTCACATCGGCATCCTTTTTCCCAGTAAAGCCTTTCTTCTCAGTAGGCTCTGACATTCTCCCCGCTCTTATCGCTTGTTCTATTCTCTCAGCGATAGTTACAGCATCATAGAAATGCTGAGCTGAACTACCCACCAGGTGTTCAAAGTATGGAGATTTAAAAGTGTTAGAAAACAGAGTGACCATTTCTTTTTCTAACAAAGAGGGTTGCACATGCGATGCTTTTTCACGCCATCTCAAAGCGTATTCTCTTACAGTCTCTTTGCTGCCCTTCTCCATGACTAACAAGCTTGACCTGTCCGGGGCTACCTCCATGTTGAATTTATACTGCTCCACAAAGGCTTTTACCAAATCTTTCCACTTTCTGATCTTGGTGTTATCCAGCCTTGTATACCAGCTTAATGCCGATCTAGAAAGACTGTCTTGAAAGAAATGGATGAGAAGTTTCTCATCATTCACTACTTCTGCCATCTTATTGCAGTAAGATTTAAGATGCGTGACTGGGCATTCAGTTCCCGTATACTTGATGAATTCTGGTACCCTAAATTTTCTGGGTACAACTACATTTGGAACTAAACACATTTCTGCAGCATAAACAGGATCATATAAGTCTGCCCCTTCTACTGCCTTCAATCTCTCTTCCAGAGCGGTCAATTTATCATAATCGATATTTTCAGAGAATTTCATCCTTTGTGGGTCATCAGTTGCCAGGTTTACATTAACTGGCACTTGTGCTGGTGGAACATTGGCAGTGAACTGTTGTTCAAATGAAGAGGGATTTGCCCCTAAATTTTGAGGCGGGAATACAAAGGGAGCTGATGGCATAGATATAGATGGAGTTGCAACTGCCGGCTGAGTAGAGGTGCCTTCCCCAGACTTGGATACTAGGGCCTGCTCGAGTAGACTTGTAAGTCGTGCTATATCATTTTTCATGTTCTCCAACTCTCTTTGATAATGAGCCTCCAGGTGTGCCCTTTCTTCGTTCTCCATTATCTTTCTTCGTAGTCGAGTGTAATGAATTTTACAGCCTTTTGGGGGACCTATATTTCACCCTGAATGAATGCAAGTAAACTAAATGAAATGCACAAATGGATGCAAAAAGTCATATGGTGTATGCATGATTGTTATTAGTTTCAAAATTGTTTTTTTAAATTATGACGAGGAACAGACCAGATTAGATTCTCTTAAAAAAAGTTCTCACTGAGGACTCCAAACCTACAGGGACTTGAACTGATTTAGGGGAGAAATTTGATGTCATGTTCTGATGGCAAACAATCCCCTTCATCATGTTGGTTCAAATCTGATCTGGTCAAAAATTCCTCAATAGTAATGGTTTTTTTTTAATCTCACACTTCCTATGAGGATCGGTGGAGATTTAATGAGAATATTAAATGTATATGAACATGTATGTTAATGCATTGATATTTGTTTGTGTCCTAAAGGTATATCCTAGTTGATAGGATCTAGCTCATAGGGTTTGGCTCAGTTGATTCTAATCTTAAAGATCATCTTTGGTTCTTAGATTGCCCGAATTACCCATGGGGTAATCGGCCTCTTAACCTTATACAACATGAGTATGGGAAGAAAATTCCACAATACCCGTTGCATAGGGTGAGTTACAATCCAAGCGAAAGTCCAGATGAGCATCAGTGGACATAAGTCACACTTGCCACCTGAATCTTTCTTTTCTAATCTTAAAAAGGACGAGCTCGGGTCCAGAGCTTTTATGGGTTCACTGTGAAGTGTGTGAATAAACAAATAAATAACATGCATGCATGTGTAATTAAAAAATGAAATGATTTACCATTGATATTGCATAAAATAAATAGTGCGAATAAAATAAATACTAAAAAAAAAAAAATAGCAATAAAAAACAAATGAAAAGCACACACAAGCAGTTGGTTCAACCCTGTTCCCAGTGGAGTCGCCATTCTGTCGATACACGACGTCGGGCGACGGCTCCGCTCTTTTTGTTTATTTAACAAAAAATATTTTTTATTGGTTGGGGAAATTAAGTTTTATTGGAGTCGCCATCTAGTAATTTGAGGGAACTAGAAATCCCAAATTAGACACTGGTCCCAGAGATTCGAGTACTGGGTTAGTTATGATTAAGGGAAAGTAGACACCACCCTTAAAACATCCTTTCAAAAGAAAGGTTACCCTTACTTGTGTGTTTTTTATTTGATTTAAATGCTATTATATTTCAAGCTTATTTGCAATTTTGTTTTGTTTTTTTTTTAAATAGTTAACGTCGGTCCCTAAAAATAGGAGACACGTTAAAAATGACATCATAAGGGATTCGAGCGTATTTGTAATATTTGTTTTTTTATAAAATAGTTAACGTCGGTCCCTAAATTAGGAGACACGTTAAAAATGACATCAGTCCCTAAAAATAGGAGACTCGTCTAAAATATTGATGTTTAATCCTAAAAAGAGATTTACGTCCGAGTTACCAAAACAAAATTTTGGACATAATCCATATTTGTTTGGTATTTAAACCTTTTATTTGACATCGGTCCTTTTCTATAAAAAGAGACGTGTCCACAAACAATATTTGTTTATAAAAACAAATATTTTGATATTGTTGAGTTATGGGTATAACTATATTTGAAAATTGGGCTTTGGACCCACAAACGATAACATGACGGGATGGGCGTTGGACCCACGTTGTTATTCTTTTTATACTTGTTTTTGTTTTTTTTTTTTTGTTTTACAACATGCAATAAAAATTTATATACAAAATAAAAAAATATTAGCAATCAAAAAAAAAATTACATGGTGACACAGTATAGGTAAAAGACTGAAATACCCTCGGATTTATCAGAAATTTACGAAAATGCCACTGGCGGCGCGTTTGACTCACGCGCGGCTACTGTTGGCACTGGCGAAATTTTCCGGCGATCTTTCTGAGAAACGGACCGTCGATCCTGGTAGATCTGAGGGAGAGGATTCTGATGGTGGTGGTCTCGACGTCCGTTGATGGCTGACGAGGGAGAATCGACGACTTGAAGCTTCGGTGGCCGGCGAGGATCGCGGCCTTTTTCCGGCCAGATGAGGCGGTGAAAACAGTTGAAACCGCCGGGGTTTTGCTTTAAACCAGTGTATCAACCTTTCTGTTTTGGTGCGGAGGATTGATATGGCCGGAAAGTGGAGATCGGATGAGAGAGAGGGAGTCGCCGGCGAGAAGAGAGAGAAGCTCTGAGTCACGCTATTGTGTGAACGCGTGCACGGTACACCTGTACTGCAAAACTCTATACGCCGTTGGATCTCGGATGAAATGATCGAATGGCTGTGATTGGCTTGATCTGTAAGTTGATTGAACGGCCCGGATTGTCTGGGTTGGATCCTGTGTAGCGTGGTGCACCGAAAGCTCGGTACACCTGATGATGTGGCGCAACAGGATTCAATCTCAGATTATTTCAACGGCTGAGATTTGTTGGGACATGTTTGGTATTTTCCAAATTGTTTTTTTTTTAAATCAATATCTTACTCTGGTATAGAAAAAGCAAAACAAAAATAAATAGTGCCAAATATAAATCAATTCTTTCACTTCTTTTCGTCCTCTGCGTCCTCCCTTTTTTTTTTTTTTCTCTTTTTCTCTTTCTCCCTTTTTTTTCCTCCCCCCTTTTCTGGCGATGCTCACTGCCTATTTATAGGCAGTGAACAGTAATATAAGAATTGATTTTTGCCTAAATTTGCCTAATTGTAAGAAAAAAAAAGTACTTAGCCTAACATTACCTAATATGCCTAATATGACAAAAAAGTTTTTGTTTTATTATATATAATAATAAATATTTACATAGATAAAATTAAAAACTCAAATCAGTATTAGAAAAAGCCCGACTCAACCGCTAAAAATCAATTTTAATTACCGAAAATTATGTCGAAACATTAAAAAAAAACTTTCAATGGGTATCAACCCGGTGAACCGGGTTTTGACCACAAAATAAAAGTTTTGACCCAAAATGACCTGAAACTCATTTTTTATCCCAATCGACATGGTTTGACCCGTATTGACCCGGTGAACTCGGTTTTGATGGAAAGATACGGTTGACTCGAGAAAAAAATATTTTTTTGAATTTTAAACTTTTTTTTTATTTTTTTGGATTTTTATAAATAATAATAGAAATAAAATAACATTTAAGAAAAACTTGGTGAATCCAAAATTGGGTTACAACAGGGAGTCATCACCTAATATTACGACTACTATGAACCCTAACTATTTTTGTTTCTCTAGAGATTCTAGGCAAGGGACTGGTTGAGTAAATTAAAGGTAATGACACTCCTAATACGTTTTACCTAAGGTAAATTGTATTTTGTTTTATTGTTTTCTATAGTCTAATGATGTCTATCTCTATTGAGTTACCATGGAGGATTTGTTACGATGAACAAACCTAAATTTTTTACGTCAAGAGCTCAGTTTAAGAAAGAAAAGTATCCTCAATTATTGCAGGGTAAAACTATAATTTTTACTACCACATCATTTCAAATAAAATTCATTGTGAATTTTATTTTTATATTAGAAGTGACTGAATTGTATTAATCACAATAATATTTTAGATATTAACCTCACACAGAATTTTTTATCCTTATACTAAGGTGAGAAATAAAATTATTATCCCTAATAATATTTTGGGATATATTAACCCATTTTAGGGTTTTTTTTATCCTTATATTAAAAGTAAATATTATTTTCTTTTCATAAATAATTTTTAATTTTTTTTAATATAGGCCAAAATTCATGAAATATATTGTTTTTAGAAAACAAACCATGCCAAAGTATTTTAAATTTTATTTGAAAAAAAAAAGATGTTCAAATAATTTTAGGATTTTTGGCCATATGCAAAAAAAAAAAAAAAAAAATATTTGTTTTTATTTTGTATGCTTTTATTTAGTAAAAACTCATTTTTTTTCTTGAAATAAGACTATCAAAATAAGCCTAAAAGGTGTTTGTCAAACACACACTTAAAAACCTTTAACAAAACATGGCAAATGAAATAGGGTATTAAACCTTTGTCTCAATTTTTTTTTACCTAGCTCGACCGAGTTGACTTGAAATTTTTAGTTAGACCATAAACTGAACCTAAATTATTAGTTTGACTTGAAAACAATCTAAAAACAAAACCAAAGCCAAAAATAGATTAAACACCCAAAAATACATAAAACAAATTTAAAAAAACTTGAACAAAACAAATCAAAAGCCAAAAAAATAAAAAACGCCGAAACGAACTCAGTAACATAGAACCCAAAACAAACCAGATTTGGTCAAAACAAAGGCACATACATGTTGGAAATCATGCAAGGATCAATAATCTAACATCCATTCACTTCGATTATCACTTAAATATCATGATTTTGTCAAAATGATTTTTAGTTTAAAACCAAAATCATAGGATTAAAGACCATCTAAACACATTATTGATGCAAATAATCACTAGATTATTAGTTAATCATGTGTAAGGAAAGGTTATGTTCAAATAAATAAACCAAAATTGATCCAAAATTAGAAGATAAGGCAATGTTCTTCCCAACTACACAAAAAACATTGTCTAAAAACCTAGAAAAATGCCTAGCCAATGCAGCTACTGCCAAGCCCAGAAATAGGTATTTTTGGTGTCTAAAATATGCTCTTTTTATCCCAACAAGTTACAATATCATACACAAATTTGTTTGAATAAAAAACTAACAAAAAAAAAACATCAAAGCATCAAAATCAAGCATTAGGTACCAAATAAAAAACTATCAACTTAAAACAACCTATATGTTCATGCAACATAGATTCAAAATTGGTTTTTTAAATCCATTTTGTGCAAGAACAGGCGCAACAAACCCATGGTAAACACTCTTACTTTAACATGCATAGCTTAAGTTAAACAAAAACTAAAACAACAATATATATATATATATAAACTTAAATAACAACTTTAATATATCAAAAATATAAAAAGACTTCAAAAGATCATTAAATAAAAAACATAGCAACAAAGAGGTGAATACAACATCACTTGTTAAGCATCTCAAACCTCTTTTCTATACTTGTAAACATAAATATATATATATATATATATATAAAAAAAACAATGAAAGCAGACCACAAAGGTCATACTTTTAGATCAGCAATGTATATTTAGAACAACTACTCTCTCATGGCTTTCATTTGGAACCTTTTGCCTTTCACAAACTTGTATAGGTTACGAAAAATTTTGTTTAGGCTTTTAAACCTTTACACTTATGTTTCTTATTAATATTTCTCTTTTTTTCTATCTTTTCTTTTCTCTTCCCTTTTTTCAGCCTCTTTTTTTTTTTTTAATCTTGAGGGAGGTATTTATATGGTTTTGCCAGAGTTTTGAGAGGTCTTGAATCCATTTTGACCTCTTGATCTTGAAGGGAGTGTTGTAAACCCTTCATAAGAACTCATTAAGGAGCCTTTGTGTGTGAATCACGTAAAGTAAATCGATTTTTGCATGATGGTTGCACTATTGGGGTTGACTGAGTTGTTGACTTTCGAGGCTTCTTCAGGGCAATTATGACATTATCATCGCCTAAGCCCTGCATACCTTTCATTTAAATCCAACTTTACTCAATTTAGAAGTCAGTAACTCCACATTTATTCGTTTGAAGTTGTCAACTTAATAAGCCAACATTGTCAAAATAGAGATGCAAGCTGACGAGCAATGCATCATTCACCTTCTCTTCATTAAATCTGGACGACACATCGTTTAGTGTTCTTAATTTGGGATTGACTAATTTCAATTGAATCTATGTCCTTCCAATTGCTGTTAATTATACCCATAATTACCTCTGTACTTTTATTTTCATGCAATTTCACCATTATCAAACTTAATTATCAGCTCCAAAGTTAACTACTATTTTCATTTTAGTTGTTGGTTTTGAATTTATACATTTTAACCCTCAATTGACCATCAAATTTTTAATTTTTTCAATTTGACCCTTGATTTGATCAATTTCAGCTCTTATATTCACGCATCTTTTTCAATTTGGTCTTTAGTTTATGATTTGTTCAATCAAATCTCTAATTATTGGTTAAAATTTAATATTTTATGCAATTAAACCTTTAATTTGACAAATTAACTCTAAAAAATTATAATTTGACCCCTAGACTTTAACTTCTTCCAATTAAAGATTAAATTGACTTCAAAAATTAATTTTTTTTGCAATTAAACTTTCAATAAATTTAATTAAACCTTTAAAAAGTTCAATTGAGTCCTTAAACATTTAATTCTAATTTTTCCTCCTTAAATTGAATTTCCTTTTACCAATAATGCCTTCACCAGTCGAAAATATGCTATCAAATTTTTCAATCTTGTATATTTTGATCTTTTTTTACCCGTCTTCGTCAATTTTCTAGGAGTTCTAGTATATTCTTCTAAATTATATATATTTTTATTTTTTTCCAATATGTTTTTGTTTTCTTTTGTTTATAGAGAGCTCCAAAATGATAACAACATTATATGGGACAATGCGTGTGTTCCATTTTGAAATGAAATGTCACCATACTTGGATTGGATTGTTGGATTAGAGCAATAATACATAACAAATTGATAGGATAACCATTAGAATCCAAATAAGCTACAAATTATTTGAACTAATCGCTACGAATAGATTAGGGACTTGAGTTAGGTGATCAATCAAATGAGTTAACGACCTCTGGTGATGTGATTTGAATTTTATTGGAGTGGTAGATCACAGGTCTTTGTTGCATCATTACAAATCAACTTGGTGCATCTTTTTTTATTTTTTTTTGCAGTTTGTTTTCTCGAAGATGACTCGCATCATTTGACCAGAGCTTCTCTCACGTCATAAAAACTTAAAAGATCTCACGTTCAAAATTTAAGAGATATTTTATGGAAGTTCAGAAATTATGTGAGAGCGTCACCTTTGTCTATAACCTAAGTAAAAGCTGCTGGCCATTTCATGGAAGAAAAAAAATCAGAACAACGAACGGGAGTGAAACCTTTTTTACAACTTTAAGAGTAGGTTTGATAGCGGAAGGGATTTGCTAATTCTCTTTATTTTATGAATTCGAACTTTGAAATTATATTTTTTAATGTATTAAATTGATGTGAAATTTATATATTTTAAAATTGTTTAGAAATAATATATACACACACCACACGAGAAGCCATTTGGATCAATTCATTACATAAAAACGTATCAATAGAGAGATTGTGGAGTATTATTCATTTATTTATTTATTGATTATCATTATCATCATCAATTCATTACATAAAAATAAAAAAAGGCTCTAACCTATAACCCTTTTCTCAATCAGGTCCTCAACATATATATTTTTAACTAATCAAGGTCCCCAACATATCAAAAAAATCCTCAATTGGATCCTTTCTTCAAAAGACATGTCTATATACTCTCAATTAGGTTCCCAGCCTGTAGATAATGGTGGGCATATCTGTCAATGTAAGGATCAGATTGAGGGCTTTTCTGTACATTTTGGACTTGATAGTAAAAATATAGTGGAGGACCCAATTGAGAAAGGGTCAAAAGTTAGGTACTAATTTGGGCTATCCCAAAAAATAACAAATAAGTAAACATTGAGCTACGTACTCATATCACATTCATGAACCCTTTATTTTAAGTTCTTGAATTACTTGACGTTTCTTAGCATTGTCAATTTTTGTTTTTTGGAATGGAGCAAATTAACAACTTCATGTATTTTAGAGGATGTAATTAAAAAGTTGACTTAACAGCATAGTTATAAATAGGGGTGAGCAAATTCGGTTCGGTTCGGTTTTTATCTAAAAAACTAACCAAAATCAAATTTTAAAAAACTGAAAAATTCAAACCGGAACCGGTTCAAACCGACCGGTTTCGGTTCGGTTTGGTTCGGTTTTTTTATTAGAAAAACCGGAAAACCTGTATTATTATTATTTTGGGATTTTTTTGGGCTTTCTAATGAGTTTTCTGATGGGCTTGTAATTAATGTAAATATTATCTAATTTTGTTAAAAATTCTATAATATATTTAATATTTTTTGTCACTAAATATTCATTTATATTAAATTATTTATGCAAGTCTTTTTAATATTTGTGTTTTGGACTCCTCCTGCATCAAAGTTTAAATAATACACACACCAAATTAAAATTACAAAACATTGCCTTCAAAAGGGCTTGAAAAGAAACAACACGTAACATTGCCATAAAAAATAAAACACTTCATGAAAAAAAATATAAATCTTCATTGTGCGCATCATCTCAATCAAATGTTCTTGTCATCTTGAACCAATTATCATTTGATGTTACATGTAATTTTCCACCAAATTCTACAAAATAAAAAATTAGACATATTAAATTATTGCAAAGAATTTAATTAATAAATCATAAAAACAAAATAAAAGGTATAAGTTACCTGACTCAAGGTAACATTAACAACAAAAAGTTATAACACTGCACTTGGAAATTACGGGAAGAAAAAGTCTTACTCTCAGATCAAATAAAACACTTCACATTGGATGTGTTCAAATGATTCCCAGTTCTTTCCATCATAGGAACATCATTTCCTCCTTCCATTACATCAATTACTTTCCAATCCATTCTACCAAAAATAGGTTAAGTACAAAGAAACAATTAACAAAACATTTGCAAGCAAACCAATGGACTACACTTACAGCAGATGGAAAACAACTTATGTTTATGGCCTTTTATTAATCAGAAAATAGAAACTACATGAATGCAGTTTTGATTTTTGGTTAGACAGAATTCGTAGCTAATTGATTCCTAGCTTCACAATAATGCAAGCTAGGATGTTGATAGTTCTCTTGAAGAAGAGCTCGTCAGTTATCTCAAGAATACTAGGTACTGCTGCCTAGAAACCAAAACATTATTGACAAAAGAATAAAATAAGCAGATGACCCTTGCCATGTCCAAGATTAATTTGGTTGCAGATTGACAAAATCAACTCTAAAAAAAGCCTAGTCTATACACTGTAAATGTTTTTGAGCTATGGATGACTATTTGTTAAGGTGAAGCAATAGCTTGATGAATAGCATGTTGCAGTGTCTAGCACTCTTATCTTAAGTTTGCCACAGTGATTCAATTATTTCTAAGATTTAGATGAAGTCAAGAAATGTACCTCAACGTCCCTCGCTGCCTGCAACTGCTTCTCAGCAAATCCATGCGAAAGCAAAAGAATCTTCATTTTTGCAATCATTAATCTGTTTGCAGGATCCACACAAACAAGCCCTCTTGGTTCCGAGTTTGCAGGATTAAACAGATAAAAACGCAACACCTTTCATCTTCAAACATGTCCAACTCACATTAAATTATTGTTTCATAACAGCCCAAATACACCAACACGCACATGACCCTTAAAAATCCCACCTTTTTCAACACACAAAGCACAATCATCTAAAAAAACACCACCCAAGATCCAAAAATCTAAACTTTATCAACGCCCAGTACACAACCATCTAAAACAAACAAAACCCAGCACTCAAAAAACCATATAAAAACGTAAAAGAGAGTTACTTACTGGATAAGATCTTGTAATTGTTGAGCTCTAGTGTTCACAAATCTCAAATACACATATCACACTACAGAACATATGTTTTTTTTAAAAAAAAAAAATTGAGATTGACAGAAAAAAATCATACCTGGAGTGACAAGATTCAAGATCGGGTCGGGTGTGAGAGAGGGAGGTGACTGGTTTGCTAGATCTGGAGGTTAGGTCGGGTCGGGTCAGGTGTCATGCCCGTGTGGGAGACTGGGAGAGGGATATGGCTGGTTTGTCCAGATTTGTAGAGTCAAGGACTCAGGAGAATGGAGATGAAGATTGATTATTTTTGATCTGGTTTGTAAGGGTAGAGAGGGGGCGGCTGGACGATTGAGAGTGTGAGAGATTCTGAGATTGAGTCATTGAAAGTTTGAGACTTATGATTCTGTGAATTTGTGAGGGTTGAGAGGGGGCGGCTGGACGCAGGGGACGAGTATTGCTTGCTAGGGTTATGAAATTTTGTATTTATAGTACCCCTTAACTGAACCGGTTCGGTTCGGTTGAGGTTTGGTCGGTTTCAGGTTTCTTAAACCGAAACCAAACCGAACCGAACTTTTTTAAAAAAAAAATAATCGGTTTAATCGGTTTGTTTTTTCGGTTCGGTTTTTTTTGTTATTGTTTTCTCGGTTTTCTCGGTTTAATCGGTTTCTCGGTTTTTTTGCTCACCCCTAATTATAAATATCGGACTAGTCCACAGATTCACCATGGACTTAGCTGGTTTGGGTCCTAGACCAATTTGCATTAAAGAAAAAATATAAGAAAAAACCCAGCTGATTCAGTAAAAACTCAGGTCAATTTATGACTCAATTGATATAAAATTAATCGTGTCAAAATCTAGTCCTTGATTTATTGATTTTTTAAAATATTTTGAAGGTTAACCTAATCAAACTCAGGTGACTTGACAGATCAATCCATAATCAAGTTGACTCAACCAAATTAGAATGACGCCTAGCCAGTTCAACTCAAAAAAAAAGTTATTTTTTGTTTAAATTGATATATTTTTTTAATTTTATCTGACATAATATAGTTCGATTTTTTTTTCTAAAAAAACAAACAAAGTTATTTTATGAAAGATCCTAGTTGATTTGACAAATGTGCAATCCAATCTCCTCATACCAAATCTAATTAGTATAGCATTACATATCTATTTATCACTCTTCTCTAGAAGGTTAGAAGGTTAATGTTTGTTTGTTTGTTTAAGACGCACACGCCTCATGAAAACCATATAATACATGATTTTCACGAGCTGCATCCCGCGCAAACAAACGATCTCGACTCTGACTAGATATATAAGTTAGGTCATGATGTATGTTATATATATACATTAAGTGATGAGTCCAGCCTGTGGAGGAATGAATTCCCGTCCTCATGTGCGTGCATGCTAGCTATATGGAGACTTTCTGCCCTTCTTTAATTGTTATCGTTGAACTCTGACTAGAATGTCCAAGCTATATATATGATGCCAACATTGTGTTCAAAACTTCTAAGCAATTGTCGTTCCAAGAGAAGCCTAAAATTCTTACCTACCCAAATGTCAAGCCATTTATCTCCCTCCCATCATGTACTTACTTCTCACAAAACGTTAGGTCTAAAATGATGGTTTTTGTTTGGTAGCGTGGTTGTGATTACTTTTCAAATATATTTTTTTTTATTTAAGGAAACTTCATCCTCGGAAAGTGCACTTTATTGGTCCAGGTAAGCGAGTAAAACCCCGGCTATCCCAGGCTCTTACAAGAAGTGCACGCCCTAACTCGAACTCGAGACCTACTATGCAGATCTCAAACCCTTTGCCACCACGATTTCAAATAACTTTTCATATCAAAATACATGTTAATGATATTTTTTATTTTTAAAAAATTATTTTTGATATCAGCATATTAAAATAATTTGAAAACACTAAAAATATTTTAATTTAAAATTAATAAAAAAAAACATTAATTTCTTTTTTTAAAAAAATTAAAATATAAATACAAACAGTCATATAATTGCACGTTGTGTACAAATAATAGCAGAGATGGCAGGTCCACGCCAAGAAGTACAAGATACCTTCCGAGTGTACTGTTAGCTAGCTTGCAGTATGCTATCGTTTATAGACAGCATAAAATTGAGCGGTATATTTTATCCCAGATGCAGTATGTTCATGTGATTCAATTCTATTTTATTTATTACGACAAATGTTCATTCCAATCTCTAATATTCTTAACATTTATAGTTTATTTCTCAAACTTCATTTATAGTTTATTCTTAACACTTCTCTCCCTAGAGAGTTATAATAGATGCTTAATCGAGATGATTTTTTTTGTTAAGAATCTTTATTTTTTTGTATGAAATAAAGGATCAGATGAGAGGATATTTTGATTTTGATAAAGGGAGAGAAAAAGAAAGGGTCCAATTATGAAATATTAAATGAATGAGCTACGTACGTTTCTTCTTTTCATAAATAATAAGGACTAAACTGCAGGAACTTTCCGCCATATTCCACATTACTAAACAGTTGTAAAGATGCTGTTGGCAGTTGGAAGATTATAATTGTAGTACCTTCAAGTTATGAATTATAAAAAGTTGTATTTATCATATCACTCAATAATTTAACTCATTATCTAATATTATATTTTTTATAGTAACTAATATTATAGGTTTTTTAAAAACAAAATGTAAATTGTGTTATAAAATCTATAATTATATATATTGAATACCCATTAAAATCTCTTATGCTCCGTTTGTTTGCAGGAAAGTGCTTTCCTTTTGGAAAGTGAATTCCTGGAAAGTGAATTCCGGGAAAGTATTTTCCGATGTTTGGTAGTGTTATGGAAAATGAACTGGAAAACATTTTCCAGTGTTTGGTTGTGTTATGAAAAATGAACTAGAAAATAATTTATTAATGAATTAATTTTTTTTTCAAGTTTATCTAATATATATATAATATTTAATATAAAATATTTAATCACTTACAATAAAAAAAAAATGAAATCTAAAAAGTATAATGATGAATTTTTTTTTATTATAT
This sequence comes from Populus davidiana, assembly GCA_030145905.1. NCBI lineage: Eukaryota > Viridiplantae > Streptophyta > Magnoliopsida > Malpighiales > Salicaceae > Populus > Populus davidiana. The sequence continues at coordinate 20,902,637 of CM057790.1, forward strand.
CATATATTCATTCATAGCTTATTTTATAAAATATAACTATATATATCATATCATATTATAGAGAAATAAGCTTGTGAAATATTTTTTATGTAAAACCTATTAATATATTGTTTTCAATTTTAAAAGCTTAAAATAAGTTTTTTTTTCCATATGAAGAAAGTCAAATTAGTTTATGGTAAGAGTTATATATTTGGGTTTTTTTTTTATATAAAGAATTTTTTAAAAGATAAATACATACAAAAATATTTATTGTCCCCTGGTGCATAGCTTACTCTACATTCAGCACTCAAACGTTATATAATTCTTAAAGAAATATAAGCTTACCATTTTCAATTGCTATTACTGTCAAAATATTCAATTGTAGTTATTAATTCCAATTCTTTTATTCCCACTGCATTTGGTTTCCCCTCCCGGTTTCCCCTCCCTCATTTCCCCTTTCATTTCCCCTCTCATTCGGTTTCCCCTCTGTCATTCGGTTTCCCCTCTTTCATTTCCCCTTTCATTCCCCTCATTTCCCCTCATTTCACTGTCAATCGGTTTCCCCTCATTTCCCCTCATTCCCCTCAAATTCCCCTGTCATTCCCCATCAAGGATCTGCTCCTCAGTCCCAGTTCTCATCCCTCCCCCCCACCGACAGTTTCCCCTCTCTTTGTTCTCTTTGTTCAGGAAACAAGGTAGGACTGGTTGGGGCCGAATGTGCAAGAAAAATTTTGTTTTTAATGGCTTGCTTGCTTGTGATAACTTTGGTTGGGTTTTTTTGTGAGATTGTTTGAATGTGACGAGGAGATGAAAAATCAAACTAGGTATGGAAAAAAAATTGAGAGGCAACTTAAATGGGTTCATAATGTAGAATAGAAATGTGTATTGGTTTTCATTCTCCATCTATTATTAGATTCCTTAAACCTTTAACTAAGGATGTTTTTAAGGCACGTTTTGAAAACTGCCATTTTGATGAGAATATTTTCCCATCATTAAGGAAAGAAAACTTAGTGTGTGAAGCATAACAAAAAATTATTTGGAATAACTCAAAGTTATCTCATTTTCATCCAAGGACAAATCAATATAAACTTGAAGTTCAAAAGGTAATTCATTTACAAAATATTGCAAATCAATTACCAGATGTTTTCACTTGTAGTAAAAGGGTGGTTAAATCTCATATTTTAGCCACAAATGCTCCATCTAGAATTGAAATCATTAAATGAAAAAAAAAAGGCAACCTAGTAGTAAATGAATTTATACCACGCTTGAAGCGCGGAAGACTTGTTGGTGCTAAGGATAAAAATTCTAGAAAATAAAATTGCAACAAATAGATAATGATACTCCAAAATATTTATCATCCATAAAATAGACGATAAATATTGTGTCAAAATCATCTTCTAATTTTGATCATATTGAAGAGGGACCTCTTGAAGAAGCATCTCTTGAAGAGATCAAGGTACCTAGAAATAATGAGATCTTCGTTAACTATGTTCAAACGGGAGAGATTTTTTATGGAAATAAAATTGTCATAAATAACGTATTTGTATTTAAGGTTGCTTATGGCATTACCATAAGTGATGATGAAATTGAACAACAAACTGTCGAAGAATATCAACATAGAAATGATTTTCCAATATGGAAAGAAGTAATTCAAATAGAGTTAAACTCACTTGCAAAATATGAAGTATTTGGACTTGTAGTCCATACACCTTGTCACATGTCACCCGAGTGGTGTTGGCTGGCGGTTTTTCATTTTTGTTGATTTGATTTGTTGGTTCGTTGAGAGTCGTCACCTAGTATTTTATTGAGGGTTACTAGGAAACCTGGATGTACTGGTCTTGTCAGAGATTCATGGTTAAGGGACTAGTTGTGGTAAGGAAAGGTATTAGCACCCCTAACGCCCCCTACCTAAGGTAAGCTGCTTCGTGGCTTTGATGTGTTAAAGAAGTTTTAAAAATTATATGTTCATCGGATATTAGAAATACGACTTACGTATAAGTTCATAATTCTTGATCGTGAGCAAATCAAAATATTAAATTCTTCTTTATTTTTTGCTATTTTATCATAAAAAAAAAAACATTCATAAAAAAATACAAACAATACATTCACTTTCACTATATATATTTTTTTTCTTTTTTTCTTTTTTCTTTTTTACATACAGATTTGCACACTACAAAATATAAAAATTCAAAAACAAAATAAAAAATACATTAAACTTTAAAAATTACAAAACAACCCCTAAAAAATCCTGGAATTACCAGAACGGTGTTGTGAAGCCTCAAGGACAGCAAGAACAGTGGCGGCACGTCATCTCCACGCGCCCCCACCACTAGCAGCGCGTGGGTTCACGCGCCACCGCAAGAAAAGGGAAAATGGGTGGATCTAAAACGACTTCCTCCCTCCTTACTTTCCTCACCGGTGGTGAGGAGCTATATCTTCTGCAGCAACAACAACAAAACGCACATAGCAGTCGATTATAGTTAGTTTTTTTTTTTAGATATGGTTTCTTCTGCTTTCCTCCACGGTTGTTGTGGGTGTTGTTAGAGGCTGGTATGTGGGCACCGTTGGAGGAAGAAGGGTTACTGCTGGCCGATGTGCACAGAGGCCGAGGAAGGAAAGGCCTGCTAGCTGAAGGGGGAGACCATGTGTCTGAGGAGGTAGGGAACAACTCTGCCCATTCTCTAGCTGGGGGAGATAAGGTTGTTATGTGGTGCTGCTGTGTGTGGGGAAGGAGTCGGAGGAAGAGGGAAGATCTGTCGGTTGAGGACTAGGAGGCGTTGTTCTCGGTAAGGAAGAGGAGCAATGGAGAAAGGAGGGGAGGCTAAGATGGCTGAGGGATATGCGAGTTTGGATCGGTTGGCTAAGGGGAAAGTAGTTGAAAAGGGGAAGGTCGGGTGTGTGGCCGGCTGGAGGCAGATCGGATTTTGTGGTGGGGAGGCTGCGACAAGGAAGGAAATGCAGGGGCTGGTCGGGGGAGAAAAAAAAAAGTGGTGGCCGAGCGAAAGGGATGGAGAGGAACCACTGAAGAGGAGAGGCTGCCGCTCCAAGTTCTTTCTTTTGTAAAGGTAGGGGACGACCAGTTTTGGTTTTGCCAAAGTAAGGGAGCAAGTCAGGTTTGTGTTTGGCAAAGAGAGGGGGTTGGCTGAGAGGTTGTGTGTAGTTAGGATGAGGTCGTGGCTCAGGGGAGAAGGAAGAGGGAGCAAATTTTGGAGGGGTGGCGACTCTGCTACAAAGAGATGGAGTTTTAAGGTTAGGTTTTTTTTTTTGTGTTTTTTTTCTATTGTTTCAAAATCCCCCCCCCCCTCTCCTTGTTGTGTTGAAGGCTACTATTTATAGACTAAATGTTGCTTGGGTCTCAAAATTGATCCCTCAATTTCTTTCTTTTTTTGTAAATTTGGTTTTTCTTAATTTGTTTAGTATTTTTTAAAAACGAGCAACTTCAATGTCGACTCAATGAGAAAAATCAATTACTTTAAAAATGACGCGTGAAAAGTCAAATGCGTTCGAAAAACCTTTGAAAATTAAAAAAAAAAATTAGACAGCGTTGAAAATGCTAAAAATGATACAAATATATTAAAAACATTTTGTTTTGGATTTTCGTTGTTTTTCACTATTTTTGGATTTTTCCAAAATTTTATCAAAAAGATGGGTCAAAATTGGGTAACAACACGCCTAATGGTGTTATGCCTGTTGGATATAGGTAGGTTTTTGTTAGAAAACAAAATGAGAATAATGAAATTGTTTGCCACAAGGCAGGACTTGTTGCACAAGGTTTCTCACAAAGACCTGAAATTGATTATGAGAAAATTTATTCTCTAGTTATAAATGCAATCACTTTCAGATTTTTAATTGGTTTAGTAGTCTCAGAAACTCTAAATATACGTTTAATGAATGTAGTTACAGTATATTCATATGGATCATTAGATAAATATATTCATATGATAATCTCTGAAGGATTTAAAATGCATGAAGCCTTTTATTATAAACCTAGAAGTGTTTATTCTATTAAACTACAAAAATCTTTATTAGATTAAAGCAATGTGGTAGAATATGGTATAATCATCTTAATGAATACCTCCTAGAAAAAAGGTTTGAGAATAATGGGATTTGCCTATGTATTTTTATTAAGAAAACCACATTTGGATTTGTTATCATTGCAATATATGTTAATTATTTAAATCTTATTGGTACTCCTAAAGAGCTCATAAAAACTGCAACATATTTGAAAAATGAATTTGAGATGAAAGATCTCGGAAAGACAAAATTTTATCTTGGTTTATAGATTGAACATCTTTCAAATAGAAAATTTGTTCATCAGTCGATATATACAGAAAAGGTCTTGAAGTAATTTTACATGGACAAAGTTTGATCACTTGATGTGAAGAAAGACTCGTTTCGATCGCTAGAAGAAGATGAAGAAATTCTTGGTTCAAAAGTATCATACCTTAGTGATATTAGATCACTTATGTATCTTGCAAATTATACAAGACCATATATAGCTTTTGTAATCAATTTATTGGCAAAATATCATTTCACTCTCACATAAAAACACTGGAATGGGGTCAAATGTATACTTCACTATCTATATGGAACAATTAAAATGAGGTTATTTTATAGTAGATCAAATTCATAATTGATTGGATATACAAATGCAGGTTATCTCTCTGATCCCCACAAAGGGGGATCAAAAACAAGTTATATGTTTACATATGAAGGTACTACAATTTCTTGGAGATTTATCAAACAAACATTAGTGGCTACTTCATCAAATCATTCAAAAATTATTAAAATCCATGAAGCAAGTCGAGAATGTATATAACTAAGGTTAATTAACCAGCACATAAAAGAAAAATATGGATTGTCAACCATTGAAGATTTTCTGACAATATTTTTTTAAGATAATGTTGTTTATGTCACTCAACTTAGAGGACGATACATTAAAGGAGACCAAAAAAAAGTATATATCACCAAAGTTCTTTTATACTTACAAGTTTCAACTGAAATGAAAAAATGATATCAAACAAATTAGGTTAAGTGATAATTTAGTAAACTTATTTATAAAGTCTTTACCAACCTCAACTTTCAAGAAAAATTTTCATAATATTGGAATGTGTCATCTTAAAGATTTATCATAAAATATATATTTTTGACGTGAAGTCAATACAAATTGTACTCTTTTTCCTTCGCTTAGGTTTTTTCCCATTAGATTTTTCTTTGTGAGGTTTTAATGAGGTAATTTGATATTTTTATGAATGTTGAAGTACTCAAATATAGATCTTGAAGTATCTATAAAAAATCTTCAATTAAATTCTCAATTATTCAGAAATCACATAAGAATGTTATACTCTTTTTTCTTCACTTAGGTTTTTGCAAGGTTTTAATGAGATACATTTTTAGAATACAGTTATTAAAAGGAAAGTGTTATAAAATCTATAATTATATATATTGAATGCCCATTAGAATTTCTTGGATTTCATGACTCTTAGGTTTAGTCTCTTGTTTTTCATGACATTTGAGTTTTCTATTATCATTTAATGTTCTCATTTTCTTTTTTTTATAAATAGACTACTTATTTTATATTCTAAACATTGAGAAAATATATAAGAAAATATATTCTGAATATGTTTATTCTTATTTATTTTTTATTTTTTTAACAAATTGCTATATTTAAAAAAATATTAAATACTATTTACTTCATAAGAAGTAAATGATTATGAACTGTTTAGTAGATTACGTATTACACCCTGAAAAATTATTTTATCTCTTTGTTATGTTGCTAATGCTATGTAATTATTATAATTACCAACAATTAAATATTTGCGCTCGTTTCATCATAAACATTATTTTATTATATCCCATAATCTTGAAAACACTATAATTACAATAGCTTCAAATAACCACTCAGTCAACGAGTAATTATTCTATTTAGAATTATACTCTCTGAATTATTAACAACTCTTTGTTTCGATAGAATAGGTAGAAATTATACAGCAATGACTTGTATGAAAATTACAGCAAAATTATTAGGGAACGGTAGAGCTGCATGCTTTCCGCCTAACGGGGTGAAACCATCGTCCAAGTTCCAATTCCAAAAGGTACTAATGTGCCATATACAGCCGGGCGGCCTCGGATGAAAAAACTTTATTTCTATTAGATAATTATATAAATTATATTTTGAAATTTAAATATTTATCAGTTTAAATTTTTTTTTTTGGTGAAATCAAGAATAAATATATAATAATAAAAAAAAAAAGCATGAGCAGTATGAGGAGAGCTTTAGCTATATAGATTGTAGCCTAGGCATCAGCCCAATTACAAAAAAGAAATACAAGAAAAACTATAACCCTATTATTAAGCCAAGCAAACAAACCCACACTAAATCAGAAATTAAGCAGACCAAGCTGAAATGCATTCATGATTCCTGTACAGATCAACACCGGTATATCAAAAGGAAGAGTTGAGATTCCTGATCCAACCTGCAGCAAAGTAAAACAAAAATCATAGGATATCTTTCCATATTGGCTTTTGTTCCTCAAATATCAAGTTGTTCCTAGCATTCCATATAGTCCAGACAATGCTAAACATAAAACCCCCCAAAACAGATCTTTCAAACTTACAGTGGTTGCCCTGCAAAAGACCCAACCATTGACATTGAAGATCGTCAAGGCCATACAGCATTACCCAGCTCAGATCTCTCCAAGCTACAATTTTGTTCCATAGTTTTCAAACCATTAGGCAATACAAGAGGATGTGGGATACAATTTCTGAATGTTGCTCACAAAAAGAACACATGTCCTCCATTTAAATTATTGAATTGACATGGTATCAAAGCCTTGATAACCAAGTGGTCAAGAGTTCAAATCTCATCATCTCTATTTATTTGATAAAAATTAAGCACAAGGTAATATGAATATTTACAAGTTTCAAGCCTAAAGAGCTTTCACTTGAGAAAGTGTATTAGAAAATAATATAAATTATATCTTAAAATTTCATCTAATAATTTAAATTATTGAATTGAGATGGTTTTTAACTGTTGTTATGTCAATATATATATATATATATAGACACACACACACATGAAGACCAAACTAGGTTTCGGCCGAAGGTTGTCCAACTTTATGTCCTAGGTAGTTATTGCTTCTGTAAGAATTAAGGCCCTGATTGATGAAAATGGATTAGCGTGATTATCGGTCAAGGTACACTACATACTGCTGGAGACTGCATTGACCCTAGCCAATTGACGAAACATGCATGGGTCGGGAGGAATAATTGATTGTTGAACATTTTGTAAGCCATGGTGTTAATATTATTTTTTATTTTTTATAAAAAATTAATAAGTTCTCTTTAATTTTAACCCTAAGATTTCAGCCAGTGTATTTTCATTAGGCGACTCTTTGAAATCGATACTAATTAATCATTACTGAATAATAGTCGTATATAGCCGCATGTGGTTTCAAATTCAAGGATCATGAGTTAATTCTTCACCTTGAAGAGAGAGTAGTGATAGATATTAATTTGCTGATGCATTTCCTGTTGACTTTATAACCAAGAAAACATGTTGCCAACATCTCGTGACATATGCAGAAATAATTCTACGTCTGGTTTCGTTTACAATATGCCCCGTGATCTCTAGAGAGAATTATGGATTCTAGAAGCTAGCTTCCTACGTACCAATATATAATCTTCGTGGGCTAACAGTGTGACGAGGAATATTAATTAAGTTGCAATTACAAACCATAATATATAATGCCACCGATGGAGTATTTGGCTATTTGCTTTGCTTGCAACATTGTATAAAGAACTTTATTTATTCATGAACTTCTTTCTTCTTTTATTTTGCCGGCCCATAGATAACATTACAAGAAGAATTAAGAAGAGCATAAAAAAAAAAGAAGCATAAAATCTTGTAACCGAATCTCGTATCTTCAAATATGACGAGAAAATATTCATAAATATAGGTGTTGATATACAAGGAAGCAAAGTTGGTGCAAGATATGGTATACATTCAGTCATGCATTCATCATCACACAATTATAATTAGGATAGTCTACATCTATTTAAATTTTAAATTTAAAGAATTTTTACTTAAAAAAATATGTTATAAAATAATATAAATTATATATTAAAACATCACCTAACAACTTAAATTTTTAAATTAAATTGATTCTTTAATAATTTGTTAAATATTTACCAATTAACTCGATATCAATACATAAATAAATACAAAAGCTCTACTAATATGTTGATTCTAATGCATGGTATATGTGCGCGCGCGTATATAGAAACCCTTCTTCTTTATCTTCTTCTTCTTTTTGACGAGTTTTTTTTTTTCTAGTTAGTTAATTCATTGTGGACATTAAATTCCTATAATTGTAGAAGTGAAAGACAGGGTGTTAAAGTTGTGAACCCATCTACGTAGCGAACTTGCCAATCACTCGTTCATATGGACATAACATACACCCAACAAATATGACGAGAAAATATTCATAAATATATGTGTTGATATACAAGGAAGCAAAGTTGGTGCAAGATCTGTACATCTATTTAAATTTTAAATTTAAAAAATTTTCACTTAAAAAAATATATTATAAAATAATATAAATTATATATTAAAATAATATTACATAACAGCTTAAATTTTTAAGTTAAATTGATTCTTTAATAATTCATTAAACATTCATTGATTAACTCGATATCACTACATAAATAAATACAGGAATTCTATGAATATGTTGATTCTAATGCATGGTATATGTGCGCGCGTATATAGAAACCCTCCTCCTTCTCCTTCTCTTCTTTCTTGGCGAGTTTTATTTTTTTTTCTAGTTAGTTATTTCATTGGGGACATTAAATTCCTATAATTGTAGAAGTGAAAGACAGGGTGCTAAAGTTGTGAACCCATCTACGTAGCAAACTTGCCAATCACTCGTTCATATGGACATAACATAATCCTAAAATCTAAACGTGTACACCGAACAAAATCAAAGTGCATGTTCTTGTTTCCAGAATTTCAGCACATCGTTGAATAAAGGGGCGTCCGTTCATTTGTACTTGATTGGAATGCCGACCACAGCAGCAAGTGTGTGATTGGAAAATCCTTTCACTTGCACATGGATGTGTTGCTGATTCTGCAAATCTTGGAGTCTGGTTTGTGTCAATGTCTTGCAAGATTTTATGGTAGTTCTAACAAGTTAAAGATGTGTCTGGTTGTCGTCCTGTCCATGCTATAAGAACGTTGACCTCGTCAAAGACTTTGAATTTTTAGGGTTGCTGATGGGTCCAGTAAAAACGTTTCTGCTCATTTTGATCATTTCTAGGCCCAAACAGAGGGTGAGGATTGGGTTCAGAGAAACCTAAAATCATCTCTTATACTCCTATTAACCCAATTAAATATGATTTGATCCAACCTTTTGAGTCCATTTTATTATAATTAACCCTAAAATAGACTATAATGGGTATATAAATTCATGTAAACAGGGAGGACGCGCTCTCATAAACACACGAAAGCTCACACCCTCTTCTTCAACCGTCGTATTTTTACTTCTATGCATTATTCATACACAAGAGAGCCCGAAATATTTCACTTATTCTATATTAATATTAACTTAAGCATAAAGGGTTTCTAAGTTCATTGGGGGCTTGTTTTGCAGGTAATCTAATAGCCCAATTTCAATAGTCATACTAAAAAGATCAACTTTGAATCCCAAGAACCTAGTAGGGAGGAGCCCATAATTATCTCAGAAGGCTTGAAATTGATATGGGGACTTAACAAAAGTCATTTTATTTTCTTTTTTTAGGCCAACTTGAGTCGATTTTGGATGGCAGCAATTCATTATCTAATAGTGGAGAAAATAAAATAATATGTTAATTTGTTTATGTTTTCATTTTATCTATGTTACGCTCATATGTTTATGTTATTATATATGTACCATATAACAAGACAAATGAAACATCACTACAAACATGTAAGATGATTTATAAGATTTCACTATCACCATGCCCTATCATTTTTTTTTTTTAATCAAAATCTATATTACATGGCATGCATACATGAACAATATTATTATTATTATTATTATTATTATATTAAGAATAGCCAAGTCTTTTTAATGACTTTTAATTCACAAAAATTCATAAATCTCATATATAATTGCTATAAACTCAACTTACTCTTTGCCACAATACTTTGTTTTTTTAACTAAATTCCCTATAATATAGGTACAATAACCAGAAGTTGATGTTATACTTCCCACCCAATATACATTGTTGTACTATAAATATTCATGTTTCTTAAACAATAAACCTCTTACAAAAGTCCATTCCAAGTACCTTGACATTTTATTAATGGCATTAAAGTGTTTTGTGTTAGGTTAATGCATAAATTACCTGACTATACTTACTGTAAATGATATATTTTGATATACATGGGCTAAAAAAATTAATTTTCTCATGAGTCTTTGGTATTTTTTTTTAATTCATCACTTCTTTGTTTTTTATAGGTTGAAGCTTTAAGTTGGTTTCAATTGGTGTTTTAATTGTTTTGCATCCCAACAACCTTATTTCACCAAGTAAATCAAGTATATGTTTTTGTTGAATGATAAATATACCTTTCTTAAACTTGAACAATTCCATTCCAAGGAAATATTTTAAAGCACCTAAATCATTAATCTTAAAATCCCCAGCAAGTTTTTTCTCAAGTCTTTTCAACTCAATATTGTCATCACTTGTCAGGATTATGTCATCTACATAAATAATCAAGATAAAAAATTTACATTCTCTTGAATGTTTATAAATTATGATATGATTTGTTTGACAATAGCTATGATATCTTACAGCCTTTCTAATACATTCAAACCATACTCTAAAAAACTATTTGAGGCCATATAAAGACTTGTTTAGTTTACCAGCTTTATCTTTGTCAATTTCCTCTTCAAACTAAGGTGGTATGCTCGCAAAAACTTTATCTATTAAGTCTTTATTTTGAAAAGCATTTTTAATATTCAATTGATGTAAATGCTAGTTGAAATTAACTATTAAAGATAATAACACCTTAATTTAGATTATTCTGGCTACTGGAGCAAATGTAATTTAATAGTCAATGTCATATATTTGTATGAAGCTTTTTGCCATAAGCCTTGTCTTGTACTTTTTGTATTCTTCCACCAGCTTTGCATATAATCATAAACACTTGTTTGCACCTTATCTTTTATTTTCTTTTAACAAGTCAACAATTTCTCAAGTGTCATTTTTTTTTTATCAAAGCATTCATTTCTTCTATAGCTACTAACTTTAAATTTGTATCATCTAAAGCTTCTTGAATATTTCTTATAATGAATAATTAAGATATCTTAGACGTAAAAGCTCTATGATTATTAGAAATTTTTTTGTAAGATAAATATTTTGTAATAAAATGGTTGGTATAGAATCAGACTTATTTTCTAATAGTTATAGGAATGTTAAGGTCTATAGGGTCATTATTATAAAGAACAATAGAAGTAGGAATACTCGGAATATTCTCGAGACCATCTCTTAGAGAATTTGGTTGATCTTGTGTTGGGATGATAGGTATGTCTTTACTAGTAAACACCAAAAAAAAAAAACAAATTGAAAGTCAAGAACGATATCATCGTCGCTGTCGATTTCTGAATCGGCAGCAATGCAGTTTTGCTGCTAATTTCTAACTCAGTTTTCGTTGTTGATTTCTAAATTGGCAGCGACACAGTTTTCGTTGCCGATTTCTGAATCGAAAACAGCTGAGTCTAATTAGAAGTTTAGGAAACAAATCAAACTGTATTAAGGAGCTAAGAGAGAGGGATAAAACCAGTTTTGGATAGACCAAAACAAGGACAAGAACACATCTAAACCAACCCCAAACACCCCACCTCATTTAATAGGGAGTATAAATGCAAGGAGAGAGAGAAAGTGGCCATTCCTCCTTCCCAAAACCGGCCCTAACAGCTGTAGCAGACCCTTCTCTGACCAGAAAAATGAACAACAACACCGTGGTTTCATGCGCTAGGAAAAAAAAAGCTGGAGGGTATGATGAATGGTCGAAACCAATGAGGGCGAGGGAGTGTGACAGACGACTGAACTGAAAAAAAAAGAGTGAAGGAAACTAAACAGAAGAAGAGGGAGAGAACCAGAAGAAGAGGGAGAGAAACCCCTCCTAAAGCTACTGTAAACCATGAGTTATGAACCAAACCTCATTTCCCCCACTATTTCTAGGCTCTTATAACCGAAATCGAGTTGTCTGCAATGAATTAGCATTCGCTGCTGAAAGTGCATTGGCTATAGCGAAGTAGCATTCGCTGTCGAAATTGAGGTGCCTACAGCGAAACAGTTTTTGCTGCTGAATTGCATGGCACCTACAGCAAAACAGTTTTCGCTGATGGATTGTGCGGCCTGCAACAAACTAATATAATATAGTTCAGCCAATTATTTATTTCATGGTAAAAAAACTATACCAAAATTCTTTAATGAAAAGTTAATAGTATTTAATTAAGTAAATTGATAGAAATTGAAAATTTATTTTTTAATATACATCCATCTATAAATAAAAATCTTCAACATCTACATATGTTTGTTATTATCTTTAATTGGAGTTGTTTTGTATATATTTATTAGGATAGAGAAATCCATGCTTCAATGGACTCTTATAATGTTGACACGTAAAAGTATTGTTGTGTGTTTGATGGCTTAAGATTAAAGGTAATCCCGTCATTTCTCATGTTTTTTCCTTATATTTTTTATTTTTTTCACTGTGCTATTGTTTTTTGTTTCTCTCTCTTTCTATGACGAACAAATTGGTTCTAATAAATTATATCATATATACTAAAAGGATTCAGTGCACTACCAGAAATTCGCTTAATAGCAACGGAATCACCGACGGAATATTTCTGTCGGTAATTTGAGGTCGAAATTACCAACGGAATTTTTCCGTCCATAATTCAGTTGGTAATTACCGACGGTTCTTTTACGTCGGTAATTACCGACTGAATTACGAACATAAAGTTTGGAATTAAGAAAAAAAGGGCGGGTCGCTGACGTGGAGGTTTTGGCGGGTGATTTTTCCGACAGAATCACTGACGGATTCAAAACAGGTGACGGAAGGGGTTCACCGTCAAAAATACCGACGGACTCACAAACGGATTCGAAACGGGCAGATCCGTATGGGTGACGTGACCGGTCCACCATCAACAATACCGACAAAATCACCGAGGGATTTGAAAAGCAGGTCCGTGTGGTGACGTGTCTATTTTCCCGTCAGAATAGCCGACGAAGTCACCGACGGGTTTATTCCATCGGTGAATTCGTCGGAAAAAGTTAATATATGGCCTCTCTGCCGATCCTCTCCTCACCCATTTCTCCTTCTTCTTCCTAATTCTAACTCTCCCCATCTACAAATAACCAGCCCCCCTCACACCCAAACAAAATTCTTCCTCATCTCAGCACAACAAGTTGTATTTCTTGAAGTTTTGTGGTCACAACATCCGTGTGTTGATTTACAGACGGATTTTATCAATTTTTGTAAGTAATTCTATCTTTTTAAATTTTAACATTTAAATGTCAATTTTATTATTATTTTTTAGTATATGTATTTTTGTTAGTAGATGTACATGTTTTATTGTTATTTCTCAAACAAACTTGTAGTATATGAATGTATAATTTTATACCTGTTATGGTTTGTTTTAGATTTTGTAAGATTGTATTTGTTTGTAAACTGTTAAAACTTTGTGGAATTACCGAATTACATGTTCTGTTTTGAAATAATTAATAGCTTGCTTAATGGGTCCTTTTTAAGTTTTATCGATGGTATTGCAGAGTGGTAATTTCTGTTAATTTATATTTATTAATTTGTATGGACGTTGATAAATGATAATGAATATTTAATATTTATGAGAAGTTGTGATTGGTTTGTTGGATAATCTCGAGGTAAAATAATATTTTTGCAAGTTTATTTACCTAACTTAGTTAATTAATACATGATGTCATCATAATTTTATAGAGGTTCGATAGAAGTCATGGATGATCGTTCATGGATGTATCTAGATTCACCCCAAGGATTGCGGAGGATGGATTATTGTAACGGGGTTCAGGGTTTTATTAATTTCGCAACATCTATTCCCAGAAATTTTACTGGAGGCGGTATTAAGTGTCCATGCAAGAAGTGTCAAAATAAAAAGTATCTGCATCCAGATGTTGTAATGATGCATCTTCTACACAAAGGGTTTATGGAGGATTATCAGTGTTGGTATGCACATGGAGAGGTATTTGTTAGTAATAGGAGAATGGGAGAAACGATGGTTGGGTCAACTTCTAGTGCTAGCAACGTGCATGAAGCGGCAAATGACAACACTAATCCTTATAGAAATATGGTTATAGATGCAATGAGAATGAATCAAGGTAATGTCAGTCAATGTCTAATCATAGAAGAAGAACCTAATGCAGAGGCAGCTAGGTTTTTTGATTTGTTGAAAGATTCTGACGAACCATTATGGGATGGCTGCACAAACCACAGTAAATTGTCAGTCATGGCATAGGTGTTCACCATCAAGTCAGATCACGGGTTGAGTGAGGCCGGGTATGACAAAATTATTGATTGGGCAAGAAGAATTTTACCTGAAAGGAACAGGCTGAAAGAGAACTTCTATGCTGCGAAGTCCATGATGAAACCCCTCAGTTTAGGATACCAGAAAATTGACATGTGCCCTAACTTCTGCATATTATACTACCTTGAAAATGCTGAGATGACCGAGTGCATGACATGCGAGCATTCCCGTTATAAACCCAGAACTGGCAGGGGAAAGACTCTAGTGGCATATAAATATCTTAGATATTTCTCGATCACACCTAGACTGCAGAGGTTATTCATGTCACCAAGGACTGCTGAGCACATGACATGGCACCAAACACATGATGCGGTTGATGATGTGATGGTACATCCTTCTGACGGCGAAGTGACACGACCAAAAGATTGATGTCTTCTCCCAAGTGCAGGAGTGTCGAAGTAATAAATAACCCGACAAGATCGGGGTCGAACCACAGAGAGGTTAATTGTATAAATTATAAATAACAAGACAACAACAACAATAATAATAACACTAATACTAATAATAATAATAATAATAATAATACTCAATACGTGGCGTTGTTATACCTGAGAATGATCTAAAAGATCGGGTCACAGGTTTCCAGCCTATATACTGAGTTTATGAAAAGATCAAAGAGATATATTATATAATATAAACAGATTTCTGATGCGAATGAACAAGGCAAGATCAACAATATCAGGATCCTTGATCAAACACAGAGCATACTTAACGTACATAAAATATAACAAGAATGTAAATAATAATAATAATAATAATAATAATAGTAATAATAATAATAATAACAATAAAAAGACGAGGAGGAAGAAATTAATGAGAACTTTGAGATGGAAGATTAATGTAAGGATTAAACAATAATAAAGATAAATGTCAAGGTTAGAGGATCCACCAATGGTATTTCAAACAAGTATAATATAAACTCTTATTACTCAATTTGGAAACCACACACGAAGGAGGTTCCATTCGGATGATTTGTCATTAATAGCTCATTATAAATTATTAACATGATCATATTAATTATCTCATTTACATAACACCAAACTTTTAAATATTATCAGGAATTCATGATGTTAATTGATGTTAACAACAAATCAAGTACCTTTCATAGCCCAAGTGTAGGTAATACCATACGGTTTGGCTATGAGAGTGCCAAGCATTTGTTGTACCAAGTATTATACAACACAAATTTAGATTAACCATTTAACAAGCAAGGTATTAAGAATTAGTAAGATAAAAAGATAAGACATGTTAATATTAAACATTAAGGTTCATATTGAGTTTATACCATACTTGTTCTTACACCATTAGTGTAACCTTTTCACCTTGATTTAATAAACTTAGCCAAACATAATGAAGAAGAGAAACATAAATAAACAAAACAAGAACATAAATAAAATACAAGTTAACTAAGGAAAGGAAAGGAAATGAAAAGCATAAACAAGAAATTAATGAAAGCAAAACTTAAGAATTACAAAAAATATAAAGAGAGAAATAAAGAGCATGAACTTGATCTGAACAACCAAGCCCCTCAATACATGGCAAATGCCTCCTTTTATAGGCCAAAATTCGGAATTATTGATTTGATGACTAATTGTTGAGTGGGTGGCCACCTTTTGACTTGGTGAAAATCCTTATCTTCTTGTCTTAATAAAACAAAAATGTTAGCATCAGAACTGGGTCCAGATGTCCAAATGAAAGTTCTGCGAAATTCTCTTAGCTTTCCAGCAAAAAAAAAGATGAGGTCATTTGGACTTCTAGAACTCAAGATATGGGTTGAACACTGAATAGTGTTTGGGCTGCAGGACAGCTTCGGACTTCTCTATTGTTGCTATAATTTGGACTTGAAAACGGCCTTCTTAGATCTTGTTGTCCAAATGAAAGTTGTAGGCCTATGTCTTATCAAATCTCTGTAAAACTTTCAGCTTATTTGGATATCTAGAACTCGAGATATGGGCTGAACACTGAACAGTGTTGGGCTGCAGGACAGATTCGGACTTCTCCTTTCTAAGCTTCACCCTTCTTTATCTTCAAAATTTCAGTAGTTGAATTCATCAATCAATCCTTTGATTTATGTGATATGCCTGCATTTAAGATGAATATTTACCATATATTTAGGGTATTTTATAGTATTAGACTTGTTATTATAAAACATGCTTTAGTTAAGGAGTTATTGATACTTTAAGTGCAAAATGATGATATAAACCCTTGATAAACATGCACTTTTAAGTACTAATCACACCCCCCAACCAGCTTATTACTAGTCCCTAGTAATCAAAGCGTTAAAATAGAAAAACAATTTGCAAGATCCACAAAGCAAGGCATTCATCATCCAACTTCCATTAATCTATCCAAATAAACAAACTCTCATTTCTGCTTCATATTTCTTAAACAAGATATTAATAAACCTTCTTTTTATGTGCTCAATGTATGAAAACATATATGATGGGGCTATTGTTGGAAGAAAACAATATGATGTTCTAATGTTTAAGGTTAACTTCCTTGGGTTGGGATTATTTTTTCTTTTTTTTTTTTCTTTTTTTCTATTTACACATACAACTTAAAACACAATGCATCTTTAACCCATGTAACGAGCTTTAGGCTAACGACTCCCAGACCAGTTGGTCTTAGGGCATTAGGTGTTGAGACACCTCTACGAGCTTAGCAACTCGGGTTGCAGATACTGATACATAGATAGTGCAATGTTTGATTCCCTTAAGCTTTTCTCCTTAACCCATGTAACAAGCTTTGGGCCAATAGCTCCCAAGTCAGTTGACTTTAGGGTATTAAGTGTTAAAACACCCCTTCGGGCTTAATTGCTTAGGTTAGGGAGGCTACGAAACCAAACTTATCTACGTTTTTATTCATCATTATTATAAAAGAAAGTTGTGTTTTTTTTATGCAAATTATATACTATCCCTTTCCCTTAGTTGTTACCTTTAACAAAAGAACATAAATAATGTAATAATCCAATTGTGCAACCCACAATCATATGTTAAAGCGTGTGTGTGTGAAAATAAAGATTTAAGAATACTTGTTAAATGAGCATATGAGCAGAATCAAGTGTTAACAATATGAGAGTTTGTAAACTTAGATATTTCAAGAAGTATTCTGATAGACCTTGTTAAGAATGTTTACTAAGATGCGTCTCAAGAGTCACTTTAACAAAAAGAACTCCTTTTACTCTGTCATCCTAGCAACAACAGTTTTGCAAATAGTTTATGAAATAGAAAACACAGTTTTTTTTTTTTTTTACTACTACCCTTTCCCCCCAACCAAAATGAGACATTGTCCTCAATGTTTTAAGGTAGAAAGATAGAGTATAGAAGACATCACCTGAAATAACAAACACTGACAAACCTGAAACACACTTAAACAAATAGAAAAAACAACAAAACACAATAATAAAACCAAAAGACACAAAGTTTTTACAAACGAAGGCTCAAATCCAATCTAAGCTTTTTACGGCTTTCCTGAGTTGACCAATTTATGCGACTCATTGAGGGATTAATTACAGGGATGAAAGATTGTAGTTGGTCAATCAATTGTTCAGCAGTAGCAGCAGAGATTATGATTTGTCGTGCTGAAGATGTTAGAAACTCTTGTTCCACAGCATGATCAAGAAAAGACAACAACTTATCATAAAAACCATTAACATTTAACAAACCTATGGGTTTATGGTGAATATGCAGTTGGGCCCAAGAGGAAATATGAAAGATCTCTTCCAATGTGCCCAGACCTCCTGGTAAGGTAATGAAGGCATCAGCATGGTTAAACATGGCATTCAGTCGATCAGACATTGTGGGGACTTGTAATTCCTCTCCAATTGTTTTTCCAATGATGTCCCCTTGTGCTAAAGCTTTGGGGACAACCCCCAAAACTTGACTACCTCCTAAAGATGCAGCTATTGACACTCCCCCCATTAACCCAAGGCTGCCTCCTCCATATACTAAATGAATCTTTCACTCAGCTAGTACCTGACCAAGATGATTTGTTGATTCTAAAAACTCTTTGTCTTTCCCGGGACTGGATCCACCAAAAACATAAATTTTGTTTATGTGATTACTTGAGGAACCTGCCATTTCTACACACGTATGTATTTGATGAATGTATGGGTTGAGTAGAAATGAAGGGAAGGAAGAGAAGAATTTATAGATGAGAAATTGAAAATGCAATCATACCACCTATATGTAGGCCAGCTGTAGTCTCACACGCACACACACTCTCTCTCTCTCTCTCTTTATTAATTATTTATTTTGAAAAAGCATATGTATGTACAGGTAGTTGTGATTATGGCTCACATCTTCCCTTGGTTTTACGTCCAAGAACGGCTAAAACGCCCTCTATGGGTCGGGGATAGGCTTCCCATCCAGTTTTCTTAAAAACTGGCAAACAGGGTCTTTTTTAGTCGGATTCCCAAGACTAAGTCGAGCATGTTCTTTATTGAATTGGGGCCATAAATCATAAATTGCACGATGCACATCTCCACTAGGGTGCATCTCAAGAGTCAATAGAAAATTATCTAAAGACCCCTTACTCAGGCCATCCTTAATGAATTGTATTTTTTCTTCACGGTTTACAGATACCATTCCTAAAGAACGACATGTCGCATTACAAGTCCATTTAGCACATCGGTGACAGACTTTCAATCGTTTTGCACGACGTTTCTTCGCAAAAGTGCTTTTACCTGTTCCAGGCATGTATGAAATGAAAGAATTGGAGGACTCACCTAATAATCGGATCTTTGCTTCAATCAGCCAGCGAATATCTTCAGGAATTCCATGGTTCATTAACAACCTCAATCTTGCACATCTAGCACGGTAAATTTTTGTAATCGCATTCTGAGGCAGAGCGGGAAAATACTTTTTCAATTTTTCAAGAGTGGTGTCCATTTTCAACTGAGAATTGGGAGAGAGATTCAAAGAAAGGAGAAAGAGCAAAGAATTGCACAAATATATACACAGATATCCGTTATCATGGGAAACTGAAAGAACCGACTTAAAAGTCACGGAGTACCTTTATCCGCCATTTGACCGGGGTGAGAGACTAGCAAAACAAAAGTCACACAAAAATAATGTGAGAAAAAAAAAATCAATCTTTATATACAGGATCACCCAATTCAATAGAGTCATTTTCAACTGAAAAATTGTCAAAATAAACTTTTAAACGATGGCCATTTACCTTGAAAACATTACCATTCTTTGGATTTTCGATATCACAGGCCCCATATGGATACACATGTTTCACAATAAAAGGACCACTCCATCTTGATCTTAGTTTTCTAGGAAATAAATGGAGTCGAGAATTATAAAGCAAAACTTTTTGACCAACATTGAATGTTTTTCTCAATATTTTCTTGTCATGAAACTCTTTGATTCTTGCTTTATGAATTCTTGAATTGTCATATACATCTTTTCTTATTTCCTCAAGCTCATTTATTTGCAATTTTCACAGCTGACTAGCATCATCAATGTTTGAATTGAAAGCTTTAATAGCCCAATAAGCTTTATGTTCAATTTCCACAGGCAAGTGACAAGGTTTTCCATAGACTAGTCTATAAGGTGACATACCTAATGATGTTTTATATGCAGTTCGATAAGCCCAAAGTGCATCATTAAGTCTTAAAGACCAGTCTTTCCGATTAGGGTTTACCGTTTTCTCCAAGATCTGTTTGATCTCCCTATTAGCAAGTTCTACATGTCCACTCGTCTGAGGGTGATAAGGGGTGGCAACTTTGTGTGTGATTCCATATTTCTTCATTAAAGATTCAAATGGCTTGTTGCAGAAATGTGTTCCACCATCACTTATCATGGCTCGAGGGATTCCGAATCGACTTAAAATGTTTTCTTTCAAAAAATTTATCACTGTTTTGTGATCATTAGTTCTACTTGGAATTGCCTCTATCCATTTTGAAACATAATCTACTGCGACCAATATATACAAGAAACCAAATGATGGAGGAAATGGACCCATAAAATCTATACCCCAACAATCAAAGATCTCAATGACAAGAATAGGATTTAAAGGCATCATGTGACGTTTTGAAATAGATCCCAACTTTTGACAATTTTCACAAGTCTTGCAGAATGCATGTGAGTCTTTGAACATGGTGGGCCAGTAAAATCTACTTTGTAAGATTTTTGCAGTTGTCTTTCTTGATGAGAAATGACCCCCATATGCCTCAGAATGACAAAATTTAATGACACTATTTACCTCATTGTCAGGAATGCATCTTCGAAATATTTGATCAGGACAATATTTGAATAAATAAGGGTCATCCCAATAAAAGTTCTTCACTTCGTTCAAGAACTTTCTTTTGTCTTGGGTACTCCAATGAGCTGGCAATTGTCCTGAAACAAGAAAATTAACAATATTAGCAAACCAAGGCATCATAGAGACAGAAAATAAAGATTCATCAGGAAAGTAGTCATCGATTGGTGTGATGTCAGATCTCGAATCGGTTGTCAATCTTGACAAATGATCTGCGACAACATTTTCGGTGCCTTTCTTGTCTTTGATTGTGATATCATATTCTTGAAGTAACAAAATCCACCGTACCAATCTAGCCTTAGAATCTTTCTTAGAGAGAAGATATTTCAATGCTGCATGATCACTAAAAACAACAACAGGTGAGCCAACTAGATAAGATCTGAACTTGTCACATGCAAATACTACTGCAAGTAATTCTTTTTCAGTGGTAGTGTAATTCATTTGAGCATTATTTAAAGTTTTACTTGCATAGAAAATCACATAAGGTTTCTTATCTTTTTTTTGTCCCAACACAGCACCCAAGGCATAATCACTAGCGTCACACATTATTTCAAAAGGTAATGACCAATCAGGAGGTTGAATGACAGGAGCAGAAGTAAGCAAGCTTTTACGTTTAACAAAGGCTTTTTCACATTGTTCAGTCCATTCAAAAACAGTTTCCTTTGATAGAAGATTACACAATGGTTAGATATTACACTAAAATCTTTGATGAACCTTCTGTAAAAACTAGCATGTCCTAAGAATGATCTAACATCTTTAACAGATTTTGGTGTTGGTAAGTTGGCAATTAACTCGATTTTAGATTTGTCAACCTCAATTCCTGTCAATGAAACAATGTGACCAAGTACAATGCCGTTTGTTACCATAAAGTGGCATTTTTCCCAATTCAGTACAAGATTCTTCTCTTCACACCTGTTCAAAACCTTTTCCAAGTTAGTTAAGCAATCATCAAATAAATCACTAAAAACAGAAAAATCATCCATAAAAATCTCAAGAAAACGTTCAACCATATCACTGAATATGCTAAGCATGCATCTTTGAAACGTAGCTGGTGCATTACATAACCCAAAAGGCATTCTTAGATATGCAAAAGTACCAAATGGACATGTGAAAGTAGTCTTCTCTTGATCTTCCAATGCAATTTCAATTTGATTGTAACCTGAATAGCCATCTAGGAAACAATAAAATTCATGACCTGCAACTCTTTCGAGGATTTGATCCATGAAAGGTAAAGGAAAATGATCTTTTCTAGTCATTGAATTAAGTTTCCTGTAGTCAATGCACATGTGCCAACCAGTAATAGTCCGAGTTGGAATTAACTCATTTTTCTCATTTGTTATCACAGTGACTCCAGACTTTTTGGGTACAACTTGGGTAGGACTTACCCATTTGCTGTCAGAAATAGAATAAATGATTCCATTATCTAGAAGCTTAATGACTTTATTTTTCACTACTTTCATATTAAGATTAAGTCTTCGTTGCATTTCTCTAGATGGTTTAGCATTTTCCTCCAAATAAATCCTGTGTGTGCAAATCAAAGGACTAATTCCTTTTATGTCAGCTATGGTCCATCCTAATGCATTTTTGTGCATTTTCAGAGTTTGTAATAACTTACCTTCTTGATGTGCATTAAGTTTGGAAGAGATTATTACCGGAAAAGTTTCATTTTCTCCCAAAAATGAGTATTTGAGATTGACTGGTAACGGCTTCAAATCAAGTTTTGGTGGTTGAACACTTGAAGGTATAGACTCAATTGATCGTGATGGCAATTCTTCAATTTGTGGTCTCCAATTACATGCCTTTGCTTCTTCCTGAAAATAAACCATTTGCAACTCGTCAGGTTCATCAATCTCAGTTTCACTAGAAGTGGTTTGAAATTGATCATGAACTAATTTTTCAATAAAGTCCACTTCCTGTAAATCATTATCATCTCCAGGTTGCTCTCCAATGTTAAAAATATTCATCTCCAATATCATTTCCAAATGATAGTTTCATCAGTCCATTCCTACAATTAATCAATGCATTAGAAGTTGCAACAAATGGACGTCCTAAAATAACAGGAATTGAATTGCATGCTTCAACAGGTTGTGTATCCAAGACAATAAAATCTACAGGGTAAATGAATTTATCAACTTGTACTAACACATCCTCAACTATTCCTCTAGGCACTTTTACAGATCTATCAGCAAGTAAAAGAGTTACAGAAGTTGGTTTTATCTCACCTAGATTGAGACTTTGAAAAACCGAATATGAAAGTAAATTCACACTAGCTCCAAGATCAAGTAAAGCTCTTTCAATTTTATGTTCTCCAATAAAGCAAGAAATGGTAGGACAACCAGGGTCTTTATATTTCAAAGCGTTATTATTCTGAAGAATAACACTTACTTGTTCGGCTAAAAAGGCTTTCTTTTTCACATTCAGTTTTCTCTTCACAATGCATAGATCTTTCAAAAATTTAGCATAGGAAGGTACCTGTTTAATAGCATCCAACAAAGGTATATTGATCCTTACCTGTTTGAAAATTTCAAGGATTTCAGAATTGTGATTGACTTTCCTTTATTTGGTCATGACATGAGGAAATGGAAGTGTTGGCGGAGAATCAATCTTTTCTTCACAATGTTCAAATTCAACCCCTTCCTTACCCTCAGAGATTGACTCATCATCTTTCTCACAAGGTTCAAGAGTGGGTTTTTCAATAACCTTACCACTGCGAAGAGTGATGACTGATTTGACTTGATCCATGTGTTGGCTTTCGGAACTACTTGCATTTGCATTGTATTGCCCCTTTGGATTTTGCTGTGGTTGAGATGGAAACTTACCTTTCTCTTGAAAACTGAGAGCAGATGTGAATTTTGCAAGAGCATCTTTAAAATTTGTCATGCTTTGAGTAAGTTGAGTGTTGATTGTCTCTTGCTTTTCAATGAATGCATGTAATGTTTCCTCAAGATTTCTTCTAGGAGGTGGAGCATAAGGAGGTGCATATCCATGAGAATTTTGGAAATTATGGTGTGCTTGAAACGGTGGTTGTGAAGTTTGTGCATTATTGTTATCACTCTTCCAACTGAAATTTGGGTGATTTCTCCAACCAGGATTGTATGTTTGCGAGTATGGGTTATGATTGGGCCTTTGGAAACTGTTTAAGGCATGGGCTTGTTCATGGAGACATTCCTTGAAAGAAGGCAAAGTTGGACAGTTATTGGTTGCATGTTCATTTGTTTCACAGATTTGACACACAATGTCTTGAACAGATTTTAATTGACCACTCTTTTTCAATTCTAGTGCCTCGACTTTTCTAGCTAAAGATGTAAACTTGGCTTGGAGGTCATGATCTTCCCTAAGGTTATACATACCTCCACTAGATGTATGAGGTTGGGTTTTACTTGGTGCCTCATAAGTGCCCTTAATGTCCCAATTTTGCGCATTTTCAGCTAGCAAGTCTAAGTACTCCATTGCTTCATTAGGGTCTTTATCTTCAAAAGTTCCATTGCACATCAATTCAACCATTTGCCTATCTTTAGGTGTTAATCCTTCATAAAATTGTGAAACCAATCTCCATGTTTAAAAACCATGATGAGGGCAAGTATTAAGCAAGTCTCGATACCTATCCCAACATTGGTAAAATGTTTCTCCTAGTTTTTGAGTGAAAGTGGTGATTTGTCTTTTGAAAGAGTTGGTTCTGTGAGATAGAAAAAACTTCTTCAAAAACTGTTGTTGCATTTCATCCCAAGCACGAATGGATCCTGACCTAAGATTTTGTAGCCATGTTTTAGCTTTATCTTTAAATGAAAAAGGAAAAAGCTTTAATCTAATGGTATTCATGCTACAATTTAAGTCATTATAGGTGTTACAAACTTCTTCAAATTCTCTCAAATGCAAGTATGGATTTTCTAGATCTAAGCCATGAAAAAAAGGTAAAAGTTGAATAATGTCTGGCTTAAAATTAAAATGAGATGCATTAGGAGGGAAAACTATGCATGAGGGTGCACTTGTTCTTGTGGGATTCATGTGGTCTCTAAGTGTCCTAACACGGTTATTCTCATTATTCTCATTATTCTCATTATGAAGTGACTGGTTATCTTCTTCGGCCATATTTTCTAAAAATGATGAGGATACCCTAGAAAGTCTACCACTTAGTGTACGTGACCAAACACTCATGCACGTGTAGAAAGAGAATAAAAGGAAGAAGAAAACAAAAGAAAAAGAAACAACATAAAAGAAACAAAGTTAGATACAAGAAAAGTGAAAAGAAAGAAAAAAAAATACTAAAATTTGTACAAGAATTTACCTCCCCGGCAACGGCGCCAAAAACTTGACACGACCAAAAGATTGATGTCTTCTCCCAAGTGCAGGAGTGTCGAAGTAATAAATAACCCGGCAAGATCGGGGTCGAACCACAGAGAGGTTAATTGTATAAATTATAAATAACAAGACAACAACAACAATAATAATAACACTAATAATAATAATAATAATAATAATAATAATAATAATAATAATAATAATAATAATACTAATAATAATACTCAATACGTGGCGTTGTTATACCTGAGAATAATCTAAAAGATCGGGTCACAGGTTTCCAGCCTATATACTGAGTTTATGAAAAGATCAAAGAGATATATTATATAATATAAACAGATTTCTGATGCGAATGAACAAGGCAAGATCAACAATATCAGGATCCTTGATCAAACACAGAGCATACTTAACGTACATAAAATATAACAAGAATGTAAATAATAATAATAATACTAATAATAATAATAATAATAATAGTAATAATAATAATAATAATAACAATAAAAAGACGAGGAGGAAGAAATTAATGAGAACTTTGAGATGGAAGATTAATGTAAGGATTAAACAATAATAAAGATAAATGTCAAGGTTAGAGGATCTACCAATGGTATTTCAAACAAGTATAATATAAACTCTTATTACTCAATTTGGAAACCACACACGAAGGAGGTTCCATTCGGATGATTTGTCATTAATAGCTCATTATAAATTATTAACATGATCATATTAATTATCTCATTTACATAACACCAAACTTTTAAATATTATCAGGAATTCATGATTTTAATTGATGTTAACAACAAATCAAGTACCTTTGATAGCCCAAGTGTAGGTAATACCATACGGTTGGGCTATGAGAGTGCCAAGCATTTGTTGTACCAAGTATTATACAACACAAATTTAGATTAACCATTTAACAAGCAAGGTATTAAGAATTAGTAAGATAAAAAGATAAGACATGTTAATATTAAACATTAAGGTTCATATTGAGTTTATACCATACTTGTTCTTACACCATTAGTGTAACCTTTTCACCTTGACATAATAAACTTAGCCAAACATAATGAAGAAGAGAAACATAAATAAACAAAACAAGAACATAAATAAAATACAAGTTAACTAAGGAAAGGAAAGGAAATGAAAAGCATAAACAAGAAATTAATGAAAGCAAAACTTAAGAATTACAAAAAATATAAAGAGAGAAATAAAGAGCATGAACTTGATCTGAACAACCAAGCCCCTCAATACATGGCAAATGCCTCCTTTTATAGGCCAAAATTCGGAATTATTGATTTGATGACTAATTGTTGAGTGGGTGGCCACCTTTTGACTTGGTGAAAATCCTTATCTTCTTGTCTTAATAAAACAAAAATGCTAGCATCAGAACTGGGTCCAGATGTCCAAATGAAAGTTCTGCGATATTCTCTTAGATTTCCAGCAAAAAAAAATATGAGGTCATTTGGACTTCTAGAACTCAAGATATGGGTTGAACACTGAATAGTGTTTGGGCTGCAGGACAGCTTCAGACTTCTCCGTTGTTGCTATAATTTGGACTTGAAAACGGCCTTCTTAGATCTTGATGTCCAAATGAAAGTTGTAGGCCTATGTCTTATCAAATCTCTGTAAAAATGTCAGCTCATTTGGATATCTAGAACTCGAGATATGGGCTAAACACTGAACAGTGTTGGGCTGCAGGACAGATTCGGACTTCTCCTTTCTAAGCTTCACCCTTCTTTATCTTCAAAATTTCAGTAGTTGAATTCATCAATCAATTCTTTGATTTATGTGATATGCCTGCATTTAAGATGAATATTTACCATATATTTAGGGTATTTTATAGTATTAGACTTGTTATTATAAAACATGCTTTAGTTAAGGAGTTATTGATACTTTAAGTGCAAAATGATGATATAAACCCTTGATAAACATGCACTTTTAAGTACTAATCACGAAGCATGGAAACGCTTTAACAGTGTGCATCCTGACTTTTCAGTTGAATCAAGAAATGTCCGTCTTAGGTCGTGTACAGATGGATTCAACCCATTTAGGTCATTTGCTGCTCCCTATTCTTGTTGGCTGGTCATACTCACAGTTTATAACTTGCCACTGGGAATGTGTATGAGGCCGGAGTTCATATTTTTATCTACTGTCATACCCGATCCAAGCAGCATGGGGCGGAATATAGATGTTTGTCAATGGATATGTTTTCCATACTAAAGAATACGGGCAAGGAAGAAAGACATACAATTGCGGTGTTTATGTTAAGGGATCCACAAGTAATGAGTTAGAAGTTGACTACTATGGTAGATTAGAAGAGGTCGTCGAACTACAATATCATAGCGAGCAGAATAAAGTGTTTTTATTCAAATGCTATTGGTATGACACGACGGACAGAGGAATCAGAGTTGATCCGCACCATGGTCTGGTCGAAATCAACTCAAAAGCTAGACTCCGCAACATAAACAATGTCTTTGTTTTTGCAAAGCAATGTCAACAAGTTTATTACACATACACCCCTTCATTTAGAAAGGATCGATCAAAAGTTGATTTGTTGTCCGTTTTAAAAACAAAACCACGAGGTCATGTCGAGATTGTTCAGAATGAGAACGAAGACACAAGTGTGTGAGATGAAGTCTTTCAAGTTAGTAAGTTGGTTGAACCATATCGAGTTGCTCCTTCGATTGAATTGGAAGTGTCGCACGTGTGCGGCGGCGCGGCGATCATCCACCCTCAAGGAAAAATCGGAATATTTATTCTTGGAAAGTAGGGAGAGACAAGGAATTCTTGTCTCTACAAGTAAAAATATGGACTGGGAGTCGCCACCTAGTATTCTGGTTACTAGGAACCTTAACTGGTCTTCTTTAGAGATCGGGTACGGAGACTGGTTGCGTAAAGGGAAGGTATTAGCACCCCAACTACGCCCTACCTAAGGTAGGCTGCATTGTTTTAATGTCTGATAAAATCTAAAATTGTGTTGTGGTTTTTTTGAATTGTTGGTTCGTTTACGGTTTAAGAAAAGTCATCCTCTATAAGGAGATCCTTATCTTTATCGGGTAAAAAACTAACTATTCGAAGTCGTCAAAAGAAAATATCTTTTTAATATCAGGAATACGATTTACGTATAAATTCATAATCCCTGATACTAAAATCAAACAAAATAAAATATTTTGTTGTTTTTGAGATTTTGGCCAATGTTCTCTTGACTTTAATAAACTGGTTATTAAAGCCAAAATGCATGCTAAAATATTGTTTTTTGACATGAAAAATACGATATGATATTTTAGATTTGAGACACTTGGCCGTATGCACAAAAATGTTTTTTTTAAGTTTTTTGTATTTTTTTGAAAGTTTGTGACAAAAAAAACCGGGTATTTTAATACCCGATTTGTATTTTTTTCGACATAAAAATACTACCCGATATTAATAAAAATAACATAAATAAAAAATGGAAACATCATAAATATTTTTTAAAACAATAATATTTTTTTAAAAAAAAACAAATCGGTCGGATCAGGCCCAATTGCATGGGCCGGGCCAAACCTGGCCCATTTACATGGGCTGGCTGACGTCCCAGCCCAGGCCCAAATGGCTGGTACTGTGCACACAGTAATCGGGGTTACTGTGCACACAGTAACCAGTGAATTAATTTGCCAAGTTACTGTGCACATGCACAGTAACCGGGCAATTAATTCATGGTTTGCAGAACGTGCACAGTGCACGTTCTGCATGCAAGAAGATGAACAGTAAAACGAGATAAGGGGTTGAGGGCTGACCTGTGGTGGCTGTCGTCGATGGCGGAGCTGCTGGTGGCGACAGGAAGCGGCGCTGACGGTGGGGTGGCCGGGGTTGCTCTGCGTTTTCCTTCTCTCTCTCCTCTGTGTTTTTTGTTCTCTCCTCTGCTGCTCCTTCTTCTTCTTCTTCTGTGTTCTCCCTTCTCTCTCTTTTCCCCTCTCTTTGCTCTCCCTTCTCTTCTCTTCCCCCTCTCTCGGGTCTCTTTTCTTTTTTTTTCTCTTTTTTTTTTTCTCTCGGCCCTCCCCTGTATTTATAGGAAAACAGGGGAGGGCAACGTGCTGGGGCGGCCACTGTTGGCCGCCCCCTCCACTACCTTTCAACAGATAAAAAGCCAGGCAAGTGGGTGAATTGTGGGCGTCTTATTGCGCCAAAGCCGGGAAAGAAAGTAGGCGAAAAGAGAAGAAAAAAAACGATTCTTCTCCCTGTTCTCTGCGCGTCTAGGGGAAAAAGATGATGATGCCATTCAAAACGGCACCGTTTTGGGTTCTTTTTTATTTTTATTATTATTTTTTTTTTAAACAGTGCATGAAACGGCGTCGTTTCATTTGAATGGATTTGGCGCCAAAACGCGTCAGATTCAAATTTCGGCCCTCCATTTGCGCGCGTTTTACAATTTAGTCCTTGGTCTCGGATTTCTTCAATTCAGTCCCTAATTGGCCATTAAACCTCAATATTTATGCAATTAAGCCCCTGATTTAACCAAATTAACTTCCAAAAATTATAATTTGACCCTAGAAAATTAATTTCTCCTAATTAAAGCCCAAATTAACTCCAAAATCAATTTTTCTTGCAATTAAAATCTTCATAAATGCAATTAAACCTTTAATAAAATTTCATTGAGTCCATAAACTTCTGATTTTGCATTTTTCTTCCACAAATTGAATTTTCTTTATCATCGGGGCTCTCATCAGTCAATGATATACTGTCAAAAATTAATTTTTTATTTTTGAACATCCTCAATCAATTTTTGAGCATTTTTAGGGCGCTCTGGCATTTTTTCACTGTTATATTTTTTGATAATATATTTTTTGAATTTTTTTGTATTTTATTATTTTTTATGTGGGGACCCAAAAATGGGTTACAACAGGAAGAAAAATCAAATTTTCGTGCTCTCGATGATAGTCTTATTGATATTGACGCAGAGGAGTTGAATGTTGTTCTGAGCTCTAGCGGACAAACAAATGTAGATGAAGAAGATGATATCCATATTGAAGATTGTGATGAAGGTGATGACAATTCAATTGATGAGGGAGAAGAAGACAATTTCGACTAACTACAATTCTTTGTCGTATGTAAAACCCTTTTTTCATGTAATTTAGATTATGGATGATATATTTTGTAACATAAAATATTTATTGTTTAAGCACTGTTGTTATGGTTTTATGCGATGGACAGTTTATCATTTAAGTTTTTGTAGGAAGGTAAATAGGCAATACAAATACAACCTTTCCTGTAACATGCAAACTTACCGACGACCATACCGACAGACTCACATCCGTCGGAATCTAACACAGAGAGTTGCAAATAATTACACGAAATGCCACAATCACCGACGCCGTTACCGACGGATTCACCGACATAAATATCAACGACCTCACATCTGTGGGTATCTCACAGAAAGTTCGCAAATAATTACACGAAATGCCACAATCTCTGACGCCTTTACCGACGAATTCATGTCTGTCGGCATCTCACAGAGAGTTCAGAAATAATTACGCGAAATGCCACCATCACCGATGAACTTACCGACGTCATTATGTCTGTGGCATCTCACAAAGAGTTCGGAAATAATTACGCAAAATACCACATTCACTGACGCAGTTACCGACGGATTCACCAACATACATACCGACGACCTCACATCCGTCGGTATCTCACAGAGAGTTCGCAAATAATTACGCGAAATGCCACAATCACCGACGCCCTTACCGATGGATTCATGTCCGTTGGCATCTCACAGAGAGTTTGGAAATAATTACACGAAATGCCACCATCACCGACGAACTTACCGACGTCATTATGTCCGTCGGCATCTCACAGAGAGTTCAGAAATAATTACGCCAAAATGCTACAATCATCGACGACTTCACCGATGTATAGATATTCGTCGGTAATTTGTCGATGGGCAAATTTTACCGACAAAACTACCAACAGAATGTTCGAATTCCAAAGGGTCTACATTGAATGAGCCTCTGACCGAGTCAGAGTACCGACGGACCGCGAAAAATATGGAGGGTAATTAAAAAAATCTGTGCAAAATTAAAAAATTGGCAACGGATTTTTAGCAAGTTACCGACGGATTTAATTTAAATAATAATAATTTTTTATTACCGTCGGTAAAACTGCCCTATAAGTTCTTGCGGCCGCCCCTTCAGTTCATTTTTTCTTCTCCTCCGTTTCTCACCTTAGAATTTTGATTTTTTTCCTCTCAAATCTTCAAGCTTTGTTGAATCTCTAGCAAGCTTGGTTGTGAATCTTGATCACATTAAAATGTATGTGTTTTTTTCTATTTTATTTTATTTTATTTATAGTTATTTTTATGTTTTTTTTTGTTGTATTTTTTTGTAATGTAGATAAAGTTTTTGTTTCAACACATTATTAAGGTATGCATATTTCTTCCCTAAAGTCTATAGTTGTTTTTTGAATTTATTGAATATTTTTTATTGTTGTATTGGCATAATTGTTATTAGTTAATTTGTTGAATATTTGTTGTTAATGTTGAATTTACCTTAGAATTAGTAATTGCATATGTTAGAATAATTAGTAATTTTACTCTATTATTGCATGATTTGTGTTTAATTATTTCCATTGTTTTTAATTGTTAGTTTATAATATTTTTTTTAATTTATTGAATATATTTTATTGTTGTATTGACATAATTATTGAATAATTTGTTGAATTATAATTGTTAATGTTGAATTTACCTTAGAATTAGTAATTGGATATGTTGGAATAATTAGTAATTTTTTTATATTATTGCCTGATTTGTGTTTAATTGTTTCCATTGATTTTAATTTTTAGGCTATAATTCTTTTTTAATTTATTGAATATATTTTATTGTTGTATTGGCATAATTATTTAATAATTTGTTGAATTAATATTGTTAATGTTGAATTTACCTTAGAATTAGTAATTGAATATGTTGGAAGAATTATTAATTTTACTCTATTATTGCATGATTTGTGTTTAATTGTTTCTATTTATTTTGAATTTATTGTTTTGTTGTATTGGCATAATTATTGAATAATTTATTGAATTGTAATTGTTAATGTTGAATTTACCTTAGGATTAGTAATTGAATATGTTGGAATAATTAGTATAGATTGGGTCAATTGGTTGTGGCTATTGTTAATATTTGCAGGTTTGTGAATTTGGATAGTATCCAGTATAGGGGAGGTGCTGCCGAATTGTTTTAACATTTGAATTTAATTATATAATTATTTATATAAAATTGGTTAGATGCGCAGAATGAAAACCAGAGCTTCACGTCCGGTCGCATCAAGTTCGTCTAGCAGCGAGGATGATATTTCCTTAGGTGCCTCTCAAGAAAAGGCACCTACACCACCTGCGCCGTCAACCGATGATGCCTCTTCCAATGTTGTTTCAAAGCGCAGAAGCGGCGAGCCTTCATAGCGGAATCAATTTACCCGCAAGTACGAGGCACAGTGGAAGGACGATCTTTCGATGTAAGTTTGTTAAGGTTTTAGTTTTTTTTAAAAAAAAAATTTTAACATAATTTATTAAGTAATCACTATTTAATTAATTTCATTTCTTTTCAGGTTCACAAACATTGAGGTCGCCCGAGTAATATCATTGGCGTTTAAATCGTCGATGGAGATTCCATTGTTTCAATGGAGTCAGATGTCCAGGCATCCTGAATGGATGCCTCAAATCAATGCATGGTTTTCCAGATTTCAGGTTCGTGTTAATATATAATTTTCAGCTTATTTCAAATTCTTAATATAATTGTAAATAAATTATTAACATTTTAAAAAATTATTTTTTTATACACAGAATCGATTCTGCTAGAACGAGGAACATAACACTGTTATGAGGAGGGTGTGGGAAAATCATGCGGCAACTAGGTAACATCGAAAACAATACAACTTTTTTTTTACAAAAACATTTATGTTTCGAAATGTAATTTTTGCTTGCGTGAAGTAGGTTGCGTGATTTTTGGTACGAAGCCCAAAAAAAGGCAAAAAAAACTGCGAGGGATAAAGGGTTCCAAGGTTGGAATGATGTTGCGGTTTGAAGGGATTTCAAACCGATATACTTCCCAGAAGATATATGACCGCACTATCTTCAGCACGTGATGTCTGAGCAGTTCACACGACGCTCACAGTCTGGTGTTGGCAACCGGAATCGGCCAATTCATGGCTCGGTGACAACGCACACTGGCGGCTCCGTTCCGTTTGCTGCACATGCGAAACGGATGGTAAGATTAATTTAAATGAAATATATCGTTCAATTAATTTGTTGTTAATAAATTTTTTACATTATAGGCTACGTCTCTTGGACGTGAGCCAAGCCCTATGGAGTTGTTTGTGGAGACGCACGTGCAAAGTCAAGACCGCCAAAAGGGGGCGCAATAGTTCGTTGACAGCCATGCTCAACATTTTGTGGTATGTTTGTTCAACCATTTTATTTTGTAAGTTATTTTTATGTTTATTGAATTGAATATGATGATTACTTTTTTTATTTTCAGGAGACCTATAATAATCGGTTGAGGGAGAGATACGGGGACGATCCTTTGACCCATCCAGAATTCGATCCGAATTTGTGGATGGAGGCTAGATCGTCAGATGGACCCGATAAAAATCGAGTTTATGGGCTCTCCAACACTATGGCCGATAACTTGTGGTCGGCCCGTAGTGCTTCAACAGTCGGGAGCTCCCAATCAGTATCGAGCTCCCAATCTAAGGAGTTCATGGCCTTGCAGCAACACACGGCTCTGCTCACCGAAAAGTACGACCACCTATCATAGGCGTACACACAACTCAAAGAACAACAAAGAGTGGCGTCCGAACAACAAAGAGCGGAGTCTAAACAACACAAAGCGTAGTCTGAACGACAAAGAGCGGCCTATGAAGAGCTTCGTGAAATGATCATGAACATGGCACAAGGTGGAACATGTGCGCCAAATCCTTTTTGGCCGAATAACCGCCAGCCTCCTCCTCCTCCTCCTCCTCCTCCTTTATATTAATTTTTAATAAACATTATTTACATTTAAAATTTCGTTTAATGTTTTTTTGAAACACATTCATTTTGTAATGAATATTATTTATCTTTCATTTTTTTGTTTTTGATGCTTAATATAAATTTTATTTGCATAATTGGTTTTTATTACCATTAATTTATATCATTTTAATGTATTCTAAATAATTAAAAAAAACAAATTAAAAAAAAAAACAATTACAAAGGGCTTTACCAACGGACTACATCCGTCGGTATATGACAGTGGCTGCTACTATCACCAACAAATATCCATACGGATACATTCAGTCGGTATTCCATACACTCACCGACAAAGTTACCGACGGAAATAATCCGTCGGCATTTGACAGTAGTTGCCAAACATACCGACAAATTTACAGACGGATGTATTCGGTCGGTATTTCAAACCCTCACCGACAACTTTACCGACAGATATGGGTCGTCGATCATACACTATATCACCGACGGAGTATTTTCCGTCAGTATATTTCAAGTGGGAAATAGCGACGGAATGTGGAATCACCGACAAAAGATAATCCGACGAGCATATTCCGTCGGAAATTTAGTTGGTAAATAGGTTACCGACGAATCTCAGTCACACACCGACAGAATATTTCCATCGTTAAATTGTGAAATCTTGTAGTGGTGTTTCTATTATTGTTTATCTAGACACAAAATATTGTGAATTTAAATAGTATAATGGTATAGTTGTCCTTGCCACAGAGAGTTGCGAGAACAACGAAAAATGAATGGGGTTGTTTTTTCACTGGGATGCATTTGATATTAAAAAAATGGTTGGGGAGAAAATGGTCAGTTTCAGTTTTGGTGGGGCTGCAAGCCCTAGAACATGGACAATTGGCGCTGGGGCTGGCCATGTAAAGAAGATGTGGATACGAAGTTAAATCTCCCAGCTATAAGATCTTGCAAGAAATGAGGATTTTGTGTCAACTCATCGGCCATAAGATCAACAGAAGTAGTGATGTTAACCTTGGAATGTGCTGGGATCAAGTCTGCCTGAATCGGAACTTCTGCCACAATGACTCCATGGTAATCAACATAAGCTGTGCTGTTGGTGAACTTGAAGCTCCCATAATTAGGATTGTCAATGGTGATAACCATGCCTCGGGTGACGTTCAGTGTCACATTTGGAGAGCCACCGAATTGGATGTTCTCGAGACCAACAGGGTTGGCTATGATACTGGGATTTTTAGGCTTGAATACTGTAAGCGCTAAGGTAGTGAAAATAGCAGCGAGAATGATGATGAAAATTGTCGTCACACCACAGCAAATCTTGAAGCCTCTCATCCGAGTCATGGTGTAATGAGATTGAGATCAATACTGACCTGGCTCTGGTACTTAAGTCAGGCAATAATTAAAATTACACAGCTCAGAGAGAAGATTTGGCAGAAAAATATGCGACTATGGAGATTGGAAATGTGGTGTTGTCTGGCTAGAAACTGTGGTATTTACACTTAGAGGGGTCATGTTGCTGTCGATTAATACTATTTTGGCAAAGGTTGAATGCTAAATTTATGCCTTTAATGTGCAAGTGCATAACAATCTGTGTAATTTGGACAGACATATCTGTATGGCCAAAAGTAGTCATCATGCTCATTTTTGGATCAATGGAAGAACAATTGCACAAGGAAAGGAAAACAAACAAGGAGCCCAAAGTTTGTGGTAGAGAAATTTCTTTTAGATTTCGAGAAATTCTGCTAGTTGTACGCTTGTAGTAGACTACAATTCATGATTCAAGGGGGCAATAAAGAATGCTAGAATAATTTCTAGTCCATTGGACTTCTAAATCGGTGGCCCATGTTATCAAAAATGGCTTCTTTTTCTTTCTTTTTTTTTTTTAATTAATGTTGGTGTCTAAGTCAACTTACGCGTACCTCGACTAATCTCAAGGATCCTGACATTAACGACCATGTAAGTTTCTAGTAGTTCTGAAATTTATCTGATCTCTAGAAAACAAACCTAGAATTTGATTAGTTGAATTATACCGCTCAGAGTTTTTTTTTTACTATTTTTATTGATAACTATACTATTAGTACATTACCATCTTTATATATTTTCTTTATTGGGTATATGAACTTTAATTGTTCCTTTTTACTTTGACATTTGCTAAAGAGAAATTTCAATGTTGGTGCACCAACTTTTAGTTTTTCTCAATTAAGTACATGAACTTTTATTTTTATTTTTTTCTTTTGATATACCAAGTTTTCCCATTGTTCCAATCAAATACTTTAGAGCATGATCTTATTGCATGATAAAATCAAGTGAGTGCTAAGCTGGAAACAAATTGTAGGTGTAGAGCTGAGGTTTGGTCTTCAGACAATTTGTTTAACTTTAAACATTTCGAGACTTAATGAATTTCTCCCAAAATGAAAATTGAAATATTCGAGGATTTGTCATGATTTTATGTAAACGCTCAAAAACCATACAAAAAAGCAAAGGCGGCACAAGAGATATGAGTGACACACACCTCTTTGTTTTTTTAAAAAAAAATTATATTTTTTTATTTTTTTTCTTTACTTCAAATTAATATTTTTTTAATATTTTTAAATTATTTTAATATAATAATATCAAAAATAATTTTAATAAAAATAAATAAATATATATATATATATTATTTTGATATATTTTTAAACAAAAATTACTTTAAACAACAAATTTTTATTATACTTTCAAACACTTCAAATCAACTTCAAATAAATAAATAAAAATCCAATCTAAATAGAATGTTATTGGATACTTGATAGGCCACGTCCGATTGTCATTCTTAAAATAGAGTTCTTGTTCAAACATATAAAGTGTTAATATAAATATATATATATATATATAGTTTTCCATTATTTAAAACTATATAAAATATTAAAACTAAATTGAGTTATATTTGTTTGTTTTGATGAGTTTGTAAGAATTTTTAAGTTACTAAAAAAATCCAAGTTTCTAATCCTAGTTTAGCTTTTTTTTCAAAGTCAATTTTTTAACCTAGTTGAAAATTGATCAAGTAAATATTTAAATGATTTAATTAAAAATTTAACTTAGATTAGTTTTAAATTGACCTAACAAACCAAATCGAGTTTAACAAATATATCATTTTGCATTATTAAAAAGAAAAAATAAAAATAATAACATAAATTAACTCATCAAGTTTTATTTTAACCGGATTAATATCTTAAACAATCATATTAAAAATTTAATATAAGCTAAGCCACTAAATTTTTAAATTAACCTATTGGATCAGATTGGTTTGACTCGCCTGTCAAAGAATCATTTTAACTCAATAACATTAGATGTTAAATGACGTACCAATACATGATTTATATTATTCTCTAACACATCCTCTTAAATGAAAACATTTTGAATTTAAAACTTATTTGGTCATTAAAATTTTAATATCATATTAAAGAATCATCTTAATATAATAACTTAAGTTGTTAAATAAAATATTAAAATATAATTTATATTATTTTCTAATATTATTTATAGTTTTTAATTTGTTAAAATT
Source organism: Populus davidiana (assembly GCA_030145905.1). Classification (NCBI taxonomy): domain Eukaryota; kingdom Viridiplantae; phylum Streptophyta; class Magnoliopsida; order Malpighiales; family Salicaceae; genus Populus; species Populus davidiana. The sequence continues at coordinate 20,940,314 of CM057790.1, forward strand.
AGATCAAGTTTAACAAGCAGCCCTTCCTGCTTAAAAAAAAAAAAGGCGAGAGTAGAAATAATAAAAAGAGCAAAACGACGGTAGTGGCAGGAGTGTGAAGAAGTCTCCTACCACTACCACGGTGGAGAAGTAAAAATCAGAATCTTTCGCATTGGTGGACAGTCAAAGTCAACGATGGAAAATTAAAAAAAGTAAAAGACCAAAACCATGCATTATTGTATTGATAGGTCAAAAGAGAAAGGGAAGGGCAATATAAGGGCACATTACGCGGCTAGCTGAAGCCTTGTCATTTCATAAAAGCAAGAGAGCAATAGCCTTCCTCACCGTTTTAAGAAGAATAATCAAACGTCCAAAAGTAATGATTAATATAACAATGCTTTGCTTCTTCTTCTTCTTCCATTCTACTATTTTTAGTCTACTATTTTTAGTCTACTTTTTTTTATCCTCCACCAACCCAATATAAATCTTGTGGCCTAGATTCTAGGTCTAGGTATAGAAGGTTGATTCAAATTAATTTGAATTTTTATTTTTATTTTTTTTAATTTAATAATTTTTATTTTATTTTTCAATATTTAATTGATTATTAAAAATTAAACTTTATAATTTATTTTTATTTGCTTTCTATAGAGTTATCAATATCTGTTTCATGAATTTATTAGATTAATTCAGGTTAATCTAAATTGATATAATATGTCGTTATCTTAATATTTTTTTAAAATTTTCTTTCAATATTTATCATTTTAATATTTAAAAAAATATCTTTCAATATATTTTAGATTTTGAATTCATAATTAAAAATGAAAATTTACTAGAAAGCATGTTAGCAATGCTAAAAAATTATTTTATATATTAAAAAAAAAATTAATCCGACCTGTTGTATAGTTCAGTTAAGTAATCTAGACTTGAACTACATAATAAACAGAAATTATATGTTTTTGATGAAAAAAATGATAAAATTAAAAATAATGAGGATGGGGCATGATACATGCCTTACATCTGTAGGAATCTGAATCCAAAAAAGCATGGGTTTATATATATATATATGGTTTAAATGAATTAATTAATAGGTGTGGATCCTTCAAAGGGGTAGGTGTTGAGGAGAAAGTGTTGAGAAGAATGGTGCCGGGCTGCCATTGGCCTGCATGTCGATAGGACACAAATCGAATGTTTTGAAGGGTGAAAAAAATGTTCCTTCTGTCGGAGCTCCTTGTTCCCTTTTGCTTAGAGAAAATAAAGAGGACGGACGTTGTTAAAATAATAAAAATAAAGAAAAAGCTTAAAAAGAATTTTATATTCAACATATTCCCAATTAAGAATTTATGCCCCCTCCACGGATTAAGAACCAAACTCAATCATAGTATATGGTATACATAAAATGCATTCATATTAAGCTTTTTTTCTATATAAAAAAAATATCTGTAAATATTAGGTTTGTTGGATTTCTTTTGTCATTACTTTTTTTTTGTTTCATGTAAGGTTGAAGTTGGAATTAATATTGAATAATTCCATATCTATAAGCACTAATTCTTTACGTTATTTATTAATTTTTATAGTATATTTTGATTCATGGTTACATTAAAAATATGTACTCATGAGTAAATATCTTGATCCTTGTCCAAATTCAAAATAATCATACGAATTCAAATTGAATTATTAAGGATAGTTTGGTTAGAATAAATTTAATCATTAATTTCTAATGAGCGTTTAGAAACGCAGTTGTACCTATATATTTTGCATCGTTTTGATACACTGATCTTAAAAATAATTTTTAAAATTGAAAAAAAATTATTTTTGATTAATTTTGATACGAAAAGCACTTTAAAAAACAACCACAACCATACTCTCAAATAATCCTCAATATAAATAAAACAAAACTTTATAATGTCTCGTCAACTTATTAAACGTTTGTTGACAACATTATTTTATAACTTGTTATACTTTTTATCGGTTAAGTTAAGGGTCCAAAATATAATATATATTTGCATCCTTCCGATCCTCCTTCATCTTTAAATCCTAATATTTCCAATAAAAATATACAATTAATTATCATTTGATCCTATTTGAAAAACAAAATTAGTATTTTTTTTTATTACAAATAAGTGGTTCGAACTCAAGACTTTTAGAAGAGGAGGCAGGATTTAATATTCTACGAGTCAATCCAAATGGGACTCATTCTAGTTTATACATGGGAAATTCTATGAAAAATAATAAATAACCAATAATTTCTTTGGATTTTGTTTAAGACCAATAGATTCATCATTAAATTTTTCCTTTTAAATAAACTCACTTCCAAACTAAAAGAAAGGGGAAGAATAAATAAAAATTATTTGAATGCTATTTAAAAAAAAAAACATATTGTGGATAACACAATTAAATATGCTTTTTCAAAAATAAAAATTATAAAAATATCATGTAATTTAATAATAACTAGATGGGTGGTCTTGGTTCAAGCCAAAAAAGAAATTACATAAAACAAAGAATAATATTTTTTTTCAATTTAGGTCATGGACCAGATAAAATGGCTTCATCTATATATATATAAACAACTAAATACAACTACATAGACCAAATTAAAAAAATTAAAAATGATCATGATGACCTGCATAAAAAGAATATTTTTCAAAAAAAAAAAAAAAATTTGAAGCTCAATTCCTAAACAACCTAATATTGGATAACAAACTTTTAAAAAAAAATGATTCGAGTCAATTTGATTTAGCATGTCAAACCCGCGACTGGATTGTGAAGTCAGAATAATCTCATAAAAAACAAATAAAAAAAATTACGATGTCTAATTTTTAAATTCAAATATAGAATGATGAAATTAAAAAAAAATTAGCAAAAGGATAAGAAAAACACCAATAAATCCCGGGTAAGGGAGTCAAGCCCTATGAACCAGATCATGCGAATATAATAACCTGATAGAAGATAAAACAAGAAAAGTTAGGAAGCTCAATTCTCAAGTTAACTCTAATTTAATATTGACACAATGTTAAATGACTAAAAAAAAAATAAAGGATTAAAATGAAAAAAAAAAACTCAAGGAAAAAAAATTCATTCACAATGGAAGTTCTTACATGTTACAATAAATCACTAATACCTCTTAATTTTTTATTAATTAAATTATATGTACTTTGTCAAGTATAAAACTTCCTCTTAGCTCTAACTTTATCCCTTTTTGACAAGTTAGGCTTCGAGAGGATGGAAGGGTGTGATAGTCAATTTTGCTTAGCAAGGAAAAAGAAGCTTTCTGTCCTTTTTGCTTTGCATTTTCCTCTTGGCGAACTCTATAGCCAATGCAAGCAGAATCATCGGTCAAAAATATTATCATGAAGCTTTTGGCCTCTTTTTTTTTAATTATTATTATTAAAAAAGAAAGTGGTGGCGTGTTCCCATTTTGTCTACTCTTATGTGGGACTACCATGCATACATTAGTTTATTTACGAAAAATTGTTTTTTTACGAGTTAATTATTAATAATATTCGTGATCAATCTAGTGGGTTTCATGTCAAACTATATAAAAATTAACTTAATTAAGTCTAAATAATATAATATGTCAATTCACAACCTCATTAATACAATTAAAATTTAAGTAAAATAAATTTTAAAATAATATCATTTTATTTATAAAAACAAATCTTAAAATAAAGTCAATTTAGATTGATTTATATCAAAATTGACCACCCAAACTAAAAATTGAAAATAATATTATAGGACGGATTGAGTTTTATAAATATGCTTCACTCAATAAGCTAAAATTTCTCCAAGAACAAGTAAAATTAAACATTACCACTACCCTCTTATCTATTGGTGGTGAAAGCCTATACCTTATAAGCAATCATGCTTAGAATTTATTTTGAAATGTAATAAAATAATATTTTTATTTATCTTTTTAAATTTATTTTTAATATTATTATATAAAAATAACTTGAAAATATTAAAAAAATAATTTGAAGTAAAAAAATAAAATAAAAATTCAATTTTGTTTTTAAAAAAGTTTTAAAACACAAAAACAAGAATTATCTTTATGGTTTTAATAGCTGCTCTGTCCTGCTAGCTAATAACTATTGTTGGTGATACAACATTCTTCTATATATAAAAAAAAATAAATTAAAAACGAGATCATAAAGTCAACTCTTTATGTGGATGCATGAAGGGGTGAGAGGTGGATGTTTATGTCTCAAAATAAATAAATGAATGAGTCCCTCTAAGCCTTCTAATCGACGTCCAGGTTAATAATGGAAAAGTCAATATTATTCTAATACGTCATTTTTGCTAATTAAATCACAGAAATATTAAAATATTTTCCTATACTTTTAAGAATAAATTAGTTAGATGTTTGGCAATTTACAAAAGAGCGAGAATGACATTACTCATTATTTGTTTTTTAAATGATTAGATTTTGAAAACATTGATAATATTTTTAAATTTAAATTAGAGTGATTATTTTCGGTTTGCTTTGATTTTCATAAAAAAAAATATCCAAACTGAATTTTTGTTTTAAAAAAACCAAAATCGAACCAAACTGGTTCAAACTGACCGATTTTGATTCGGTTTAGTTATTTTAGACAAAACTTAATTTCGCTCAGTTTTTCAATTTGACTCGGTTTTTGCTAGGTTTTTTTTCTTTGTTTGGATTTGATTCGGTTTGATTTTTTTATTTTCAGATTTATAAAACTGAAACCGAACCGGTCGTTTTTTTCAAAATTTTAATTGGTTTAATCGGTTTTTTTTCACGGTTCGATTTTTTCAGTTATTGTTTTCTGATTTAATCGGTTTTTCAATTTTTTTACTCACCTCTAATTCAAATAGATAAATCTAATGACTTGATAATCCAAAATTTAAATTAATTTGAGTTTTAAATTAAATAAAACAGTAGTTGATTCATTCCAATCAATTATCTAATTAAGATAAGAAGTGTTTGATTTATTTTTTTTAAAATATTATTTTAATTTTAAAAAATATTGTTTTAAATTCATTCAAATCAAATCATACAAAATAAAATAACCATTATTTTAAGAAAATCAGTTGCCAAAACACCATTGATCAAAAGTTCAAAACTTGAAATACGATGCATAATTATATCAATTGAAAACCCCGAATTTTAATCTTTTTGGATAAATAATTTATAATTATTCAATTGATTTAAAAATTCAAAAAAACTCTTGTACGTGATCTATGAGGTAAAGTCGAAGCAAAAAACAATACCAGTTATTCAGGGAAGAAAGTTGAGCCATCAAAATCGCCGAACCTCTTTGTTTCCCTCACTCTCTCTCCCCGAAATTCAACGGCTGAAGACAAGTTCCGCACAGAACCTGGGAACTCCAAACAGCCGTTGGTTGATCTTGATTCTCTTTTTGTTGGAGCAAATTCAATTTGGCAAGACAACCTCTTTTTTATCACTTCCACTGTCAAGTCACCCACTTAAATTCTATCACCACCATCATCACCATCACCAACCACGAAACATTGTATTCTTTGGCCTTTCCATCATAAAAAAGATCAAAACTGAAGAGGGTTCTTGTTCTTTTGCTAATTCAATCCCTTTGAACAGAAAAGAGTTGGTTTTCTTTTTTAATTCTTGAACCACCTAGCTGGTTCTTGGAAATTCCTTGTAGATTGTTTTGCGTTTGCGTTAACAGAAGATTGGCAAGAGTGAGAACATGTTGAGGTTTAAGGAGTTTTGGACGAAGAAAACATTGGTGGCCCTTGGGTTGGGACAGTTTCTCTCTCTCCTCATTACTTCTACTGGATTTTCATCCTCTGAACTTGCTAGAAGAGGTGCAGCTCCAGTTTTCTTCTTTCTCAAGCATTTAATTTTTATGTCTTTTGCTTGCTCAGAACTCGTTTCCTTCTTCGTCCCCCGCGTTGTCATAGCTGTTTGTTTAGATGATGATGGTTGTCTTGTGAAGGAAATCTTAAGTTTGAATGCAAAATCTCAACTTTGTTGGTTTTTTTTTTATACTGTAGTATTCTAACTTGGTTCTAATTCAGGAATTAATGCACCAACTTCTCAGTCCTTTCTAAACTACGTCTTGTTGGCCATTGTTTATGGAAGTACTATGCTTTATCGGAAGCAAGCACTTAAGGTGATTTTCTTTGCTTCATCTTCTTACTTCAATTTTTTCTTCTATTTTTTCCCATTATTTAGTAGATGTAATTAGTTTAGTATATAATTTAAGTGGTACTGAACTCATTTTCTGAGTTTACTTCTATCATTGGAGCTTTCATGAGGGCTGGGAAGTGATTGATTAGAATTAATGTCTTCATTGGATGTTCGTATTTAAGCTACAGGGATGGAGTTGATAGCGAAGAATTTTTGGCTCAAATTTCTTTTTTTGTTGAATGGTCTTTCTTTGTTTTCATCTTTCTTGACTGCAATTTTAATATTAGATGTTGATGTTTTTGGATCTCCTTTTGGAATTTGTGCAGGCAAAATGGTACTACTATGCGATTCTTTCATTGGTCGATGTAGAGGCCAATTTTCTTGGTGAGTCTTTACTCTACTGGTGCTACTGACTGGGTATATATGTTATTTATTTTCTGCTCTACTGTGGACTTTTTAGCTAAACATTTGTACTATATATTTTTCATTTGATTGTAATTTTTTTCCTTTACTGATCCTTTATTTTTAGTATCTACGAGATTAAAGAATCCTGAAGATGTACTAGGAAATTGCATATCTCTTGATTATAAAGCAAATAATCAATTTGGTACTGGTGAACTTTCACAGAAGCCTGTGCATTCTCTCTGATTAGTATCTAGTTGTGATAATATAACGAGAGTAAAGTACTTCAAATAGATATTCTGCACCTTGTGGTAGTGTAAATCATGAAGCGGGTTACTTCTCACGAATTCTCAGCAGCATGGAGTTGCATCTGCTGCTGATGTATCTGTTCTGCTACATGTTTTAAACAATTTGTAGAAGAATTGATAATGGGAACAAGTTATTCTACCTTGATGTCACTGACCTCACTGGCGCTTGCATTTTATTTTTTCAAAAGAAATGCCACTTAGGCCTGTCATTAGTGAAGTATGAATAGTGAATTGTGATTGTTAAAGTGACTCATGCTTATGATAATTGATCTCATCTTCATTCCTGGGCAGTGGTGAAGGCCTATCAATACACATCGATCACAAGTGTCATGCTGCTGGACTGTTGGTCAATCCCTTCTGTTATGGTTCTTACATGGTTTTTCTTGAGCACAAAGTACAGATTCAAGAAAATAGCTGGAGTAGTTGTTTGTGTTGCAGGCCTTGTTATGGTTGTTTTTTCAGATGTTCACACTAGTGATCGATCAGGTAACTTTGCCCTATCTCTTTAATTAATTTTTCTTTAGTGTTTGACTGATGTCTGTTCCATGACCTTAAGTTAAATCATAATGTAGCTTTTGGATGGAATATTTTCCAATTTCATTTAGCTGCCTTTGAGGATAGTACGTTATGTTCGTGTTTTGATAGTTTCACTCACTTGTAAGGTAGGCAAGGGTTGTTTGATTTTTCTCTCATTTCACTCTCTAAATGAATGTGCTAGATAGGAGAATAGTTTTACTATATAGATGTGTGCTTTTGTTCTTGTTCATGAATCTGTGGTTCCTTCTGGGATGTGGCCATTGATAAATTGAGCTTGGAAAGATATTGAAAACAGTATTCCCTACAGCTATAAGCCAACATTTTCTAAGGTATTATCAATTTACCTTGTATTCCTTGATTCTCCTTTCTGGAGATACTGAATGTACTTAAACTCTCATATTTGAGATGCAACTGTAGCATTGTTGTTGTGTACAACATTTCATAACCATTTCCATTACAGTTTGTCTCATAGAATTGAATGATAATCTCTTAACAAGTGGGCTTCTTTCTTGTAGGTGGGAGCAACCCTCGTAAAGGAGATGCTCTTGTTATTGCTGGGGCAACGCTGTATGCTATCAGTAATGTCAGTGAGGTAAGCCAAATTGCGTGCCATAATTTTGTCTAGGTGAAAATCAGTGCTTGTTCTCTGATCCTCCATGCTGCTTCCATTTGGTAGTTGTTCTCTCATGATCTTACTTTTTCAAAGAAGTGTTACTGACTTTTTGTTTAGCTAATTATAGCGTGTATAAATTGATAGTCTTAATCCAACGTTTGTTTTAAGTTTAGGTTTTCAGTTTGGCCTTGGAGGCAGGTTAAAAATTTGTCACCCTCCTATTAATATGTGCTGCATAACTTTTTCATATAAAAAAGGCAACCAAAAACAAAAAGGAAAAGGAAAAACACAGAGAAATGGTGCTTGGCTTTTTTCATTTGAGGTTTAGGTCTGAATTATTTTTTTTGTTTTTTTTTGGAGAGTGATTTAGGTCTGAAGTTGATTTTCCAGATATTGGTTAGAAGATTTCTTATTTATGAATTGTAAATAATTGTTCTCTTAAATAGTTTAAAGTCTTAGTTTTTATTCATCATTTCAAGACAATGGGGGCTTAAAGCAATACAGATATTAAGGATATAAATTGTTATACTTGTCACAGTAAATAGAAAAGGTTTATCTTCATTTATTTCCTTCTGTTATGCAGGAGTTTCTTGTAAAAAATGCTGATAGAGTTGAGCTCATGTCGCTTCTGGGCTTTTTTGGTGCCATAATCAGTGCCATTCAAATGTATCCTTAACTTAATGGCTAAGGTTGATGGCTATGAGGAACATCAGCCTTTCTACTGATGAGTTACTTTAATTTATTCTGTGTAAATTGTCTACGATCGACTTTAAAACTTCATGATATCCAAAACTCGTGATCACTTTGGCTAACTTGATTGTGCCGTTCAATGTTGGTAAATTGTTTAATTGCTTTTGGAAATTGTATCCCTTAGTGATATCTGCAGAAGTATTCTGGAGCGCAACGAAGTTAAATCCATTCACTGGTCAGCTGGGGCAGTATGTTTCTTGTCCATCCTCTTCTTCCAAAGCATATGTATCTTACACTTGTTTTTCCTTTTATTCCTGTTCACATGACTCAGCCATCACAATAGAATGATAGCTTGACATCTGATGTTTAATGGTTCTGTATAGGGGTTGTCTTTGTAATTTGCTTCTGGTGTAAGATGATTCTTAACCAAAATCAATTCAAATACATACATATAATGGCTCAGACGAAAAACATTCAAGAGAAAGATATGAAAATGAATGTGGGATTTTAAATATTCAATTATTATCAATTGGTCTGACATTGTTAGAGAATTGATTTGTCTTTAAATTTAATACATATAGAAGTGTTGAGGATTATTCATGGTTAGAGTTTAACTTTTCATGTTTGCTTTATGTTATTGGTTTCAGGCTCTTCCGTTCTTTGGATTTTCAGTGGCAATGTTTATGTTCTACTCTTTAGTCCCGATCTTGCTTAAGGTATGGATATGAGTTACCATAGAACTAACTAAAACTTTGTAAGAATGTGGGCTGCCTTTGAATTCAAGAACTTGAAATTGTAGTTTGAAGGGTGATGAATGATTGTGAGCTACCTCTTTGAATTGAAAATCTTTTGCAAAATCTGTAGCTTACATGCATTAGATTAAAATCTTCTTAGCATCTAAAGCACCGATTATAGTTATTGAAATCTGTTTTTATCCCTCATATACACTACCAATGGTTAATTTTGGTTTCGCTCTTTTATTAGTCATTAATCACTTTCTAAATTAATGGTGCTTTTCATTTGTTACTTTATCATCCATCGATTTTTAGCACAAATTTGATGTTTTGTGAGATGGTGCCAAGCCAACCATTAAATAGCACATGAATGTGTGAGGAATGCCTACGTTTCAACTTATATAATCTGTGATGGTTTGGTGCTAACATGAAAGGAGCTAATCCATATGCACCAGTTGTGCTTCAGTTATTGCTCAAGCCTGTACTTCTTAACTGATTTTGACATTAAAATTTTATTCTAGACTATCAAGCTGCCATCACCTTCATCCTATGTCTTAAATTCAGAGGATTTGCATTTTTTTTTTTTTTTGTACTTGTTTTTCACCAGCCCAGTAAGGGTACCATCTTATAATTTGTCATAATTGTAACTTTTTAATACTTGCAACGGTAACTTTTGGACAAATGTGAAATTCAGTGATTATCAGAGTTTTATTCAATGCTAGAGGGCAAGAGTTATTTAGACTGACCTCATGGATGGTTTATATTAGTGCATGCATATGCTCACCTAAATATTCTAACTCCCACTATTTACAGATTAGTGGTTCCACGATGCTCAACTTGTCTTTGCTGACATCAGACATGTGGGCTGTTGTGATTCGCATCTTTGCTTATCATGAGAAGGTTTGTTAACTAATAACATAGTATGAATGTGAGAATTCTAGTATTATGCAAGTTCAAATGTTCACACATGGAATTTTCTCACTGATGGGAATATTGATCCAGGTTGACTGGATGTACTTTGTGGCCTTTGCTGCCGTTGCTGTTGGGTTGATTGTTTATTCTGGGTATGCAACTTTTTGGATTTTGCTTTGAATATTTCTCTCCATTTCATATGATAAATTAATAAGAAAAACAGAAATCTCTGGCTTTGCTGTTTACCTCAGCTCCTTCATCAGGAGCACTACCTAGCAAATGAGTGAAGTTCTAGTTTGAATGAACTGTATGTCCTTACAAAGCTCAACCCTGTTAGGGTTACAGAGGTTAGATTATGGAAAATATTTTGGATGAAGTAGGTCTGACAGACTTTTGATACAAGGTTCAAAAAATGGTAATATTTAGCCATGTTAGGTTTGTACACTAGCTTTGCGTTGTTAAGGCTACATGAAACGGACCTTGATGGTGTTTGAGTGGTTAGGTTATTCCCAATTCTGTCATGTTAAGGATGCTCCATTCATTTTAGCTCCCCTTTTCATTCATTGTAAGTTACTTTTCTATGAAGACACTTATCTGCAATATTCCTCATGCTTTGCGGATAAGCTAACATGTATTCACTTGAATTGGAGGTTAGATTTTCCAGGTTTTTTGTTTCTTTTCTTTTCTTTTCTATTTTTCTTTTTATTTTTTTGGCATTTTCTTAGCTTGTGTTTAGTTCATGGTTAAAAATTGGAGGTTAAATTTTAAGAGGTGAAGTGTCAAGGTTTAAAAAAGTAATTGAAGGGTAAAGGTTAAGGATGTTTGGTAGATGCATAAAAATTGTGTAATGATGGGACCCAATTTATTTTAAATATAATTTTAAATTAAAAGAATTAGTTTTCATGAAAGTTTAATAGTGTCACAATCTATGACTGCAGGATGGTCTCTGTTCACTGTCTATTTCTATGAATGCTGCTATTCTTTACATAATGTGATAAAAAGTGTGTTAGTATGGAAGCCCTTCCTAAATCACGACTTTTTCACGGACAACTCAGTTTTGGAAAATGGCTCGCTGGCATGCAGTTGAAAAATGTCTGATATCTCTGAAATTTCTCTGTGGTGTACGGGAATGAAAAATGAATATCACCATTCTTGTCATGTGGTCTCCATCTCATCCTTTGGTAACATGATGATAGGTCATTTTATCTCTTCTGTGAGGAAACCATTTCACATGTGCCCAACTCTTATGTTGTTTATGCAGGGGTGACAAGGAAGAGGATCAACACCATGCTGATGCTGGTGATGAAGATGCAGAAAGAAGTAAACATTTCGACGAGGAGGCTTGTTCTGGAAACCGTGGTCACAAAACTATCCCTGGGAGCTCAAAAACCAGGGATAGTAGTAAGCATGATCTTGCTAGCACCAGCATTGCAGATGAGCAAGACGTTGAGAGCAAGAATGTGGGAAAAGATGTATGGGGGAAGAAATCATAATAAGGCACTTGATGCAGAAAACACTTGAAAAACAAGCTCATGGGAAAAGTCTCAGGAGCTAAAAATGATAATTCAGGATCTGCTTTCAGGGGTTAGAAAGAGCGCACGTCTCACTGCTGCTCCAACAAACTATAGGTGTCAGCAAAGTTGGGGGTAATGGTTAGCAGAAAGGGAGGGGGGGTCAATAATCCACCAATTTGCAGCTTGGAAGTATTTTTTTATGCATAATTGCAGTTCTTATTTTCGTTACTTTTTACGTTGTATTACACGTTGTTACCTTACTCATATCATCAGTCATAATCTAAAGTATATTTTTAACCTCTCTTAATGTTTAGAATGCTATGGGATTTGTTTCACCAGCTTGACAAATGGTTCATGTCAGAAAACTTTTTAACTATTTTTGGGGGGCAACTGCACAGGATATTAAACTTAAATGGCTAAAAAATACCAAGAGAAGAATTCCAATTTCTCTAGATTTGCCTCCTAGTCTCACCAGCATTAATGGCTAAGCTCAAACATCGTAAGTGCACATCTAAAGATTCCAATTTCTCTAGTTGTTCGTCGAGCTTGAAAACTTAAAAATCTTATTTAAAAATAATTACAGTTAAAAGGAATTTTTATACTGAAAAGTATTAAAATAATATTTTTTTATTTTTAAAATCAACACATCAAAATAATTCAAAATAAATAAATAAATAAATTAAAATTTTTATAGAACAAGATTTGGGCACCTTTCGAAACATTCACTTAAAAGAATGCTGGATTGGGGTGCACAGCATAAAGAAATTTTATCATGTCATTAAGATTGGATGAACAGAGTGGCCCCATCTGGTCCTTTATTGAAATAATGTACAAATATGTTAGTACAACGACCTTTTGCTGACAAATCTCCAGCACATTAAAAAACAAACGGACGAAAAGCGAACCACCTAGCCTGGACTTTATTATAAAAATAAATCTCTTGTTCCCTCGTCAAGGTTAGAAGTATGAGGAGTCCCCAAGCTCATCTTCGTGAGTCTTAAACTTTTTTCGACGAGCCCTGGGGAACAACAGCTGATGAATCTGCTTTTGTGCAGCAGTTTTACAGGTAGCCTGCAAATTATATAGACAAAAAATATCAACAGACGGGCAAACTTTGGTCCTGGATACAGTGTCAAGACATTCATCAATCCATGTCATCAACAATGAACGCCTCTATTAACTTCCAAAGGACCAGAAAAACTTAAATCTTCCTAGCTTTGTACATGTGATCGGTACTGGTTTTCCGGCACAAGTAAAAAGGTGGCAAGAAATGCACATGAATGAAAGCACACATTGCCCTTATAGTACACGAAACGTTCAACTCATCAACGAGTAACATTTCCAGTGCCTCTCATATAAAAGAACTCACATGTACATGTGGAGTAAACAACCTTACATCAGAAGGCAGAAGAATGTGCCACTGTAATGAATTCTACAGATGTGCTCAAAGATCAAGTTTTGGGAGAAACATCAATAGTTTCCCACAGCAGTGAATAAAGGAATGAAACAAAAGCTTCTGACCCAGGCTTGGAAATTCCAGCAAATGATGTTGTTGAAAAATGAATGAGGCACATTCCAGCAAAAAGCAATAGCGAGAATGATGTTTCAAGAAAAATTAGAGAGCTATATGGCACTTGATTGGTACCCAAAACACAAATATGCATCTAGCCAGAAGAAAGGCACTTCAAAGAAAGATTTGCAAAATACTTTTGAAAAGGTCAAGAGGAGAGTGATGGACAACTCAAAAGACGTATCAAGTGATGTGAAATTTTTAAAGACAAATAATATGGCTAATGCCGAGGGACATTTTTGGAATGCGAAGCAACTACTATGCAATATTTCAAAAGAAGTGTTGTACTTTAGGGACCAATGTCAAAAGAGATGAACATGCATTAAACATGCGCATAAAATACCAAAGGTAAAATTAGTTTTCCAGCGAAAATTTAAGCAAATAACACTACTGATTTTTACAAATACATGATGCAAAAGAACTTATTCAGCATATTTGACACTGTTTCAACTTTGGTAAGAACCAGACAATTTGAACAGCTACAACTGTACATTCAGATAGGCTTTCACATCAGAAAATCTATTACCTGACATAACCTGTATAAGTCATTTTCTATTCTACACATCTCAACTGTGCCTTGGATTACTTACCCGGACTTTGAAGGGAAACCGATGAGTTCGTGCTTCCACCCCAGAGAAAATTCTAACATCCATGCCAAGGCTATCAACCCCAACCAAATTAGCTCTCTGTATAAGATCAAAGTGATGCGAACAGTAAATAACTGACCAACTATAAATAACTGATCTTAAGCAGGAATGCAGACAGAAGTTTCTCATAAACGCTGCAGAAGTGTCTTAAATAGAGATACACGAATGTTGCAAATGAGACTCCAATCAAATCCCTATTTCTAATTTTCATCACAATGATTTGATAGACTGGTGTGGTTTTTTTCAGCAAGCCTGATATGGTTTACTACCAAACAAGACCTGATTGAATAGTGCACAGGCAAGATGTATATTTTGACATCCACTTTCATTCCAATTAGGTTTTTATAGCTTATAAATGAAAACACAAGGCAAAACGAGTTAATTTCCACTAATAAATTTATAGCTTCTCTTTGGGAGCTTATTGTTTGATAAATTTTGCCTCTCTTACAGGCTCAATTGCATATTAGATTGTGTTTTGCTTTTGTTCTATCTCAGGAAGCAATAGAATAAGATTTGCAAGTGATTTTAAGGCATAACATGGAGCTCAAAGAATTTTGCAAAACTGGGGATAAGGAAGAGATGAATCGTTCAAGAGTCCTATTATGGAATTGTTACAACAATATTTTTTGCGGTCAGAATATTTCTCATAGACAATCTATTCATAACTGCATTCTTGGTTTTCAAGAATTTTCTTACTGCAAGTTACTTGACAACATTTTGTAAGTGGTTGTCAAAACTTGAAACACATTGTGAGTTTAATGAGATTCCTGAAGATCAAAGTATGAAGCTTACTTGCAAACTTGACGATGATGTGATAGAATGGTTAGATCATATTCAATCTTGTTCAGTTTGACAAGGCAATTTTGTTCTGCCTCAAAATGTTGACGCATGTACAGAAGAATGTGAATATAAGGAAGCAAATTCAAGATTTCAACAATAAGTTGAATGGTTGAACAAAGAACTGTTTTGCTCCAAATTGCTGTTGAAAACAGATTTAACAATCAAGAAACTGTTATCATGGTCATCCAGGATACTCTTCTGAAAGAGTTTCAAGAAGGAGAGAAACAGAACAAAATAAAGTTTTGGGCTCAAGTCAATAAGAAATTGAAGAGCAAAAGATGCTGACTTTATTGAGAGAAAACAAATCAGTAGCGGGTCCTATTAGATCTGAAGCTGATCCTGTAACCAATAATTTTGATTTTCTGAATATCAACAAGCCACCTTGGTTTGGAATTTTCTTCTCCATGACCATCCATTTATTGATTTTTCATGAAAGGTTTCAAGTTAAGCGACTTTATAAAGATGTTTTAAGTCTTTCATTTGATGTTTAATGTGGAAAGCTGTAATTATTTTTCTATCATTAATGAGAGTGCAAGGTTTTCTTTTTCAAGTGAAGGGGTTAGAGAAGTGTTGACAACCAAAAGAGAACTAAAATAATGCTACTTATCTTTGAGTAGTTTGGACAGCATACAAAGACAAGATAATGAAGTTGTTATCTTTTTTATCAGAGGTTTGTTAGCAAGTGCCTATGACACAATTTCAACACATCCAAGTGAACAAGAAATGTGTTCTACAGATCTTAGCAAATAAACACGCTGCATACAGCTTGCACAATATCTGATAAAAGAACCAGAAATATAGAGGGATAGCACTCGAAAGCATTTATTTACCTCAACATGAAGACCCTTCTTCTTGCAAAGAGCTTTAAGAGCAATATTGCATCTACTTCCCTTTTCACTAAAGTGCTCTAAAATTGCTGGAGTCGAGTGTGCAAGGACATCAGGCTCTGCTTCTTGAAAATCTTGTAAACTAACCGCAGGCTGCAATATCCAAAGAAATGCACTGTTGTAATAGAACAACGTTGAATTGTTGAGTGTGGAAACCACTGCATAAACAAATTATAAAATGCTTTCCCTCCAAATAGAATTTGGTAATGGGTGAAATAATCTATCATTCCAAAACAGATGCCTTAATTAAAAAACAATCATATGTTTTGTTTTTTGTTCACATGTGTCTTAATTGTATTTCAAAGTAAAATCTATTCCCACTAACCCTGTGAGCTGGGCTTCCAACCACCCACACGAAAACATAAAATGCCATGCAGGTTATGATTTATGTTCTACAAATATGGTTATAAGTATGTACCTGAGATCCATACAATGAAAATAGCTCTATTCTCATGATCTCCAAGCAATGGAGAGTTGAACCAGAGCTGCTTACATCACTTTTGGAGTTAAAGCTCAAAATTTCTGTGTCTACAAAGGCAAAAAGGATATATGTGTGACGGAATAATTGCACAACAACAACACAGGTATGTTCTAATGTAAATGAGAGATGGCACCAACTGAAAAGGATGTTATTGAATGCTCAGGTTTACACTAAATATCTAGAGCTGCCCTTGATTGAATAAATACAGTTCATATTTTTAATTGGTGAAAAGTTACATGAGAACCATCAATGAACAGTGTTGGCTGGGAAGCATTCCATTCCATTCCAAAAATCAGCTTGGTGCAGCTATACACAATGCAATTATTTTGTTCCTTAAATTATCCATCTGATTTTAGTATCCCCAGCAGCCCCACTCCACCAGTGTGTATCAACTAAAGGTAGGTCCATTATGTGAAGAGTAGGAATGAAGAACAGTAAAAACAGCATAAAAAATAGAAACATAGCTTAAGCATGAGTAGAATTGAAGTTGGAATAAGGGAATGAGATTTAGGTTTGATGAAAACCTCTTAACTTCTGTAATTGATTGATAAAATAAGTTGTCTGGTAAAAATCCTCCTAATAGCTGATCTGCACTAGTTAAATGTTCTCAATCCTCATTGTTACAAAAATAAATTAATTCTTATCCTAATTGACTAATATTATTAAAAGTCAAATGCTAGTAACTTGACAACTAGAAATCCTATAAAGATTCCTAACAAAACAAAAATCAATAAGCAAACTTTAGAAGTTACATTAGATGGTTTAGCAAGGTAAGCATAACCACAAGATACCTTTCCGGTCTGAATTATAGCCATCACTATCCTCACAGTGAAATGACGTTCTTAAGTATAATTCTTCATCAGAAAAAGCTGGTCTCAGACAACCCACAATAGAAACACCATTTGATGGATGGTCCATTTTTCTATAGTATTCCATATTGATTGCCTGTGAGGATGCAAGCATTCAGTAAATTAAAACAGTAAAAAAATAAAATAAAAGAGTAGGTATAATTTCCTACTACCCTTTTGCGGCACTGCCACCCTTCTAAAGTCGATCTATATCATTATTTATCATGCACCTAACTCAATCAATTCACTCCTGGCCTAATTTGTGGCACAAAAAGAACTTTTAGATGCCTTCTCTATTATTATTTTCATTGCTTCCACGTTTTCTTCACATATGTTTTCTTTCGAGAGATTTATGGGGAAAATTTCTCTTAGTATCCTCAAATAATTGATTTCTTTACTTTTTTGTGTATTAAAATCTCTAACTTGATCAAAGGTTTGGTTTGGTTTATAGAACCTTTGCACTTAAATATTAGTCTTTGTTGGAATCACAATTTGTTTTCCAATGAGTTAGATCAACCGTTATTTGTTCTTTGTATCTTAGGTTTTTCGTTGTGCAAAGCTGGGTACATGATAGATAATATAGAAAGGTTTTGAAAAGGTGCCACGATTTCCTAAAATCATTGTCCTATAAGAATGTATAGACCACAGTTGCAAGCTATATATAGTTACAAAATGCACTAAACCACAAAAGGAGTATTTAACAATAGAGGTGGCAAATGGATGGGTATGGATTGGATCAAAATGGTTATGGATTATGTTTTATCCATTACACATTTATGACCTTTTTATTTTAAAGATATAAACATGAATAAATATTTTATGTTGCCTTTCAATTAATGAGTCTTTTTTCATGTCAATAAAGTTTGTTAAAAGATATAAATTATTCTTTCTAAAATCATCAAAGATAACACAAGAAAATAACCAAGGTCCCTTGTAAGAAAATAACTAGGGTCCAATTTAATTTGCTGAATTGGTTTTATTAATTTTGGAGTTTAATTATCTGTGGGGTGAATAATTGAAAGAACAACGAAAAAATATTAATAATGATTGCCTGTCAACAATCTTTATTAAGATTTCCAAGAACATTTATGAATTATGAAGATTTCCATCCAAGTCAGTAATTCGCTATATTAACTAGGAAACCAAGTTGTAATCACCTTTGTCATGCACTTGGCAAAATAAATAGGATGAACCAAGCTGGAAGTATCTGGCATTCCCCAATCAACTGGAACTTCAGAGTCTTCCGAATCCATTACCTATTTGATTTTCATGTAACTTCAGTTTGCAGAATAACTCATAAGGATGTGCAAGATTCAACCCAGAAATGAGGAGCAGTGATTACTAACCTCAAAGTAATCCTCATCAAATGGTATATCATCTTCACTGCCAACATTGAAAATATTGTACTCATTGACTACCTTTTTATTCTCGTACATTGGAATATCCATCCCAATCAAAACATTCTGAAAAGAATTCATGAATGCTTTAAAAAGAAATTCAAATTCAGGCAACTCGAGCAACAGAAAAGAGGAAACAGATTATTAAGGTATCTTACAAAAAGAAAAGAAAAAACATCTTTAAGGGACACATATTCCACCCTTTATTTTTAAAAACATATGCTTCACACCCTATAATTGCATCCTGATCATGTTGCAGGCCTTCTGTTATCTGACTGACAGGTTCTACACCTTCATATTAGGGGTCTTTAACCGGCTGTGTTTCTTTTTTTTTAGCCAATGATATTCTGCTGTTTGAACAAATTTTTATTGTGCAAGGAATACAGGTTAAATCTTTAAGATAAAATAACAATTTCATTACAGGGCAGTTGTTTTTCTACTGCTATTTTGAAAATAAAATATGCGGCAAGTAACCAGAGCAAAACTTTGAGAGTTTGTAATTTACAGTAATAAATATCTCAGAATCAACCAATTTATTTTATAGCTAATCATTTTTCCATCATTTATTACCTTTTAACTAGTAACAAAATCATTTTTTAGGGTTACGTATATGAGTAGAAGATATCTAGTAAAAAAGGCTCCAGAGGGGACTAAGCATTCACAGATAACACCAACTGCATAGCAAGTGTGCAACAGCATCACTTCAGTCATCCAAAAGCTTTCACTGTATTCCACAAGTGTCCAATAATCTGATAAATAGGATAACAAGGAACAACCCTTGAATCTTTTTTCTTGCACTTATTCCAAAGAAACTAAAAATATAATAGAGGAATACACTTCTATAGTTCCCTGTTCACATGCAAAAATCTCCACCTCTCAAGATTGCTTCTCTAGTTCTAGTAGTCTTCTTTTTCCCTGTCAACCTAAATTTACATGCTAGGGTTCAAATAACATCTTATTGAAGAGCTTTTTGGCTTGTTGGACTTCTAAACATTGAGTGTACACAAAAATTCTCCCAAATTTTGCGCTGTTATTCAACCTGTTCACCATTGTGCTACAATGTTTTTGCCTTTTTGGTTCAGTTATCAACAGGGACTTTTTTTTGTGTTTTGGCAGGGGGCATAAAAAGAATATTTCACTCTTGCCCCTTAAACATATTCTGGATTCATCCAATGAAACATAAATAAGTGTGACCTCACCACAGGGTTGCTAGCTCCTCGATCTTGTAAGATATTGCTATCGTCAAAAATCTCAAAGAATATGTCTGAGAAGAAATTCATAATAGAAAAGGAGGATTAGGTCAAATCAACCAAGTTGATGTTTTATGTATGATTATTCATGCACATTACAGCTAGAGTATACCTCCATAGTCATCAATGATATAGTGAAATTCGGCCCAGGAAATTTGTCCATGTGGTTCACAATGTACGGATCCAGGAAAAACCAGCAAAGCACTAGTATTAGCCTAAAACAAAATGAAAGGCACGACTATGAATTCTTACACACAGAAAAAATCATGGCATTTACAGCAAGTAGACCTATGACACTGAAATTTTAATTCTATGCTTCCATAAAACTATCCAAGCACCCACCTCAACAGTTGTCCTTGCTATTTCAGCAGAGGTGAGCTGAGTTTCACGAGTCCTTTTGCTGAGTTTCACTTCTTCTAGTGGATGATAACCTCGATGACTTGTGTAATTAGATGAATCAGGAACCGAATCAGAGTAATCTGCAGCAACTGAAACTTTCTGAAGGCAAAGATTACGGCCCACAGATGACCATTGGAGCTGTGTTGATCCAAAAAATGGATTTCTGTACCTGAAATTTAACATAAAAAAATACTATCTTCATAAAATATTCCAGAAAAAAACAGCTAATAACAAGAGACAGGATTGAAGGAATATCAATGCCTTGGAATTGTATGAAAAACTAAAAAATATTCAAACATGTAGCTAATTTTTTTAAAAAAAAAAAGGAAGAAAAAAAATATGAAAGAACTAAATCAATCTCATGCTTTGAACATGATTTCCAACTTCCTGTGCTGCGTATCTTTATCAAAAATGAATATTCACCTTATGCTGGAAAGGTCACAAGGTCTGCAACTGTCAATAGGAGATTTGTTCCAGCTATTTGTGCCCTTGTGTGATGTTGAGCAGCAAAAGGCATCTGCCTGGCATAGTTGACAACGGGAAGGACCTGAAAACAGTATACGTAAACATCACAAAAAACACCTTGAATGAAAAAAAAACATGGAGTTCAAGAGGAGCAAATTCGATGAACAGAGATGCTGAAAAGGAAGAATTAAAAAGTAAAAACCTCAGTCAATGACAAAAGTAGATTAATGAAATTTATTACATATTTCTTTCTCTCTTTTTTCAGGTTCCAGAAAGCTAATTCCCCATCAACCCATCCCAACCAATGCATAAAATGTACTTGTACTGCACCAGAATTTTAGAAGAAAAAGGAAAAGAAAGAATTGAATTCATTTACATTCATTTCTTGCATTCTCAGCGAGAAAACAAATTAATAGCAAGCTGATACCCTTCAAATAGAAGTCTTTATGGAAAAGGGGTATCAAAAACTGAAGTGCCTTTCCTAATGTCTTCATATTATTTCATGCACGACACTGAATTATCACTGATCATAATTGAAAAGATTCACCGTGTTGCTTCATTAATCCCTCCAAACTATTTAATCTCATTGAATAATTCACAGAAGATTCACCATGTTGCTTCATTAATTCCTCCAAACTATTTAATCTCATTAAAATGAGTGAACAATAAATGAAGCCCACCACAAAATTAATGTTGCTTTATTAATACATTCTTCTGATTTGCAGTGGACTAAGGAAAAAGCATCAAAACAGAACTAAGAAACAGAGCCTTTCTCCAAAACACAAAATGGGTTTTCAAGAAAAGAGTCGTTCTCTTTTGGGTCGGGTTCAATTCTTGAAATCAATTGGGAGGGGGGGGGAATGCATGCAACGCACCCTAATTAATAAACAAAAAGAAGAAACAAAAGCATGAAAAGAAGGTCATAGTAATTACCGAGTGAAAGCGAAGAAGCAATAGCTGCTGCCGCTGCTGCAGCGATCACCATGAGAGAGAGAAGAAGATGCGATGGGAAGGGAGGAGGGGAGAGGAGGGATATGAAAGAGATGGTGTTTGTGTGTCGTTTGTGTTATGTGTTAAGTGGAGGGATTGGTCCCTCAAAATCTGCGTCAGAGCGGTCGTGTCCAGAAGACTAGACTTTCACTGACATACAGTAGATGTCCACTGCGTGACATGGCAATGGCATCTATTTTGTGAAATTCGTTGCTATCCAGAATTTTATTTTATTTTATTTTATTTTAAAAAAGCAAAATTCGACAACAGGTAAGGCTTAACATGCCATTTGATTTTCTTGCCAAAATAACAACAACAATAATAATAATAATACTTTTATTTTTTATTTTTCAGTTTGGCAATAAAATGAAGTTAGACATTCAATTTTTTTTTCTTTTTTACCAGAATTAAGAAAAAATATCATGAAACTCTAGGGAGTGCTTTAAGAACAATGTAATTCTTCTCCTTGATTCACATTGGAAATTATTTATTCTCTCACAACAAAAGTCTTGAAGGTTTTTAAGAGTTTTTGAGGAATATGGTTGGTTATTTTTTAAAGTATTTTTTATTTTAAAGTATTTTTTATTTTAAATAATTTTTATTTTTAAAAATTTATTTTTAATATTAATATATCTAAACAATCAAAATACACAAAAAAAAAAAAATTAGAAGCACCGTTTGTCCACCATCCCAAACCACACTAAAGATGGTGATAAAGATTGTAAATTTGTATGAAGACGTTTCATGAATTCAAATGTTAATTATATTAAAAAAATTGCATTTAATAATGGAAATTTTATGAGATTAGTATTGTTTTGTCTAGAAAAAAAATTATCGTACAATTATAATTATGAATCATCCTCTATTTATTAGAATTAATATTATATTCTTGTAAATATGTACTTAGTTTTTTTTTTTATGATCGTCTTGAGTTTGTGTGGATTGATGTTGGGTGCCCTTGAAATATTTAAGAATTCTCTAAAATTACATTGATTCTGACTATAATATTATTTTTCTTCATTTATGAACATAATTCAAAACATATAAAATCATTATATTATATATTATATGATTATTTCTTTCCTATTTTTACTATAATATTCTTAATATATACCTGTAAAATCTTTAAAATTTTGGATGCCACAATTATCCAAGGAGGTGTTCCAGATTATTAAAAAGTATTGATTGTTTTTTAAAATATTTTTTTTTATCAAAATATATTAAAATAATATTTTTAAAATTAACACATTAATACAATTCAAAATATAAAAAATTAATTTTTTTTTTAAAATTACGGGTACATCCATGATTCCGCTCTATATGAATGAATTTCACCGGTGGAGAGGTAGACGTCGGTTTTGCGGTTGAAAACACTCTACCTATCTTTTTAGCATTTTTTTCAAAGATGCGAATATCTTTGTTTGGAAGAACTATAGCCTAAACACAACGATAATGATTCATTTATCTTTTTTTACTTTTGATGTATTGGAAGTGACATGAGCACACACAGCTTTTATTTTATTTTATTATAAAACAAAGATTTTAATTATAGTTAATTCAATTCAATCTGGATGGATTGAAAACAAAGTATATATTACAATTTGGTGAGTTAATCTAAAAATTAATTAAAAAAATAATGGGTTTTAATTAGATAATGAGTTGAATTTTTAAGTTAACTTTAATCATGTTTAAATTAGTTGTTGGTGAACTGAATCTTAAATTTACCCATTAAACAAGTTAATAATGTTTATTTTAACATGAGATTTCTTAAGAAAAAACAGGTGTGGATGCATGCAATTAAGCTAAATGTTTATTGATTTTTCTTTTTAACTTTTTTTTATTCAATAGGAAAGTGAGTATTTAAAAAAGCATTACAAATTAATAAATTTATCATATTCTTATTAGAAAATAATATAAATCATATCTTGAAATTTCACCTAATAGTTTAAGTTTTTTGGTTAAATTGGTTCTTTGACATGGTATCAGAACCTTGATGATCAAGCGATCACGAGTTCGAATCTCATTATCTTTATTTATTTAATAAAAATTAAGTACAAGATAGTATGAGCTTGTGTAAATTTTAATATCAAAGAGTTTTCACTTGAAGAGGTATATTAAATAATAATATAAATTATATCATGAGAAATCACCTAATAATTTAAACTTAAATTATTAAGTTGAGATGATTTTTAGCACTCCCAACAAAAGCAGAAAGAAAGATTGTCGTCATCTTACACATACCCTTCAACTCCAGCAACAATTTCATGTGTCTATGCCTGTTTGGAAGTGTGGTTGCGATTGCTTTTCAAAATACTTTTCACTTAAAAATGTATAAAAATAATATTTTTTAAAAAAAAATTATTTTTTATATCAGTGCATCAAAATGATCTAAAAACACCAAAAACATATTAATTTAAAGCAAAATAATAATAATTTTTTTAAAAAAAAAAACATTTTTAAAATGTAAAAACAAACCAAAAATTAGATAAATCAGTAGCTCTTCCTTTATTTCATGATCTAAAGCTGCTGCCATCTCTGCTGTGAAATAATTTCCCCAATCACCAGTCTTTCCATTCGTAAAGAAGTCAAGAGTTCTTGAAAGAAAATTGGGGAACTACTCTTGTTGATCTCCAAATTGCTTAAATTCTCGAAACTGCACAGCTTCATTATTCCGAGCACCACCCCATCACTTTCTTCATCCTATGTGAAGGGTTGACCTTAAAATTCAGCTAACCTCTTGCTGTGAACTGAGGGATCCCTCTTCAGATCATGAGGATTAGTTGTGAGCAAAGGGTGCATGGGTGGCAAAGCCAGGATAACATCAGCTGGTTGAGCCTTTAAGTGGTCTTGTATGTAAAGGATTAATTTTAGAGCTGCACAAGAAAAACCACGCGGGACATTGCAGATAAGATTTGTATCTAATTACCAATCCTTTTATATTGAATAAATTAGGAAAATGATGGTTCACCAAACACTCATGAGTAATAAACAACTCAGCAATCCAAGTCCAGCCAACAGTTAAGGGTTTGTTTGAAAGTGTGATTATAGTTATTTTTCAAAATATTTTTTATATTTATATATATTAAAATAATATTTTTTTATTTTTTAAAAAAATTATTAAGATTAACATAAAAAAATCCAAAACATATAAAAAAATATTTTTTAACAAAAACAAATTAAAATTTTTTAAGAATATAATTTACATCACGTTTTCAAATATTCTCGAAGCCTCAAAGCATCCCAAAATCACAAATGAACTTGCAACATATAACTAATATACCAAAAACCGTTGTCTCTCACTAAGAACCCAAAATGCTAGCTAATCTAGCCCAGCAGCCGCCCCAAAATCACAAATAAACCAACAACATATAATGTATATCATAAAAAAATAACAAAAAAACAAACCGCTCATAACTAGAATCAAATAATTTTTTCTTGATAAACACTGCTTCAATTCGTAGGAAAAACACATGACTAATCTCTTTTAGTATTTTTTTGTAATGCTCAGGTGGGAACCAAAATCCTTGGTGCTGCAAGAGAGGGTCATGCTGCCAGTCAAGTCCTTTCTCTCTCGGAAGCATTGACATCAAGGCTTGGTACTTGTGATTAGTTCTTTCCTTGTCTTCTCTTTTTCTTCACTCACTTTGCTCGTTGACGACCTTTCTGAAATCATTAGGGACTTTTCCAAGGAGGAAGAGATTGAGCTCAAGATGTGGTGACTGTGGCTAATAAATAAAGAATAATATAAATAATATTTTGATATTTTATATAATAATTTAAAATTTAAAATTAAATTGATTTGTATTACAATTTTGATAATCAAGCGGTCATGAATTTAAATTTTATTATTTTTATTTATTTGATAAAAAATAAATATAAGATAGTGAATATGTATAAATTTTAAATTCAAAGAGTTTTCACTTGAGATGATATAATATAAAATAATATAAATTATATTTTAAAAATTTTTTAATAACTTAAATTTTTAGGTTATATAATTACTCTTGTTAATAAACATATGCAAAATGGGAAATCGAGGTCAATATATGGAAAATACAAGCAATAATGTTGACCTTGCAGGTATCCATGTTAAATGCCGTCCCAGACCAATAAAGTGTAATAAGATTTTGATAGTCTGAACAAATTGAGAGGGATTTTTTTTTTTTTAGAAAGTTGAACGGGGATATATTAATTAATTTGTACTGAAAAGAGAAACAATTTAACAAATACAGAAAAAAAACAATTGTAATGGAAAACTCCCAAAAAGTTGTAAAGAAATTGGTTTTGCTTGTGTTTTTTTATAATATAATTTTTTGATATTTCTTTCAGTAAAAATTATCAATTATTCCTGTTAACAACCATATTTTTAAGACAAAACATTAATATATATATATATATTTGCATGCGCTACTCATGAGTTATGATTACAGATGAGTAAAAAAACCGAAAAATTGATTAAACCGGAAAAATCATGAAAAAAATAATTAAAAAAACCGAACCATGAAAAAAAACAGATTAAAATTTTGAAAAAACAGACCAGTTTAGTTTCGGTTTTATAAACCTGAAACCGAACTGAACCGAACCTAAACCGAAAAAAACCAAGCCAAACCGGTTTAAACTAGTTTTGTCCTAAAAAACCGAACCGAACCGGACGGTTTGAACTGATTTCGGTTTGATTTCGGGTTTTTTAAAAAAAACCGGTTTGATTATTTAAAAGAAAAACCAAACCGAGCCGAAAATAATCACCCTAACATGTAACCAAGTTAATTTATCCAAGTTAGAATTGAAGCAAGGTATAGCAAAAGGAATGATATTAGAGTTTTTTAAGTCTTAATATTAGAGAAAATTTTAATTCGATAAATTCTCAATGCCAGTGATTCTTAACTTTTTCTAAAAAAAATAGTGTACGAACTTATTTAAATAGTAGCTAAATAGAATTAATTAATAAAAACCTGAATTAAATGAAATTCTCAAAACTAATCAAGTAAAGAATCCAAAAGTAATAAGAAAAATAAAAAAAGATTATGAAACATAAACTTATGGTCCTAATTTGAACATGATCTTGATCCTGCCTAGCGCCAACCTACCAATTTTTATAAGAATTTAAGTCTATAGAACACGATGATAAAATTTCAACATGATTTAAAAATTAAATTAAAAGTTATATTCCTTTTTATAAAAAATCCTATTTGATTTTTTTTTTGAAATTGAAATTGTAAATCTAATTAAAAAATATATTTACTAAACATTTCACATCCATGATGCTTACATATTTTGTATGTTGTTGATTTAAAGTGTATCTCCATCAAGTTATATCAAAATTATTTATGCTATGTGACTGTTAATTTTAATAAAAAAAATAATTGGTAAATAATTATATTAAAAATTATCATAATTAGTTGATAGTACCTTAGCTTGTCTCCACTCCCCGCAAGAAAACTATCAACATCATTTTAAAATGTAATTTAATTGGTCAGATTTTAAGTTTGATTTTTAGAAATTATCAGTTTAAGTCCCACAAACCTTAAAACCATTAAAGATTTATATAGTCGTTAATTTCAAGACTTGTGGAATTAATCGAGATGCGCACAAACTGATTCGAATATCCATATTAATTAAAAACAAATGAAAACTAGCAACATAAATGATGAACGGATGGAATATTTTTGCTGGAAATTTATACAGAATTCTAACATAACATCAAAGAAAAATAATAGTTATTTTTATATATGATCGATCATCTTTAAGTTTTTTATCTCCACAAAAGCACCAAGCTTTTTTTTAACCATATATACGAACTCTACAAACCATAAATAATTAGAAATTAGTAGTAAGCACCGTTAGCATTAGAAATTAGTAGTCTACAGGGTTAACATAAGGGACGAGGAAATCAGGTTACGATGACATCTGACCTCCTCTCATAACGCAATACACACACACACACACTCTAGCTTTGTTGCACGTGTAATGCTGCTGGGGTTTTAAGTAAGATTTAATTCTAATTATTATAATAAATAGTGATAAAATAATCAGAAATAATATGAAGCAAAAGAAATGGAATTCATGAAGTTGTTGGTGTATTGCAAAAGTTAAGTAAAGGCAGTTAAATCCAAGGAGAATAAAATTGCCTACAGAATTCTAGGGGTAGTTCAAATGGTTAGATTTTGAGTTTGATCCTCAATAGTCACGAATTCGAGTCCTTTCAGGGGCACTAGAGGCTTACATGGTCGTAACTTTAGGACCCATGGAATTTAATCAAGATACGTGTAAACTAACTCAGATATTCATGTTAATTTTTTTTTTTTAAAAAAAAAGATGCCTAGAGCCAAGTGTTTTATGCCTTGTACATATAGAAAAATGGATGTCAATGAACGACAGGTTACAATAAAAAAGCACGCGATGAAGACGTCCAATGAACTTGCGATGCTGGATAAGAAAGCATTGATTAACTGAATGCTATTTTTTTTATTATTCACATGGGGTGTTCGGGTGAGCTTGTACATACCTTGAATAATCCACACGGTTTCTAAAGTTAACGACCATATAACCATTCAGTGATCATCAATATTAACAACCATAAGGCTTGAACCCGAGACCACACTAATTTTTTTTCTATAATAGAAGATAAGTGTAACTGTAAGCTACAAAGATTAAATAAGAAATGAGAAATAAAGATGTAATTGTTGCTGAGTATATGAGCTTAAAAAAAAGGAAGGCAATCGAGAAATGAGCTCATAAAAAAGCATTCTTATAGAAATACAACAATGAAAACAAAATTAAAAAATACAGAGCAATTAAAATCTTGAAGACTAAAATTAAGGGTTTAAAAAATATAAAGCAACTCAAATTTTATCTTGTTGGGCAGTGGCGGAGCCATGTGAGATAAAAGTGGGCAATTGCCTCTTAATTTTTTTTTAATATTTTTTATATTAAAATATTAATATAATAGTTTGGTGAATAGTTAATACACGAAAGGAAAGTTATTATTGTTGACTTATATCTTAATATAATATATAATATATTTGTTCAGTACATCACCCTAAATTGTTTCCTTTTCTTCCCTTATCTAACCGAGAGTCTTTTTTTCCTTTTGAGTTGTTGTTCCCTGCCTCTCTCCCATATGCAAATTTGTCTTCAAATACAGTTAAGCAATTGACCTCTTTTGCTTTTTGCTTTTTGCTTTATCCTTTAGGTAAATTTCCTTTATTTTTTCTATTTATTTCATTATCTAATTTTAGTTTTATTATTTTATAATTAGTTATTAAAAATATTAGGGTTTATGATAATTTAAGGGTTTTGATATGAATATGTTCAAAATAAATGTTTGAATCTGCTAATTTAATCAATTAAATGTTTCTTATTATAAAGGAATAAATTAATATTTATGCAAAACTACTATTCTTGACATCTCTTGTATTGGTAGAGTAGTTTATTGAAATTTAATATTTTCACATGATTTGTTTGTAAGTAAAATATCAAGTATAAAACATGTTTTTCAAGCATTGTTCCTCTTACACAGACACTAGGTATTGTTCCTCGATTAAATGTCTAGAAATGATTAAGCACAATTTAATCAACATACTTATTATATAAATTGAAATGGGTTTTGATTTTGATGAAATTATTTAGAGCTCTTGCATTTTCTTTCCAGAAAATAATGAAGCTATTAAAAAAGTTACATTCAGTAAAGCTCTTAGACATAACAAATTGACTTCTCCAGATATTCAAAAAGACATTACTCAAGTTGTTGCAAAAGAGATTATAAATGTGATTATCAAAGATCTAGATGACTCATTATTTTTAATTTTAATTGATAAATCACGTGACATGTCAATCAAGGAACAAATGACAGCAACCCTCTTAATGTTACGGAGAAAACCAAAGCGAGGGAAAATATATGTGTACAATGATGCCATAGTCATATTCATTTAATACACAATGATTCTTAATGGACATGCAGGCCTGATACAAACTCCACAATGAAGCCAAGATCAAAACCAATGCCCATGCAAGTCAAATGTTTTCCAAGCCCAGAGAAAAAACAGGGCAGCTAGCTATGCATATATTTTATCCCTATGCCTAAGTTGTTGTTGAACACAGCTCCCAAGACATGAAAATCAGCTGCGTAAGCTCATTGTCTCTTGGCCTGTTTTTTCAATTATTTCCAAGCCTTTTTAAGCCTTCAAAAAATCCAAAGCCTTTCAAAACCTACATGAAAAACAACTCTTTCAATTGCAGAGAAGAAGAAAAGACTCAATTGCAAAGAGAAAAGACACTAGTAAATTGTTAAAGCATTTAATGCACCATCATGATCTTGCTTATGCAAGTTAAATGCTTTCCAAGCCCAAAGGAAAAGCAAGGCAGCTAGCTATGGTGTAGCAATAATATAATATTAATACCAAAAACCAACAACAAAAAAAAAAAACTATATAGGAAAATACTATAACAATCCATAGTGTTTTGTGAGGAAAGCTACAATGCTTTCCCTACATGTTGTTAGAGTTTCTGGTAATATATATATTAAAGTTAAATTAATTTTTCAGTAAACTATTTTGGTGTCGCAAACTTGTTTTAGTCTCAATCAACTAAATAAGTTGATTTTATTTAAATCTTATTAGACAAAAAAAGAGGTAATGATAGCAAACGGGAAAACATATATATATATATAATCGATCAATGAGGACGAGACAAACAATACACTATCAACTTGAATTGAAAAGTAAAATTAGAAAGAACAAAACTTTTATAAAAGAGTTAAGGAAAAAAATCATAAGAATAAAGATCAAATTTAAAACATCAATTCATGATCAAATAAACTTGAACATATTGAAATTTTCAGTGTGGTTTTTTACATAAAAAATTTGTAAATGTAAATCGAACACATACAATTAAATAAACCACTAACCATTGTGTAAATAAATAAATAACTAATCAATGATAAATTGAAAAACTTAATATATCAATGTAAATAAAAAAATATATTTAATATTGCAGCACAATCATTTAACTAGTTGTGTGTAATGAATTTGTTTATGAAAATCAATTTGTAATAGAGATTGACACACACATAAAATTTATTGAACAAAATAAAAGTAAACAAAATTACTATACAAGGTTGCACATATTAAAAATATTATAAAAAAATATCTCATCTATATAAAATATACAAAAAAAAAATTACAGATGAATCATATTACCTCTGAAAAAACTAAGCATACCCAATATAATTAAAAAATAATCATTATTCAAGAAAGGCTAAAAAATTCAAAAAAAAATATTAGAGAAGGGGTGTTAATTAAAATTTAATAATTATAAAAATTATTTGAAAAAACAAATATAAAAAGCCAATAATATAAAAAAAAGAAAAAAAAAATGAAATGAGATCAGACGCTGCTAGGCATGGTAAGCCAAGCCTAGTGCTTAACCTAATCAAGAAAATGCCAACATGCAGGCTTGCAAGCCTAGGACCATGTGTGCGGGCCTTTAATGTTTTTTAAAAATTTAATGTAGTGGAGGACGCGTCGTCCACCCTAGTTTCTTTGAAAAAATAGACAACACGTCGTTTGAAAATCTTAGAATTCGACCATATAGGGTTATTTGTTTTTTACTTGAAAACTCATTTTCAACCCATTTTTTACCTAAAACACCTAGGAACGTTGTTAGATCAATTTGTAACCTCCAAAAATATAAAACACCAGTCCAAAACCCGAAATCAACCTGAAATCAAAAATTTTCCCGAGCTTAAATATGTTTTTTATGTGTTTTAAAGGTAAAAGAACACGTAATCATAACCCTCCTCATCATATGGAACCATTTGACACAAAAAATTAATCGTTTTGGTGGCCTAAATCTTCCTCAACACCAATTTTCTCTCTTTATGCCGGATTCTAGCAACCTCCCTCTCTCCTCTATCAAAAAAGAACTAAAAGGGAGAAATTTTTTTTTGGTACAAGCATATTTTTTTTTTAACAATTATAGGTACCAATTAATAGATAGTTTAAAAAGATGAGGGACACTAATGGACTTTTTAAACCAATTGCAGGCTTGCCATCTATTTTACTCGATTTTTTCATTCTAATCATTTTATAGGTTTGAGCAATGTTTTGGGTTTATGGTTTGAATGTTCATAGGTGTCTTTTGATTTTTTACAAACATATATTGTTGTCTATCTTATGTGCTTCGATCAAAGCCTAAACTTGTACACTATCATTCTTTGCCATTGATTTGTCCATTAAAGACTTGGATTGGATCAAACAGTCCTAATTAACTTTGAATATTTGAGTTTAGGTTTATGATTTTTGAGTTTGATTCATGCAAATTACATTTTATTTTTTTTTCTATTTGATGCATCATTATGCTTCGATCTCTTATGTTCCATCTCTCTATGCATTTGTTTTAGTGTAATCTAGTCTTTATCTTCGGCTGGGTTTTTGGGTTCATCTATTATTCTTTGTGTTCTTGAGTGTATTTAACAAAAATTGGCCATTTGATATTCAATGTTTTTTTTTAGCACGGGCTATATTTTTTTAGTTAAATGTTATTTTTTACCACTTTTGTAATTCAACATTGAATTAATTAAAAATTGAGCTTTTTACTTTCTTTTTTAAATTACCCTTGTGATTTTGCATGTTAGCCCAGATTAATCCAATGCGATTCCATTTTAATATTATATAAAAATATAATTAAATCAATGGCTAAAATATATTTTTTAGAAGACATGTTACTAATACCTAGATATTGTTTTTGCATTTTAATTTTTTTTTGCTCTAACTGCAGTGTATCGCAGGCCAACATACTAGTTTCAACTAGAAATTGTGCTACTCCTTTAACAAAAAATCCAACGTTTTATATTGTTTGTAAACATGTTGGCATTACGTATAACAATATTCTTGATTTAATGTGTGTTTGATAATGTGGTACATGATATTTTTTATATAAATGTTTTTAAATTAAAAATATATTAAAATAATATTTTTTTAAAAAAATTATTTTTTTAATTTTTGATATTATAGCATATCAAAATTATCAACAAACACCTAAAAAATTAAATTAATTTTTTTCAGATAAAAACAATTTAAAAAGAACAGGTTGAAATGTATTGACAAAAAATTACTAAAGATTAATAAATCATGGTCAAACTTTTTTTTTTTCCTGAAAATCAAGTTGCAGTTTTTATCTTTTTTTATAAAAAAAATATCATGATTTTCTACAAAAATTATCTACTCACAACAATTTGTTCATAAACCATTGTACATTTGATATTAACTAATGCTCCTAGTTATTAAATCTGTTAATTTATAATTTTTTTAAAGGTATTTTGGATATTAATTAATTTTAATATAGGAGATATTTAGTTAGATTAATTTTTAAAATATTTTTTATTCAAGAACATTAATATTTTAATTTTAAAAAAGCTAAAACTATAATTCTAACTATTATTTTAAAATTAATGTAATAACAATCCAATGATATAGAACTTAAAGCCCGTTTGATTTTATATTTTAATTTTTTTAATTTTTAATTTTTTAATTATTTTGATGTGTTGATATCAAAAATAAATTTTAAAAATTAAAAAAAAATATTATTTTAATATTTCTACACAAAAAATATTCTAAAAAATAAATTTTACCTCGTTTTCAAAAATAATTTAAGATTATTCAGTGACAAAATAACTTTTGCTTTTTTAGCAGTTCGCTCACAATTTCTTTTAAAAAGTTAATTTTATATAAAAATTAAAATAACTTACTTTTCATCTAAACTATAAACTATTTTTTCATTTATTTTATAAATTTTAAAATAATTTTAACTAAATAAATATTTTTTAAAATTATTTTTCTTAGATCTATTTTTTTAATTCACAATAACATAGACTAATAGAATGACGAACGCACGCTACACGCTGTAGCAGCTAGCTAGTCAGTACGAGTGAGCATTGATTCAGTGCGGGGGCGCGCGCACACACAAGTCACAGCGGGACACACACAGGCCTCATAACACTCAGTCAGATGCCATAAATGTCGGATTGATTTCGTTTGGCGGGATAACAAGACACACAGAGTCATCTCCCCCTCTACTCTTCAACAACAAAATAATTTCAAGAATTTTCAAACACCAACCCTAGCTAGGTCATGGAGGACCACCCCGAAACTTCCCGAAACCGCTCTGTAAGTTTCAATTCTTCCGATCTGCATTTCCATCTGCTACTTTTAGGCTCTAATTTTGATCTAATTTGCTTAAACAGAAGAGGAATCGGTCTAAGAACGCGACCGAGGAGAGAACAAGTGAGGAGGTGGAGGAGCGCGAGGATGATTTCGAAGAGGTTCGCCCTAAATCCAAGCGTAATCGTGCTGCTAAGGATGACACGCCCGCCGCCGTCCTCCTCAATCCCGACCAAAGCTTGATAGGTGATTAATTGACTCCTAATTTTGTTTAATTTTGATAATTATGGTTTCAGTTTGCTTCAATGCCGTGAACTCTGTATTTCATGTTAATTGATGTGATGAAATTTATATTAGACGTTATTTAACAATATTAGATGTTTCTGCTAATCATGGAGGTCTGTTATATATATATATGCGCGTGTGTGTTCATGAATATTGTTCTGCTGCAGATGTTATTAAAGGGAATGGGGTACAAATTCCTCAGGCGGTGAAGCTTTGGGTTGAGCGATATGAGAAGGATCCAAAACTTGCAATGGTTGAACTCTTGACGATGCTGTTTGAGGTAATCATGGAATTTTTTAAAATCTTTGTTTGAAAAATAAGGAATGAAGGAGGACAGATACAAATGTGCAAGCATCTTATCATGAGGCTTAATATAATGGTCTATGAAGTTCAATTTCAGTGCTGCAGGCCTCTCCCCAGCCTTGTGACTGTTAAATTGTGTGATTGTTCAGGCATGTGGAGCCAAGTTTAGTATCAAGAAAGAGTTGCTGGATGAGACTGATGTTGATGATGTTGTCGTTGCTCTTGTCAATCTTGCAAGAAATGTATGCTACATCTTTTATTTTAATATGTTTCTTGTTTCATTATGCCCATTATCTTATAGTTTCCAACCTTTTCCTAGAACCTTTTGTGAAAAATGCTTGATGGGGTTTTCTTTTTTAAGTTCATGCTTTGGGAAGACAAGTTTAGAGCACTCACTTTACTTTTGAAACTGTAGGGTGAAGTTGAAGATTATCAGAGTTCAAAGAGGAAGGACTTCAAACACTTCAAAGATAACCTCATCACATTCTGGGACAATTTGATTACTGAGTGCCAAAATGGGCCCCTGTTTGATAAGGTTTTGTTTGACAAATGCATGGACTATATAATAGCACTGTCATGGTTAGTACTGATCTTTTTATGAAGTTCAGAATTGTGGTTTAATTTTTGAAGCAGCCCCTTTTGGTTACATTTTCTTTGTGTTGACTCTAATCAGCACTCCACCGAGAGTTTACCGTCAAGTTGCATCCTTGATGGGTCTCCAACTTGTTGCGTCATTCATAACAGTAGCTAAAGCGCTTGGCTTACAACGAGAAACTACTCAGAGACAATTAAATGTAGAAAAGAAGAAACAAATAGAAGGACCTCGTCTAGAGTCCCTAAATAAAAGGTTATCAGCAACTCATGATAAGATACTTGTACTAGAGGACTTGATGCGCAAAATATTTACCGGGTATGGTTTACTTTTAGAGAAGGAAAAGAATTGATCAAATTCCTGTTTCACAATATTGACATTTTTATTAAAATAGTCTTTTGACTTGTCTTATTCCTTGCCTTTTGAAGGTTATTCGTGCATCGGTACCGTGATATTGATCCTAATATTCGAACATCATGCATTGAGTCTCTTGGTGTATGGGTTTTGTCCTATCCATCACTTTTCTTGCAGGATTTATACTTAAAGTATCTTGGATGGACACTAAATGATAAAGTAAGTAATCTTAACTGGTTTGATTAGTGTCTTTTGATATGTGCTGAACAGTCATAATTTGCTTCTTTTTGTATAATGCCACTTGAAGAATGCAGGTGTCAGAAAAGCATCTGTTCAAGCATTAAAAAAACTTTATGATGTGGATGATAATGTGCCCACTCTCGGTCTTTTTACTGAAAGATTTTCCAACCGGATGATTGAGCTTGCTGATGACATTGATGTTTCTGTAGCTGTTTGTGCCATAGGACTTGTAAAACAATTACTTAGGTAACTGTCTGTCAATTTTTGCTCCATCACATGTGCATGTAGAAACACATCTTTGATTTTTTTGAAATCCAATGCTAATGGCTCTTATACTGGCAATTTGTCTTTTGTGTCCTGCAGGCACCAGCTCCTACCTGATGATGACTTGGGTCCGTTATATGATTTACTTATTGATGATCCAGCAGAAATCAGGCGTGCCATAGGAGAGTTGGTGTATGATCACCTAATTGCACAAAAATTTAACAACTCTCAATCTAGCTCAAAAGGTTTCTTTCCTATTTGAACTCTATGATAAGATCTTTGTCAAAATTCCATATACCAGTGTTCATAACGATGTTTTTCCAGGCAGTGATGATGGCTCTTCTGAGGTTCATCTTAGCAGAATGTTGCAGATTTTGAGGGAGTTTTCAGCAGATCCAATTCTCAGTAACTATGTTATTGATGATGTTTGGGAGTACATGAAAGCAATGAAGGTATGTTGTTATTACTCTTGAAATTTAGAATTCTACTTGTGTTTGAGGAAAGCAGTAGGATCGTGATGGGGTGGGGTGGAATTTCTGACTTAACCTGTGAGAAGTATAGGGCGTGGGCTCACCTGTACTGACTCCTGCCCAATTTGTATTATAATTTTATTCTGCATTTGACAAGTTTCTGGATAATGGAACTTTTTCTTGGATAATTGTTTGTGATGCAAAATCTTTTCTTTTATAAACCTGGAGCACTTTACTGGCAATGACTAAGAAACATTATGCTACAATTTATTTATGAATGTACAGTTCCAATTGCTTAATATAAAGGAAATTCATTTTTCATTTGCAGGACTGGAAGTGTATTATTTCCATGCTCCTGGATGCGAATCCATTAATTGAGCTTACTGATGATGATGCTACAAATTTGGTTAGACTTCTTTCTGCATCTGTCAGAAAGGCTGTGGGAGAGAGGATTGTTCCAGCATCAGATACTCGAAAGCAATATTACAATAAAGCTCAGAAAGTGCGTAATTTTCTGGTTTTAAATCAAGTCTCTTAAAAATTGTGTCAGTTTTAAGTGATTGTTTATGGCACTCTGTTAACTCTAAATTCAGCTGATTAATAGTTTTGTTCATGCAAGTAATTTTCGAAAATTCTGAAATTCTAGTTTGATACTTATTTATGCAAAAACATATCAGCGCTGAGATTTGAAATCTCGAGCAAGCTAAGTTGTCATAATTCATGTGTGGATATTCATGTTTTAATAACTTGCATTCCTTTTCTGGTTTTACCAGCTACCTTTTCCTTTGAAGATAGTTGTTCTTTCCAGTAACTTGATATTTGCAGCACTTCTGCAGTTATGCCGTGCTTAATGTAGAGTATGCTTCACTTCTGCAGTTTTGCCATGCTTAACGTAGAGTATGCTTTACATTTCAGGAAATATTTGAAAATAATAGACGGGACATAACTATCGCCATGATGAAGAACTACCCGCTACTTCTGCGCAAATTCATGGCCGACAAATCCAAAGTGCCATCATTGGTTGAGATCATTGTGCATATGAACCTAGGGCTTTATTCCCTGAAGAGACAAGAGAGTGTGAGTGGTAGCATTTCTTTCCAAATGCAAGTTCTTTGATACTGTTAGGAAGATAGTTAGAGAGTAACCACTGATTGTCTTGTGTTTCAGAATTTCAAAAATGTCCTTCAGCTCATGAAACAGTCATTTTTTATACATGGTGACAAGGAAGCACTTAGATCTTGTGTGAAGGCTATCAAGTTCTGTTCCACCGAAAGTCAAGGAGAGCTGAAAGATTATGCTCTGAATAAATTGAAGAATCTTGAAGATGAACTCATTAATAAGCTTAAGTCTGCAGTGAAAGAAGCAGCGGTAGAAAACTTCCAGTTTTGTGTTTTACTTTCTTGATGATGCTAAAATGGATGAGATGTAACATGCTCAAATTTGCAGGATGGTGATGAATATTCTCTGCTTGTGAATTTGAAAAGGTTATATGAGCTTCAGTTGGCATGGTCTGTACCTATTGAGAGCTTTTATGAAGATATTGTTAAGGTTCTCCACAGTTTCAGAAATGTGGATGATGAGGTGTGTTCAATATTATATTATATGATTTGTGCTTTTCATTTTCTTCTTCCTTGTATTTAATAATTTCTCTTGCTTGTCCAGGTTGTCAGTTTTCTTTTGCTCAATATGTATTTGCATGTAGCCTGGAGTCTGCAGTCTATTGTAAACAGTGAAACTGTCTCTGAAGCTTCGTTAACTTCTCTACTGTTTAAACGCAATGCCTTGTTTGAGGAACTTGAGTACTTTCTTGGAACCCCTTCTGAAGATAAGGAAGGGAATAAATGTGGAAATCAGCTTGCTTGTAGAGTAAGCTAATTAATTTTTGTAACATGACTATCCAAATGCTTCTTTTGACCTGTTGGCAATATATATTGCATGTTTTTGGAATGACTTAACTTTCAATTTGATGTACTATGCCCAGGTTTGTATTATACTTGCAGAAGCATGGTGTTTGTTCAGAAAGACTAATTTTTCTTCAACAAAGCTGGAACATTTAGGATATTGTCCAGATACATCTGTTCTACAAAGGTTCTGGAAACTTTGTGAACAACAGTTAAATATTTCAGGTGACTCAATTCTTATGTGCTCTCAGCTTTGCTAAATATTTCATGTGATGATTTCTGGTTCATAATCCTGTGAATAGCACCTTTAGGAGTCTGCACTGGATTGGTTACCTTAAATTCAACATCGACGCTTAAAAGCATGATCCATAAATAATTTCATGTTGGATGCTCGCTTTGTATTTTGTTCTCCCCCTGTTATTTATCTCCAATGTTTATCTCACAGATGAGACAGAAGATGAAGAGACAAACAAGGAGTACATTGAAGAGACAAACAGAGACGCAGTTATGATTGCTTCAGCGAAGTTGGTAGTTAGCAGTGCAGTTCCCAGGGTATGCATACTACTAAACTGTAAAGATAGTTGTTACTTTTAGCTTGTGATGAACAGGGTTATTGAATAAATATCATAGACAATGGCTGTAATTTGCTTGCTGTTTGAGTGATACAAATGTGTGTAGTGAGTGGTCTGGGTGACAGAAATGTATTTTGATGATCTACCATTTTTCGCATTTGTCATAATCAAGCATGTGAAAATCTGCAATCTGTAGTTCATAGTTTGCTAACTAGATCTTGTATTTTTAATGCAGGAATATCTTACTCCGGAGATCATTTCTCACTTTGTGATGCATGGAACAAGTGTTGCAGAGATAGTCAAGCATCTAATCACCGTCATAAAGAAGAATGATGATTTTCCAGACATTTTCCTAGAAGCATTGAAAAGGGTATGGCTTGTGTTTTATGGTTGGGGGAATCACTTTGGGTCTAAGATGCGGTAATTTTGTTAATGAAAAATGATTTCTCTGGTTATTCTCTTGCATGTTCTTCACATATGCTTTCTTATACAATGTATGACTATTAGTTCTCTTTTATTTTATGCGTGGTTTCTCCTTTCAAATCCCTGGTTATTTATGCTTGTGTCGGTGTTTTTACATTAACATGCTATGATTAGTTAATATATTTCAGGTAATTTCTTGTATATCTACCTTGTTGAAGGTGCCTTTTGATATCGTTTTTCAAAGTTTGTGCGCATGCTGGTCATATTTTGAACTTCAATGTTTAAAAACTTGGATAATCCATAGAAAACTGTTGTCCTTGGATATCTTGCATCAAAAGAAGTCTTGTGTGTGTGGGTACACATGCATGAATGCATGCCAAGATGTTGATGCTTATATTATTTGCCATTTTTTTGTTTGACTAGGCCTATGATCAGCATCTGGTGGATCTTTCAAAAAGTGATGATGAATCTTTCACCAGCAAATCTCTTATAGAATGCAAGGATCTTGCTGCTCGACTTTCTGGGACATTCGTGGGTGCTGCTCGGAACAAGCATAGATCTGATATTCTAAAAATCGCCAGGGATGGTATTGAATATGCTTTCTTAGATTCTCCAAAACAGCTCTCTTTTCTGGAAGGTGCTGTGCTTCATTTTGTGTCCAAGCTTCCTGTGGTTGATATCCTGGAAATGTAAGAGTTACTTTCTTTGACATTGCCATCCAGTTGCATTTTCCATAGAATTTAAATAGTTCTTTCCCCTCTCTTCTCCAAAAGCAAATTATTTGGTCATAGTTTATAGATTGCTGTTTTATGGATAGAAACAAACTGGCCCTAACATGTTCTTTTACAAATAGTCTAAAGGATGTCCAGAGCCGGACAGAGAATATAAATACTGATGAAGATCCTAGTGGCTGGCGCCCTTACCACACATTTGTTGACAGCTTACGAGAGAAGTATGTGAAGAATGAAGGTTTGCCAGGTAGCGCTTCTCTTCACTTTTCTTCTAATCCAAATAGGCAACTATGTTTATGTTAATCATGCTAATTTCTTTTGTCTTCTGCGCTCTCTCTCTTTCTCAACAGGAAAACAGAAATATGAAAAATAGAGCCCGTTTCAATTAGAAAGGCATTTAGCAGAAGCAATTGCTTTGTCCTGTATCTAATCATCTCAATAACCCAACATTAATAAGAAAAAAAAAAAGTAATCCAAATCTAATAAATGAAAGGGAAAAAACACATGTAGTTTACTCAATCAAAAGGCAGCTAATAACTCTTGTTTTGAGGAAAATATGCACTTATAAATAAAAAGCACAAGAGTGGAAATTAAGATGCAAGGGAATGTCAAAGTGAAGTGGGAAGATGGGAAGTTTGGAATCAATATGAATTAAAAAAAATAGGATCCAACCTTGTAGACATCTTCTTAAGCATGCTCTTTTATTATTCATCTGGACTGTAGGCTTAATTTCCCAGTTCCTTTGATGGTACTGCTTCTATATTTTGTTTTGTAAGGCCTGTCTTATTTACATGAGCTTGTTTGGGCTTCACAAGATTTGGCATGTTTTGTCTATTTGCCTTTCAAATGTAAAATTGGTAGAATCATCAAATGGCAATGATGCTACTAAACTACTGGAATCAAAATGATGCTGCCACCAAAATAGCCATTCTCTATGTGATTCAGATAATTTTCCATCTATGAGATGGTAAGATTGGAGGATCTTACAAACTGGATCATGATTTAGACAACTGTGGTATGGACATCTAGGTTTCCACTAGTTTTATGTCTTATAATTCTGAAATGGTGGAGCTCTTTGTTTGCTGGGGCGTAGTGCATTGATAATGATGATGGCAATGGCAGTGGTACTAGTTTATGTGCTATTAAGTAGTTGATTGCCTTGGACTAATGGAAATCCTTGTGAGGTGCCAGATCTTTTCTTTTTCAAGATCTAGGCTTCATGCTTTGTTTAAGATCTGTAAACTAAGAATAATTAATTTTGCCAAGCAAGATTCTTGGATTTTATGATGGATTGAGGGGACAGTGTCTTGTTTGTATCTGTAGCCTTTTCTACTTCTGGTGCTTTCATTTTCTCTAGTCTGTTGTTTAATTTGGTCCTGCTGCTTGGTAAATCTTACTATATTCAAGCAGTTATTTTATTTTTATTTTTTTCCTTTGGTATTTCTCTCTGTTCTTACAACAACTTAATATCCGTAGTACATTTTTTAGCTGCTGCGTTGAAATTGGTTATATTTTGCATGGAAGTAACTGTCATTAATTAATGCAGTCCTCTTCATTGAATCATATGTTCCATGAGTGAAACTCTACATAAGGCTGGTTTTATTTAGTGCTTGTTGGTTTTTAAGCACCTTGTAACTGCATTGAGATTGATCATATTGTTGGCTTTTTTTCTTCTCAATTTCATGTTGCAAATGTACTCTGGTGCTAATAACAATAGAACATTGCAGATGAGAAAGAGAGGAGACGCGGTGGTCGCCCAAGAAAGCGGCGTAATATTGAGGGAAAGAGATTGTTTGATGAGGACAGTTCAAGCGAAGAAGAGGATTCTATTAGTGGTTCAGATCGAGAAGATGCTCATGATGAAGAAGAGAAGCAGGATGAGGAGGAAGAGGACGAGGCTCCTTTGATACATTCCCTCAGGTCATCATCCAAGTTGAGGTCATTGAAGCTTTCAAGAGATGAAAACAAAGGCCATAAAAGGACAGGAGTTTCTGCTTCTAAAACATCAGGTACGAAATGAATTTAAGCTCTGCTTGATGCAGCTTGATTCATAAGGTCCCTGTAGAATAGTATAGTTCAAACTTCAAACCATGCTATGCATACTCCAATTATAAAAAAGACAATTCTGTAATC
Source organism: Populus davidiana (assembly GCA_030145905.1). Lineage (NCBI taxonomy): Eukaryota > Viridiplantae > Streptophyta > Magnoliopsida > Malpighiales > Salicaceae > Populus > Populus davidiana. Next base: position 20,982,327 of record CM057790.1, read on the forward strand.
TTGCTTGATTCTTCTCATGCTCCATAATGGCGACAAGACCGCAGGTTGTCTGAATAAGGGAAAATAAAAGGAATGTGGCAATCATGATGATAGATTTAGTAGATAAAACCATATGGTGATGACTTATAATCTTTTCTCAATATCGTATTATGTCATGCAACTAACTGTTTTTTTTCTTTTGTCATGCAGGGGCATCAAACTAGCAACTGTCCGTCTCATGTTTCGTTATATACATTAAAAGCATGGCTAACAAGTTTTCATTAAGATCTTAGAGCAGGTCTGTAATCTTCTTCCCCATCTGAACTAGCTCGCTAGGTGTACATTTCTTGGATTCAACAAAATGTTCAAGAGCACCCTTTTAGTAAATGTGTTTGCATTTTTCCTTAACGCTTCCATAATTTCTATAGGCTGGCTGTTTATTGTCTTCTTTTTCCTCATCTGTATCTCACCAACTAAACTCATCCTTGTCAAAGGAGGGCCTGTTTCGGCAAATCTATGCCGCGGCCACTGCCTGTCTAAACTCAAAACCATCTCAGATAAGCTGGCACCGCCACCACCTGCTACCCCATTTACAGAGCCACTACCCCAATCAACGTGTTGCTTCATGTCACGTTGGATAAGAATTATAAGATCTGAAGTTCAAACTTTTAGATCATGCGAGGATAAGATCCCTTTCATCGTTTTATGTTGTCTGTAGCCATCTGGGCATTACAACCATAGCAGAACCCTTAGCTGCCCTTTATCTATGTTCAGTTGCAGCGCTTCCTAATCACATGGCATGGATGAATCTTGATGTCAATATCAAGCGGGTGATCCAATAGCATGCTCAGGAGAGTCAAGGTGAAAATAAGAAATATTATTTACATCCATGCGCTAGAAGAGTGGAAGAATCATCTGGATGTCTCCATCAATCTAGGACTCCATTTGTGTTTTTTAAAAATTTGTTTTTTTTCATGTTTTACTTAAAATTAAGTTTTCTTTATGTTTTTGTGTTTTGATATGTTGATATTAAAAAGAAGTTTTAAAAAATATAAAAAAAATACTTTAAAGAAAAACATTTTAAATCACAATTATTCACATAATTTCAAGTATCTTTTTTAGTATCTCGTGTAATTAGAGCTGAAAAGTTAGATGGTAAGACTTGTATTGTTATTTCGTGTAATTGGATCTGAAAGGAGAGACTTTTTACTCTTTAACACCATAAAGTGTCAGCTGAACAGGACTAGGGCAAATTTTCTCCTCAGACGTCCAATTTCAAAATTGATGTTGAGTTCATTTTATCGAATCTCAGTATAATCATTCTACACGAACATCCAAAACAATTTGAGGCAATGAAAGTAGAAGATGGCAACTAGTTTGCGTTGAAATTGGGGTCTTCATTCTGTACAGGGAAACAGTGTCAAAAGAGAAAGCATGCCCCTTTTGCATTTTTTTCATAAACTGCATAGAAAAGTTGGAGCAGCCTCTAGTGTTTAAGTTGATCTCTCCAATCATGCCAAAGCCATAACAGATTAGTGAAAAGCAAGGTTTCCAGGATGAGGATCAGCCTGAAAGAAATCAGCTTTCACCTTCTCTGGATGAAGGTGCTGAACATGTTTTCTCTAGATGCAGCAACGTATAGCTGTTAAAGAAGAGGATTCCGCCATGACCACCTCCAAGATCATATGACCTGTTCTCACGGCAGGGTTCAGAAACCATGCTGGTGGCGTGGACAATATGAGAGGAAAAGCCACTGATTCATCCACTTATCAGTTCCATCCAAACCCCCTCCTTCCATGTTGCTGCTTCGATTGAACTAAACATTCTAAATAAAAAATATAGTGATCTGTAATAACTATTCTATTCATCGTTGAGAATTTTAAAGAACAATCTCCTCAAAGTAGAAATCAAAATGAATATGCCTGCAGGATTCATAAGGGATCATGCATTGGGTTATTGAATTATTCGGAAAGCAAATCACAGCCTAAATCTTCTTCACAACTATCAGTGGGTTCATCACCATGAACGATCATTGATTCCTCCGGACCAGAAGATTCTGTTTTCTTGTACAAGCCTCTACTTCTATCCAGAAATCCCTTTCTCATCATACTTGCATATTTTCCCCTGATATCAACAAGAGGATGTTTATGTAAAAGTTGTCGCCGATCATATGCTTCTCTAAGAACCACAGTCTGAGTATCACTCTTCTTTGAGATGTAAAAAATGCCAGGATGTCGCTCAAACACCCTCGTGAACTTCTGGGGCAGTGACAATGGCTTGCGAAGATTGCTTACATTCTTGCGCTCCGTTCTCTTATGTACAGTAAGGTGGAGAAGCTCATGAAAAACTCCGACAATTCTCTTCTCAGACACATCTGTTCGTGGATCCAAATCTGAGGCATCAGAGTAAGGTGAAGTGTATGGAAGTCTCTGCCACTCTTCCAACCATTCCATGCATTTCCTCTTCAATCCAAAGCCCCTTGTAAAGCCAACTGGAAAGGCCAAGCAGCCATTTTCCATGTCTTCTTCCTTCTGTTGAAGAGCAGCATTCTTCTGCAACTGGGAGACAGCAAGGCGATCGTCCCAAACTCGGAGTTTCAAGCCAACTCGATCGTCAGGAAGGCGAACTGAAGAAAACAAATCAGGGTGAAGTGGAATCAAAGAATCAAAATAGTCATAAGGCAATCCCATGTCCCATCTCAGCTGGTCAATGGTTTGTAATGGCAGTGTCCTATCCCTTGTAAGCATAAGCAGTTTGCATAGCCGTTCAACCAAATCAATTTGATTCTGCTCAAGAATTCCAAGTTCTTCACGGCGAAGATCTAGGGCTTCAGCAGTCAACTGAAAGCAGGGAACACGAGTGCCTCCACTATCAAGAACATGAGATTCACAGAAAATATTAGGATATCTCCTGATAAATGTAGAGAGCTTCAGATCATGAGGCAGGCCAAGCTGCCCACGATGCAGTCTTAGCCGGTATATAGGAAGGCAGCATCCGCGAGCAGAAGAGATGATCGAAACAAGTATGCAAGCTGCTTTAAGATCTCCTTGATCTGCCACTACAGCATCCAATACTCTATCCTTCGCCCATTTTAACTTGACATTCACCAAGCTAAATTTTTGCTGGTAATTGTATCCTGTCCGAAACCCACCAAGAAAATTGGAGCATCCAGCTCCCTTTTTCAACAACAGCAGAAAAACCATCTCTGCTTCATGATGATAAAGAATGAGACAGTAAAACATGAATTGACAAGTTAATATTTACCCACAAAAAAATCAGCCACCACAATCAAGTTAAATTTGTTTTCCTATCAGCAGTTAAAGAACTAATAGTTTTGACATTTCTCAGTAAGAAGAAGAATTACTTGCACTTGAAAAAATCTTTTTCAAAGAAGAAGGCATAGATTTAAAGAAGAACAAAAAAGATGGGAGGTTTTTAGTTTTTACCTGCTGGTTTGAAGTCGTCTTCTAGGTGATGGGAGAAGATGGGTTCGGGAGGACAATCACGGACAGCAGCAGCAATGGCAGTGGGAAATTCGCGTTAAACATGGCAGCTCCATGCGCAGATTGGCGAAAACGTTGCTTTGCAGCAGCAGCTGGAGATAGACTGAAGCATGGGCCTTTTATAGTTCTTTAAAGAAAAGAAAAATCGTTTCTCTATTTTTGTATTTTTTTTAATTAATTAATTTGAGGAAAGGTAAACGTTGAATATATTTTTATATATAAGATTGAAAAAATAATTGATATCTGTTGAGATATCAAATAAATAATATATTATTATTATTATTATTGGGATGGGAATTTTTTTCATTCCAGCAGCATAAAAAATAAAAAGTTTGTAAAAATAATATCAAGAAATATTAAAAAGAAAAACAAAATAATTTTATTTTAATAAAAAAATAATTAATGCAATATAAGTTTCAGAAATGAAAGATAGACCAAGTAGGTTTTTACCAAGTATTATTTTAATTTATTTAAAAGAAAGATATAAGACTATAAAATGATCAAAATTTAAGGACTAAATGACAAAAATTTGGGGGGCTTGCCTTTGTCTCAAATAAAAAAAAATGAATGATTGAAGAGAAATAGATTCTTTTTTTCTACAGGAGGAGGAGGAGAAGCGCCAGCAAGCCAAGCAGGAAGCAGAGCAGCAGCAAAGCAATCCAACAAGATGATGGGTCCAGTAATTAGCAGTAGAGACTGTGGTAGCAGAGCTGCTGCAGTCCCTCTCGTGGTTTCCTCCAAAACCAAAGCTCAAACTCACCCACCACCATTACTTGTTCTTCCCTTTTCAAATCCCAAATCCCAACTCTCTCTTTTCAATATTCACCACAAATTCTACCGTAGTAGAAGAAATGGGGTGGCTCAAAGTAGCCCCAAAATGGTTACATGCTCCGCCTCCGCTGAGAAAAATAACTCCGCGGCAAAGAAGTTGCGTCTCATCCTTGACTCTCCTGGGGTTCACCAGGGCCCTGCTTGTTTTGATGCTTTAAGTGCTCTGCTTGTCCAGCGAGCTGGTTTTGATTATTGTTTCACCAGTGGTATGTACTTTGTTTCTTCCTATGTACTATGTCCTATGCTTTTCTTAGAGACAAAAATAGGTTGTGAGTTTTGTTTGATTGTTTGTTTCTGTAGGATTTTCGATATCGGCAGCTAAATTGGGGTTGCCTGATACTGGATTTATTTCCTATGGAGAAATGGTGGATCAAGGCCAACAAATTACTCAAGCTGTATCCATTCCTGTCATTGGAGATGCCGATAATGGATATGGGAATCCCATGAATGTTAAAAGAACTGTCAAGGGTTATATTAGAGCTGGCTTCGCCGGGATCATCCTTGAAGATCAGGTTTGTGTTATTTTTCAATGAACAAGACTTTATTTTTTTTGTTCCGGAAGAAGAATTGGCTGTTTTCTCAACCCTGTACTGTACTGGATTGGCTGCTTAGCACTTCAAGTTAACCAATAGTATGAACCAGACTGGTGCTCCAGCTGGTTTGTCGAGAAATTATTAGGTGAACCTAGCTCACCATTAGCTCACTTACATGATTTATGTGGGACTGCCGCTTCTTGGATGAATGTGGGACCACCGCTGTTTTAGAGTGGTTCTAGCGATCATGCAATAATTTCTCCAGTTCACGGCTACCCTGGTCCAACTAGTCATTTCAGTACAGTTTTTAAATTAATTGGATGTGGTTAGTTTCTTCTTAGTGGATAAGATAGATTCCTGTCTTGATTCTTGTCTAGGAGAGTAACCAGCACTCGTTCTTCTTGTTGCCTTAATGGTGGATTGTTACTTAGCATGAAACACATGGTCAATGATTCAGGAGTTGGTCTGGGGAAGAGATAAAGTATTTGGGAGAGCAATGTAGCTCCATCAGAGGAGTTTCTAGACTTTTCTTGTACTTATGGTTCGTGTGATTTGGGTTCAAGGGTGCCTAAACCAGGTACTGGTTTACAATCCAAAACCATCTAACCTTCATGATGCAGGATCTGCAATTTTTCGCTTTAGGTTGCCATGGACAAATTGGGCATTTAGATGGCCTTAACTAATTCCCAAAGAAGAAAGTAGATGGATTTCCACCCAACTAGTTTAGTATTGAAGCTCAGTTGTTGTTTTTGTAAAGTAGGATAAGTTTAAGCTCTAGCTTCAAAGATCTATCTTTGTTTTAATCTAACAATAATTTGATTGTGGACTATTATTGTAATGAAGATGATATCTCTTTTTAAAAATACAGAAAACTAGCAATAGAATCGTATCATACAATATGACAAGGAAACCAACGATCAATTTTGGCATAAAATCTGAATCTTGTGAGTCACAAAAAACTGAGATGTCCAGTTTGGAGTAAGCATTAGTTTGTATGTCTTATGAAGCAGGATATCACTAGGAATTTGAAGATCCGAGTAACACCTTTTGGTGTCTTGTGACTCTTGTTTCCCTTCTATTAAAATTGCAGCTTAAATCTTAATCCTAAACTTCTTAACTATGATGTGTCCTATCATTAGTCAAGCTGCAAATTGCTGCAGTTTAGATTTTCTTTTGCTTATAAATCTGATAATGCAAGGTGTCTCCAAAAGCTTGTGGCCATACGCGTGGCAGGAAAGTGGTGTCTCGGGAGGAAGCCATAATGCGGATAAAAGCAGCTGTCGATGCACGGGAAGAGACTGGATCAGATATTGTTATTGTGGCACGAACTGATTCTCGTCAAGCAGTGTCTTTGGATGAATCTCTTTGGAGGTCAAGAGCCTTTGCTGATGCCGGAGCAGATGTCCTTTTCATTGATGCACTAGCTTCAAGAGAAGAGATGAAGTCTTTCTGTGAAATCTCTCCCTTAGTTCCAAAAATGGTAAAGTTTGTTTTCCCTGATATAACACAAATATGACATGCATCTCAAGTTTAATGAATCATTTTTGTTGTTCTATTATTAAATGTCTTCTTTTGAAGTTATTTACCCAAAGAAAAATCAACAGTTTTTAGGTGGAATTAGTATATGTATATGGATGAGTTGTGACTCTAGAAATCAAAAGGAGGATTCAAAATATTTTTTTTTCTGTAGTGGCGTCAGCACTGCTTGCTTTGTAGGATTATGCACCTTTTCGCTTTGTTAGTCAATTAATAGTGTGACCAGAAGTGTGCTTTATAGATAAGACTTATAAAAAAATTCACATCTATTCCTTTTCAATCTGCCTCACATTATATCATATTTTCAGCTTTAGCATTCGTGGTCTAGCCTCACTATTAATGAATTAAACTATCATAGAATTAACTCGAGGATTATGTTGGAATGGTGGGCTTACTTATCAGAATATTAGGGCTGCAAACTAATTCAGAGGTCCATTCAGCTAAAGGCACCACAGGCAAAATTAGCCTTGGTTTCAAAAACTAGATTCTGTACCAAAATTTAAGTTTCTAATTGCAATGAAGTTTCCAGTTCTAGCCCTGAATCTTACAATGCAAGGCATCTCTAAAAGCTTGTGGTCATTAGGTGTGCTTGTGACCTTTTTAAGTGTAATGTCTAAGGTAGCAAAACTCCCTATTAATGCCCCGTTTGATTTAAGGTTCTGTCTGTGAATACAAGTTAAATATCATATGCAATGCATGTGACCCCTTATTAGCACCAGTAACGCAACCCTCCATCTCCAAAGCCCCTTTTTTTTATTATTATTATCACTATTCTACCTCCATACACCACCAACAATCTCTTTTACTCTGATTTGCAGTTTGGTTGTATCTTTGAGTACTTTATGTAGGATATTGCCTGCAAAAACATGGTGGATTTGGTTCTTGGTGGATTCGGGTCTTGATGTTAATTGACTGGGTATTGATTGTAGAGGTTTATTGGGTTTTATGGTTTTGGTTGTAGTTCGCTCATGAAAATTGATGGTTAAAATATCACTGCCCCAGGATCAGATTCATCCTTATAAGAAACCAAATGATTTGGAGAATTTGTGGAAAGTTGGGCATTAATAGCTTAATAAAGCCTTACATATGTCATCTAGTATTGCAAAAATCAGCAGATATGCCTATTAATTTGGTCCTATTTTTTTTTTTGAATTTGAGACATTTGAGCTTTGATAACACTTATCTAGATGTGTTACATGTTAAAGTGCTCAGAAAGGGGATTGTGAGTAATTATGTGTCTAACTTCGATTTTGATCACTGTCATTATTGGATCAGCTGTGATTTTGGGGCTGGTGGGAGAAATAGGGCTGAGTTTAGGAAGAGAAGAAAGAAGGGTAAGTGTATGAAGGAAGATGGTGTGTTTCCAATTTTTTATTAATCACTACAAGAATTGGAGTCATTGAAGGGCACGCACATCTCTCCAGAATGGTGGATTGGAACATAATAAAATTGTTGGTGTGCCAGAGGGAGGGAGGGATTTGTATTCATAGTACTGTTTCTAACAGTCTTTCTAATCTCTAAAGGAATCTTGTGCATGAATTCTTAATTAATGGTTGATTATTTTCTTCGCTCCTAATTTTTGATTTTCTTGTAGTTGCTATGGTATTCATGATTCTAAACTTCACTGGAATAATGAGGATATTATATAATGCATTTAAAAGAGTTTTTCCTAACAAATTACTTTATAAACCAAAAATTTATTGTTTCTATGTAGGCCAACATGCTTGAAGGAGGAGGAAAAACACCAATACTCACTCCTTTTGAACTTGAGGAGGTTGGATATAAACTTGTGGCCTACCCTCTTTCCTTGATTGGGGTATCTATAAGAGCTATGCAGGTCAGATGTCTTCACCTTTATAAGAAATTCATGTACATATGGTGTTAAAAACTTGTTCAACATTCTTACTCAAGTTGAATAACTTTTCCAAACAGTATGGCGTGGCTTAAATACATGAAGTTTAGGAATTTCCCAACCGTTAACATATATCTTTTCATGCTTTTGACCATTTCTGAAAGTAATGCATCAGTTAAATACTTCTATGATCAGAAAACCCACGAGCAGTTTGCTTTTGGCAAATTGCGGATCAAAATCTTCTTCAAAAAATAAACCCTGCCAATTTTGGCAGTGTGCTTTTTCAAGAGTTTTCCTTGATGAGAGGGTTGTTAAAGTAACTCCTGTCACTCAATGCAGGATTCACTAGCTGCCATCAAAGGAGGTCGTATCCCTCCTCCTGGCAGCATGCCATCTTTTGAAGAAATGAAGGATATCTTAGGTTTCAACACTTACTATGAAGAAGAGAAGCAGTATGCAATTAGCAGCAGTCAAATGTCTAGGCAGAGAGGTGAGTGAGATTTGAACGTAACACCTTGAGATTCCCACTTGTGTTTATATTGTTTACTATGTTACCAATTAAAGAGATTGGGCAACTTTGGTTCTGACCATTAAACCTTGTTACTTACACTTTTCTTTCTCTTGGAGAAAATGCAAAAAGGGACCATGTGATTTTTGTCATTTGCATTCTAGTCACAATTTTTTTTTCGTTTTAAGCATCATGTGATTTGCTCCATTAGCAAGGGCCTTAATACCATTGGTTGCATGATGAGGAGGCATGAAACATTTGGAATGCTTTTAGGTGGATCTATATATTTTTTTGTCACGTCACCCACATAAAAAAGGCTTCTGCTAATTGATTCTTGAATGCTGAAAAATAAACCCATTGGGAATGCAAATATCCAAAAATTACAAGGTACAGTTTTGCTCTCTGGCCTTTCCTGTCTTTTAATAACTCAACTTATTGATTATTTGGGAACACAATTGTCTGCTTGGATAAGTTATTTGTGAATACAGTTGTCTGTTTGATAAGAGTTATCAACCCAAATTATTAATCCACTACTAGGAGAGGCCTATATACTTGTTTAACCTGCCTAAGAACTATGTGCGCCCTAATATCACCTCTCAAGTGTAATCCCAGAAGAAGAAGCAAATGCAAATGGGACTGTTTGGAACCGCAACAAATGACCTAACAGGCTGATGTGGAGACAGTTAGGGGTTGAAACTAAAACTGAACTAAATTGTCTTTTCTAGTTTAAGGCGATCAACTGCAGCTAGTTGTTCAACTGTGCTCCTAAGCTATTTTTGCTTATAGTACAGTTTGTTGGTTTGGTACATTGCTTGGATGGTTCCCGAAGACTTTGTTTTGAAACTTTTGAATGTATGCTGTTGTCTTGGTTGTTTCTAAATCAAGCTTTAATATGTGCTTGTTGATTTTTCTTGTTCACCAACTTTCCTGTAAGAATCCAAGTTACACAATTGCTACTTCCCTGTTTCTAACTCTTAATAAAATATGTTATTCATTCATCAGCAAGCAGTAATGTTTATGGCATACAACGGAGGACCCCAGATGATACAGAGCAAAGAAGTCAGAGTCCTCAAGATCCTGTTGTTGAAGTGATCACTCCAGAAGTATACGGTGGCTATGGTGCAGATAATTCAAGAGGTCCTTTTTCTGGGATCTGGTCTCGAACATTGAGAGTCAAAATAACTGGAAGAGATGGATTTGAAAAACTTGATGTTAGGATTCCAGTAAGTCCTCATCTTCTAATGTAGCTAACATCTAACTGTGCTCCATCAGACCTAATCACACCACTAAGTGCATACCCCAGCTTATAAAACCTGATCATAAAGCATTGCCATCTTAGATTTTTAAAATTGTCAAGTATTTCATGGTTTAAATATGAATTCTACTGTTACTTAGAGAATCACATGATGGATTTTTAAGTTACCACTACATTTCATGATGGATTATATTGGTCATTCCTGGCGGACGCCAATGCTTGAAACCCTGTGGACTAAAATGCACTGCTTCTTCAGTAAATGAACCTACCTGGTGAGATTGTTTTTCCTATTAAAAGAAATGCATTGCTAGTGTTTTACTGAAATGATGTATGTTGCCAACCCTGCTAGTTTGCACTGGAGACTTAGTTGAGTTTTATATCTAGCACACTTCACCATTTCACCAATGTACTTGACCAACATTTATTGCTTCACATATGATTCAAAGATATCGTAAAATGTTTTAGTTCTTTCCTTTTCTCTTCCTATGCATTTGTTTCCATCATTCCATTTGACGGAAACAATTACTGATATCATCTTTGTCCCGATCTTTGACAACTTATGGATGACGCTCTTCCTTATCACTGAAATAACTACTTATTATGCAAAAAGAAAATGCAAGTCATTCACATATAGTAAATTTATGGCCAACTACCTACCATGCTGAAATCTCCTTTCATTTGTTCATGCTTAAGGAACTTGTGGGATTACATGTAAAATAATATACATTGTGTTAATGCCTGAAAAAATGTCCCTTTAATCATTACTGCATTTCTTATATTTCCTGCCTCTCATTGAATGATCCTTCTTGCATAAGTCAATAATTGGTGCAAGATAGAGTTGCACACAACATAAAATGATGCCTCTTAATTAACTTTTTCCTTCTAAGAATGCATTCGTCATAGATTCTTATCTCTAAGCTTTGATATCTAATCTTACATTATACATCCTAAATTCTCTCTATATATTTCACAAAGAAATACATTATCAAATGAACGAATGAGGTACGAGTGAAATGCATGGATTGGTGATGCCAGTTCACCATCCCCTCTCTCTCAGTCACCAGTAAAATGCATGCAGTTTACAATTTTTTTCCCCTTTTCTTTCTGGAAGCATATGGGACAAGTTCATTGTTTTATTTTTGGCACCGTATTTTATCTTTGTTTTTGCCTTTTAAAGTAATGCTTCTATTATTCTGCAATCATTATTATGATTTGTAAATACTATAATCTCTCACATCACCAGCAAGACATCCAAGAGTTTGTTTCATGAAACAAGAGAGTACTGGTCTTTCGTTTTTGTTTCAGCAAAACGAGTGATTAAACAATTCATTCTCTTTTTCTTTGTATTCTTTGCAGGCTGGGTTCTTGGAGGGGATCACAAATATAGTTCCAGGTACTTTCTGCATTCAATAAAAATTGCTATATAGATTTGAAGGTTGTGAAAAGGTTAAAGTGGTGCGCGCATATTTGGTACACAGCTTTGGGAGGTGTGAACATTAAAGGACTCTTGGATGATGCAGCTGAGGAAGTAGGAGGCAAGCTCTTGTTAGATTTTAATGATACCGTTGGTGACAGGATTCAAGTATTTCTAGAATAATTTTTCACAAGTTGAATAGAGAAGGTATCTTTAGCTGCAGATAAACGCAACTCTTGCCATTCTTCGAGATAGATTTAATATTGCTTGTTTTTTTCGTCCTGAGCCTAGTTCTCCATTTTGCAGAGAAGCCCTACGTGCCTCAAGACAAATACCAAGAAACAGAACGCAGGTTTGCTCAAGATGAGTATATGTAGGGTTTGGACTGAAAACACAGACACATGATAAATCGTAAAGATTGAGGTACTGCAAAAAGATCTCAGGGAGGTGGTTGCGATGCCCCTATAGCTTATCAGAAGGGAGACAAAACTGCAATGAGTATCCAATCATTTGTGAAGCATGTTGAAACTGCTAATTAAAGTGAAGTGACAACCAATCTGGAAAGGTCAGGGGCGTTTTGAGGTGTTTTGGCCCCAATATTTTGTACCTCTAATTTTTATTTTTGAAGTTATAATATTGTTCCTCATTTTGCTGCTTTTTAGGTTTCAATTGCTTCTTATTGAGATTCGTTTTCAATAACTTCCATCCTCGTGCTGCTGCTTTCATCTTTTATAGCCATGCTTATTTTTTGAGATGCTAATCATAGAATTATTCTGTTAGCATCGATGATCGTAACAATATTCGCATTAAGAATTTAGGGGATTTCCTTGTGATTATACGTAGTAGTGTTTGATATCACTTGATATTGTGATAGTTTTTATAATTATAAATTAAAAAATATAGGTTTAAAACAAGTTATATGTTGTAGATTTTTTGTAACCAAGGTTTCAAGAGAGTTTTAGCAGATCTTGTGCAAAAATATAGTCTGTTGATTAATAAAACAATGTGATCTTAATGTTAATGTTGATTAATAAAATATTTTAAATTTTTTTAAAATTATGATCAAGGCAAAACAGTAGTTTTAATTACCCTTTTATTACACTACTTTATTACACTACTGAACAAACTCTTAGGAGACTAAGGACTTAATAGTTGTAAGTTTTAAAGGGTGTATAAAAGTGATAATAGCTATTTTTTAAAATGTGTTTTGCTTGAAAAAAAAAAAATAATTATATATTTTTTATTTTTTATTTTTTAATATTAATACATCAAAATAATTTAAAAATATAAAAAATATCGTCTTTTAATTAATAAAATCTTATATAAAACTACAATGTGATCTTATATAAAACTGTTAATTAACAAAATATTTTTAAATTTTTTAAAATTATGATTAAGACAAAACTGTAGTTTTAATTACCTTTTATTACACTACTGAACGAAGAGACTGAAGATCTAAAGAGTGATGATAGTTGTATTTTAATGATTTTTACTTGAAAAATATAAAAATAATATTTTTATATCAACACATCAAAATAATTTAAAAATATAAAAAAATTAAAAAAAAATCAAATTTTAACCAAAAAAAAAAACATGTTGAAATTTATTACCAAACACTTGAAAAACTACAGATCAAAGAATCAATCCTGTTTTTTTAAAACAAAAACTATGAATTCAAGGGTTGAAAATAACAACGTTATTTTGGTAAAGGTTCTAGAAAGATAGATTGACCCATGTTAAATGAATTAATTAAATCAATATAACTATGCTATAGCGATATTCCTCGCATTATTGGTTGTATTTAACCTTTCGATATCATGCCCAGTTCTGCTCTCATGCTACAAAAGAACACAAAAATTACATAGAAAACTGCTCCCAGACAGATCTAATCAAATCTAGGCGGTTGTCAAAAGAACAGTAACTGCCAAAAACTATCTCCAACTACCCATGTTATGACATCTCCAAGCATCAAGCCCGTAAGTTGTGTTTCTGCATTCTTGTATAGTAGTAATAGCCCACAATCCTAATCTGAAGTGCTGAACAGACACCAGATAAATCGATAATTTAGACATTTACACCACAATCATTACAAAAAAAGAAAAAAAAAATGAATTCTGAGATTTATTGATCATTCGGTAACCAAGCATAGTATAAAATCCCTGATGAGTTACAAAAAAATATATATGTGCTCCGTGAGAGGAGAAGGGGGTGAAGACAGCCTGAGAAAGGTTATCTTCACCGTATTACAAATTCACAACAGCCGAGTCAGCGCAACTAATCAATATATTCTGGCTCAAAATGAATGATAATGCAACCAATGGCGAGATATAAGGATGATGAATACACATAATCACATCAAGATTTGTATCGGAATATTATGACTATCAAACAAAAATACATCTTCAAGACAAATACATCTTTAAGAGACCCCATGGGACGGGAAAGACCGAGCATGGCAATGGTAGCACCTGGGGTTAGCAATGCCATCCCCTTTTACCTCCAAATATCAACAGGTATTCGTTGCCCTTCATTCCAGTTGATCCATCTCATCGATATCCGCCGCCATAATGTTGTTGCGGAGTGTAACCACCAGAACCCATCATGGGGTTATAGCCACCAGGCATGGCTGATCCAGGAGGCATCTGGCCACCTGGCATCATTCCCATGTTCATCATCCCCATCCCCATTCCCGCACCCATGGGATGGTGCCCTCCTCCATAACCTCCCATGCCAATGCCTGAACCAGGACGACCACCCATACCGATGCCCATATTAACACCCGCACCGACACCCATTCCCATACCAGAACCAATCATAGGGTTTGGAGGTGGGCTGAGAACACCTGCTCCAGCTCGGCCCATCCCAGTACCAGACCCCATAGCTTTGCCCATGGTGACAGTAGATGTAACTGGAGTCATGGGCTGTTTTTCCATTCTCTTTTCCTTGCGATTAAGGGCATCAAAATCAACTCCAATGTCAGCCAATGGATTGGTTTTAGCTGCATATGACAACAAAAGAAGGTAAAAACCAAGTGTACCATAATACCATTTAACAAATTTGGATAACTTTTAAGTATTGAATATACTCACGTCCAGAAATATTCAAATTGACCAGCCCTCTACTCAGAGTATCTGCCCACACTGTTGACTTTGTCTCAAATTTGTCTTTGGATGGTTGAGGAACTATAGCAAGCGACCCTGTTGAAGATGTAGGAGCTGTCTGAGATGAAATGGAAGAGTTCGATCCTTGAGAAAACAAATTACCCAGGACATCTTTCTGTTGAGGAGATGAAGCAGTTGGAGTTTGGTAAGTAAATTGTGAAGAAACTGGGACTGCAGAGCCATGTTGTGGGAGAAAGTTTCCAGTGTTAAATTGTGGGGTTGATCCAGTCAGTGTATGGTGAGAAAATTGAGAGACAGCTGGAGCTGCAGAACCTTGTTGTGGAAAGTTTCCATTGTTAAAATGTGCCACTGGTCCAGCTGGAGGTTGTAGAGCCATGTTGGAAGGGTTAGTAGCGGGGAATCCTCCCTGTGGAAGGAAGTTTGCACTGCTTAATTGTTGGGTCTGAGGAGCCATGTGTGGAACTGCTGGCGGTACCATATTCCCTGCTGGTGAATTGAAGTTCCCGTACATGCTAGCCCCAGACTGTGGAGGTTGGCCAGAAGGAAATGAAAAACCTGCCTGTGAGGCTGCAGCAGAAGGAGCAGATGATGGGAGAATGTCTGCTAGAATATCAGTTTCTGGATGAGAACTTGACATTTCTTGAGGAAAAAAGTGTGAGTTTGTTGGAGGTTGAACATTGGGTGCTGAATAAGTCATGCCAGAGAACGCATCACCATTCGGTGGTGCAGCTGCATTGGGGATTTCAGCATTTTGATTCATGGTAGGCTGGAAAGGGGCAGCAGAAGCAGTTGGCTGTTGGGCTGAGAAATTGTCTGTAGGAGTAGCTTTAAAAGGATTATCACCAAATGGATCTTCGAAAGCCTGCATCAAGGAAATGTCATTTTATATCACAATTGCTATGCTGCATCACCTAAATCTTGATACTAAAGATTTTAATTAAGAGATAAAAACCACATATTAGGTGAGGGAAGGATGGTGGCTTGCAGAAAATGTGATCTTCCTCCCTCAAATTACAAGACAATTAAAAAGCAGGAGGTTTGTGACCAAAGCCTCTCTTTAGTAATAATTCCCATAAGAATTTTCTTTAAAAATATGTTTCTTCAAAAAGTTTTATCTATGGATAAAGGAAGAGATTGCTTCCATTTACAAATTGCTCAGTGTTCAGGTTTATCTATGGCATGAAACAACTTGAAGCATAGAAAACTTGTATAAATGATCAACTCAAGAAATATGGAATTTTTGGTTTACAAGAAAAAAATTTAGAGACTCCAATCCTCAACCACAAAATTATGCTCACCTGGTTCATAACATTAGAGGCTGATTGTGTTGCAGCAAAAGTGGATCCTGAAAAGCTTGCCTGGGCATCAGCTTCAGAGGATGATGTTGCAGAAGTGACTGGCACAATGGCCAATGGATTTGGAGCAAAAACATCTGATAAAGAGCCGAGTAAATCCATTTCAGCATTGTTTGAGGTGGTAGGGAAAGCAGAGGCAGTTGGAACAGATGTTGCTGCGGGGGAAGCTGTTATGAGAAAAATGAAAAGCATCAATTTCCAATAATGATGGATGTTGATGTTTTTTGTAAAAGCTGCAGCAGTACCAAAAAGGCCAATCTAAGTGCCTCATAAAATTTCCTTTTTCCCCCCACAAATACATCAAATTCCACCCTATCACCAACCGTGGTGATACATCACATGAAGGGATCCTCGTAGCCTTTTTTTTATGGATCATCATGCATTGCAATGCAATAAATGCTTAGATATTTTAGTAAACAAAGCTGAATTCTGCAGTTGTCCACATGAGTGCCACACACAGGAAAGTGCTGTGTCATGATGGGTCTAACATGCCATTTTTTCATAGAACCAAAGCATTTAAGGGAACTGAGCTCCAGCGATAATTTTGGTTCTACTTGGAACTCAAGTTCATGCAGACACTGAACATGCGGACACAAACACCTCACCATTAAGAACATATGCACCCCCACAAATAGACAGACAGACACTTCAGAGAATAGCCTGAGCACTTATTTTTTTCATCTCACTTGCAATACAACTCTTAACATCAGCAAATAAACGAGCATCACACTCATTTTGATAGTCACTTTGCTTAGTTCAAAGACCACCTTGCAAACTTAAGTCCAACATGGATTAACACCCCAGCCAGCACCCCCCTTATTAGGCAACTCCGTCTCAACATATGCAGCAAGATTTCAGATGCAAGCAAAGGACTGTGCAATACAGTACAACACAAGAGCATTGACATTAGCAAACAAGCAGAAATACATGAATTAGTGTACCTGAAACAGGACCACGTGGATCAAATTCATCAGCCACCTCAATTTCCCGATCTGCAGGAGATGGAGACCTCGCATCAAAAGCGTTTGCCTGTCCAGGATTGCTTGGAGGTGGAAAAGCTCCAGGAGCAGGTGCTGCTAAAGTTTCCCCATTCCTTTCATCAAGAATTGTTCAAAATTAACCAGAAAAGTCAAAGCGATAAAGAGCAGAATCATACTAAATATCAGTTGTAAAAAAATCAATACCTTTCACTGTGAGCAGGGCTTCGGGATTCACTTATAGTTTCTTCATAGCTGGGAGGACCACCAATATTTTGCTCGGAAGGTTTTCGCTCAAGCCGCCTGGCAGTGGTGAGACATTATCATTCAGTTTTACATCGTTGATCGACCTTTATACAACTAAAGCAGCAATTCAGAAAACATGAAATGAAATTTACCTTCCATCCTGAGCCTGATCATCAGCTCTAGCACCACTGCCGCTGCAGAAAATGACAAAAAGCTCAAACATGATTTTCAGGTCAACATATAATAAAGACATGTACGGGAAAACAGAAGTTCAGAGACAAGCATGTTCACTTTTTCAGACATCTTTAACATGGTTCAATTCAATGGATCTTCTTTCTCACGCATCAAGTTGGGGCCATTTCATTTTGCTCTTTTTTTAAAGGATACTTTTTTTCCAAAATTATTTCTTATATAGACTTTCCCAACACCAGCACCCTCCATTTGATTATCATAAACTTGCTTTCTCCATGTTTAATTTAATAGCCAAATTAACTTGTGAAATAATTCAAGATGAAAAGATTAAAAATCAGACATAACCCCAAGATCAATATGATTATTTCCTAACTTCAAAAGGTAAGTTACAATTGACCATTTCACCGAGACAAGGATTGTCCTGCTGAAGGTCTGTTATGATTGATCAAAAGTAATAAAGAACCCTATAAAGAATTCAGAACAGTTACCGAGATGAGGATTGACCATCATCATCAAAAGCCCGATCTCTATCTCTGTCAGAGCTCCTGCTTCTTGACCCATAACCATCAACGCTTCGACTTCTTCCCTGATAGTCATCATCCCTATATCCATCTCTTCCATACCGTTCTTCACCGTAACGATCAGCATCACGACCATACGAATCCCCATATTTACCATACCGGTCATCATCCCTATAGTTGTATTCTCTTTCTTTGCCATAACCATATCCATTTCGATCTTCATCCTTGTAGCGACCATCGTCATCATACCCCCTTGTACTTGAATAAGAGCCAGGTCTATACATTCCTCCAGGAGATGTGCGAAACCTACCAAACAAAGAGTTAAAATACAATGGTAAATGTCAAAATACAATGGTAAATGTCAATAATTATCAGGGAATCCTTCTGGAAAAGGGTTATCTTTCTATTCAATCACATGTTTGTGTTCTGAAATAGAAATTGTTTTGCAAACTAGATATCCTTAAAAATCAAGCATTTTCTGATGCCACCATGACATAAATCATGTTAAGTTAAAAAAAAATTAGCATATTCAAAATGCATCAAAATAAAGTATTCAAATAACTGTCAGCTGGGTTCAAGAGAAAACTTACTTGTCCCTGTTAGCAGCAGCCTTCTGTCTAACTTCAATTATCCTTTCTTTATCATTCACCAGGACCACAAGACTCTGGGATTTCTTCCTGACATTATTACCCTGGTCCTTTCCACTGGAATCAATATATTGGAAATCTGACAATGTCTGCAACATAGTAGAAGAAAAATATTATTACAGGCGATCAAAGAAACACGAAACACACATCTCATTGCCATCAGAATTAAGGAACAGAAAATTACCGATATTTGATATGAATGTTCCCTTATCTCATCTATGACACGCTCTGATCCATGAGCAACCAGATATTCCAAAACAGTCAACGCCTGAAACCCAACACACTTAGTTTTCAGTCTCTTGTTACAGTACCATTTCTTGAAATAAATATTGCACATGCTCATGATACATGACACACGTCATTTAGTAATGTACATATTCATAAAGAAACTAAAGAGCACACATCCAACTAATAACAGGTCACAAAAATCAATAATATAACCATTATCTTATCTACATTTTGAAGAAGCATAAGCATACACCATTCATCAACCAAATCCATCAAAGAAAAAGCAGACCTTGTAGACATGCCGCCAATTCCTGCCGGTATCATTAAGCCGTTTCCATAAAACTGCCATGATCATCTGATATTCATGACTGCACGAGATGTTTAAAAATGAATTCCTCTATACGAAAACAAGCACCGGAAAGCATCCACAAGAAAAATCAATCAAGCTCACTAATTTCTGGATGCCTGTGCAATATCTGCAAGAAGTGTTCCATGCGGACCCCAAGGCTCATTACTGGTAGCATCAAGAACCTGAAACAAAAAAAAATGGACAAATTTTATTCCATAAAATCTCTTCCACTAACTCCCAAAATCAAATGCCATTGCTTTTGAACGCAATCTAAAATCCAATTCACACACAAATAAGCTTTAAATCATTATAAGCAATAAAAAAAACACTTTGTCAACAACATACATGTTCAAACTACAACATCATATAATAACATCAAAATGAATTGTCACGATGCCACTTAAGTTAGCATTCACATAATAACATCAAATGCCATTGCTTTTGAACGCAATCTAAAAACCAATTCGCACACAAATAAGCTTTAAATCATTATAATTATCATCGACATACAAGTTCGAATTACAACATCGCATAATAACATCAAATTGAATCGGCTCGACCCCACTTAAAGCTTTCACATTTTCAAAAAGAGCAAGATCAGATTTTACCTTCTGTTCTATCGAAGGAACTTTGAGCACTTTCTTATTAACCTCTCTCTTGCTGTAAAAAAACAAAATTAAAAAAAAATACAACGTAAGTTAATGGCGTAGAAAGCACATGAAATGAGCCGAACCAAGTGGATACAATCAAAGACAGCTACGAAGCAGACTTACATGTCCCTGACAGTTTGATCAAAGGCCTTCTTCATTGTCGGAGGACGAGTTGAAGGGCAGTAATGTCGATTTCACTCTTTACCAGCCGTCCGAAATCGAATCGACGAAGAAGAAACTGTCAAAACAACAAAAATTACAGATTAGGTTTTCGGAAGGAAAATTGAATTTAAATAGAAACAATTTTATTTTGTAAAAAATAAAATAAAAATAAAATCATCAGATAATAACTTATAAATTATCAAATCGAACAAAAACATTTAATGTGGATAGTAAAAATAAGATCCGAAGAATTATTTGAAAAAGGAAGCAGAATGATAATAATAAAAAATCTAACAGAGGCATAAAGGGGATGCTTACAGGATTTAAAAAGAAGAGAAGATGAGATTCGATTGGATTGAATTGGGTCCGATCCGGTGGAGAGAAATGGAATCAAGGCTTGGAGAGATGAGATCTGATCAGCTCTGTTATGCCCTTCGGAAATTCTGAGAGAGAGAGAGAGAGACAAAGGCCAAAGCTCCTGTAATGGAGCTGATGGTTTTGGTTTTTTTTTTTTTTTTAATTTTCTTCTGTCTGTCTCAAAGCTATAAATTGGGAGAGAGGAATCGAACGAAAAAAAGACAGCGCAGCTTACAAGGAGGAAATTAAGGTGATTGATTAATTAATTAATTATCCACGATTATGACATTTTTGTTGTTGTTATTATTATTATTTTGTAAATTAATTACTGCTGTTTTATTCTAATATAAAACCACTATGCTATAGGATTATGCGGTGGATTGTACATATTAACCCACAAATCAGTGAGTTAATTCGAGTATATTGATTTTTAATAAAATGATATTATTTTAAATAATAATTTAAATAATTTTGTTTTTAATAAATAAAATATAATTTACGTGTTGTCATCCATGAAAAAAAAACTTATAAAAGAGGTATGAGATGACAAAATAAGCTAGCTTCGTTCAGGTTTTCTTACAAACAGTGCAACTAATGAAATCACACAAAAATATAAATAGCTTTATTAGGATTTTCCATGGCCGACGAGGAATTTAAAAAATAAATTCAAGCTAAGGGTTTTTGAAACTCAAAATAATCACCATTAGAGTATCAAGAAAGTAATTTCTCGATTCAAAACGCCTATAAATCAACCACAAACATACAATTTATTTGGGCTGTAAACTCTGATGTACTTTTTCTTGCAATATAATTACTGAAAATCTTCTCAATGAAAATTTTATATTAACACAAAAACTGATATTTTGATTTTTAAAAAGTGATGAATTGAAAACTTTTTTTCCATTATTTTTTAATAAGTTTCTTTTTCAGGGGAAAAATCAAAAAATAAAAATAAAATTTCAATTGTTCTATTATTTAGGTTAAAAATATAAATATTTGTAAGGGAAGAGTTTCCTTGTAGGGGTTGGGGTTTCTGCCAGCTCCCTGTCTTTGCCCTGCTTTTTTATTTCTCAAACTTAGTAATTGATGCAAATAAAATGACGTTTTGAATTAAAATATATAAATATTAAACAAAAATAATAAAATTAAAAATATAAAAATAAAGGCAAGTTTTTTCAAAAAGGGCGATAAATGAACATTACAAAAATAAAACCCTTTATTTTTGCCTCAGTGGCAATATTGGTACCCTCATTTTCAATTATTCATAAAAAACCAAAACCAAAAAAATAGATTATAAACCCAACATTAAGACATTTTTCTTTTATTAAAATAACTATATAAAAAATAATTCAAAATAGATTATAATTAATGTAATATACAAAGATAAAATTAAAAAAATTCAATAATAAAATCATCATCATCATTCTTAGGTTCTTACGTAATAATTCAGATCATAAGTATTTTTTATCCCATTAATATGACAAGTTGCATGGTAAATAAGCTTAGTTACAGGGTCATTCATGACGATTAGCCACTAATCTACTTTTCCTCGCGGGGGCTAAAAAAGTGTTTTCCACCTTTCTCGTAGATGTTGAGAAGGAGATGGAGTTTTGGTAAGAATAAAAGTCATTCATTTGAAAGTCAAACCTAGCAAGCTCAATAACTACGACAAACCATACAAAGATGGCAACCATAATTGAATTAGAAACTTCTTGAGATTATAAGTAGTTGTTTAAAATATTTTTTATTTAAAAATATATAAAAATTATTTTTTTTATTTTTTTAAAATTATTTTTAATATCAACATCTTAAAACAATTTGAAAACATATTTTTTTTTATTTAAAAAAAATCAAATTTTTTTAAAAACACGGTACTAGAATCTGTTTAGGAGTGTGGTTGTAGTTGCTTTTTAAAGTGCTTTTCAGTTGAAAATACATCAAAATAATATATTTTTTAATATTAATATATCAAAATGATTTGAAAACACTAAAAAAATATTAATTTAAAATTAAAAAAATAAAAAATTTTCAAACTTAAAAACAAAAAACCTTTAAATAGTATCTAATATTCAATCAAAATCCAGCTGATTTTTTTTTAAAAAAAATATTAGAATAAAATTATTTTAAATTAATCCAGTTAATTCATGAGCAGATGCAATTCAGGTATTATTATTTTTTTAATCCTTATGTGTTGATTCATTTCCCCAGGCTGGTTTTTTCCCATAACAGCTGGACGGCAGCAATTGACATTATACTCTAAAATGTTTTTCCTTTTCTCTCCTCATACTGAGACTTAAACTAAAAAGGATGTAGAGACGAAAAAGCTCTTGCCACCGCTGGGCTAGAAGCCTTGGTGTCCTCACATGTAAACTCTTGCAACGAGACCCAGTTGCTCTGACTCTCTTTGGCGTGTACAACAAGTTTACAAAAACACAAATTTTGTTTCTTTTGTTTTCTTCCATCGATTAAAGGCTGGGATTGAACGATTCATCTGCCAAGAGGTTTTTGATGGATTCCTTCTGATGATATTTGAGATTTGATTTTGTGAAAAAACCATCTTGAACTGCCAGTATGTCTCAGAGAAGATGAGAGCAGTGCTGAATTGGCCGAAGATGCAGAATCAAGACTCGTAATTTAGAAAGGAAACGAGAGAATTAACAAAATGAATTTCCATCTTCTTCCATGGAAATCTGTATTACAGGGTTCAAAACCAGAAAACGTCTTCAGGAGTTTTGAACTTTTGAAGGAGACTTCACTTGTATCGTGAAAAATGTCGGGGGAAGAGAATAGTTGAAAAAATCAGCCGGAGCAAGGCTAACGTCGATGGTTGAAACGATGCCATTTTGATAAGAAATTTTTTTAAAAAAATATCATTAAATTAATGGTCTAGGGTAGATTAAATTAACTTAGATTTTTCTTCTAAATCAGCCAAAATTTTCTTCTTTTTTTTCAATTTAGACCGATTTCAACTCGGACCGAAGTCTCTTGGATGGAGTAATTTAATTATGAATCAAGTCAAGCTATGAATTTGTGTAGGTGTGTTTTTATACTCATGCTAGGGTACTAAGCATCGATTGAAACAAGTGAATTAACCAAATCAAGATTGATTTCTATGTTAAATCCATTGGTTGAAAATGAAAAAGAACAGTGGTTACAATTCAAGCAAGATGGCAGCATAACTATTAAGCCTAGTCCGACTTGACAGGTCTACCCGGAACTCGATCGATCAGATGCTTCGATTGATTCGGGTAGGGCGCAAAACCGACAAGAACAAATAAACAGTCAAACCCAGTTGACCTGTTTGGTCGACCCGGCAAAACTTTGTAGAGACCTTTTTTTTTTCAAATATGTTTTTTCTCGTAGTCAAAAACCCCTATTTTTCCATAGTTTTTACTTGGTTAATAATCCTTTTCAAAGTTTATTATATAAATATAAAAAAAGTTATATTTTTCAATGTGGGATAAAAAAAAAAAACCTTTTTGATTTAGATACTTCAACTTAAAAGGATAATATAATATTTTTTCAATGTAAAATAAAAAACCTTTTAAAATAATAATTTAAACTTTATTGTTTACAACATATATAGTCTATATTTATATAAATTATTTCTTAATTTTTTTATATGAAATATTAAAATTTTAATTTTTTTCTTAAAAGTTTTTTCAGGTTGACCATGTAACCAATGACCCGCCTCCTTGGCCGGGTCAACTTCTGGTGGTTTAATATATAGTTATTAAACCTGGATTGGCCCGACAGGTCGACTCAAGACCCGACAAACCCTGGTTGAGACTTGTTTTTTTGTTTTCAAATTTGTTTTTTTCTTCTAAAAAGAGAACTATTTTTATATATTTTTTAGTTGGTTATTGATTATTTTTTAAATTCAATAAGTGCTATAAGAATGTTTTGTTTTTTTTTAATGTAGGATTTAAAGTCCTTTAGTATATATAACTTTTTAGTATATACACTCTATATTCATAAAAAAAAAAATTATGTTTTTTCAATGTGGGATAACAAATATTTTTTGTTTAAATACTCTAACTTAAAAGGATAAGATATTAATATAGTATCTTTTCAAAGTGAAATAAAAAACCTTTTAAATAATCTTTTAAACTTTATTATTTATAACATGTATAGCCTATATTCACATTGATTGTTTCTTAGTTTTTTCATATAAAATATTCAAAATTTAATTTTTTTTATAATTTTTTCAAGTTACCTCGAATTAATTAATATAACTCAAGACCCGACTCTTTGACTGAATAAAGCCTGATTGGGTATGATAAATAATTAAACGTGTGTTTGAGAGTGTTGCAACGTTTGCTTTTTAAAATGATTTTCATTTCAAAACAAATTAACATATTTTTTTATTTTAAAAAAATTATTTTTGACATCAACACATTAAAATAATTTAAAAATATATTAATTTAAAATAAAATAAAATAAAATTTAAAATTTAAAATTTTTTAAAATTACTTTTTAATAACACTACCAAACACTGCCGGCACTGCCTTAAATAATTTAATAACTATGGATGGCAGCCATTTGCACAGGCTTCTATATCTTTGATTTCTACAGTGGCTATAAATCCAGAAAAGGACAAGCAAAGCCTTTTCAATTGTGATATTATAAAAGGAGTGGATTTATTACCCACTGATATATGTCATTTTCGATGACTATTATTCAAGATTTCTTTTCTTCTGGTGTCTCTGACATGATCAACATCTTGACTGGTGATTGTTCTTCGTGGCACAGTTATTTAGGCCGGCCTCATCTGATAAGTCCACTTGCCGATTCAAGCTTGATTTTAATTTTGATTTTTTTAATTATTTTAAAAATCCAATTAATTAAATATAAGTAATTTAATGAGTCAACCGTTAGTCAAACTAAATTTAGAAGAGTATTCAAAATATTTTTAATTTAGAAATATATTAAAATAATTTTTTTTATTTTAATTTTTTTTAATATTAATATATCAAAATGATTTATGTTATTCTATTTATTTTTATGTTTTAAAAACACTTTAAAAAAATTTAAATTTTTTATTTTTTTATTTACTTCAAATTAATATTTTTTTGGTGTATTTAGATTATTTTGATGTGCTGATTTCAAAAATAATTTTTAAAAAATAAAATAAAAATTATTTTGATACATTTTTAAATGAAAATGACTTTAAAAAGCAATCGCAACCACATTCCCAAACAGCTAATTTCATTAACATAAGTGTTATTTTGGATTTAGGATTTTGGAGATTTTTCTTCCAAGACCTATTCTTCTGGTACGCTTGACTATTAGTTTGATTGTGAAGACAAAAGACCAAAGTGTTATTTTTAACTTATTTTACGTTCGAAGGGACAGAGGAAAACTACACTTCAAAACTAGAAAACATGAAAACTAGATTGTATTTTAATTAGTACTTAAAAGTGTGTTTTTATCAAGGTTTTATATCATCACTTTGCATTTGAAGTATCAATAACTCCTTAACGAAAGCATGTTTTATAATAACAAGTCTGATACTATAAGATACCTTTAATTTATGGTAAATGTTCATATTAAATGCAAGCCTATCACATAAATCAAAGGATTTATTGATGAGTTTAACTACTGAAATTTAAAAGATAAAGAGAGGGCCAAACTTAGAAAAGAGATGTTGGTTCATTAGGCCAAACTGGAACACTGTTCGGTCATTGGGTCATATCTGGAGCTGTAAATCTTGGATTTAAGTATGCTCAATATGGATAGAAAGCTAAGATATAGGCATAAAACTTTCGATGAGGAGTCCAAGATTTAAAAGGTCGTTTTCAAGTCCAACTTGTAGCAACAACGGAGAAGTCCGAATCTATCTTGCAGCCCAAATACTATTCGGTGTTCAGCCCATATCTCGAGTTCTAGAAGTCTAAATGACCTCAATATTTTTTTCTTGGAAAGCTGAGACAATTTTCTAGAACTTTCATGTGTTAAGTCTGTTCAAATTATGATGTTATCAATGACGTTTTGTTCAGACAAGAAGATAAAGATTGTCACCAAGTCAAGATGTGGTCACCTACTCAATAATTAGTCATCAAATCAATAGTTCCAAATTTTGGCCTATAAAAAAAAGCATTTGCCATACATTTAGGCATCTTAATTGTTCAGATCATATTCCAAGCCCAATAGTGATTGGACTAGGTAACCTCTAGGTGAGTGTTGTTACTCATTTTTTGAGCCATACGTGCTAATGGAGATGGTGTATATCCCCTTTAAATTGAAGGCAGGAGTTTAGTTCAGGGTTGCTGGGAGATTGACAAAAACAAAGGAAAAGGAAATGTTTTTCAGACCATGTTTCAGCTTGCATCTGCTCTCCTTATCCTTCCCCTTTGCTGTCGAAATTGTCAGGATTCTTAGGCTAATTAGGAGTCTTTTAAATGATATATTCATTCCTTTTCTATCTGGTTTCTAAGGTTGGATAAATCCCTTAGAAGCTGCACTAAAAAATTGGCTCTACCGTTGTTGTAATTTTTTGTTCCAACTTAGGCTTTGATTCTAATCTAGTTCCATGCAATATCCGACCATCCCGGCTATATTTTGTCACTCATAACATGTTGAAAATTGACCTACACTTTTATTGGGTCCTAGGGCTCGCTATTTTTATGGCAAACTCTCAGTCAAAGTAGGATGCTTGTCATTGTCAGTTTCCTGATTTAGATTAGAGGATCCTTTTTGACCAACCAGGTTGCAGCCAATTTCTGTTTTGTAAAATGATTTTATCTCATTTTTAATCCTTCATCAAAGTTGTAGTCCTAGACGCATAGATGAATATGGGCTTTCAAATCGCTTGATTTCGATATCAGGAGCTCAAGATATTCCTGTTTGAATATCTGACGAGAATTCTGCCGTGAACAGGATTCTGGCCAGAGTTGCACTAAAAACTCTGCGTCCATCATGATTTTGCTGGTTTTTATTCTTAGGTTATACTCTCAGTCATATCGGGATATCCGACATTCGTCAGTTTTCGAATCAGATCAGGAGACTATTTTTTTTACCAACCAAATTGCAGCCCAATTCTGTTATGTAAAACGATTTTATCTCACCTTGAATCCTTCATGAAAGTTGTAGTTCTACATGTGTAGATGAATTTGAGTTTTTAAATCGCTTGATTTCAATAGCAAAAGCTCAAGATATTCACGTTGAATATCTAATGAGGAAGCGAAATTCTGCCGTAAAAAAATTCTGCCGCAAAAAAAGTCTGCAGTAAAAATTCTGCCGCAAACAATTCTGCCGTAAAAATTCTGCCGCAAACAAAATTTTTCTGTCACAGGAAAGATTTTACCCCCCCAAGTTCGCAGGACTGAAAAGGGAGTTAGTTGCCGAAATAAATTGGAAGAGACTTGACTGGGTTTTGAAGAAAATAGAAAAAACAAGGAAGGGACCAATAAATGACCGGTCATGATTATGCCCATTTGCTAACAACAAACGACCCCGTTTTTCTTTGCTGCATTAATCCTCTTCTTTAGCTATACGGTGCCGTATGAGAACATGCAGCCCCATTTTGAATTAATAAGCATGGTACTGTACCCACGCCTGCAACCTTTCCCTTCTCTGCAACCTGCTGCTGCTGTTTTTGTGAAATCTTTCGTCCTTGTATCCTGCAACCTGGTAAAAACAGAGTAAAAACACTTAACAGAGAGAGCTAGCATAGAAAAAAAAACGAGAACGAAAGGGAAAAATCATCACCGGTCTATCCTGCATTGTCGAAAAAGAGTTCACCAAACCTACGGGTTTTCTAAAAACTCTTAACAGCAAAAAAAGGAAGGCTTTCTTTAGTTTCAGAAGTAGAAAAGCAAAGGCTTTCACCTGCCTGCACCTCATTTTCTGCATTTGAACCAGCAGCATCAACAAGAATGTTAATGACTTAGAAACATAGCTTTTACGTGGGGAGAAAAAAATAAAAAAAAAAGGGAGAAAAAGAAGGAAAGACAGAGAGAGATTAAATACAGAGAAGAAAAAAGAGAGGAAGGAGGCAGAGGAAGAAAAACAGAAAAGAGAGGGAAACGCGGAGAGTTTAAACACAAAGAAAAACAAAGGGAGGAGGATGAGTGCAGGGCAAGAAAAAAAAATGAAAAACAGAGAGGGTTAAACACGCACAAAAATTAAGAAGTAGAGACAGGGGAAAAGGAAAACGTAAAGGAAAGGGAAAAGAGGGAACCGAGAGAACAAGAAGAAGTTTGGGCAGAAGATAGAAGGAAACAGTGAAAGGGAGGGGAGTTTATCTGCAATCTATTCTACTTCACCGGAAAGGAACTTAACAAAGCTCTAAAGAGTTTTTTTAAAACAGCTCCTAATGGTGAAAGAGGAAGATTGTCTTTGCATCATCAAAGGCAAACACGCAGGGACTGCCCACCGGTTTGTTCTCCATTTTCTGCAAGCAGGGATCTGCAGGTATAAGTCTTACTCTCTCTTTCCCTGTAGTATTTAAAAGCTAGTGTCTGATGAGTGATTACTGTTCTCTAAAAAACCGGTTTTTGCTTTCGTTTGGGACATTTTGTTTTCTGTATTTTTTTTACAGCAAAGTTGTGTTGCTTGTCCATTGTTTTTGTCTTCCATGGTCTAAAGTTTAGAAGGTTCGTGTATTCTTTGTTTTTTTTTTTTTTTTACTTCTCGTTGGTAGGAACCATGAGCATCATTGGTCTTCATCATCCCTGCATTCCTTGTTCGGCTGTCTTTGTTGTCTTAGAATGCTGCATAGGAGGGTTTTCATCTAAACATAACTTCGTCCAGAGGAGAACATAAAAAGCGCGAAGGCATCTCCTTTGCAGGGTTTAGTCTTTTTGGGTAGACATCTGTGGGTTGTTCGGTTTCCAAACCGTTTCTTCCCTATGAATATTTGGTTTTTGTTTAGACAAAGCTATATGCTTGCTTACTATCCTGTCATGACGCTAAGTTCAGCTTACCGTTTATGTGAAAGGTGTGTTGCTTTCCTCATTCTCATGCTGCGAGTAAACCACAAGCTTTAGGGACCCTCACGTTATTTTACGCCCACTGGAGGAAAGTTTAGCCAACCATGATTTGTTATCTTTTCATTTTGATTGTGATATACATAACTAAAGCATGCTTCCCAGTTTTCTTTTTTCCTTTCTGTTTGCGTAAGGCAGGTCCCAAGTTTAGGAAATGAGTAAAGGGGTGTGAGTCACGGTTCCTGTTATGACTTCAGTTTCAGAACTTTTTTTTCTCGTGTATACATACTTGTGCCTATTTTTAGAGAATGATGGGTGAAGCCTGTTCAGGCTTCGAGTTTAAATTGGTGTGTCCAATCTTGTTTATTTGAGATGAACTTGTGAATTTTGGAAAAGACAGGTATGCTTTGGTTTTATTAATTGTAATGTTTGTGTTTAATCGTATTGTTCGTGTTTTTGACAAAATATAAAATTGTTTTTTGGGTATTGCATACGGCCAATACCCTAACATGTTTTTTTTAATATTTTTTTTCTTAAAAATAAATATTTGAACTTTCAAAAGTGTGTTTTCGCATGGATTTCTTAAACACAATAAAAAATTTATTTCCTTGCATCTTGGATTTTACAACATGTTTGTAAATTCCAAAGGGTGTTGGCCAATATTCCAAAAAATATAAAAATCTTATTTTTGGAAATTCGTCTTTATTCACTATTAATATTTGGATAAAGAAATCTCAAAAGGGGTAAATATCCAAAATATTACTAGGAATAATTTGTTATTATTAATTATTAATGTTTGGATAAAGAAACCCCAAATGAGTTAATATCCAAAATATTATTAGGAATAATTCGTTATTATTCACCACGGATGTTTGGATAACGAAACCCCAAGAGGGGTTAATATTCAAAATATTATTGGGAATAATTCGTCATTGGTCACTATTAATACTTAGATAAAGAAACCCCAAGTGGTAAATATCAAAATATTTTTTAGGAACAACAAAGTCATTATCCCCTTAATAACAAGGGCAAATAACCTATGAAAGGTAAATGTCCAAAATATTGTTAATAGGAATACAACTTGTTTTATTTTTAACGGAAGGATTGATTTATGCCTAAAATTTTATTTAGAACAATTTCATTACGTATCCTTGAAAGAAGCCTCAATTATAATTGGGGACATTTCAAATTTTGATTCCACAATTTAAGAGTCATGAAAATTTGAAATACTAAGGTAAAAATGGGCTTTTAAAGCCCCTTGAATTTCCTTAGATTTCTAAAAAAAATTTCTTTTTTCTCTTGCGATTTAGGAGTCGCGAACACTTGAAATACTAAGGGGAAAATGAGCTCTTAAGTACATTGAATCTCCTTAGATTTCTATATTAGTTGTACCCAAATTCATAAATTCTGAATTTGTTTCAAATCAAACGTAGACTTCAAGAGATCTGCACCGTTTCTCTTTGGAACTCTACTGACATATCTAAAGGTATGATCCGTATGGGCCAAGGGTTCCTTCCCTTAGACTTTGAACCCAAGTTCGTTCATCAGAGTAGACTTATCCTAGGAAACTGATGGGATTAGAGAACATCAACACCATAGCAATTATAAGGCAAACCAAACACGAAGCAACTTACCTTAGGTAGGGCGTATTAGGGGTGCTAAAACCTTCCCTATACGCAACCAGTCCCTTGTCTTAGAATCTCTGAAAGACCAGTTAGGTTTCCTAGTGACCATAATACTAGGTGGCGACTCCCTTTTTCACAAAACAAAGACCCCAACATCAATCCCTGCTACCAGGAAGGGTCGTCTCGATGTCGAGCTCTCGAGAGGGTACGACAGTGAGTATGCTACCTCGATACCTAGGAAATATTGAAGATAACCTAAATCCTTCATTTCAAATTATTTACCAAACTCTGTCTTCAAAACTAAAATACCATCAATGTCATCACCAGTAATAATCATGTCATCAAAATATAAAGACAGAATGATACAACCTGCATCAGTGCACTTAATAAAAAGAGCAGAATCATGACTGCTAGAAACAAAGCCAATAGACGAGATCTCAATAAAGAATTTCTCAAACCAAGCATGGGGTGCTTGTTTGAGACTATATAATGCTTTCTTAAGCTTACAAATATATCCAGAGTCATGTGAAATACCAAGAGGGGGTGCCATATAAACTTCTTCTTGAAGATCTCCATTCAAGAAGGCATTTTTAACATCAAGCTGATAAATTTGCTACTGACAAATCGAAGCTACGATAATAAGAGTACGAATAGTAGTCATTTTTACAACCGGGGCAAATATCTCCTCATAGTTCATACCATACTATTGTGAATATTCTTTTGCAACCAGCCTAGCTTTGTATTGCTCAATAGACTCATCAGAATTAGTCTTGATCTTATACACCTAACGACAACCAACAACACTCTTACCAGAAGGTAAAGGAATCAGATCCCAAGTATCTAACTTATGCAAAGCATAAAGTTCCTCATCCATAGCTTGCTGCCAAAGCGGATAAAAAATTATCTCTTTATAAGAAGAAGGCTTAAAGAGACAATGAATAGAAGCTAAAAAGAAAGTAAATGATTAAGAATAACAAGAATAAGCAAAATCCAGTAGTTTTGTGGACTTATAAATGCGGATGGACCGACGTGGAGGTGGATCCACAATCTCAGATGAAGCTTGAGGGGTTGTAGATGAGAATGGAGCTTTAGATGTGCCAGAGAGCAAAGTACCAGTACATACAAAGTATAAATTGGCCGAGCATGGGGAGATGTATCATTACAATAATCTTAAAAAAGGGATCTATACGAATAAGATCAAATTTAGTCAGGCTATGAGTATTGAATGGAATAGAAAAGAAAGGTATATACTCAAGGAAGACGACATGACGAGACACATAAAGTTTCTGAGTTATTGGATCAAAACAACGATAACCGTTTTTACCTTCACCATAACCTAGAAAGACATAAATAACAGATCGAGAGGATAGCTTACTGCATTCTACATGAGGACAAACAACGAAACAAGTACAACCAAAGACTTTAAATGAGGAATAATCAGGGACATACCCTTATAACTTTTCAAACGGAGATAGACCCGAACTATGAGAAGATGGAATTGTATTAATCAAATTTACAACAGTAAGAACAGTTTCTCCCTAAAATTCACCAAGAACAAAAGCAAACAACAAGAGAGAACGAGCATTTTCGACAATATGCCTATGTTTTCTTTCAGCAACACCATTTTGCTCTAGAGTATCTGTATATGAAGTTTGGTGGATGGTTCCATCTATGAAAAGCAATCGGCAAAATTTATTAGAGGTTTATTCCCCACCCAAATCACACCTAAAGCATTTGATTACAACATAATGTTGAGTTTTGATAAGAGCTCAAAAAGCTGCATATATCTCAAAGAATTCAGAACGATGTTTCATTAAATAAACCCAACAATAACGAGTATGATCATCAATAAAAAAACATAATATCGAGACCCTTTTTTTTGGCAACAGGAGAAGGTCCCTATACATCATAATGAATCAAATCAAATGATAAATAAAAAACATAAATACTTCAATTAAAAGGTAAAGCGAAAAATTTTGCCACTTTACATCCACTACAATCAGAAATGTCACAAGTTTTCAAATTTTCTAAAGCTCGTGTGGATGCCAAAAATCTCAAATGAGAAGATGAAACATGACCTAAACGAGAATGTCATAAATAAAAACTAGAAGATGAAGGACTCAAATGAAAGGAAGACAAATCAACAATAGTAGTAGCAGCGGCAGCAACAACTATTGACACTTTTAACTCATCCAAAATATATAGTTCATTCTCCCTATGGCCTATCTCAATCAGCTTCTAAGACTACAGATCCTATATAAAACAAAAAGAACCAGAAAACATGATTTAATAATCACCAGAATCACATATTTGACCAACAGATGCAAGATTCAATTTGAGTTTCAGAATAAGATAAATATTAGGAAGAGACAAGTGAGGTGTGACAATAGAATCAACACCTATTAAGGGCATAGGAATGTCATCAACAATCATAACAAAAATTGAGGACAAAAAGGACACAAAGGTAAAAGATGAGGAATCTGGAGACATATGATGGAAAGCACCAGAATTCAAAACCCATTCAAAATGTGACATACCTGAGAAACTATGAGGCAACTGACCTATGAAAAAAAAAGTGGACATTTCTTGTGGCTGCAGGGAGAGAAACTTCTGAAATTGCTCAACCAAAGTATTAGGATCGGTAATAGAGCTCGGGGAAGCTACTGCTGCGGTATTGTGGTGTGATGGTTTATAACCTTGAGGTAGTCTATTAGCATTAGATTGTGACTGATTGTCAAGCTTCCAAGCTGATTTTGTTGTCTCAACTTAAGACACTAAGCCTTCCAATGACCTTTCTACTTACAGAAACTGTACTCATCAAAGCCAACCCTTGTGTAAGGCTTGTTCTGATGATTAGAGAATGACTTAGAAGGTACTGCTAGTACAGAAGGATTTGAAGCAAAAAGAATTCCCTTTTCAGAATAAGACTGAAGACGTATTTCTTTAGCCAATAACTCACTAACAATAGAGTCAACAGAAGGCAATAGAGAATGATGTAGAATTGAACCTCTTAGTCCTCCGAAATCACTACAAAGTTCTGTTAAAAATTGTACCAATCATTGTTGCTGTCTACGCTTAATATAGGCATCACATGCCTTTAATTCTGCCGATTCTATAAGAGCCAATTGATCCGAAAGATTTGTCATAGCAGAATAAAACTCTTGAATACTTATATTCTTCTAATGAAGAGCTCGTATGTCATGCTCTAATTGATAATGTTTTGCAAAATTTGATTGTGTGAATAACCTTTGCAGATGATCCCAAACCTCTTTTGATGTCTCATACTTCGCCAACTGAGTACATATCAAATGCTCAACAGAATTGTTGATCCAAGTAATGATCTTTGTATTATTTGTTTCTCATGTATCTATCAAAGCATCATCTCTCTTCTCAATATTCTTAGGTATCATATAAATTCCACTAACGTACCCCAACATCTTCTTACCTTTAAGGAAATTTCTCATTACATAACTCCAATACAAATAGTTCTTCCCATCCAACCTCACACTCATAGACTGAAGTGAATGATCTCTTTTAATAGCCATAATCAACAATCACAGAGAACTAGAATGCAAAAGCAGCGAAAAATAAAATACCAAATTGCAGAAATTGAACAGAGATAGTAAAACTAAACAAATATCTCCTTGATGAAATATTAAAATAATTTGCAGAAACTAAATGCAAATATCAAATTGCAAAAACTGAAGGGAAGACGAAATACCAAATTTTACAGAAGCGAAATACCCCGACAGCGTGCCCCCTGCAAACCCCCAGCCAACTCACCGCAGAGTTGGATCCGCAAAAGCTATGTTCGGGATTAAGCCTCGTTCCATAAAACCAACTCTGATACCATGTTAAAATAATTAAGATCAAACACAAAAAGGAGGCTAGAATTCTGAATGATCTATATATTACGAGTGCTTAGTCTTAACCTAAATACAAATAAAGTATATATATGTTAAACTGAAAGTATTATTCTACCCTTAATAAATAAGACTACATAAATATTATTTAACATGATCATATTTCTGTAAAAACATTTGATTTAATGATAAAAATGTGGATGTTAAATGATAACGCGTTTATGATAAAATTATTATCCTACATATCCTCCAACAATGTTAGATTTTAAATTTTATGTTGTTCAAAATATTCTATATGACACGATTGGTTTAATTATTAAATATATTTGAAGAAATAATTTAATGATTGTTTAAACCATAATTTAATTATACTATTTTTCTTAGTAATGAATTATTTTTTAAACAAATACTTTTTAAAAGTATTTTGATAAAAATAACAAATCTTTATTTATTTTTCAGATATTGCAATTTTAATAATAATATATATTAAAAGAAAAACAATTTTTTTTTTGCGTTTTGTTCTATCTTGTTCTTGGTCAACTAAATAGAAAACAAAATATTTATTTTATCTTACACATTACTACTAAATACAACTCCATTTTCTTCTCCTATTTCATCTATATATATTTTTATTATTATTATTCTAGCTATCTCCATCTCTTATATTTCAATATTATAACCAAAAACTATTTTTTTTTTTGAAAAACTTTTGATATACACCCATCAAAAGACACCCACAAAGGATTTGGATGATACGAAGGATTTCCTAAACCCTACATGGATCTCTTATTACTGTGTACTGTGTTTTGTGTCTCTATTTTGCTCATAGAGTATATAGCTGGGTGTTTCCTACCGGCAAACATTCTGACGTATGTTATCCACTCGACAAAGTTTAAGTATTTCTCTAAAAATAAATGAAGCACTTTGCTCATAGAGTATATAGCTGGGTGTTTCCTACCAGCAAACATTCCGACGTATGCTATGCACTCGACAAAGTTTAAGTATTCCTCTAAAAATAGATGAAGCACCCTTTTGATATTGTGTTATAAATGAAGTTGTGTTAAATTTAATTTTTTTTTATTTAAAATTAATAATTTTTTATATTTTTCAATTATTTTTAGGAGTGATTATTTTCGGTTTGGTTTTTATATAAAAAAAGAAACCAAATTAATTTATTTTTTTTAAAACAATCGAAACCGATTCAAGCCAATTGGTTTCAGTTCGGTTCGGTTTTTAAAAAAAAAAACCGGTTCAAACCGGTTTGGCTTAGTTTTTTCTGTTTTAGCTCGGTTTGACTTTGTTTTGTTCCGGTCTTACTCGGTTTGGGTTCGGTTCGATTTGATTTTTTCGGTTTCAAGCTTATAAAACCGAAATCGAACCGAACCGGTTGGTTTTTTCAAAATTCTTATTGGTTTAATCGGGTTTTTTTCGTTGTTCGGTTTTTTCAGTTAATTTTTTTTTTCTGGTTTTCTCTGTTTAATTTATTTATTTGCTGACCTCTAATTATTTTGATTTGCTGATATCAAAAATAATTTTTTTAAAAACAAATATTATTTTAAATTTTTTTCAAGTAAAAATATTTTAAAAGTAATAGTTACTTCCTCCCCTAGGAAACAAGGAATGTATAATTAAGTGTTAGAGTACAAGACAAGGAGGACAAGGCATCCTCCAAGCTTCAAAACTGAATTTTCTTTTCTATTATTTTTCCCTTGACGAATGTTGAGGGACGCCATCCCTCTAACTAATTGATTTCCTAGTCTACCTAAATTGGTCAGAGGCGAGGTTATTGTATTTGAATTAAATTTGTTGGTTGTTTTGTTAATTTAAAAATACTTTTAAAAAATATTAAATTTATTTTTAATATTTTTAAATCATTTTAATATTATAAAATCAGAGCTCTTTTTTGTTTTTGGCTTCTTCTTGCCGTCTTAACTGTGACGGGCTCCATTTAAGTGAGCTATAAATCTTTCTTTTCCATTTACAGTACTGGTAGCTACCCATGCAGCCCATTCTTTCAATATTAGGAATTTGAAGGAATGTTAATGGTGGGCTTCTCGAGTTTTTTTATCAGTCCGATAATGGACAAAAGTACATCCCAAACCATGTCAGATAATGATATATATATATATATATTAGAGTTACATAGTTCTCTTCGCAATCATAGTTATAAAAATCAATTTGGATATCCATCTAAAAACTGTTTGGGTTATAAAGTTAGATGAACAACTCATCATTTTTAATAAAACAATAACATTTTACTTTTTTATAAGAATTTAACCCGACTAAATCTTGATTTAGTTTGATTTTCACTAAAAATCTGATTCAGTATAATGGAATTGGCCGAATCAATGTCTTGCATGATTCAACTAGAAATCTTTTAGGATATCCAAGTTTTTCTATGGGTTGAGCAACTTTAATAACTATGTTTAAAAAAGTTTTGGTTATGATTTGATTATTTTAGATTTATGATGTATTTTTTTATATATATTTTAGATTGTTTTAATGTGTTTATTTTTAAAATATTTTAAAAAATAACTGTAACTATATTCTTAAATAATCTATATTATATTTGTTTTTTGCTTTGCTTTCGTGGTTGTTATGATTATAACTCTCCATAAAAAGAAAAAAAAAATACAAGACAAAAGCATCAACTTTATGTTTCTGTTGCTATAATTTTTGGTTTCGGCGATGAAAACACTAAAGCAAAAACAAACATGATGTCTTGCCAAGTAAACTAAAAAAAAGTTGTAACACAAAGAAAATTGCATGCAACAACTAAGATTGTTGCATTAAATCATAGCTCAAAACTCCAACGGAATTCAGAACTCCTAATCTTGTCAACTTAATTCTGTTTCTGATTTTTAATTGGATTCTACCATAATCTGAAAATCCTTGGTTCTTCTGAGTCTGCAGGAACTGCATCGTGGCGAAGTCTTCCTTCTTGTCCAGGCGTATGGCTGCCATGACTGGTAGAATTTTCAAAGATGCATATCGCTCATTATTTATAACGGCTATAATCTCTTGTTTCCCGCCCCAAGCCCTTGGTTGGTGTTGTCTGTGAATTCTTTAAAAAATATGATAACATCAGGAGTCTCAACTCCAATTAGTGTGCTTGAGAGAGTACCAACAGACTGAACATCATCCTCCATCTCCTCTTCATCGAGCTGTTCTTCCTTTTCCTCCTCCTCCAAACCACCCCGCGTTCCATGAGGTATCCAGCAGCAGGACTGTTCCTGTGAATGCTTCCAGCTGGTGAAATGTGATGAGTTGTAATACTGTCCTCCAAGTTGAGCAAGCGGCAAGAGTCCTTGACACCATGTGGTCTTGCCGGAGACATGGTCATGCTTTTGAAATACGGTGGCTCATGTATGCACGTTGATTTGGAATCCAGGCATAAAGAGTGCATGAAGGAACAGATAATTGATTCCACATGGGATTTTTCCCTTGGTGATTGCCTGATATGTTGCCTTAAACATACCAGGCATCACACTTGAATGAACGGGGACAGAATTGTTAAATTGTTTCGACTCAATCGAGAATTGATTATTGAGGTTTCCCCAGAAAAAAAAGATATCTTCCATGATAGAGTCCCACCGGGATCTTCCATGATAGTTTCCCCAGATTGAATGGCAATTATTGCATTTGCTACATATTTCTACGCAGCCTCCGGCCCTCCTGACTAGATTCATGGTGTAATGCTGATGCTTCAGAATCTGGTGTTGCCCAGGAGACAATTCAAAACACAACCCGCAGAGGAAGCAAAGTCATGGAGGAGCAAGAAGCTGGGCAGATTCTTGGTGCACTGAGGAAATTGCCTGGGAGGAGATATTGAAGGTTGGTGTTTATTTGCATGTTCATTCATCTACATTTACTTGGAATATGTCTTGAAACATATTTCTTCTACTTGTGCAGAACTACGACAATTTATTTGTGAGGAACGCCAAGAACGGTAGTTTTTACATTCAATCAAAGGCTCCCAGGGCAAAGTAATGTTTAGAGGCTGTGTATCAAGGAAAGGTGAGGGCACCCTTAATGAAAAATACAGTTATTAAACTCGGTTTAATTTATCCCGTGTTACTTAATAAATTGAAGATTCATAATCTAACTCAAACTAGATTTATAATTAAAGTCTCGTTTGTTTGCTGAAAAATAATTTCTTTTTAGAAAGTAAATTCCGGAAAAAATAAATTCTGGGAAAGTATTTTTCGATGTTTGGTAGTGTAATGAAAATAGGTTGGAAAATACTTTCCAGTGTTTGGTTATGTTATGAAAAATGAGCTGGAAAATAACTTATTAATATTTTTATTTTCTCAAATTTATTAAAATAACAAGGAATAAATCTTACAAATTAAAAAGTTGAATGAGAATAAAATTGAAAAAAAATATAATTTCATAAATTATCTCAAATAAAATAAATAATAATCAAAATAATAGAGATCAAATCTAAAAAATAAAAAAATTAAAAGATGAATAAATTAAAATAATAATAATTAACATTTTATAAATTATTTCAAATAAAATAAGTAACAATCAAAAGAATAAGGACCCAATTTGATAGATAAAAAAATTTAATTAAAAAATGATAAAGGAAAATCAAATAGCAATTATAAAAATGAGGACCAAAATTAATATAAAAAAATAAATTCTAAAGGATGAAATTGAAAAACAAATATTCAAAACAAAATATATATAGCAATCAAAAGTTTGAGGACCAAATTTAATATAATCAGCAATTAATATGACATTTCTAAATTTTTCACAACTTCTGGAAAGTGTTTTCCGCCCAAAATAAAAGGAAAACACTTTCCTGGAAACCAAGCCAAATTTTTCTTTGACTGGAAAGTGTGTTTTTCGTTGATCGAAAAGTGTTTTCCGTTAACTAACTTTTATAATGACAAACAAACACAGAAAAGCTTAGAAAGTAGTTTCTCGAAAATCACTTTCCAAAAAATAAACACAGCCTAAATAGGATAAGATATTAATTCGACAAAACCTTGTTATTCTCATTTGAGTCTTCAGTGATTTAGTTGACTTGGTTGAAATTTGATTAAGTTAGTGTCTTGTAAAAAAATAAAATATCATCATTTTAATAAAATAATCGATATAATAATCATCCAATTGACCTGACAATCCAACAACCCTTGCTTTTATGGAGGTCAATCTCGATCGGACCTATATTTGGGAATTTGGTAGAGATAGCCATTTGCACATACTACCCCATGTATAGTTATTGTTTTGTTTCCGTGAGATGTCCAGAAAGATAGAATTTGCACGCCTCTGTTTTTCTCCATCATCTTGGTTCAAATGCTCGTTGAAACTTGTGGTCACCTCCCATGGTAAATTAATCTTATCTCTTATAATTTAGACATAAAGAAGCAGAAGAAAAGGAGATTTTGCCCATGTTGCTCTGCGTTGCTTCTTTAGAAATATCTGTTCGAGTGTCTGCTATTAGAAAGACACTTATTCAAATTAAGTTGGCATCATATTAATATTATATAGAGTACACCAAAGAAGGAAAGGGCAATGTTACATTATTGATGCGGGTTGCATTAACTATAACTAAAAAAAATTAATGTTTTACTGCAGCGAGAATTATTATGGGTTATGAGTGCTTTCATTATAAATTACACTATAACAGGAGTTAATGTGAATTATGAGTGATTTCACAGTTTGGTGGGGCATTGTGAGGCTCCAAACATGCTTTCCTAGGCCAGCTCGAGTTTTGGTGAGGCTACCGCTCCTAGGCTACAGACACCTGACGCTGAGACTAGCAAGCCCTAATGCCCGCGTGCCAAGTGGGACTGCAAGTCCCAAGGTGCAGACACATGGCGCAGGGACTGGTCCGCACGCGAGGCTGCAAACCCGCGTGCCTAGGGTCTGTAGACCCACTCGCAGTTTGCATACCCTCGCTATTGGGCCTGCAGAACCTCGCACCTGGGGTATGCGGACCTCCCAAGGGGTTGCAGACCTCGCAAAGAAAAATAACAAATTTGAAAAAAAATAAAAACAAATATAATAACAATTTTTATTATTGTTGTTGTTGTTATTATCGTTAATAAATTTTATAAAAAGATTATTACTATAAAAACTTGGACTAGACAAGTTTAATATTATTATTACTATACTAAATATTATTATTTTTATTATAATTAATATTATTAATATTAAAAATACTACTATTTGTATTATCAATATTATTATTTTGAGTATAATTAATATTACTAATATAATAATTAATAAATTCGAAAACATTATTATTATTATTATTGAAAAACAATAATAGATTTTATTTCAAGGGTAAAATTAACAATTATTATTATTATTATTTATTTATTTTTATCAGGAGTAAATTGAAATATTTTTATTATTTATTGTTATCATTTCAGGTAGGTTCGAAATTCCTTATTAAAGCATGTTTGGTTTTGGTTTTAAAAAATGCTTTGAAAACAAATTGACAATTTTTTGTTTTTTTCTTTACTTCAAATTAATATATTTTTTCATTTAATTCATATTAAGATGCTTTTGTATTATTTTTATGTAATTATATAAAAAATAGATTTTAAAAAATAAAAAATATTTTAAGATATTTTCAATTTTATTTTTTTTACCTCTTGAAATTTTGTTTCTTTTCGCTTATTGATTTTTTTTTCATATTGTAATGAGAAAATAAATTAATGTGACTTTTTTTTTATATTATACAAAAGTTGGGTGATGATAATTTGTTTTTTTATTTCAGGTTGAGTTCAATTTCCTTATTAAAGCATGTTTGGTTTTGCGTTTAAAAAATGCTTTAAAAAAATTGAAATTTTTTTATAGTTTTCTTTATTTCAAATTAATATTTTTAATGTTTTTGTGTTTTTTAAAAATATATTAAGATTGGATCTGGCTACGTAGTCACACCCAAAGAGAATATATTATGTTGGGTCCTGCCCCAAGAAAGACTCAAAATAGCTTTGGGTCTAGTCGTCGCTGGACCCATCAGTCTTGGTTCTTGCTGCGAGCATGATCCATCACTTGGATCCTGTCCCTAATAGGACCCATCAGCGTTGGGTCATGCCCCTAGAAGGACCCACCGATAATTGTTTTAATTTTTTTTCTTTTTTCTTGGGTTAGACATTCTCTTCCAAATCCAAAAAACTTAAGAAAAGAAAAGGGGGCCACACCCAAAGGAGATAAGGTGTGGCTAGGCTGCAGACCCAAATCTCTTCGGCCTGTAGCCCCACCTGACCCAATATTATTGGTCCTTTGTCAGGATCCAATTCTCTTGGGCTATGTCAGGACCCAATGCTCTTAGGTTCAACATTATGACCCAAGGTTCTTGGGTCTTAGATTTCTATATATAATTATTTATATTATTATTAAAAGTATTAATATTAAAAATAATATTATTTGTGTTGTTGTTATTATTATTATTATTATTATTAATAGTATTAATAAAATAATTAATAAATTTGAAAAACATTATTATCAATATTGAAAAACAACCATAGATTTGATTTGAAGTGTAAAATTAATTATCATTATCATTAATAAATTTTAAAAAACTATTATTATTATCAAAGAAAAACCATAATTTTTTTTAAAGATTAAAAAAAATAAAAATTTTAGCAGACAAGTTAAATATTATTGTTGGATTTTGCATTACAGCTAGGCTTAACACTCTTGGTTCGACGTTACAGCCAAACCTAATATTTTTTGGTCTTAGATCATTATGAAATTTTTTTATTAAAATAATAGGTGAGCCCGCGGCGTAGCGCGGGCCACCTAACTAGTAATAGCTAATGAGCATCATTCATGTATCAAATCAACAAGTGTAAGTCCTGTTTATTTGCTGAAAAGTTTTTTTTTTTTTGAAAAGTGATTTTCTTGAAAAATATATTCCTGAAAAGTGAATTATTTTCTGATGTCAGGTAATATCATGGAAAATAAATTGAAAAATATTTTTTAGTGTTTGACTATATTATAAAAAATGAACTAGAAAATAAAGTGTTATTATTATTTTTTCAAATTTATTAAAATAATGAGGAACAAATCTTACCAATTAAAAAGTTGAATGAGAATAAAATTGAAAAAATAATATAATTTTAGAAATGATCTCAAATTAATAAATAACAATCAAAATAATAGAGATCAAAACTAATAGATTAAAAAGTTGAAAAATAATAAAATTAATAAAAAACACAATTTCATAAATTATTTCAAATAAAATAAATAATAATCAAAAGAATAAGGACCAAATATGATAGATACAAAATTTCAAAAGTATGATTATTTTTTATATACATTTCAAAACTATGTTTTATTTGAAAAAAATATTAAATTGATGATTTTTTAATGTTTTTTATAGTTTTGATGTCCTAATATAAAAACAAATAATAATATAAAAAAATTTATTTTAATATATATTTTTTTAAAAATCACTTTTAAAAAATAGCATACACCGTAATATTAAACAAGTAATAAAAAAAAGTCTGAATGCATCAGACAAGTTTTTTTTTTAAAGAAAAATAAGCATAGATTCTTATATAATGATTGAATTTAGTTGGAATTTTGCTAGCCATTCTACAAGCTTGTTGGATCGGGTTTTAACCAACTAAAGTTGTTTTCATTTCCAAATTATATTTAAAATATCTTTTATAATTTTATCTATTTTTGTAATTATTTTTTGAATTTCTTCTTTAATTAAGTTTTGGAATTTTTGTTTATTCAACTTTCGTTAACTATGCAGATTTTAGCTCTTATTTAAATAGTTTTGTGTATTACTTTTCAACAAAATATAAAATTATCATTATTAATATTCAAAATTTATCAAATCAAAGTTTTTTTTTAATATTTTAGTTATAGTTCTAGCACCGAGAAATCCTAATTAATTTCTCAGCATTAATTGTTAATGTAATATTATGTTTCCGAGCAGTCGAATTTTCTTCCCAACGTGGATACTTGAACTCGCAGCCATTTACATATAATAAAAATAAAAATAAAAATGTACTTGTATACTCAAATTCTAGATGCCCTTTCAAACAAGGAAGCGGTGGCATTTGATATTCAAATAATTTAATTAGAATCAGCAAAATAAAATAATAATTAAAAAACGAAAATTATTATTTATGTTAATACTTGATGTACGACTTATTCGCTTGGATGAATCCGTCGAAAAACTATATATATCTTCCAGTCATTATTATTAGACCCAGCCTAGAGTTTGAGTCATTATGTTAGCATGAATCAATTGTTTTTTTATTAAAAATTATTATTATTATTATTTAAACCATTAACATTGATGTGGTACAAGCTATTAAAAAATTAGCTAGGTCAATTAGTTTTAAAATTTAATTAGAAACTTAATCCAAATTAAAATCTGAATTTTATATTTTTGAAGTTAACCTAACAGGCCAGGGTAGGTTTAACAATAATTTTGTTTTTTTTACAATATCTAAGAGAGGGTTTGACATTGCCACCAAAATATTATTTGCTTAAAATTTAAAATTTTATTTGTTTTAAATTAATTTTTTAATGTTTTTGAATGATTATAAAATTAATGATCCAAAATTATTTTTTTAAAAAAAATATCTA
This sequence comes from Populus davidiana, assembly GCA_030145905.1. Taxonomy (NCBI): domain Eukaryota; kingdom Viridiplantae; phylum Streptophyta; class Magnoliopsida; order Malpighiales; family Salicaceae; genus Populus; species Populus davidiana. The sequence goes on from CM057790.1 coordinate 21,026,535, forward strand.
CATACTAGTACGTGACGATAACAATAAAAATGAAACAAAAGGGTTTTTTCACCTGTAAATTATCATTTTTTTAATAATATTTTTTGGAATTGATAAATCAATTAGGTTTAAATGAATTAACGAAATTTTACTGAATTAATATTTTTATTTATTTAAAATAAAACTAGCTTAAATCAAATTTTAAATTACATCAACTTATCAAATGTTAGGTTTAACAATCATACTTAATTATTGTGTTGTCCAATAGACATAATGGCGTTGCAAGAAAAAAAACAATTGTGAAATTGACTTAGTGTTAGAATCTAGAAAAAAAAAAAAAACAAGAAAGAAGCAATTGTGAAGTATTAAAAAAATGCAAGATTGTCCCTAACATCTCAATCACGTCCTCAGGCATATATGACTTAGTGTACGTTTGAAATTGCTGCCTAGTTAATCAAATTTTTTTTATATATATTCTTAGATATTTTGATATGCTAAGTCAAATACAACTTAAAAAAAATATTATTTTAATATATTTTTAAATAAAAACTAACTACTATTATATTCTTAAACATTTCTTTAGGAAGCACCGGTGGCTTTAAAAAAAAAAAACATTGAGAATATTTGTAAGAGGATAGAATCAACTAGAATGCAATTAAATAAAAAGACAACAAATCCAATAATTATAATAATCTAAATTTTGATTTCAGATGGACCGACCCCTCGAACTTTAAGACTTGGAAGCTTGTGATGGGGCGTTCAGATAATCAAGATTGAGACCTCCCAACTCTCACTTCACCTGCTCCACAGTTAAGTTCTTTCTAGTGACCTAACATTTTTTGTCTGATTGCAGGAAGGTTCTACTTGTTTGAATATTTAGTTCGAAAAGGTAGTGTTTAAATACTGTTATTTTTTAAAATGTTTTTAGTTTAAAAATATATTAAAATAATATTTATTTTTATAAAATTATTTTTAATATTAACGCATTAAAACAATTTTAAATAATAAAAAATTAATTTGAAAAAAAAATATTTTTTAAAATTTTTACTAAAATACTTCTAAAATACAAAAAAACAAATGTAATCCAAGTTCCTTAACTGTGGCGTGCAATGTTAGACATGAATTTGATTATGATTATTTTTTAAAGTATTTTTTATTTAAAAATATATTAAAATAATTTTTTTATTTTTTAAAAACTATTTTTATATCAGTATATCAAAATAATTTAAAAATACTAAAAATATATATATTAATTTGAAATAAAAAAAATAAAAAAATTTCAAATTTTTTCAATAATATTTTAAAACGTAAAAACAAGCAAGGTGAAAAGTTTATTGTGGGTTAATGTGAATCAATCTTAAATTCATGTTGTTTCAATTTTAACGACGTGGTCTTGAACAAGAGAAATTTTTTTAAAAGAAAAAACTGGCTAGGCCAAGCTTTGGATCGGCGGATTGCTTAAATAAATTTGGATTTAATAATTATATTTAGTTGATTATTTATGGAACAAAATTATTCTGTCTGATTTTGTACCCAAGATCAAGCTATAAAAAAATAACATTTATTTTGATGAAAAATGGAAACTAATGTTGAAAAGAATAGAGAATTAATTATAATTAAGTCCTCTATGTACTTTAAACAAAAAGAGTTAATTTTTCAAGTTTCTACAATCAATCAATTATATTGACGTCTCATTCACTTAGAATATAGCTTCGAAGGTTTTTGAATTAAATGGGTCCAGCGCATGCATGCGTAGGCTTGTCATCTCTCTCCTTTGAACACTTTCACTTTTGAAAGAATCAAAAGAAAGGAGGAGGCAGCAAAGAAAAAGCTGACACCCACTATGGCACTCAATAATTTTAAAGTGTGGCTGTTTTATCTCTTTCTTCTTGATTTTTATCAGTAATATAATTCCCTCTGTTTGTTTTCCGGTCAACTGAAGTTGCTTGTGCTTTGGATGCTCCGGTTTGCAGAGGGCAGAAGGAAGAAAACCCTAGCTCGCTGCTGCCATGCTTCTAATTAATGGCAGCATTTAAACAAAAACAATAGCGACAGAAGACGAAGGTGGTGTTTTATTACGAACAACCTCGTTGCAAAGCACAAGAAGGTCCAGGAAACAACAACTGCCCTAAATAAATAGAACCCAGGTGAAACTGGGCTATACGGTAGCACAAACAGTAAATAAATTAGATGGAACCCCCCATTTGATCAATAAATTTAAAAAGAAAGAACAGACAAACAATCTGCTAATTAAAAGCCCACTTCCAAATCCGGGTCTACTTCTTCTCCCATCTCACTCCCTGATCTTGAGGAGCATTTTGAAGCCAGAACCAATACTTGAACATGATAAGATGATGATGTGCAAGATTAATGTCACGTTGAAGTTTGAGACTGGAGAATGGTAAAAGTTGTAGCTTTCTGACGCAAAACTTAGACCCTTATTGAATGGATTTGGATGGGATGCTTCGTATCTACACATTTCGCTACTGGAGCCTTCCTTTATTACGTTGCTTGAACTAAAACCTGAAAATAAATAACAGTGTGGGAAATGAGAACTGATTAATTACACTGCACAGATTGAAATGTTTTGGCACTAAATGAGATGGTGAGAATTGACTGGAAAGAAGCTTCACTTACGTGATTTGCTGTGATGAATGGAGGAGTTTTTCGAGCCTAGTAGTGTGTAGGAGGTGGTGGAGAAGCATAAATGTAAACTGGGGGTGGAGGTGATTTCACTGGTGGGGGAGGTGAATGGTAGTAGTAGGGAGGAGGTGGTGATGGTGAAGGGGGAGGTGGGGACTTGTAGACATATGGAGGAGGGGGAGATGGAGATGGTGGTGGAGGAGACTTGTAGTAGTAAGGTGGTGGAGGTGATGGGGATGGTGGAGGAGGGGATTTGTAGTGGTATGGGGGTGGAGGAGATGGTGAGGGGGGAGGTGGGGATTTGTAGTAGTAGGGTGGTGGAGGAGATGGTGAGGGAGGTGGGGGAGACTTGTAGTGGTATGGAGGTGGTGGTGAAGGTGAGGGAGGTGGGGGAGACTTGTAGTGGTAGGGTGGAGGAGGAGATGGTGATGGTGGTGGGGGTGACTTGTAGTAGTATGGTGGTGGTGGTGATGGTGATGGTGGGGGTGGTGACTTGTAATAGTATGGTGGTGGAGGAGATGGTGATGGTGGAGGAGGTGACTTGTAATAGTACGGTGGTGGAGGGGATGGGGATGGAGGTGGTGGTGACTTGTAATAGTAAGGTGGTGGAGGGGATGGCGACGGTGGAGGAGGTGATTTGTAATAGTATGGTGGTGGTGGTGACGGCGACGGTGGAGGTGGTGACTTGTAGTAGTAGGGTGGAGGAGGAGAGTGGACCGGCGGGGGTGGTGACTTGTAGTAGTAGGGAGGGGGAGGAGAGTGGACCGGCGGGGGTGGTGACTTGTAGTAGTAGGGTGGGGGAGGAGAGTGGACCGGCGGGGGCGGTGACTTGTAGTAGTAGGGTGGGGGAGGAGATGGTGATGGTGGAGGCGGTGACTTGTAGTAGTAAGGTGGGGGAGGAGATGGTGATGGTGGAGGCGGTGACTTGTAGTAGTATGGTGGTGGAGGAGAATGAACTGGTGGAGGTGGTGACTTGTAGTAGTATGGTGGTGGAGGAGAATGAACTGGTGGTGGAGGTGATTTGTAGTAGTATGGTGGTGGTGGTGGTGGTGATGATGGAGGTGGAGACTTGTAGTAGTAGGGTGGGGGAGGAGAGTGGACCGGCGGGGGAGGTGACTTGTAGTAGTAGGGTGGGGAAGAAGAGTGAACCGGTGGTGGAGGTGACTTGTAGTAGTAAGGTGGGGGAGGAGATGGTGATGGTGGAGGTGGTGACTTGTAGTAGTATGGTGGTGGAGGAGAATGAACCGGTGGAGGTGGTGACTTGTAATAGTATGGTGGTGGTGGTGATGGAGATGGTGGAGGTGGAGACTTGTAGTAGTATGGTGGGGGAGGAGAGTGAACTGGAGGTGGAGGAGATTTGTAGTAGTATGGTGGCGGAGGAGAGTGTACAGGTGGTGGAGGCGATTTGTAGTAGTAGGGTGGTGGTGGTGATGGAGATGGTGGTGGTGGAGATTTATAATAGTATGGAGGTGGTGGGGATGGTGAAGGAGGTGGTGGTGATTTATAGTAATATGGTGGTGGTGGGGATTGAGTTGGTGGTGGTGGTGATTTATAGATATATGGTGGTGGAGGGGGTGACTTGTAAAGATAAGGTGGAGGTGGTGGTGACTTGTAAATGTAAGTTGGAGGAGGAGGTGGAGGTGACTTGTAGTAGTATGGAGCAGGACTGGGCTTGTACTTCTCACACTCCTTGTAAGGGGTCTTAGGAGCATAAGCAAATGGTTTAGCTGAGAGCACAACTTCGTACTTTGTCTTGGACTTCACCTTTAGAGAGGCACCCTTGTTACCCCAGTGTAGTTTAGTTGGAATGCTGCATGGTGAACCCTTTGGTGCCATGTGAAGCTTGGCTTTGCATGCCTTGTCTCCATATTTGCTATAATTGAAACCTTTCAGCGTGATGCTGTATTTTCCATTGATCTTGGTTTTACCATAGGCCTTGACCTTCTTTGTACCTTCTTTGCATGTAACTTCCACCACGGCACCTGTTCCATATACAACAAAAAAATGAGCATGTATTGTTATTACTAACACAATAACAACAAGTTTATTGTGCAAATCAAACTAAAATAAATAATAGTATTCCTTACCCTCTCTAATAATTACATTTATTCTTCGTAAAGGTAGCACAATTCCTTATTTGGAATGGAAATTCAAATATGGATGTTCAAATTAAGGTGCATGTGTGCATTAGTGTTAATTTAAATAAAATAATTAATTAGAATTAGGTTCCTTTTAATAATTAATATCCACAATCAAGTTATATGCCTAATAAGTTGGTCGCCATCAAGCATTAATATTATTGTTTGGAAAATGGATCAATCATATATCTTAGAGACATTCCTATAAATTAGAAACATGAAAAATATATGCATGATATGCAAAATCAAGAAAGCAAACATGGGGACGTATGTGAAAATTTAAGAAAAAATATTAGTAAAGCTTAATCAATTTAAAACAAAATGTACCTTTTAGATGCTTTTTATCATGTGACTTCACTGGATATCCCCAGACATAACATCTGTAGCAATAAACCTTTCCTACCACTTTGACTATTAAATCATGGTGGTGGGGGTGAGGGTAAATGACAGGTGGAGGTGGAGAAGTGTAGTGGTATGGAGGAGGTAAAGCTTTAGGTGGTGGTGGAGATTTGTAATAATAGGGTGGTGGTAAAGGATGTGAAGGTGGTGGTGGGGATTTATAGTAGTATGGTGTTGGAGGAGGTGGAGACTTAGTTGGAGGTGGGGGAGACTTGTAGTAATAAGGAGGTGGAGGAGATTTAGAAGGTGGTGGAGGAGATTTATAATAGTATGGCGGTGGAGGAGATGGTGAGGGAGGAGGTGGAGACTTGTAGTAGTATGGAGGAGGAGGAGATGGTGAGGGTGGTGGTGGTGACTTGTAGTAATAAGGTGGAGGTGGTGAATGTTTAGGTGGAGGTGGAGACTTGTAGTAGTATGGTGGGGGTGGTGAATGTTTAGGTGGAGGTGGTGACTTGTAGTAGTATGGTGGAGGTGGTGATGGTGAGGGAGGAGGTGGAGACTTGTAGTAGTATGGTGGGGGTGGTGAATGTTTAGGTGGAGGTGGTGACTTGTAATAGTATGGTGGAGGTGGTGATGGTGAGGGAGGAGGTGGTGACTTGTAGTAGTATGGTGGAGGTGGTGATGGTGAGGGAGGAGGTGGGGACTTGTAGTAGTATGGTGGGGGTGGTGAATGTTTAGGTGGAGGTGGGGACTTGTAGTAGTATGGTGGAGGTGGTGATGGTGAGGGAGGAGGTGGTGACTTGTAGTAGTATGGTGGTGGTGGTGGTGGTGAGGGAGGTGGTGGAGATTTATAATAATATGGTGGTGGTGGTGAGGGTGAGGGAGGAGGTGGTGACTTATAGTAATATGGTGGAGGTGGTGATTTTTTGGGTGGTGGTGGAGACTTGTAATAATATGGTGGGGGTGGTGAGGGAGAAGGTGGTGGTGGTGACTTGTAGTAATATGGTGGAGGAGGAGAATGTACAGGAGGAGGTGGTGACTTGTAGTAATATGGTGGTGGTGGTGATTTTTTAGGTGGTGGTGGTGACTTGTACACATAAGGAGGTGGTGGAGAAGGAGAAGGAGGAGGTGGTGACTTATACTCATAAGGAGGTGGTGGAGAAGGAGAAGGAGGTGGTGGAGACTTGTATAGATACGGTGGTGGAGGTGGAGAACTGTAAACATAAGCATCTCCTGAGACCGAACCTACATTGCTTGCAACAAAGAGAATAGTCAATGCCACTGCCAATTGAGGCAACAGACGACCCCTAAGGGGGCCGCCACTAGAACCCGTCATTCCTCCCCCTGAAAATCCCACCAGCTATCGGCAATGTCTTGGACTTTCACACCACCTCTCTTTCTTATTGGATTAAGAGAGAAGGTGAAGGAAAAGCTCGTGCTTTTATTTTCTTTTTGATGAGAAAGCATGCATGAAACACAAAGTATATATAGCAATTACGGTCGTTGAAGGAGAGCTATCACCATGGACCAGTACGAATTGGTCTTTAGAATATTAATCTAGCAAATGAGGTTCTCAAGCTGGCCTTCCATGCTATTTTTCTTTTTTAAAATCCAAACACCGTTTTGTGCTCTTGGATATTCCTCTATTTAATCATTTAATCATGATTTAATTCGCTATTTCAAGTCGTTTTTTATTAATTCCACTCCCCTCCCCTCCCCTGTTCATTTATTTATTGCTGACCTCCCATCACCTTATGATTCATAAGCTTTCCATATTTTTGAAGTCCAAATTTGATTATTAGCGCTCTGAGAAGTTCACTTATAAAATATTGTTCTTCCTCTAATACTTGTCAAAGAAGGCAGGTGGCAGCTCCAATATGCCTCCAGCCCTCACACTCAAAAAATCACGACCTGATCCTAGCCTTTCCCTTTCACAATCTCATGAGAAAATTCTTAACCAATTACTAATTTCTTGCCATCTTTAATTTCTTTATTATTATCATTATTATTATTTGAAAGATCGTGGTGGTTTTTTTTTTTCTCTCTCTCTCGAAAAAGCACATTCCAAACGACAAACCCTTACAGTCCAAAAACACTTTAAAAAAGCAGTACTATACACTATACAGGTTCATCGATCGGCATGTTCTGTGGAAATCCTTTAAATATTTTTAAAATTGTGATGATTTTTCAAAACTTTTTCCATGATGTGCTATTTTGAAAAAAGAAACTCTAGGATCTTCAAGAAAACAATGCTATATTAATTAAAGATTTATGAGAGAAATTAATGAGATCGAGAGTCAAAGAAAGCAAGATCTTCACGTTACTGCCTGTCATGGCTCTGTAGATTGCAAACCTCTCCTAATTCTTCAACGATGCACGTTAATAGGGAATATCACAAGCAACTTCTCTTCACGGACGGAAGGCTTAATTTTTTTATATATATTTTTATTTGGATGCCATGTTTTAATCAATATTGCATGTGATTTCTCAATTATGAGATGTGGATCGATATAAGTGCTAGTGCAGCTTTTGTGGGTATTTTGAGCAACACACGATGGAGAGGGGGGAAAAAAGAAAAAATAATTTAAATAATAATAAAAAAAACTCAAAATTTCCTGAAACTTTCGGTGCAAACACAGCCGAAACAAGCATGTTATAAGCTGTCAAAGAGAATATGGTTAATTATTCTGATTTATGAGTGCAGTGAAATAATGATAGTGGAAGCCAAATTCTTCTTTCTTCAGACATCTGCATGTCCCCTTGCTTTCTTGAAAACGACCTGGCAAGCAAGAAGAGTGATTGAGGTTTTGTCCCTTAATAAGCTATAATTAATCAATTTGGTTTTTGTTTTAGATAAGGTTAGTTAAAGGTATATCGTGTATAGTATTTTTATTATGCTAATTAGTTAAAAACTATTCTAATTTTTTTTTTTGGTTTTGAACCTAATTTTTTTTTATTAACAATATAGTTCTTTCATCCAATCAAAGCAGTCATGTGATTATGTCAAAAAAAAAAAATTAGTATGTATGTGTTTTAAAAGGTGTTCGAGAGTTTGATAACGGTTATTTTTTAAAATGTTTTTTATTTAGAAATACATAAAGATAATAATTATTTTTAATATTAACATATCAAAATGATCTAAAAACATTAAAGAAAAAATATTTGAAACAGAAAAAAAATTCAATTTTTTAAAAAATATTTTTAAAACAAAAAAAAATTGACTCTTAGAATATTTGTTGTTCTTTTCTATGATCAAGAAATTGTATTTATTGATGAATGAAGGGGAAGATAATGGAATGAATACACTATTACTCCAAAAAAAAAAAATTTGAAACCTAAAGCATAACGAGAAAAAAATGTTAGAAACTATTATTATTCAAAAGACAAAATTGAGTGATTTTAATTATTTGATGGGACATTTACCAGAATCAGCATGAATTATTTCCATTAAAAATCTTAAACTAGAATAAGTCTAGAATAGAGTAGAATAGTTACATCTAGTAAGCACATGGAGCATATTGCATCTCTAGTTTCCATTTCATCGGCCGACCGTCCTCGAGAGGCCATTTGCATAAAAGTCATCGTCTTTATTGTCATCCCAGTTCATGCACACAGCTGTCAATAACTAATCAGCATGATAATGATGAAAAATCTACTACATTTATATTTATTAATTTGACCTAATGATGAATTCCCTTTCTTTCTCATGACAAATGATCAACTACCCAGCAAGTTTACTACCCCATTCAACCTACGAAGCATTTATGGAACATCTTCTTGCTTGTAAATCAAACCATGGATACCTAACCAGCCCGGCACGGCGGGCATGTCTAGGACTTGACCGAACCAGTTTGGGTTTCATGATCAGCAAAGAAGGAGTTGCTCCGATAAAAATCTTGGATTAACACGCGATCTGAGCAAAACCTTACTGATATTTTATATTTCTTGCATCATTTTGATGTTTTTTTAAAGCAATTAAATTAACCTCGCGGATCAGGGCTTACCCCCTAATTAAATATGAATGGAACAACTCTCACAATTTTGAGAGATAAAAATCTTGGATTAACACATGATCTGAGCAAAACCCTATTGATATATTTGTATTTCTTGCATTATTTTGATCTTTTTTAAAGCAATTAAGTTAATCTCGTGGATTCATGATGAGGGCTTACCCCGTTCAAACCTCCAAATTGGGTTTAATAAATATGAATGGAACAACTCTCATAATTTTGAGAGATAAAAATCTTGGATTGACGCACGATCTCAGCAAAACCATATTGATATTTTGTATTTCTTGCATTATTTTGATCTTTTTTAAAGCAATTAAGTTAACCCCGTGGATCCATGATGAGGGCTTACCCTGCATTCAAACCTTCAAATTGGGTTTAATAAATTTGAATGGAATAACTCTTACAATTTTGTGAGAGATAAAAATCTTGGATTGACGCACTATATAAGCAACATCCTATTGATATTTTGTATTTCTTGCATCATTTTTATCTTTTTTAAAGTAATTAGTTAACCTCGTGGACCCATGATGAGAGCTTAACCCCCTATTCAAACCTCCAAATTGGGTTCAATAAATATAAATGGAACAACTCTCACAATTATGAGAGATGGAGAAAATGGATATACGAACATGTTGCGAATTCTTTGAAATTAAAGGCACCTAATTCCCAGCTCTCTCTCACTCCAGGGAAATCAATGCCGTGTAATGCATCACCACCTCTAAAAGTCTACCTTTAGTTTCTGTGTTAAGTATTGAAAATAGGGCATGAGTTGTTAGTGATGAAGTAGTAATATTATATTAGCATTATCTACACCGTTGCCTGCCCTTTTTGTTGCCATGTTGCCTGGAAGAGAGAAGGGCTGCTGGAGGGCCAGGCTGCCGGAGTGCCAGGCTGGCTGGCTGGCTGGCTGGCTAGTGGAAAACACTGAATTCGAAAGGGAATATTAGGAATGAAAGAGACAACATTCAAAGTCGTTTTCAAGGCTTCTAATTTGAATCGTGGAGTGGCCAAGAAAGGCAAATTACATCGACTAATTAAAGTCTTCTGCCTATTTGATTAGCTTTTTATCTATAGAGTCATCAACTCCATCAATCAAAGACATCAGCAGCTGTATTTGCCATTTATTTCCCAAGATTTCTGTCTTGCTTAATTGTACACTCAACTCATCTTCATTTAGTAATTCCGTTACGTTCCAAACGGTGTTTTATAAGATTTTTTTTTTATTTTGATGTATTTTTAAAAAAAAAATACTTTAAAAAATAATTATTATTGAACTTTAAATACCTCATAATTATCTATTCAGTGTATTGTGTATATGGGATTTTGTGTTAAATAATTAGATAATTACTTGCATGTTTATTAGGTTGTGCGTTATTTGTGTATGCAATCATATAATTGGTTATATCTCAATATCGGTTAAGGGAATTAATTAATCTCAATATTTATAAATCTTGTTTTTATTTTTAATACACACACTTATAAGGGTGCTATTTGATCATATTTCAAGATCCTAGGGATTGAAACATTCTTTTTACTTTAGAATTCATGATGGAGGCTCACTGATATGCTTTTGGAAAAAAAGGAAAAAGAAAAGAGAGAGACATTTATTTAATGGAAAGTACAAAAGGAAAGCTTGAACGACCTCTAATCATCCAAGGGGCAAGTTTAAATTAATCCAAAATATGTGTACATCAAGAGATAATGTATACAAAGAACTAAAATAAAAAATATAATTAACAAAAAAAATAAAGATCTAGATTCATATGTATCCGGATCAAATGTGTTTACAAAAGAATTTAAAAAAAAAAAAAGTAAAGTAGGTGTAGGGTGGGGGGAGTGATTGAGGGGTTTTTTAAAATAAAAAATTAGATGGTAAATTTTATTAAATTTTAATGAGCAATGATATGTAAACAGTTAATATTCTAAGAGTATTTATGAATATGATAATGATTGATTTTTAAATTTATTTTATATAAAAATGTATTAATTATTTTTTTAAAAAAATTAGTTTTGATATTAATAAATTAAAATAATATTAAAATATTTAAAAAATAATTAATTTTTTTAAATAATTCTAAACAGCATGTTAAACATATCAAAGAAGTAAAAAAAATAAATAAAATAAAAAACGTGCTGCAGAAAAGTGTGATGGCTTCGGGTTCCCTCAGGAGCTGTCAAATCTAGACTTATCATTAAGCGGTAGGTGAAGCAGCTAACAGCCTCATTAATAATAATTCCTCTTGTTTAAATTTGTTTTCTAAGAGCTTATAAATATTAGTACTATTAAAATTTTATATAATTATTAATTTTAATATTTATAAAATTAATCATCTAGACATTTATATTAATAATAATAATTAAAAAAAAAACCTCTCAAAATAGCCTCTTTCGTTCGCAATTTGCAAACTATTCATCTATCAAACAAAAATGTGATGGCTTCTGGCTCATTGTTTTATTAATGTTGGTTAATTTGAAGAACTTTAATAAATTAGGTAAGAAATTGATGTTATCAGACTTGATTTACTTAATCAGGTTTTTAATGATTTGTAAAATATAAATAATTTACATGCATGGAGTTCCATAATATATCCATATTATATATCAATTAATTATATATCATAATTTTGAATGATATCAGGGAAAGTGAAAGATACTGAAATTAATTAGCACCATCAGACCAAAGAAGAAAAATAACTCTGAATTAACTTGATTAGTGCCTCACAGTACTTTCTTGTACGAAACTAAAAGATATTTTCTAGTGTTATATAGCAGTTTTTTTAATATATATTTTTATTTAAAAATATATTAAAAAAAAAATTTAAAATTTTTTTTTTAACAACACATAAAAAAATTTAATCATAAAAAAATTAGTTTTCAAAAATATATATATTTTTGAGAAATTAACTGGCACCATCGGATGAAAGAAGAAAAATAGCTCAAATTTTAGAGGTGTAACTTAATTGATCAGACCCTAATTTTACTCTCTAGAATTTATAAGTTTGAGTCCCACGCATTTTAGAGCCATTGAAAGTTTAAATGGTTGTTAATATTAGGACCCGTGAGATTAATCGAGGTGATCACAAACTAACTCGAATATTCACATGAAAATAAAAATAAAAAATAACTCCATGAATTAACTTAGGCTCTATTTGTTTGCAGGAAAGTGAATTCCTTTTGGAAAGTGAATTCCTGGAAAGTGAATTTCGGAAAAGTATTTTTCGATGTTTGGTAGTGTTATGGAAAATGAACTGGAAAACACTTTCCAGTGTTTGGTTATGTCATGGAAAATAAGCTGGAAAATAACTTATTAATATTTTATTTTTCTCAAGTTTATTAAAATAATGAGGAACAAATCTTACAAATTAAAAAGTTGAATGAGAATGAAATTGAAAAAAAATATATAATTTCATAAATTATCTCAAATAAAATAAATAATAATCAAAATAATAGGGATCAAATCTAAAAAATTAAAAAAAAATTAAAATAATAATAATCAACATTTCATAAATTATTTCAAATAAAATAAGTAACAATAAAAAAAATGAGGATCAAATTTGATAAATAAAAAATTTCAATAAAAAAATGATAAGAAAAAAGCAAATAACAATTATAAAAATAAGGACCAAAATTAATATAAAAATAAAATTTTAAGAGATGAAATTGAAAAATAAATATTCAAAACAAAATATATATAGCAATCAAAAGTTTGAGGATCAAATTTGATAATCAGCAAATAATGACATTTCTAAATTTTTCACAACTTCTGGAAAGTGTTTTCCCCTCAAATTTTTCAGGAAAACACTTTCCTGAAAACCAAGCTAAATTTTTCTTTTACTGGAAAGTGTTTTCCATTGACCAACTTTCCTACTAGCAAACAAACACAAGAAAGTTTGGAAAGTGCTTTCTCGGAAACCACTTTCCGGAAAACAAACACAGCTAAAAGGAAAACACTTTCCTGAAAACCAAGTCAATTTTTTTTTTGACTAAAATTGACCGGAAAGTGTTTTCCGCTGACCTGAAATTGTTTTCCGTTGATTAACTTTTCTAATGACAAACAAACACAGGAAAGTTTGGAAAATGATTTCCCGAAAACTACTTTCCAGAAAACAAACAAAGGCTTAATTTGTGTCTCATAGTATCTCCTTAGATGAAACCAAAACTGAATAAGAGCATCCCTACTTCATTCATTCCCTTAATGGTAAACAAATGTGAATAATTATATTCCAAATGCCATCTTCAGTACACCTCACCAAGTTAATATTCGACCTCAAGTTATGGAAATCTTCAGTACAATTTATTTATTTATTTTCGTTCTTTTCCTTTTGTCACGTACTATCAGTTTAAAGTTGTGATAATGAAGATAGTTAAAAATGTTTTTATTTAGAAATGTATTTTTTTTTATTAGTTTTAAAAATTATTTTTAATATCAGATTATTAAAATTATCTGAAAACATATATATTTTTTTATTATTTTAAATAAAAAATTTTAAAATTTAGAGTATTTATTTTTTTTATTATTATTTTAAATAAAATTAAATGTATTTCAGTAGATATGTTAAGAACTAGACATTTAGAGTAGATCACATAAAGGATATTATTAGCCTTAAGATTTGGATTCAGAAAATTAATAAAAAAAAAAAGAGGAAAATTTCTGTGATCGACAAACCAGACCAATTGCTTAGAATTACATAGGACCAAGCTCATGATATTGCATTCCAAAGCAATTTAGGAATTCGATGCAAACTGAATTTTAAAAAATTTATTTGTTTTTGTTAAAAATAAAAATTTTTATAATTTTGATGTGCTGATCTAAAAATAATTTTTAAAAATAAAAAAATATATTATTTTAATATATTTTAATATAAAAAATACTTTAAAAAACAATCACAACTACACTCCTAAACAACCTAAATTATTAATAATCCAGGGAGGATTTATAATTAAATTAATTTGTTTTCTTGCTATGTAGAAAGCGTACACGTTTTGTAATATCCCACTTTATTTATTTATGAAACTCAAGACAACACAAGCAACAAGATCCGACCGGAACATTCGAATTAACTAAGCTTAAATACGGGCTACTATTCTACCCATATGGAGTGAGAGAACAAGTTGCTCGAACGAGCCCTAACATCTACTTCCCTATTGTTTAATTGACTTTATTTTTTTATTTTATTTTTGTTTTTTTTGCCCCACCAACCGATGGCTCCCTTTATCGCCGGTCCTGGGCATGCTTTTGGCCAGGTTTATCTGTAAAAATCTTCGTAGACTATTCCTCGTCATCTAGGGTGGGCTCAAATTAAAATCTATAAAAATTTAAATTATTTTTATTTTTAAATTATTTTAATATGTTAGTGTTAAAAATAAGCTTTAATATCAATTAAAAAAACGTTACCTTAATCTAGACACCACGTCAAAGAAAAAAAAAATGACATTTGGACTTACTACAAGAATTAATGGATTGGAAAGGTTAATTAATCAAAGGTCATTTATTTTAATACAGGAATTAACCATAAGGTGACATTTGGCCTCGGCAATAAAGTGTACAATTATAGTTTGACAAAATGTAGAAAGGAATTTTTATTCAATCAAATAGCGTAACTGATGGGATTATAAATTTATTTTTTAAAGGTTATTTGTTCAAATTTTTAAATTTTAGAATAATTAAAAATTTATATAATTATTAATTATATCACTCATAACAATAATTAAGATATATATAAATTGATTTAATATATCATATTAATAAAAAAACAAAAAAATTTTCTCTTCTCTCTATCAGATTTGACATGCGGTAACTCCATGGGGGTTCACGCTTCCTTTCTTACTTTTCAATAAGATAGTACAATTTGGCTGCTAGCCAGTCATTTTCACCTTTACGACGCATTTGATTACAATTTTGAAAAAAAGAAAAAGAAAAAGAAAAAGAAGACAGGGGGTAGATGTGTTTTTATTTAAAAATTACAGAAAATACTATTTTTTAACTTTAGTAAGCATTTAATTACTGATTTAAAATAATAAAGACAACATAGTGGGATAGAGCGGACATTATTTTATATATATTTTTTTGCTTTAGAAATACAAAAGATTCACTTCAAAACTTTATTTTTTTAACTATGGTTTCTTTTGTATTTATCTTTTCTGTTGTTAAATATTAATTAAATCCAATCTTAAAGCTATTTCATTTGATAAATCAATCATGAAAACCACATGTTCGGGAACGTGATTGTATTTATTTTTTAAAATATTTTTTATGTTAAAATGTATTAAAATAATATATTTTTTTATTTTTTAAAAAATTAATTTTAAAATTAGCATATCAAAAAAATCTAAAAATTATTTTTTATAAAACAATTTTTAATTTGTTAAAAATATAAATTAACCCGCGTTTCCAAACAGAATATATTTTAGGCATCATTTTGAAGGAGGGAGAAAAAAAAACCAACTTATGTCCTTGTAATGCCTCATTTTGTCCAGTACATATGAAGAACATAAATGACATCTACACTCACGTTTCTTGGGTAATTTTTCTAGAGCATTCACTAGGTAGCAAAAAAACCCTTTAGCTCAAAAGATTAAATTAGAGCACCCTCGTCCCACATATTTATATAGGTGGTTTTTACAATCAATTGTTTATTACAATTAAATTTAATTATAGTGTTGAATTTTAATTTAATTGATAAATAAATAAAATTTACATGTTTGAAAAAAATAAATTTTAATTCATTTTGTTTCATATATTACCCTCTTCACTTTTATCTTTTTCCTTTAAACGTCTCTTAATAATATATGAGTATTTTATGGAAGCTAGTTTTAATATTAAATTTCTCATATATAAAACTATACATCATTGACATCTAATTTATTTTTGTATAATTTTTTGAGATTGAATTTCATTTCAAATTTAATTATTAACACTTAAAATGCTTTCAAATAGAGATTTCATATTAAATTTTCTGAATTCAATTCAATTCATAAGATTTCAAAATCAATTTTAAACCATATAGGACATATTGCTCTCAGCTTTTGCTTTGGATTTTTTACAAATGAAATATTTGTTAAACATCATCACCAACATATTAACAATTAACAAAAACTAAAGCATGTAGGTTAAATACTTTAGCATTTTTTACTATTCATCATCTTATAATTTTATTGTGGATTGTAATAGTGATTTTTTAAAAAAAAATTAATTTGATCCTCAAACTTTTTTCTTGCATGATTGGATCATTTTGAGCCTAAATTAACACTAAATTGCATGTTTTTTTGGAAGGAAGGATTGAATTGAGAGAAAGAGGATTGGAGTGAAAAAAGAAGAAGAGGTAAAATAGATGGTGGTTTAAATTTTTGTGTTACAAGTTCATTTTAACCCCCATATTTTTTAGTTGTTATGTAATTAGTCTTTTTAGTTTTCAAAAATTAAATTTTAATACCAAAATTCATTTATCTTATTTTTCAATCCTTCTTTGGTTAGAAGAGAAAGGGAGAGAGAATCGTTGACGACGATTCTAACCCACCAAAATGATCGATTTTGATACCAATAGGTTGCATTTAATAAGAGAAATTTCACGCAGGTGTTTTTTTTCCTACTCTTTGCTTAGAGAAATAGATCTGACCGCGAGAATGATTTTGGGTTGGAGTTGATTTTGATTTTTTGGACTTTTAATGGCCATAAATAGGTTTATGAAGGTGTTTAGGATGTTATTTTTTTTTTATTTAACTCAAACTTAAAAGAATGCATTTTCATCCCTTTTTTATTTAAGTTAAAACCTATCATGATTTTTCTTTTTACTTTTAAAAAATATATTTTATATAAAAAAATTATCATGTGCTTTATTGTCTTGTAATTAGATGAAAAATAATCTCTTGGATAAAAATTTAATTGAATCCAATGACTTGCATGATTTTCTCCGTGAGTTTGCTTTGTTAACTCGAGTTTACATTTTTTTTTTAATTAAATATTATTTTTTTCTAATTTTATTATTTAATATTGAATTAATCTAGAATTGAGCTTTTCAAAAAAAAATTTAAGGATATTTTTACAAGTTTCGCAAGTTAGTTCAATTTAATCTATGTGAATCAAGTGTTTTTTTTATCTCACTATCATTCAATTCATAATTAAATTTTTATTTTTATAGAAAATATAGTACCAACTCGTACATATTTTTCACACTTAATTTTTTTATTATAATCCGTGGCATATCATGTGCCAACTTAACAGAAGAAAATAATAAACAAAACTCCATTTTCCAAGTCAAAGCAACCTACAAAAATGTGGCTCAAATGATGCCACCACACTAGGCAGCATAACATGTGATGATCTTGTTAATTAGATTACTGAGAAATCAAGATAAGTTTTGACTTTTAGTTTTTCGAGGTGAAAAACATCCCGCAAGGCATATCAGTTTTATCTCCATCAACAAGGAATTTGCAGTCAAATATTCCTCCGGTAATGCATTATCTACCTCCACCTATCAATGGCTTCAGTCAACTCCTCGTTCGTGTTGATTATTCAATGGGATATGGGAGATTTCACATTTGGGAAAAATAAAAGGAAACAAAGAAAGAAAAAAGTTAGCTTTTTATATGTTACCGTTTGAATCCTACAAATTTTATGATAATTAAAGATTTATATAATTATTAATTTAAAAATTTAAAAATTAATTGAAATAGATAAAAATTGGTCCGAACAACTATGTTAAAAAAATAAATTACACATTTATAGTACAAGCAACAAGTATAATGGTCTCAATAATTCAAAAAACAAAAATTAATTAATTAATAATGGATGATGTGTGTTATATATATGGAACAATTAGAGAAATTATGCATAATTGTTTTTTTTGTATATTAAATTCA
Source organism: Populus davidiana (assembly GCA_030145905.1). Lineage (NCBI taxonomy): Eukaryota > Viridiplantae > Streptophyta > Magnoliopsida > Malpighiales > Salicaceae > Populus > Populus davidiana. The sequence continues at coordinate 21,044,503 of CM057790.1, forward strand.
CTGAACTACTGACTAAAAAATAAAATAAAAATCGAGTGGAGAGATTTTTATTTTAATATTAGAACAAAACTTATAGAAATATTAAATCATATAAAGTTAACAAAACAAATGAAAGGGATTAATTAAAGCTTTGTAGATAAAAAAAAAATGAATAAAAATATATTCATTCTCCTTCTATATCAAATGTGTATGGTATTTTTGACCTATCAAATTAAATAACTTTAACAGGTTAATTTCTTACTAAAATTAATTTAAAATTTAATTCAAATCAACAAATCACTAAATTAATATGCGAGACCGACCGTAAAATAAAAAAAAATGAAGCAAAGCCAACAATCCCTTGTTACGAAAACAAGACCAGATTCATTAAGAAAGAAAAAAAAACAAAACAAAGAATATATCTACAAGCAACAATGCACAAACAAGATTCCAAAAACCCTAGCAAGCAGCTCCTCACAGCCCAATTAAACCTATACCAGAAAGTTGCTGGCATGTTCATGAGATCTCAAGCTCATATACATTAATTGGAGCTTCGATCACTCGAATTATTGCATTTTAACTTTAGCATATGGTTTCAGAACCACTGAGATACGCTGAACCGTCACCACATGCTCTCTCCTAATCTCTCTTCTAATATATGTTTTGCCTCATCATTAACAGTTGTAAACGGGCCTAGCTTCCATCACTCTTCTAACTAATCCATAATTTAACACCCTTTACTTTCTACTACCAGACAACACAACGATTTTCTTATCCAATATAGTCTTGTCTTAGGTAGTGATGGTACGTTGCAATATCATATCTATTCTATAATATATTAATATATCTGTGCAAATTTTAAATTTAAAAAGTTTTTATTTGATAAGAACTCTTTTTTATATCTACCGTTTCATTTGATAAAAATCTCATTATCCCTATATTTATTATATTTTAAAATCTTTTATCTAATCATTGAAGCAATTGGGTTGAGATTATATATATATATTTCACGCGGTGATCAAAGGCCTAGGAATTAGGGCTAACGATGAGGGTATGACACAATCACAGGTATTATTATATGTTATATATCATATATTTATTTTGCTGGATACATATATTTATTCATTTTGATCTACTTCTTGGCCATCTGTCTGTCTCTAATCCCTTTCTTTCGTTCAGCTGCTGTAAAATGTTTATATCCTCTCTTGGTCGAGGGAAGACAGTACACTACTGGAAAATGGTTAATATAAATAAAAATATCGATGAAGTTTTTGGTTTTATTTTATCGGTAACATTAAAAAACATCACTCATGGAATTATATATATATATATATATATTGTGATAATATATCATATTTATTGATAAAATAAAAAAAATATCAATAAAATTACATACAATGTTTTTGTTGATGATATGTCATACGTACTTGTACTTATGAAAACATTGACTAATTAAAATAAGTAAATATTTTTTTATTATTGATGAACTCCACGACAAATCATAAATATCTAATGATTAGTTTTTCAATGAAGCATTTTTACTTATGAATTTGTCGGTAAAAATTATGTTGACAGACTAATGATACAAAGATTAATTAAATATATATTCTATCAATAAATTGAAACTTATCAACGCATCATGAATCCTTGATGTTTAGTTTTATAATGAAGTATTTTTGTCTATAAATTTGTCGGTAAAAATTTTGCTGACAGATTGAGTATACAAATTACAATGATATATTCTTTTAATAAATTAAAAAATTATAATGAGAGTTGAGGTTTGATATGGAAATTAATTATTAAATTAGAAGCAGAGGGTCCAACTAAAAGACAACAATTCCAAATTAATTATACAAATTCTTCTTGCACAGCTAAAGTTTTGTCCTTTGTACGTCAATGCTCTTGCTTACATGACACCAAGCAAAGTTCATGATACAGCAAACCCCACGAACACTCAATATCCGTACAAAATCCGTGTGCCTCTCCCTTGCACGTACTAACGCTCGGAAAGATGATTCACATAAAATAATAGAATTATCTAGACTATTTGAGAAAATTAACTCAAGATTAATTGAATTTTATAAAAAAATCAGCTGGGTTAGGTTACGGTTTATATTAAAAAACAAAAAATAAATAAACCAATAATCAAACTTAAAAACCAAAACTATTATAAACAAATTAAATTAAATAACACATTTTTTTTGTCTAAAAATTCACAACTTTGATGAAAAAACTCAAGTTTTTGAATTTGAATTTGAATTTGAATTTTTAATAAAAATAAAAATAAACCAAATTAAACCAATTGGTTTAGTTTATGGTTCAACTCGATTCATTTTAAAATCTTAAAGATTTTTTTTTTTAATCTAAAACAAACTATTTGAACCGATGTTCACCATTGTTCAAATGGCAGGGTAACATGAAAGTCAACATTTTGACAAAAAGATGCCAAAATGATAGTTTGAAGACCTGGTCTAGTGGCCTGCCCGGTTCAAGGTTTGAGTTTTGAGTTTTGACCGGGTCACCAGGTTTTGAACAGATCATCGAATTGGCCGAGTCACTTTTTTTTTATAAAAAATTAAAGCGACGTCGTTTTAGTAAAAAAAACAAAAATAAATAAAAGTCAGCGGGTTTGCAGCCGGGTCTTGACCAGGTCTTGTCAGGTTAACCAGGTCGCCGGGTCAATCCGTCAAGTCAACCCGGGTCGAACAAGGTTTTTTCTTCCCCTATTTTTTCTTTAATCCAGTCTGGTTTCAACTTTGAGTTGGCTGAATTCTTAATAAATCCACCAAACAGGACCGGATTTCAAAACTATTTGCCAGTTCAGATTTTCACATCGCAGCCCATGAAACATTCTTACATCCATCCTGTTATTGTGATTGGCCTGTTGTCAGAAATTCATGGGTATGTGCTTAAAACGCAAAAAATAAGGTGTTAGATAACCATGAGGAGATCCTTAAATAGCATGCAAGCAAGTACAAAAATGTCATAGCATGTTAACCCAGTTAACAGCTCAACCATGTGGGTTTTGGGTTTAAGTGCCCGTTTGAGTTGCAGTTTTGCCTGGTTTTTTTTTATATATATAAATTTGATTTTTTTTATTTTAAATAAGTTTTTTTTAGTTTTTTTGGGATGGTTTTGATAAATAAATATTATTTTGATATATTTTCAAATAAAAAATAATTTGAAAAATAATCACCACCACATTTTCAAACACCTCCTCAAATCTAATACTTAGAAGATACTACAAGCTATTTCTATTCATTAAAAAAACCACTAATTTTAATATTTTCGAAAAAAAACAAACATATTACCGTTGATTTAAAAATTGGTATGGCCTGTCGTAATCAGTTTCATGTCCTATAAGACTAATTGTTGTGGCCCAGCCTGTAAAAATTCCACTTGGCCTGGTTTAATGAATTGACATGAAAAATTTGAGATAAAAAAATTAATTCTAATCAGGTTTTATATCTTATTAGTGAATAATATAAATTATATCCTGAATCTTATCTAATAATTTAAACTATTGAGTTGAAATAATTTTTTGATATGATATCATAACTTTGATAACCAAGTGAACACGAGTTCGAATATCATAATCTCTATTTATTTGATAAAAATTAAATACAAGATAGTATGAATCTATGCAAATTTTAAGTTTAATTTTTTTTATAGGGTATATGTTATAGAATAATATAAATTATATTTTATTATATTTTGGAATTCTTTATCAATCTTATCTAATAATTTAAACTATTGAGTTGAAATGATTTTTTGATATGGTATCATAACTTTGATAACCAAGTGAACACGAGTTTGAATATCATAATCTCTATTTATTTGATAAAAATTAAACACAAGATAGTATGAACCTATTCAAATTTTAAGTTTAATTTTTTTTTATAGGGTATATGTTATAGAATAATATAAATCATATTTTATTATATTTTGGAATTCTTTATCTCACTGTTTAAGTTATTGAGTTGAAATGATTTTATACACACACATCAAATATTTTAACAGAATAATATATAAAATACCGATGAAATTACATATAATATTTTTATCGGTGATATATCATATTTTTTATTCGTGATATATCATATTTACTTATGAAAATATTAACCTTAATCGGTAAATATTTTTTATTTAATTTATATTTTTATTTGTAAATGTTTGGGTAATTTTATTACTAATAAAATCATCACCACCAGACTATAAATAACTGATGATTAGTTTTACAATAAAATATTTTTGTGTAAGAATCTGTCAATAAAAATCCCGCCGACAGACTACATATACAAATACCAATAAAATATTCTGTAAATAAATTAAAACTCACAAACAGATCACAAATAGCTAACGATTAGTTTTTCAATGAAGTATGAAATTTGCCTATAAACTTGTCGGTAAAAGTCATGTAGACTGACGGAGTATACAAATACCAATGAAATATTCTTCCAATAAATTAAAAAAATATAATGAGAGTGGAAGTTTCATATGAAAATTAATTATTAAATTAGAAGTAGAGGGTCCAACTAAAAGACAACAATTCCAAATTAATTTTACAAATTCTTCTCTCACGACTTATGCAAGTACGGACCAACCTTTATTTTAAAAAAATTTAAAAATTTGTTTTTATTAAAAATTATTATTATTATTTATGTTTTTGGATTGTTTTGATATGCCGATCTCAAAAATAATTTTTTTAAAATAAAAAAAATATTATTTTGATGTATTTTTAAACAAAAAACACTTTAAACTATAATTACTACTACAATTTCAAACATGCCCTGTTTTGTCCTTTATATGTCAATGTTGTTTGGAGTTGCTTTTAAAAGTTCTTTTCAATCGGAAATGCATCAAAATAATATATATTTTTTATTTTTCAAAAATTATTTTTGATATTAGTACATTAAGATAATCTAAAAACACTAAAAAAATATTAATTTAAATAAAAAAAATAAAATAAAAATTTATTTTTTAAAAACTATTTTTAAAATACAAAAATAAATAAAGCTCGCTCACATGACACCCATCAAAGTTCATGATATAGCAAACCCACGACCACTCAGTGCAAAACCCGTGTGCCTCTCCCTTGCACACACTAACGCTCGGAAAGATGATTCACATAAAATAATAGAATTATCTAGAATATTTGTAAAAATTAATTCAAGATTAATTGAAAAAACTTACTCAAGAAATCAAACAAAAAACCAGTTAGCCAATTTTTAAAAAATAAATAAACTAATAATCTATCAAAAATAACCATCTCAACTAATAATTTATCTAAAAAAATCAAAACCGTGATGAAAAAGCTCAAGTTTTTTATTAGCATTTAAACTTATATTTTTAATAAAAATAAAACTAAACCAAATTAAATTAATTGGTTTAGTTTTTGGTTGATTCATTTTAAAATCTTTAAAAACAAATTCAATTTGGATAGATTTTCTTTGTATCTAAAACAAACTATTTGAACCGATGTTCACCATTGATCAAATGGCAGGGTAACATGAAAGTCAACATTTTGGCAAAAATATGCCAAAAGTCTTGTCACTATAAATTTGGTTGGATTTTCACGTCGAAGCCCATAAAACATTCTTACATGGGTATGTGCCTAAAACACAAAATAAGGTGTTGGGCAACCGCAAGAAGATCCATGGCAAGCAAGAAAGTACAACAATGTCATCTCATATTAAACCAGTTAACAGCTCAACCCGGTAAGTTTTGGGTTTAAGTGCCTGTTTGAGTTGCGGTTCAACCTGATTTTTTAAAAAAATTGAATTGTTTTTGTTTTAAATTATTTTTTTTAGTATTTTTGAATTGTTTTGATATGTTGATGTTAAAAAATTAATTTTAAAAATAAAAAAATATTAAATAATTATTATTATACTTTCAAATACCCCACTCAAATCTTATACCTAGAAGATAGCAGAAGCAATGTATTCGTTCAAAAACCACTAATTTAAACCTTGTTTTGTAAAAACACCACAACATATCACAATCGATTTAAACATTGACATGACTTGTTGTAACCAGTTTCATGTCCTATAAAATTAATTCCCATGGCCCAACCTCTAGAAACTCCACCTGACCTAGTTCAATGAGTTGACAGAAAAATTTAAGATTTAAATCAAAACTATGTTTTTAATTGAATCAATATTAATTTAATAAATTTAATTAGCCTAACCAAGTTCTTAATAAACCGGTTGACTTGGTTAAATCCCGGTAAACTCAACACTAAAAACAAAACTTCAAAACATGTTATTTTAATAAAAATGATTTATCCAAAAGATATAACATTTAGGGGAAACATTTATTTAATTTTTTATTTATTTATATCATTGCATTTATTTTTTTCTTTTTTTTCTTTTTGCATAGGTTAAAACAGTGGGCATTTACAAGCGATATAACATTATTCTGTATTCCCAAATAAGTTGAACAAGAGGGCCAACACGCCGATTCATTATTGGGCTTTGGTGTGTAAATATTTAGGGCCGTGGGGGTGACCAATAAACCCCTGGAAACTTATATTTGTCATCACTGCCTTATCAATCAATTTTTATAGATTTAAGATTAATATATTAAAAATTTAATAGTTTTACATGTAAAATGTATTCCAAAATGAATTGAAAAAGTAATTTAGTATTTCTTAAACTAATTTTAATGGTGTAAAATCTATACCAAAATTAAATAGTCAAATAATTTAGTTACACGAGCAATGCCTCAAAATCTATTTTCATTTATTTTTTCTTAAAATTTTAAAATATATTTGTATAAAAGAATACAATTTAAATTATTTTCTTATTCATTATTTTATTTTTATTTATTTATTAATAGAATTTTTTATTTTTAATTTAAAGTAAAGGCAATTAAAATAATTTGTTTTTTATAAGAAATTGAATAATTTAAAAAAAGCAAGATAAAATGTGTCTCTTCTAAAACTGCATTTTGTTATTAATGAATTATTTTTTTAGCAAAAATATGTTTTTTTTAACATGAGTATTATTTTTTAATTAAAAAGATTATCATGATCTAAAAAAAATGAAAATCATGTCTCAATGTTTTCTATGCAATTGAAGGGAAAAAAAGAAGCAATTAATCTGAGAAAAGTTTATAAGAAATTTATAATAAAAAATATATAAATTTTATTTTTATGAAATATTCTTGATAAGAAAATTAAATATTTTTACATATTATATTCATATATAATAATTAATGAAATGATCATGATAAGCCCAATAGATATAAGACTTGGTGTGCATGGGCTTGCGAGACCATGCATTCACTTTTAGTCTTTTTTTTTTTTTTTCAAGTATAGGTGATTTTAAAAAAATAAAATAAATAGACTATGTGTTGTTTGTATTGGTAAACAACCTGTCGTGTACTAGTAAGAATTTGAAGTACGAGTTTTAAACTCAAAAACTCATTTTCAACTATTATTTCATATAAAACACTTAAAAAACACTCGAAGCATCTAAATAAACTCATTTTTTCAACATCAAAACATCTTTAATATAGTAAAAATACCCAAAATCAAACTAAATAAAAAATATTTTTTTACCATGATCTACTTTTTTTAGCAAGATAAAAGTTTAAAAACACCTTAATGAAACTTCTTTCATCAAGAGTAACCGCATAACACTAAAAGATCAAATCTTTTGATGTGAAATGTGAACAACTTACCATTTTCTCTTTTTTCTCTAAAAAATTAGATATTGAAATGTAAAAAAATGAAATTTAGAAATTTAACATAAAAATTTAAAACTAAAGGAACTTCAAATGATTAATAAATGAAAAAGTTTTGGATAAAAATCGAATATGAAAAAAGCTTTATTAGTTTTTTTTCTTAAAAACTTATCCTTCTTTTATTTTTTCTCAACACTACAAATTTAAATCTCATTTCATGAAATTAGCCTCTAAATCAATCCTGAAATTCTACCAAATACATTTAATTGTCAAGAAAAATAAAATAACAATACAATAAATATCACAAATATTATATAAATAATGAAATTAAAAAAAATCAATTAAAAAAAGAGGCATTATCATTGATTTTGGAGATATTGGACAAACCTTGAATAATCTACCCGGTGTGAAATTAAGGGCTAGTTTCATAAGAACATGGGAGCTTGATTAATTTAGCAAAATGAAGATCTCCTAGATTAACTCTCAGATCTTCCTTATTTTTTCTATCAAATAATTAACTTCAGATATTTCTTCCATGTTTGAGGAATGAAATGGCACATAAACATGTTAAAGGATTAATTTGAGGCCTTAATTAATCACAAATTAGCTGAGTTATAATTAGTAGGTTAAACCTTAACACACCGTTTAGGTTGTAGATCCATCGATATTAATTACTAAGTATAATTAAGAAGTTAATCTTGATTAAAGCCAGAAATATTTCAGTTATTTGATGAGAAAATTTCTGCACTCATTACTGTAAAGGTCCTTCATTACTTCCATGCACTTTTCTGCTTCCCAACAAATTCTAGGTTGGGTTTAAACATTAACTAGAGAGGAAGAGGAAGAGGTTATCTCCATGTGTGAACATTTAATGTTCAATTCCCATGACCTATGTTTCATGGGATCTGTTAAACTTTTGTTAAATGAAGATTCTAGAATATTGTAGTATGTCGTTTCATGATTTAAATATTTTATAGTCATTACACTTTATCTGGGTTGGATTATTGAGTCAAATCTTGGGCTATCTGGTTAACCCGGAGTTCATTATTTTTACTCAATTGGTGTCTTTTTTTTTAAAATTTTTTTTTTCTTGAAGTTAATCTGATTGAATTCAACCAAGTTAACCATATTAAAAAAATAATCTAATTATGTTCATTTCTCGATTAACTTGAAACTTGGCACAAGATAGATTTCAAGTCAAAGATTTATTTGTTAAGTAAATCCGTTAAGTAGGGCAAGTTGAGGAAACATGATCTGTTTTGGGGGACAAGAGGTTTTAAGTTTTGGAGAACACTTTTTTGATTCCCAATATTTGAAGTAACCATGGGAAATTACTTGAAAGAACTCATAGTTGCAAATCAAAAGAAAGTAAGCTTTAAATATATATATTTTATATCTACTCCATTTGTCCCAGAATGTTAGTCGAATAAGCAAGAAAAAAATATTTTTTATTTATTGATTAAATTAGATAAAAATAAACTTTATATTTACGTATATATTATTTCATTCTCGCTTATAATTTATAATTTTTATGTTTTTGCTTGCTGGAATATATAATATTTCGGGACAAAGGGAGGATTTGAGATGAGATGATGTTTTGCAGGGTGGAGAGATTTCGTGTATAACATGGCCCAATTATCCAATAAAGAACGTAAAATTCTATACAAACATAATTTGTTACCATAATTCCAATGAGCAAGCAAATGGCGAATACTGCTCATGAGAAACTTGTTTGTTTTTCAAATTTTAATCTGGCAATGTAAATAAAAACATGCTATATTTGAATTATTTTATTGAGAAATTGAGAAATCAAAATTATTTTATTAATTTCTTAAGACTTTTATTTTTGGAAAATTTCAACAATTGATTATTGCTTTTGAAAAAAAAAAAAAAACAAAAGGATACCAAGTTTTGAAGTCTTCATAGCAGAATGTTGTCAACATAAATTCTACATGAGCATCACAAACAATGCCCGCCTCACTGCAAGGAATATATATATATATATATATATATATATATATGCCACTTCTTTAATGTAACAGTACATGTTCTTCCAATCCATGTTATGGTTCTCAGTAGAAGAATTTTCTAGATCATAAATTTTCATAGACTAATAAACATTGTTCCTAAACCTCAAGTTGATTTGGGACCGAATGATCTTCGCTCAGGTTGGATGTAAAAAATTTAATTTAAAAATTATAACTTGGTAAAAACTTATTTTAACTTTTTAATTTTTAATTTTTATCAAAACAACATCGTTATAATTTGAATTTTTCTTTTTAATAAAAGAGATTATCCTAGCTTAACCTGTCTATTCTATGAACAGTGTCTAGCGTCGAGTTAACTCTAGTTTGGGTTTAATAACAAGCTAATAATTAATAAAGAAAACTGAAAGTGTGGGGATAGAATTCAAAATTAGATGCATTGAATTACAGATGAATTGCGGTAGGTGGAGAATGCATGACAATTTACGTCCCCTGGGGCATGTTAGATAGAAATTTGCAGCAGGAGAAATTAAGCCCTCAAAATAAAAGGAGGGTCGATGGCCATAAATCCATTGCTGGTATTTAATTCATTACTTTGAAGGGGGGAAGAGGTGTCGGTTCTGATCAAATCTGTAAGGAAACATTAAATAGGGTTCATGCCCCAACAACCAAAGGGAGGCCCTTTATTGTTTATTATTGTTTGTTGGAACAGGTGCTCAATTTAAACATCACATTTATCGATCACTACCACAATTTTCTTTAATGTTTTTTTTTTAAATTTTTATAGAGAAAAATTTATAAGAAATAAAACTAAAATAAAAAACCAAATATTTATTATAAATTTAAAAATTATTAATTTGATAACAATTTATTTAAAAAATAAATGCTAATGGAGGAAGAGACAAAGGCAGATGTTTGTCTAGACGATATAGGGGAAAGTTGGACCATATGCACCACTCATATTTGACAACAGCTCCATGTACAACAACCTAAGTGTGACCGTCTTAGCAGAAAGCCAAGCTATATGAGCTTAAACTTGTTCTTGTACAGGCACTTGAAACTTTGAAGATTGAGAGCTCGAAGTTGATTGCGAGGAATCAATGGTCGATACATTACGACCCGTTTGTAAATCCTTGGCTGTGGTGTTTGAGATATCATAAACCTGATTTCTATGGAGTTCATCAAAAGATCCAACCTCCAACCATAAATTAACATTGAGTTTTGGATGGAAAAAAGAATTGTCCCCGTATTTCTCTTGCAATCAAGTGACATATGTTTCCTGAAAAAAAAACCAGTCAGTTAATTTAAAAAAAATAATAACTTAAGAAAACTTTTTTGAAACCCAACTTACCATGAACTTCTGAGTTCGGTTATCCATGAATTGCTACACCCCTTTTCAATGGTCATCATTTCGAATGTGAATTTCTACAAAAAGGTTCATTGGTTTTGGTTCGCGTCTAAGAACCGTAGTCTGTAAAAGAAAACTGATGTTAGTTAAATATTTTCACATAAAACAACAATTTTAAAAAATAGATGTAATTAAAAAATCTTACCTTCGCTTCACATGCAAAATGAATGGAATAGATCCGCTAGCGTGTGTGATAATTGAATCATAAATCTCCATGTTTCAGTTTTCCACCCCGAACTATGACCATTGTACGAAACACTTAGACATCATGTGTTGGATATAAGCTTCCCATATATCCTTCGAGATGTGCGGAGGTCTGAACCTAAGTTTTCTATGTGTGACAAGAGTCCTTTCACTGCTAGTTATGAGTTTATACTAAGCATGCCCACAGTTTCGCACTTGATCAAACATGTATTTTTAAGGTAGTACAACATGCAAAAACTTGGATATATGTTAATTTTCTGTTATCTTAGGCCAAAGGGCTTCATCATGGATTTAGCAACATAAAAGTTCTATTTCAACCTATTTCTTTTAGGTAAAATGTTTCTCCTCCATTTGACGATTTTGTCATAACCGGATTCGCTTAACCCATGATTTAATTTGATGGTAAATACTTATGCAATAACTGATAATTTACTGTAATTTGTGAACCCATTCTATAATGGTTTGCCAGAATCTTTCAAAAGATAAAAAAATCTGGTGTGTGTTTTTATTTGGTTCTTTATTTACGATTGAATATTTACCTATATAACTTTAATTCACTCTCATCTCATCCATAACTATACTCCTATAAGGATATATATTCTATAAGAATCTACGTCAATATTCAGTTTTGCTTATTTGATGTGGAGAATCTTTAAAAACAATTGATCAATAACAATGATGCTGATAAGAATGTGTATTGTGAAAAAAAAGGGGTTATTTTTTTTTTTGTAAGAAAAAAACATTAGGGAGGGGGAGGGGGAGGGACGATTGCCAGGTTATAACTTAAAAATACCGATAGATTCATCGATGGAGAGTAGTGATGAGTTCACTTCATTAATAATATCATTTCCAACTATAATTCTCTCGATATACATTGATAAAATTCTTATGTCAACATATACCAAGGGACATAGCAACAAAATATTATGTCGGTAATGTCACTATAATTTATCGATGATAAAAATTCCATTTATACTATCGTTTGTATTTGTTAATTTTTTGGTAGATAGTTCCAACTCTACCAATTTTTTTTGTTGAATTTCTTAAGCAGATTTTCCATCTCATTTTATGGTCCAAGAATCTCTTTGAATCGACTAATCATGACAAGTCCTAGCTAATTCAGTGATTCAATGAAATCTATGCTTACTGTAAATAGAGATTTGGAAATGTTAATTAGATTAAATATCTTCGAATTTGAAGCTTAGTAATATGAGAATTTGGATAGATCACAGGGCTAGCTAGCTCAGGGAATGCAGTGTATATGAGATGCCATTACATAACGAGGAAGAGATTTTTAGTCCAAGTGCTTGCTTAATTAAATAAATGACTTGATACATTAATGCTGGACCATCATAATTAATAAGGTTGAGTTATTGTTGGAACCTACATATTGTCAGATACCAAACTACACGAAATGCAAGTAAAGAAATTAAATCATGCGTACGTTATATAAATACCATCTTGCTGACATGAAAACATGCGGTTTCCTGCTTCCTCATTTACTGCACATATATTGTTGTTAGGGTTAGGGCAGAAGGTAATGAATGAGAGAAGAAATGCAAGATTAAGAAGCTGAACGGGAATGGATATATATAAACTTGAACTTGAACGTACGAGAGAGAGAGAGAAATACATCAAGCAGATGCAATTTAAAGCTGATAAGACAGAAAAAATCTCCTTGGTTTTCCTCTGGGAAACCTAAACGCACCATACGTACGTATACGTATATGGCAATTGTCAAGCAAGTGTTAAGAGATTGCGGATTCATACATTTACTCCATGGTAATGGCGTAGATTCAATACTACATAACAGGTGTTACTCTAGTCTGAAGTACCTGTTAAGTCGATAAGTAAAATTTAACGTAGGACTCGAGTAGAACAGTTGGTTGTGTGTCTTAAAGCTGAGAAGTTAACTCGATGAAATTGGATTTGAGGTAGCGATCATTTGTAGGTTTGTTTTAAATGTCAAGAAAGAGAGGGTTGGATTTTGGGGCATTAAAGTGGTATCCACTTGCCACCTTTAATGCTTCGCTTGCCCTCCTTTTAATGGATTTGATGGAAGCAATTTAAGGACCATCTTTAGTAGACACGCCTCTCTTGCATGAATGCTGTTCTTGAGAATCCAAAGGAAAGAAAGAGTGGGGGAGTTCACTGCCTGTACTTTCTGTTTGTTTACAAAGTTTTCCTCAATTGGATCTTCTCCTTTCACTCATCCCACTCCTTTTCTACCCCCTCAAGTTAGAAAATCGGAAACATGCAGAGCCAAAAGTGAAGAAATTTGACTGGTCAGGCAACCTGAAAAGAGAGCAAGAAGTTTGGAAGGATAATGAAACTCACAGAGCTGTCTTTAGCTCCGACACAGTTTGTTCTCGAAAAAAGTACGAATAGTTCATCATCAGAATCTGAAAACAACCCTTCCAGGAAGAGGAAGTTCTTCTCCGATCAGTACCCGCCCAAGAATGGATCACCAATCCAAGCAAGTGTCGACCTTCATGTTAAAGACCCACTACCACTGGATTGGGAGCAATGCCTTGATCTTGAAGTATCGATCTCTCTTTCTTTCTATATATATTGCTTGTTTGACACATTTTAACTATACAGTTTTTCTAGTTATAGAAGTACTGAAACGTCGTGGTTTAATGCCTACACATGTCAATATGACTAAGACTTGCAATACTGTAAAGCTTATTTTCAAAGAAAGTATAAAGTTTTTCTCGATTCTGACTTTTCTCAAACATGCATCTTCAAAGTACTTATGAAGTACATATGCTTTCTTGTCACTTCAATTGTCTGATATTGGCGAACATTTTGTTTTTTGCAGTCAGGCAGAATGTATTATCTGAACAGAAAAACACTGAGAAAGAGTTGGAACTGGCCCCGGAACCAGAAGCTAGACCTTGAGCTCAACATGTCATCAACTGTAGTTTCGAACTGTCTTGATCAGTGCAGCAGCTCCGACAATTCACTTGAAGCTTCTAACAAGATCCATGCCCCAAGCAACAGCAACATGGTAGCTTTGGCATGTTTGAATTGCCATCTTCTTGTCATACTCTCCAAATCCTCTCCTTCTTGCCCTAACTGCAAGTATGTCCACTCTCTTCCAATCCTTCAATCCCCACTGCCAAAGGTCTCTCCCTCCAAGTCCTTGAGTACTTTAAGCCTCTTGAACTAATGGCAAGCAGAATCATAAAATGATCATGTGATGAAGCTATGTATGTGATGATCAGATCGATGTTGTACTTGCTCATAAAGGAAAAAAAAAAAAAACGAAGTAAATATAATCTGGCTATGAAAGCTTAATCTTCCTGTAATCTTCTTCTACAAATCGATTGCTTTGATGATTCTTCTGTGCCCGTACAATTTGCTACTTATTTTGATCCTTAATTGCCATGTCCATCAACACACAGTGGTTCATTAATTATGAGGAATAAAGATCATATCTACAAATTCTGAATCCGGGGTCACCTTTCCAAGGCAAAATCAATATTGAGAGCTGATCACAGCAACAGCTGCTCAGTTTCCAAAACCCATTCCAGTTGTTGGGTATTAATTGGTATTTTGACGCCCCAAAAATAGAAAGTTAGAGTTTCTCTATCCCAAAAGTTACAACCTAAATTGCAAAGAAACCTCTCAATCTTAACTACTTTTTGAAAAATAAGCTACGAAACTAGTTAGATAACTATTTAGATAGTGGCTAAATTGATTGTTTCGGGTTTTTTTTTTTTTCATGCGTGTCTCA
Organism: Populus davidiana; assembly: GCA_030145905.1. NCBI lineage: Eukaryota > Viridiplantae > Streptophyta > Magnoliopsida > Malpighiales > Salicaceae > Populus > Populus davidiana. The sequence goes on from CM057790.1 coordinate 21,059,504, forward strand.
ATTAAGAAAACTTAAAATTAATTATAGAGATTTTCCTGATATGAGAGAACATGTTTCTGTAGTTTTTAGATATTTTTATAAATAAAAACTGCAAACATACTAATTACTAATTCCGAAGGAAATTGCAAGCCTATTATTACAAGCTTACCGCTAAAAACCTATTGAATTACAAGTCTATTGCTATCAATTTATAATTACATGTTTATTTGATCGCTAAAAACCTATTGAATTACAAGTCTGTTGCTATCAATTTATAATTACATGTTTATTTGATCAACATGTTTTGAAGATCATGTGAATTTAATAAAAATATTTTGAAGTTCCTGCAAGCTTGAAGTATATGCCGTACATAGATCCCTTTTTGCATTATAACACTACTAATGTTGATTAATTTCTTGTTTTAAGAATCATTTAGTTAGGAAAATCTTTACCAACTCTAATCACCAACCAAGTCTAGATTCATGTCCGATACTTCATTTTTTATTGGTTAATTTTGTTAATACTATTGATCTAAATAAGTCTCATCTGCAATTTTTCTTTTTTTAACAAAACTTGAAAAATCCCAACTCGAGTTCTTGTCAAGTTTGGTTCTCTAAACCAAGAAAATGATATAAAATATAAAGACCTAAAGCTCAAATTTAAAGACAACTTGGATAATTATTAAAAAGGGGTTTGTCATTAAAAAAATTAAAGCTACCAATTTTTTTTTTTAACATTGAGACAATAATGTATTGGATCGATTCTGGTTAACCCGAGCTAACTCGTCAAAACCGTGACTTAGATTGTGAATTTCAAGGGGTTCAATAACATTTTTTTAACTTTAATTATATGATAAATAATGAAGACTAATTCAAAATCCACCAAATATTAATGGATAAAATTTAAAAAATAATTTTAAAAAACAATGCTAAAGGTTATTTTTCTTAAAAAAAAAAAAGCCAGGCTAGTCGTGCAGACCAAGTGACCCAACACGTTAATGCCTTAAAAAAGCCTCAACATATGTGTCTGGGTCAGGTAACATAGACGACCAATAAAAAGTGGTTTGACTTAAAAAAAAAATTGAGTATAACATCTTTTAAAAAAAAAACATTTAGAAGATGAAATTTTAGATCGATTTTGGTCAACTTAGATTAATTTGTCAAATCCATGACCTAGGTTATAGACTCCAATGAGCTCAATAACAATTTTTTTATTTTAATTATATGAAAAAAAATGAAGATTAACTCAAAATTAACCAATTATTAAAGGACAACTTTTTTTTTTAAAAAGAAAAACAATAAAAAAAATCATTAAAAACCTAATACTAAAGGTTCTTTTTATAATAAAAAAACAGGTTAGGCCTAGATGAACCAATGCATCAGGGACTTAAAAAGGCCCAGGCGTGTGGGCTTGGGTCATGTTATTTGAATTACTAGTAAAAATGGTTTGATTTTTTTTATATATAAAAAAATTAAAGCTGAAATTTAGAAAAAAAAACTTTTAGATGATAAAGTATTGGATCGACTTTGATCACCCTATAATAACTCGTCAAACCTATGACTTGGGCTGTCGACTCCTATTGGTTCAATAACATATTTTTATATTAATTATATGATAAAAGAATAAAGACCATTCAAAATCAATTTAATATTAAAGGATGAAAATAAAAATTCTTAAAAAAACAAATGTTAAAGGTTAAAAATAAAGCCTAAGCTATGTACGCAGCATAGTTATCAGACCCGACCCGGTAAAATGACTGGGTCACGGGTCTTGTGGGTTGACCCGGGTCGACTCGGGTCTAGAAAAAAAACACACATTAATATGGTTTTTTGACATAAAATATCACATTAATATATATGCTAGCATAATTAACAAGAAAATATCACATTAACATATGTACTAGCATAATTAATTAGCATCAATAGATTAGAAAGTGCAATTATCTTCAAATAAACAAACATTTAACATAATTTAAAGATAAGGATAATAAAATAACAAGTTGTTCTAAAGATATATAATTCAACATAATAGATATAAGGTGACAACATTCAAACTCTAGTTTGCATTAGAATCCATAAATCAACATTTTAACTCCATTTTGCATTAGAATCCATAAATCAACATCTTCAGCTGCATAAAGAAAACAAAAGATTTTAGAATATGTTGAACACTTAACACTAATATAATTTAAAAAAAAAAGAATGGTAAAGTACAAGACCTCATTGGAATAACCACATTTTTTCTACACAACATCTTTACTTTAGTTGAATATAGGCATTGACTTCTTCAGTGTCCATAGGAGCAACATTTGAATCAAATACCAATGGAATTGAGCCAAACTCATTAATGCCTATTGAAACATCATCATGCTCTTGTGTATCTTCATCATCACAGTCATCTTCAATCTCATTTATATTTATCAAATCTACAATTGAAACATACTTAATCAATAAACATTAGAATCATGACACAAAGTGAAAGATCAAATCTTCCATTACCTTCATTTAAAGTATCTTGAATAGTCATGGTTGATAAATCACGACAAAATATCTCTACTTCTTCAGTTGTTAAAGATGATGGATCATCTTCTACCATCCAATTTTCAATGTCAGAAAATGCCTCAAAATTAATTGGATCATAATTCTGTCCTTTCCAATAATTTCTACAAAATCAAAGTTAAGGTACACAATATAAGTATCCATGATGCTATGTAATAATATAAATAACTTTTGAAGAATTAGAGAAAAGAAAATACTCTTGTTTTAATCTCTGATTATAGTGGATATAAACTAGGTCATTAAGTCTATGATTCTCCAATCAATTTCTCTTCTTAGAGTGGATGTGCTAAAAAATTCTCCAATTCCTCTCGCATCCTGAAGAACTACAAGTTTGACTTAAAACTCTTATAGCTAGCTTTTAAAGATTTGGAGCACAAGTTCCATACAACACCCACCATTCATCTATATACAAAATTAATAAGTTAGATTATATCAAGATAATATTTTTAAATTACTTAGAATATGAAAATAATAATATACCTGGAGGTAAAAGGGTGCGATCATTTTTCGCAGACACTCTACCAAAGTCATGTTCTGCATTCCTAAACAACTTCATTTCACTTGTAAGCTTGCTTAGCAGAATTGCATTTCCATTTGCATACTTCTCAACAACATGTAGAAGGCCGGAAATGGTGTTTATATATCTATCCATTAGATTGACATCATACTGAAATCGAGGATTCAACCAAAATCCCGCTGCATAAAGCTTCCTATATAATTGTCCATCCCATCTATTGTTAATGATGTCTATGAAAGGTTGCACCTTAGTTATTTTCTTTTGAAATCTCCTCAACATTTCTTCCTTTGCAGAATGGATAGCCTCATATAAATATCCCATAGCAGGTCTATCATCACCATCAACAATTCGTAGAACTCGAACCAATGGTTCAGTCATTCGTATAATTGATGCACATTCTTCCCAAAACATAGAGTTCAATACATTATCAACAAACTTTTTTCCTTTGCTATCTTTAGCATAAGCAGAGGAGATCCATTCTCTAGATGTCACCATAGCTCTCAAATTATCTTTGTGTATTAAAATGCTTTGCAAAGTTATGAAATTAGTAGCAAAGCGAGTAGGAGCAGGTCGAAGTATTTATTTCCCTCCAGTGAACTTCCTCATCAAATATAATGGATAACAATGATTATAAATATACTTTGTAATACTAGAAGCATGATCAACAACAGAACAAACTGATTGTAGCTTACCAACATCTTGGAGTATGAGGTTGATGCAATGTGCAGCACATGGAGACCAAAATATTGAAGGAAATTCTTCCACCAACAACTTGCAAGAAGCAACATAATTAGAAGCATTATCAGTCACCATATGCATAATATTTTCAGGCCCAACAAATAAAACAACCTCTCTAAACAATTTATGCAACAACACAATAGTCTTTGAGGCCTCTGATGCATCTACTGTTTAAAAAAAAAAACAGTTCCTTTAAGGCAATATACTAAGAAATTAATTAAAGATTTCTTACCATCAGCTTCAACATCATCATCATCATTATCATCATCATCGCCTTTACAATCATCCTCTCTTCATGCTCTCTTTGTTTAGCGCTATATGGATTGAAATCTGCTTCCATTTCTCTAGCTCTCCTTTTCTTTTCAACATTCCCCTGAAATTTCAGAAGCATTTGATGACGAACATCTGGAGGACATTTACAGCATTGTTCCACTTTTCCATTAGTTCCAGCTAAATGTTGCTTGAATCGATTAATGCCTCCACCCGAAAAAACTTTGGCACAATATAAGCATACTAATTTGGTTTTCTTACATACCACACTAAGTTCAGGAGCTTCTCTGCAATGACCCTATGCCAAATCTGTTTTTCCTCTTATACCACTTGATGTTCATATGGAAATTGAAGGTTTAGATGATGGAGTAGTTGAAGGAGTGCTATTTGAAGTGCTACCATGTTGAGAAGCCATTTTACAAACCTATAGTAAATCAAATCAAACTAACATGATGAATAAAAAGGTTGCTTGTGTTGGAAGTGGTACTTGCAGTATGCAATACATATGAAAAAACTTGAATTAGTAATATGACAACATATTTAAAAAGAAAGGTAGAGTGGAAGTTCCAGAACAATTAATTTATGGATATACATGTTTCTTCTACTCTGCTGCCAGAGTGCTTATTTGTCTACTATGGATTATTACAACAAGGTTATGTGGTGGTGTCATATAAGATTCCCTTGCCATAACTACTGCATGGATTTGATCGAAAAACTCAACTATAAAAGGTTCACTATTAGTTACATTTACAAAAGTATCAATACCCATCAAAGTTCAAACCTGATAGTCACCCTCTATTAGTTCATGATTCAATCCTGAGAGGCCCCAACAAGATATGAGGAGCAACTTCTCATCTGTTCATCCATAGTTGGGTGAAGCTCATCCTATGGAACTACTACTGAAATCACCACTTGAAGCTGGCATGAAAAATGGAATCATGGCATGAAGCTGCTAAGTTTTTAAATCATACACTCCCCCCTTTGACATTTATAAAAAAGGAAAAAGAAATCATAGCTTAATGAATCGAAACTCCATTTCTAACAAAAATGCAGTGGAAAGTCAATGGACAACAACATAGTGGAAAACAAAAGAAGAAAACAGAAACGAAAACCAATTGCCCCGCCAAGCTTGAATTTATTAAGCTTGAGAAATAATTTACATTAACGTGTACAATGTTATTTACCAATTAGAAATCCAAAAGGCAATTAAATGATGCAAGCTTCATTTTGAAGATCGAATCAAGTTTCACTAATAAAAGCTAGAATATGCACATAATTGTACATCATTAATTTGATTAGAAGACCCTGAAAGCTCTTTTTGGCTACTTAAAACTTTCAAGTATTACAACAACAAGACAAATGACATTATTTAAGTATTTATTTCAATAAAAATCAACAAACTTGAGCTAATTTTTTCACTGAATAAACGACAAAAAACTAACAAAAAAATAATTAAAAGAAAATTTTTAGGAACCAAACAACGAGTGGCAAGGAAAGGAAAAAATTAAACACTGTGAAGCAGAAAAAGGAAGCACTTGGCTTATAGTAGTGGAATCGAACTTCTCTTCACTGATGCAGAATCTGCAGATTGCAAAGTTTGACAAGATCCAGTAAGGGGCTAGAAAGAGATTAGCAGAAGAATAAAATTTGATTGTTCGAACTGCAAAGAAAGAAATTAGGGTAAAATTTTAGCTTTTCTTTTTGCTTTCCCAAATTTTCCGACAAGTGAGTTAGTATATATATTCCGGGTCTCACCCGGGTCATCTGGGTCCGACCGGGTCACCCGGGTCAGTCCGGGTCTGGCTGGTTTTTTCCTTGCACCGGTCTTTTATGTTGCCCGGACAGGTCCAGGCTCCGGGTAGACCCGCCGGGCCGGTCCGGGTTTAATAACACTGGTACGCAGGCCTAAGTGGCCCAACATTTTAGGACCTTAAAAAAGCCAAGCATGTGGGCTTTAGTTAGGCCCACGCTCTCGGGCTATATTTGTTTTCTTTTATAAAAGGCATAAGACATGTAGTTTGCCCCTTATTTAGAAAGAAAAAAGAAAAAAAGAAGTAACATGTTAACTATTGGGGCAAACAATGCGTCTCCTACTATACCCAACTTAGAATCTGACTATCACTATAATGGTTAGAAAATCATGAGGTAGGGTTTTTTTGAGTTGAAAATTCATTTTTTTAAGCCATTTTCATCCAAAAACACCTAATAACACCATATAAGTCTTCCTAAACCACATATTAACCTCAAATTAACCCAAAATCATCCAAAAAACAAAAATCAACCAAATCAAAAAAATCAAAATGAAACTCGATATCCATTTCATACATGTTTATAGGGAAAAACCACCACCATTAAACTCCCCTTATTGAACAAAACTTGTTGATACAAAGTTTGACCACTTATATTGTCAGTATCACGATAACCAATAATTTTCTCTTTTGTTTTTTTTTTTGTTAACTTTCTATATTCTCTTTTAGACATGTTTACAAAGTAAAACCACCACCATCAAACTCTTATTATTGAATGGAATTCGTTGACACCATGTTTGACTATTTTTATTGTCGGTATCGTGACAACAAATAATTTTCTCTCTCTTTTGCCTTTCTTGGTAACTTTCTTGTCTTTTCTCTTTCTCAGGAACTAAAAAATAAACAAAATAAACTTTTAGATCAAAATAAAAATTTTCAAGAATATGGAATGAGCCATATATTTTCTTCATATTTTAATAAGAAGCTTAATCATATAATTAGACCATAAAAAGGATGCAATCGAAAAAGAAAAAAAGTTTGAGAATTTTAAAATATTTGGTAAAAAAGGCCACTATTCATATCAATAGTGGTTGGGCTTTTACTTTTTTACTTTTTGTTAATGAAACCCCAAAGCTAAAACTTATAGACTTAAATTAATTTAACAAGGTGAATAATATAGAAACATTTCCACGAGGAAAACCAAGTATTAATATAATCTACTTGCACTTGTTAGACCTGCATTAATAAACTAAGTGTATGTTTAGTATTATGATAGCTTTTATGGTTGTGATTTGAAAATATAAATTTTAAAAAGCTATAAATTATAATTTGTCTCAAACCTAAGATTTTACCATAAATTAAGATGAAAATTAGGTTTAAGCAATAAAAACCTAACAACTTTTGAAATTGTGGTCAACCCAAAAACATCTCCAACCTCACAACACCATAATACCAAACAAAGCTTAATATGCTTTTAATAACTTCATTATTTTATGCCTTCTATAATGTCTAGTGATAATATATAAAATTTGGATTATTCTATAAAACTTAACAGGTTAGACCCAAGATATGGATAGAGCCCAATAAAACAATATTTCTAGACTAGCTGAGTGTCTTACATTAATGGAATGACCACAAATCCCTCCTTGATGGACTGACCACACGTCCCCCTAGACTGATCTTGCATTTATCTTTAATGAACTAGTCATATGTACTTTTAGACTAACCTTGCGTCCTTTCTTATTCGACTAGCGATGCATTCTCCCTCAATGAATTGGCTACACGTCCCTTTTGACAAGAACTATAACCTCAAACAAAGCTTATACCCCTTGACAAAGCTTATACCTTTAGACAAGTTTTATAATCCTGGATTGTATGGCTCTAAACATAGCTTATATCCTGAAAAAAAACTTATACCTGACTTATACACTTAGACAAACTTATACACTTAAATCCAACTGCTAAACCTAAATACACCACTCTATAATCAAACCTGATTTATTCACCACCAACTACACAGATAAAATATACATGCATTAAGTGAAGGCATGCCCTCCTATCATAATTTAGCCCATATAACGACGTTATCAAATGTTCATACTCAGTGGATGGCCTTGATCAATAATGAACTGCTAGTTATTGAGAGTTGTTATCCAAAATGATGACCTCTAAGAAAGGTGTCGTAATGTTTTTCCTCTCTACCCTTGTCTTCATATAGGTTGGTGTTGTTTATAGCTATATAAATATTTATGAGTCATTAGGTAAAGGGTCCTAACCTTTCGATAATATTCTTCTTCTTCAATCTCTAACATTCTTTCCTTACATATTCTTTGCAAACACACACAACATAGACTCTAAGGCTTCATTCCTTCTATAATCATGCTAATTTAAGAATCATAGAGTTCTTTAAGCCTAACATTAGACTTGTTTTTATAGATATCCGTAAAACCCAAATATAATAATCTTAATCTCTTAACTTACCTATCAACTTTGGAAAAACCTCAATCTTACAGGTTTTTTCAAAAAACCTTATATCAAGAGTTCCTACTACTACAACTAATAATAAACTCCAACTAAACTATAACATCACTGTAGAAAAAAAGTAAGTGCTAATATTTAAAAATGCATCAATTTGATGCATTTTCTTTTAAATATCACATAAAATATATTAGCAAACAATATTTATATGCTTTCTCTTTCTTTTATTTAAATAAATCTATATGTATTTTTTGGTTTCCAAGCCAAGAGCAACCTTTTAAAATCTAACTGTTTGTTTTCCACATGTATCCTTGTTAAGTGAAAAAGGAGCGGAGATTTTTTATGGATCAAGACAGGTGTCCAAATAAGGATAAAAATATAAATTCAACTATTTTAAAATTATATGTTCAATAATCTCTCAATTTTTCTCTGATTTGGATAAAACAATTACAATGGGTTTTATAGATTAATTTTTTCTAAAGTAAAAAAAATGTTCAAGCATGCTAACATTTGAAAAAAAAAAGAAGAGAGGATTAAAACATATAGGAGCTGACTTGATGTGGCTTCGTCGATTTGATTGGTTCATAGCCAACCTAAACGCCCAATAAAAATATAATTTCACTAAAAAAAAAAAATGCAAGACTACATCCCTTTTTAAAAAATTATTGAGATGACAACTTATTGAATCGTCCATGTCATTTTGGGTTAACCTGTAAAATTCATAACTTGAGTTATAAGATCATGATAACCCTATATTGAAGCTCAATTTTCAATCAACTTAATGTTGAAGGATGAAATGGAAAAAAATTGATTTTTTTTTAAAATTAATTTATTTAACTTGAGTTACCCTATCAAATCAATGATTTGAGTCATGAGACTAGAATAACACTTTAAAAAGTAAATCGAAACAAATTATTAAGCCCAATTCCTAATTAACCTAATATTAAAGGCTAAAATAAAAAATAATCAATTTAAAAAGAATACAAAAGAGACCCAAGTCAACTTAAGTTAATCCACTAAACCCATAATCTGAGTTATTAGACTAGGATAACTTTATAAGAAGTAAATTAAAAAAACAACCCTAGTCAACCTGGGTTTTCCAACCCAAACCCGCTATGCTAGTCATGGGATTAGAATAAACCTATATAAAGCAAGTCGAAAAAAATTATAAAGTGCAATTTTCAATCAACTCATTGTTAAAGAATAAAAAAAAATTCAATCTAAAAAAAAGATACAATAAAACAACCTCAAACAACATTAACCCGCAAAACTTGGGATAAAGATCATAAGATTGAGGTAACCTAATAGAAAGTAAAACGAAACAAATCATTAGACATATTCTAAAAGAAAATAGTGTTTTCCTATAGAAATGACATAATTGTAATTTTTGCTAATTGTTTTTACTTAGTTGTGGCAAAATTATAATTTTCAGATTTATTTTAGCAAACAAGTCTTTCTTATATTTTTTTTCTCTCTCTTTATACTTGGTATTTTTATCATTTTAGACTTGACCTATATCATCATTTTCCTCTTATTTTTATTTTTTGTAATATTTTTTTTAGTTTTTCCTTTTTTTTCTTTACATATTTTTTTGGAAAAAAATATTTTTATTTTTTACCCGTTGAATATTTAGCACTCTATACTTGGAATATTTATACCATTTTTTTTGTTCTTATCTTTTCAAACCTAGAAACAACATAAAAACACTCAAAAAACCAAACATCATATTGAATCTAAAAAAACTTTATGGCCCGATCTTTTTTTTTTATTCGCATGGTTGATAGGGAAAACCATTATCATTAAACTTTTTTTTTTTATCCATAATGAATTTATATTATTAACACAAAATTTAACCCTTTTTCATTAGTGAAATGTAGCTAACCATAATATTTTCTCTCTTGTCATCATTTTTACTAAATTTCTCTTCTATCTCTCAAAATATAAGGATTAAAAGGTGATAAAAATTAAATATGAAAACCGAAATATAAAACAATAAAATACCAGGAATCAAAATATAAAAAAAAAAATACAAGAGATTGAAGATAATATCTTCATGTCACTATATCGATGCAATGATATGAATAGTGCTTTTTATTTCTAGAGCTACAGTATCCTTGCTATTTAGTTTTTATAAATTATAATATAGCCAACCGTCTTGGAGTATATTGTCGGAGAAAAATGTTTTTTCACATTGTAAAAAAAGAACAAACAGGCATCATTAACTTGTTTTCTAATAATAAGAAAAATATTAATTGTAAATTTAAAATCTAATATGTATTTTAAATATAATAGATTGAAGATTGTATACGTAAATAAAATTTAAAAAGAACTATTAACGTTAACTAAATATCAAGTTGTAAAACTAAAATAAATATGATATTGTGTCGTGAGAGCCTTTAAATTTATTTCACTTAATTACATAGAACTAATTTATTTATAAAGAGAATAATAATTTAAATTTTATTGAAATAGACTAATTTGTTAGTATAAATCTCACTTTTCTTATTAATATCTTTAATTTCAATAAAAAATATGAACAATTAAAATAAGAATACAAATATATATCTCTACCATTTTATTGTATGTTATTTATTTCTAATTGTGTTAGATCATAATTATATAAACTAAAGTGTTATGAGTTGGAATTACCTTTAAAATGATATGGTTTCAAATGAAATAAAAATAAAAACTAAATTAATGTATTTTAAGCAATTTTTTAAAATATTTTTAGAATTAATTTAATTAAGTTAATTAAATCACAAATTAACTTATCATTTTACTTGAATTTGACCAAGTTAACTTATATTTTAATTAAAAAAACCAACTTGAACTATATTTTAAATTAATATATTAATAGATTGATGTGCTACTGGTACAAGTTTAATAATAGCCCGTTTGAAATGTGATTGCATTGCTTTTTAAAGTAATTTTTACTTGAAAATGTATAAAAATAATATTTTTTTTATTTTTTAAAAATTATTTTTGATATTAATGCATTGAAATGATTTGAAAATACTAAAAAAAATATTAATTTAAAATAAAAAAATTATATTTTTTTAAAATTATTTTTAAAACGAAAAAACAAATGGGTCTTAAACTCATCTTTTTAATTTATTAATTATTTATTATACATTTTTTTATATTATTTAAAAAAAAATGAGGAAAGATTCGGTAGTACCGGCTAACAAACATGTTTTGATGTGTCATGGCCTCCTAAAAAAAAAAAAATTTTTTTTAGAAAAAACCAATTTAACTGTCTCCCTCCATGCCTCAGGCGGTTTAGTGCCTGTCTCGTTAGTGAATCCCCAAGCCACAAAACAAAGAAAAAATAAGTCAAAATTCTCCTTTGCCTTTGATTTGAAAGGTTAAGAGGGAGCGAGCGAGCCTGAAAATGCAATGGCAATGTGAGGTTCTTCAATGGTGGACAGTCTGAGAATAAGCACAATAATATTGGGTTTATCAAACCTAACGGTGGTGATTGTTGGTGGGGTGCTTCTGTTTCCTGTATTTCCTGGTTGTGACGTTGACAGAATAACTATTCCTGTTGTTATGGTGTCTTTGGCTGCTGCTTTCAAAATCTTTGCCATGTTTAACTCTGGGTTTGCCCAAAAGGCTACTGCCATTAACATTCTTGATTCTCCTCCTGATACTTCTGTTGTTGACTCCATTAATCTCCTTCGAAGACGGGTATATATCTGCTCTCTCCTTTCTTTCTTTTTTAAAAGGGGTTTGTTGTTTCTTGTTGTTTGAGCTCATTTCAGCTGAGAATGGTTTCAATGGTTTCGGAATGTGTTGTGTCTTATTGGTTTTAGAGGATGGTTTTTAGAAATGGCTTGTCTTTCTCACTTTTGTTTCTGGCTAATTTTTTATATAGAGGATTAGTATGTTTAAGAGCCGGATGGCAAGGATACATGTTAAGTTACTAAAAAAATGTGAAATATCAATCATAGGCTTGTCTTTCTCCTCTTTGTCAGAGTTAAATCAGAGAAGACTAGAGTTAATCTGGTGACATGAGGTACTGCCCGTGATTGGGTCACTAAGGAGTTCCTTTTTAGAAACATTGCTTTAGTGGGAAAGCAGTTGTAGAGTTTTTCCTGAGAGCCACGTTCCCTTTGGCTTAAGATGATTTGGACTAGCCATGGTTCTCAGCAAAATGGTTTAAGATTCTGTGTGGTGGAGCCTATGTTACTTGTATCATCACACAGGGCAACCCCCTTTTTATTCTTTAGAAAATTTTATGGTTAGTTTTGGTGTTCACTTTTGGAGGATTTTTGTGGAGGGGACTTTCCTATCTCTATAACTGAGTAAAATCCCAGTTTCTATGTATTGGATGGAGATCGATGGTGTTTCTTGAGAACTCCATTTTGTATTTTTGGAATTTAAAGAAAATAAGATAATGGAAATCTCTACTCTTACCCCCACATCCTTGATCTTAGCTTGTACTGTAGACTGGAGGGTTTGGATATCTTTTATTGCATTCCTTTTTTAAAATGTCTTGTTCATTCTTCTTATTTCTTTAATTTTTTATTAACTATATTTTGAAGGCCCAGATACCTAAAGTTTTGGACTTTTGTTTCGTAGGTGGTTCTTAGTTGGACAAACACCACTGCTTATAATGGATGAGAAGACTGTACAAGTTTTTGATTCTTGATGTGCATGTTGAGTGTTTTAAGAGTGGTGAGAACAGTGAATATTTTCCTTCAGATTTTTGTTACATGGAGCGCATGTGATAGGCCTTTTAGTGTTTGTGCTGTCCAGGTCATCCTTTCTGTAACTTTCTTGAATAAGGGGTTCTCCTATGATCTTCAGAGAATTTGTCTGTGAGGTGATTGCTGGGAGAAAGATAGTTTTCTTTTTAATGAACAGAAACAATGAAATGATTTAAGGATCGAGCAAAAGGGGATTTGAGTAGTAAATTTTGGTTTCTTTGTAAATTGTTCAAAGCATATTTCTTCAGCTAGGTTCAAGTATTGGTGAACATTCGTGTGATGCAAAATTTAAGTAGGGAATGTGCTTGAACATTTTATTTTGACCTTACAAGCTTACCTAAATATACTTCGCCAGTCTGCTTTGCTTTGTAACTCAATTTAATAAAAAAAAAAATTTCTCACTGGACAGCAGAGGTACAAAACATGGCTTTGGTGGAGTCGGTTTGCGTTGGCAATGACTACTGCAAACTGCGACTGCAATTTACGTCAAGTGTTTAGTGTGGCTGAATTTATGTCTCATGATGGAACATCAAGTAAATGTCTCGCAGGTAAAATGAGTTAGTTTGTTTATATGTTCTTATAGTGTTTATTATTTTTTGTGAACAATATCAGTAGCAATGCTTGTTTCTGCGCTATTTCATCATTACCGTCACTGTACTTCCATCTGTTAAATGTTAGCACAATCATTGCAAACTTCTACAATTCAGAATCTACATTTGTTGGCTCAAGTATCTGCTGTAGAAGGTGTTGAAAATCTGATTTTTATTGAAACTCGAGATGGGAAATAGAATCTAGAGTGGAGCAGAGATTACGGGATCAGGCCCTCCAAAAGGAGATTGGCTGATAATTAGATTGAAGTTATCAAGATCAGCCTCCACTTGAATTCTAAGGCTTAAAGTCAAAGTAATAAAAAAAAAATCAAGGAAATTGTTTGGAGTTCATGTTAGTTTGGCTAAGAAATTGGGGAATAAATCATTAAATGCAGCAAGAAATTATGAAGATCTCCCTGCATAATTCTCTCCAAACTTGAAGGTAATTCTTCTTATCTGCAATTTTCAGAGCATAAACTAGCTATAGAGCGTTTTGCTAACTTGCAATGGAGTTCCACAGCTGATAATTGCAGCATTTAGAGCCTTTGTTAAGATTTTTGGTGGACCTAGGTGGCAGATTATATAGGATTTGATCTTGTGAAGAGGCAATGATTTGGTCAAGGATATGGATATTTGGTCTCACAATCAGTTACCATTTAGCTTTACTAATTTTGGAGTTGTGTTATTATGCTGAATATTTTTTGTTTATGGCATTCCATGTTTATTTCAATTTATCATCATTGAAAGTTTCTATTTAACTTGGATTCTGTTTCCATTTAGTTAGGGAATATCGGCTATAAATGCACCTATGAATTTGTTTTCCATTAGCCTTTTTGATGAACAAACTTTGGCTCCTGAGTTTTCTCTCAGATTCAAGGGTTTAGCCTAGCAGATGCTAGGGTGCATTTATCTTCTCCTGCAAAAATTTGAGTTCTTTTGAAAAATGTTTCTAATGCAGGGACAGCTTCAAATGGTAACAAGTGGAAGACAAAACTACTAATTCCATTTGTTATCACAGTTTGTTCTGTTCCACTAATGCATTGTTTTGTGGGACCTGCGGTCCTAAGATGGAGGTCTTTTTATGAAACCCAAGATGAAACACTATCAGGAGGTGTTTGACCATGGAATTCGTGAGGCTTTGTGCTGCCTGGTGCGTGTCAAATACATGTATGCTTCTCTGCTTTGGATTAACCTCTGGTATTGAATTTTTTTCAACTATCTGACAGTCAACTTCTTTATCCAATTCCTCTAGGGGGGCGCCTAAGGAAGATGAAGTTTACTCAGTAGCACGATTATTGGGTGATCTTGTTGCCTATCGTGCATCAGGCACTGGGCATTTGGAACTTCTAGCAGGTTTGTTTTCACCTCATGCAGTTGAATGTTGCTTGAGTTGTTGGTATTCTATAATCTCTATCATAACATGAAGATCTGTTAGGTAATGCCATAAAGTTTACTCCAGGAGTACCCACCAGTACTATACTATACGATGGAAATTAAGCCATATATATGAAACTAAAACTCCACTTAAGAGATTTAGGAAAGTAAAGAACAGATAAAAGAAAGGTGTTGTCAGTAAATTGGCAATTTGTCCATATGGCTAAATTTCAATGGAAGTTGTACTGAGTGGTCAGTACTCTTGGAGTACTGAAGTTTTTCTCTTGCCAATTATGTTCGAGCTCAAAGTCTTGATTCATTTGTTTGTTCCTAAAATTCATTTTATTGCCAAACTTTGACTTTTTTTAGTCATAAACTAGAAAATTTCACTCTGTAATTGGGGTATTAGAAATGATATTGGACTGGAGCCTTCTCCCATCATACTGGATTTCTACATGGCATTCAGTTCAATCATGTTTTGGAAGAGTATTAAAATTATGAAAGAGAGTGTAATCAACAGAAAATAAAAGAGATATTGGTCTCTTTAAAGCGTTAATGGGACCAGTTGTTATTGTTTGTTTCTGGTATTTTGTTGAAGAAGAAGAAGAATATGATAGAAGAAAGAAAGCTTGAATGTGCAGAGAAGTTTTAATGAAGAAGTTCTGTATATTTTCTAATTACTTTCAATTCTGTAACCATTTCTTTTATACACAATCCATGTAACTGATTCCTTTATTTTAGGAATCAAGATCATCTTCACGTGGAATGGTTTGTAATCAGTTTTGTAACAGTAAAAACAGAAAACAGAAATAACGGTTTTAACTGTTTCTTTAACTGTTTTAACAGAATTTCTGCAACTTCTTCATCCTTCTTGTTGCAGTCTTCTTCATTGTTTTTTCTTTAAGAGTAATCAGCTTAGCTTTCAACAGCCTCTCCTAAGCTGTTTACTGATTTAACTCCAAGATCCAGCCTTAGTTTCTTGAATCTGTCTTTGGGTAATGCCTTTGTGAAGATGTCTGCAAGTTGTTCTTCACTTCTGCAGAACTTCACATCAATCACTCCTTCTTGCAGAGCTTCTCTTATAAAGTGATACTTCCTGTTTATGTGTCTTGTTCTCTGATGGAAAACTGGATTCTTGGCCATCGAAATTGCTGACATGTTATCACAGAACAAAGGTGTTGCTTCAGCTTGCATTTCCCCAAAATCATCAAGCACAAACCGTAGCCAAATGGCCTGAGCAGTTGCTTCAGATGCTGAGACATACTCAGCTTCTGCAGTTGACAATGCTACTGTGTTTTGTTTTACAGAAGACCAGGAGAATGCTCCACTTCCAAAACTGAATGCATAGCCCGAAGTACTCCTGCTATCATCTTCACTTCCTGCCCAATCTGCATCACAAAATCCAATGAGAGTTGCTGATTGATCCCTCACGTATTCAATCCCATAACTGAGAGTTCCTTGCACATATCTTAGAACTCTTTTTGCAGCTCCCATGTGAATCTTGGTAGGTCCAGTCATGAACCTTGATAATAAACTTGCAGCATACATTAGATCAGGTCTTGTAGCTGTCAAATATAGTAAACTTCCTACTATTCTTCTATAAAGACCTTCATCAGCCAACTCACTTCCATCTTTCTTCTTCAGTTTCTCTCCAGTGGCCAGGGGAATGGAAACTGGTTTGCAATCATCAAGTCCAAACTTACTGAGCAGAGATTTGGCATATTTCCCTTGATGAATAAACACTCCTCGATTGGTCTGCAATATTCCCATGCCAAGAAAATGGTGAAGAAGTCCAAGATCAGACATCTCATATCTCTGCATCATCTCCCTTTTGAATTCATTGAGAAGCCTCTCACTGCTGCCCGTGTACACTATGTCATCAACATAGATTGAAACTATGATCAAATTACCTTCCATGTCTGATCTTGTATACAGAGTAGCTTCACTTCCACTCCTTTTAAAATTGCACATAGAGAGATATGTATCAATCTCACTATACCAGGCTCTTGGTGCCTGTTTTAATCCATACAAAGCCTTCTTTAGTTTGTAAACTTTGTGTCCTGCATTCTTTACTTCAAAACCTTCAGGCTGCTCAACATATACTTCTTCTTCAAGTACACCATTTAGGAATGCTGACTTGACATCCAATTGAAACAACTTCCATCCCTTCTGTGCTGCAAGTGCAATGAGAGTTCGAATTGTATCTAACCTTGCTACTGGTGCAAAGGTTTCATTGTAATCAATTCCAGATTTCTGTGCATAACCCTTTGCTACAAGTCGAGCCTTGTGTTTCTGAACTGATCCATCAAGATGAAGCTTGGTTTTGTACACCCATTTCACTCCTATCACAGGTTTATCACTTGGTCTTTCCACCAATTCCCAAGTATTGTTCTTCTCTATCACTTGCAATTCTTCCTTCATAGCCTCCTGCCAGGCTTTATCCCCAGCAGCCTCTTAATAATTCTCAGGTTCTATGATGCACATGTGACACCTTGCATATATGTCTTCCAAGGTTTTCAATTTCACTGGAGTAGAGCTTGGTGAAGATTGTTGACTGTCAACACTATCAATCTTCTCAGCTGACTCTTCAACTATAGGATTTTGATTGCAATGTTCAACATTGTCGGGTTGAAATTCAGAAGTGTGTTCTTCAAGATCCTCACCTTCAATTATACTTCCTTCATGATTGAAAGGCAAGTGGATTTGGTTCATCAGATTTCCCTTCCAATTCCATGCTTTATCTTCACTAAAAATCACACTTCTTGAGAGAACAATCTTCTCAGTTTTCAGATCATATATCCTATACCCCTTTTCACAGCTGCCATATCCAACAAAAACTCCCTTTCCAGCTTTGCTATCCCATTTCTGCCTTAGTGATGCTGGGATATGTGTGTAACACAAACAACCAAACACCTTCAAATGCTTGACTCCTGGCTTCCTTCCCGTGAAGGCTTCAAAAGGAGTCTTTTCTGCAACAGATGTTGTATAACATCTGTTCTGTATATACACAGCTGTATTAACAGCTTCTGCCCAGAAAGTTACTGGCATTCCTTTCTCTATCAACATAGATCTCCCCATCTCACAAATTGTTCTGTTTCTCCTTTCTGCAACTCCATTCTGTTGAGGGGAGTATGCAACTGTCAATTGCCTCTCCATTCCTTGCTTCTCACAGAATTCTTCAAATTCTTTGGAAGTATATTCTCCTCCTCTGTCACTTCTTAGCTTCTTCAGTTTGTGTCCACTTTGCAGCTCAACGAATGCTTTGAATTTTTTGAATACATTCAGTGCACCAGATTTATTTCTGAGAAAGTATACCCAGCACATTCTTGAGTAATCATCAATGAATGTGATGAAGTATCTGTTCCCTCCCACAGAATCATTCTGCATTGGTCCACACAGATCAGTGTGGATCAATTCCAGTGGATTGCTTGCTCTCCACACTTGCTCTTTGATGAATTTCTCCCTGTGATGTTTGCCTGATGCACAACCTGCACAAACATCTTCTACTTCAGTCAGAGCAGGAAGTCCACACACCATCTCTTTCTGCTGCATCTTCTTCATGCTGGCAAAGTTCAAGTGTCCAAGTCTCCTATGCCATATCCAGGAATCCTCAGTCACTGAAGCTTTCCTTGCTGCAGGTGTAATACTCTCAAGTGAAAGTGGAAAGCATCGATTTCCTCCCATGATTACTATTGCTATAACATTGTTGAGGCTTTCATCATCAAATATTACTGCCTTGTTACCTCCAAACAGAATGTAATAGCCATGCTCCATCATCTGGCCTACACTTAGCAAGTTTTCATCCAATCCGGGAACCAGCAACACTTCTTTTATGTATCTTTTCCCATGCTGAGTTTCCACAACCAATGTACCTTTTCCAGTAGCTTGCACAAGGTCTCCTGAGCCCATCTTCACTTTGCATGTTACTGATCTATCAATGTTGATTAGTTCAGATTCTTGAGAAGTCATGTGATTGCTGCAGGCACTATCCACAAACCATATCTTTCTGTCTTGCAAACTTGCAGCATGGCAGACATAGAACATAGTTCCAGTGATGACTCCTTCTTCTTTAGCATAATTTGCAAGTTGTTTGTGATTCTGACTTTCACAATCTTTTGTAATATGGCCAAACCGATTGCATCTTCCACATCTTGGTTTTCCTTTGTGTCTGCACAGGCCGAAATGATGTTTTTGACAAACTTGACACTGTGGTTTTTCTCCTGCTTGACTGCTCCCACCACTAGTGTTATTCCAGTTTGAGTTGCTGTAATTCAGAGTTCTGTTTGGATTCCAGTTTGATCCCCTCCTGTCTTGTGGTTGCCATTTTTGTGTAGGTCTGCCTTGGAAACTCTTGTGAGAATTGTAAGCTTGATTGTTTCCAATCTTAAAACTGCTAAAGGCTTTTTCTGTTCCTCTTAGCTTATCCCTTTCATCATGCATATCCTCCCTCTTATCATATACTTTAACAGAAGCAATGACTTCTTCTGCTCTTAGAACTTCCAGATCACGTGTCTCTTCAATTATGGACACAATGGATTTATATCTTCTGCTTAGACTCATTAACAACTTCTGCACAATTCTGTTTTCTGATACATCTTCACCTAATGATTTTAGGTTGTTTATAGTTGCAAAGAATTTAGCTAGATAACCATCTAAGCTTTCACTTTCTGTCATTCTCAAATATTCAAAGTCTGCTCTTACTCCTTGAAGTTTCACAGCTCTAACCTTTTTATCTCCTCTGAATTCTCTGCTCAAGATGTCCCATGCTCCTTTTGCAGTTTTCTCATTTCTTATACGTGGGAATAGATCATCTGTTAATGCTCCTTGTATGAGGCTTAAAGCCTTTGCATTCTTGATTTTTTCTTCTCTGGATGTCGTGGATGCATGTAGTATAATTTGATCAGCCTCACTCTCTTCATCGCCTGATCCTCCTGCAATCTCAGGTGCTTGATGAGACTTTATTCCATCTTCAACTACTTCCCATAGATCGAGTGCTATGAGGACAGTTTCCATTTTTACAGCCCAGAAGTCATAATTCGTGCCATTGAACTGTGGAGTTCTTAAGTCTCCTCCAGCAGAGCTTGATCCTACCATTTTTGAGTAATTAACAGTTTAATCAATCTCTTTTTCACAGTCTACGCCCCTCCTAGGAATCAGTTTAGGTGCTCTGATACCATGTTTGTTTCTAGTATTTTGTTGAAGAAGAAGAAGAATATGATAGAAGAAAGAAAGCTTGAATGTGCAGAGAAGTTTTAATGAAGAAGTTCTGTATATTTTCTAATTACTTTCAATTCTGTAACCATTTCTTTTATACACAATCCATGTAACTAATTCCTTTATTTTAGGAATCAAGATCATCTTCACGTGGAATGGTTTGTAATCAGTTTTGTAACAGTAAAAACAGAAAACAGAAATAACGGTTTTAACTGTTTCTTTAACTGTTTTAACAGAATTTCTGCAACTTCTTCATCCTTCTTGCTGCAGTCTTCTTCATTGTTTTTTCTTTAAGAGTAATCAGCTTAGCTTTCAACAGTTATACAGTCTCAACTCATTGGACATCTAAATAGGATACAGCAGAGTCACTGTTGCAGAGATTCTAAAACAATCTTTATCAGAAGATGCATGTTTTTAATTTCAGATACACACCACACGCATTCCCACTCACATGTTCTTCAAATTCTGAATAGTCTTTTCATCTTTACTATCTCTGATTTTTACGAACTTCTTAGATTTACTTTTTTAAAGGGCATCAGAGCTGATTATATCCATTCCTTCATCATATTCATAATCAATCATGTGAAGAAGATCCGACTTGTTTGTGCAAGGGGCATTCACTTGAGAAGGGGTGTTGAATGGTTGTTTCCACATCAGTGTTATAAGGGACTTGATATTGGTTTACATGTTGAATGGAAGATGCTTTGCACACTGGAATTTTACAAACAAACATGGTGTCCAATGAGGCTTCCCACACATATACCTTGTAACTGCCATGTTATGGAACCTATGACATCTCTGTGTTCATAATAGCCTATGGATTGATGCATGAACACACTTCTCAAATAATCATTTGCAAGTGTGTTTGTGGTTTGTTTTGTAAGATTGGCATTACTCGTACTGATAGGTGTCCTTGATGGATTTAGTTTTGCTGTATTCTTGGTAAGTTCATTTGGTTTTTTTCTGATCTCCATGCTGGGGCCAATAAGTTAACCATTTGTTTTTTGGGAAAGTAGAGTGCACTTGTTTCTCTAGGACCTATGTCTGTCTGGGTTTGATTATTGAGATAATGAGAAAGTGAATTCCATATCATGTTTGTGCCATTAATGAGCCTCACAGCAGTTTAGATTCTCCATTTACGGCTGCTGCTGCTATCTTTTAACTTGTTCATCCACAAATTCATTATATGAAAAAGACAACTCAGTTCTTCAGTGTAGACTGTTGCTTAAACTCTTAAGTCTCCGTCTATTGTTTTCCTTGTTCTCTAGAATAGCCTTTTTCATGTATACCTTAAATGCAGTATGCTATTTCTGCAGGTCTAGCTTTGTTGCAAAGGCATGGTGAATCACCTAAATCTCATGATGAAATGGTAGAAGCACCCAGAGAAAAGATTCGGGAGGCCTTTGCTTTTCATCAATTTGCTGAAGGTGCATATACTGTACTGTGATTCAACTTTCTAATTAGTCTTAAGTACTGTTTTTTTCCCCTCCAATTTTGAGAGGATTACCAGGGTAAATTTCTAATTAGCCTTAATTTGCTGAAGGTGCACATACTATATTTTTTCCTTGTGCATGGCTCTACAGGCAAGGGATTTTGACTCCATGCACTCGTAACAGGTCATTTATTCACTGGGTATCTCGCTTAATGCACATGTATATTAATATTGCATACATGTTCATTATGTTAATGCAAATTAAAGGATCTCGATCTTTTTAATGTTCTACTGATCAAAACATTGGTCTGCATGCAAGGGTTTTGTTTGTGAGAGAGAAGTCACGTGACTTCTAACATCATAGGAGGTTTTCTTGTTGTTTCCCTCAAAGAAACCTGGGCTTCAAATAAAGGAATATTACTCCACCTTGTTTCCCTTAAAGAAACCTAGGCTTGAACGAAAGGATTACTCCTTTCCATGCTCCCAATCGTACGTGAGAATGAGGACTGAACCTGTTGTATGAAAAGCAACTCATACCTCGCTCGAACCTTGGAATTATAGCCTAGCATGTTATGAATTCTGGTTTTCCAGTTGATTGTTATTTATATCAATGTTCTTATATTTCCTTTTTGTACATAAATGATGTAGAAAGTTGATACTGCCCACCATTTTAGGTGGAGGCAATAAGAGAAATCACATGCATAGCTTTGCAAATGTAGCCTGTTACAGTAGACTTGAATGTGAGAATTCATTCCAAAGAAGTCACATTCAAGAAAAACCAGAGGAAACTTTTAGGCCTGGGGCACGTAATACTATATGCCTTTTCGTCTCTCAGGTGGCCCTCACTCTCTGGAGATAACTGGTGGCGGGGTCATGCAGCAGCTTTTTTAAAATATGTTAATTTGCCCCCTGAAGCTCTTCGACATGGTCGTGTTTGTCAGGTGAAAGTCATGTCCTGGTATTCTCTTATCCAAACTGCAGTAGAAAAACTGTTTAGACATGGTTTGTTATTTTAGATTGTGTTTGTTTCTCCAAATTAGATAGGAAAGTGAGATGCCAAGCATTGGTTCTTGGAATCCAACTTCCCAGAAATCTCATATTCCAACACCCTTTTCTTTTTCAAGTGCTATGGAAATGAATTTTAATGTTGTAACAGAGTGACAGATATATGTGGGAAAACTGTTCAAAAATTGTTAGAATAATAATACACTCAATTTAGTTTTTTATTTTCCATATATAAAATGTACTCCGGCAGGTAAGATTTTAACAGAAATAATAAAGAACAATTTTCTATAAAAATCAATCCTAAATCTCCAGTTTTTTTCTTAAAGATATTTTTTAAAAATTATTTATATTTTTCTACTGCCCCAGCTGCCATAATAATTGAATCTAGTAAAGATTGAAGTGTTTCATATTCATTCTGAAGTTCTCAATAAATGAATAGATGACAATCTCCACAAGTTTGCAATTTAAGAATGCTAAATATCCGTTTCCTGCAGAATGTTATAACTTCATGTCTTCTTTTTTGATTCAGGAAAAATGTGAAGCTGCATACTTTGTTGTGGTTCTACATCATCTAAGATCTGTAGTGATCTCTGTACGGGGAACTGAGACACCTGAAGACCTCATAACGGACGGTTTGGGCAGGGAATGCCTCCTTTCTAGAGACGACTTAGATGGATTGATAAAGCATGTTCTCTCTCGCTCACTCT
This sequence comes from Populus davidiana, assembly GCA_030145905.1. Taxonomy (NCBI): domain Eukaryota; kingdom Viridiplantae; phylum Streptophyta; class Magnoliopsida; order Malpighiales; family Salicaceae; genus Populus; species Populus davidiana. Next base: position 21,082,823 of record CM057790.1, read on the forward strand.
TTCTCTATCTCGCTCCCCCCACACACACATAAGCATGTATGCCTTCGGGATAATTGTTAAGAAGGCATGAACTTCACTTCCAGAAAGAGTTTCTCATTATTTATGAAATTTTTGCTAAAAGAATTAGTAAGTTTATGCATCTTCAATTCAATAAAATATTCTGGAGTTTTAAATCATTATTATTCATGAAAGAAACAGAATTCATTATGATGATTTATTCAAACTAATGACTAAACTGAGGACAGATACCAAAATTACAATACCAGATAAGAATTATAATCATTGTCAGAGATGCTTCTGTGTCTTCTCTCCCAAACCCTTTTTAAATCCTAAGCTTCTGTATATTATAAGTGCACCTCTGGAACTTAAAGTTTTTGCATCGTTGTGTAACGTTACCTATCGGCAGCTTTGCTTCTTGGACTCTGTCTAATACAGGGCGACTCCATCTACTCCTAGGAGTCTTCCCTTAATTGTTTGGTTGAAAATTGTTAATTGAATTGATGCCTTCATTTTTATTATGGCTTTTGTGTTCAACTGAACAAATTGCTTCTGGTCTGAAACTTTCTTCCTCACAGTAGCAGCCATATTCAACCTGATGTGAAGCAAAGGGTGGAATCATCTTTCCCACACTATGGGCACTCTGGCATGGTTGAGGCTGGACGTGATCTTTATATTCAAATTGAAGGAGATCTTGCAGATAATGGTAATCAGTATTTCTTTTTGCTTCATTACCTTTCGACCAAATTATCTTGGAGACAATTCATATTGCGCACTCATGGATCTATTGTTCTTTGTTATCTTAGCATGACCCTTCAATTTTCTAGAAGTACCCATGTCTGAAACTTTTGCATGGATAAGAGCATTGGTGTTGCTCACAATCCAAGTAATTGAAAATTTTCTAAACTTAAGTTCTCGAAGAGTTGATATGGCTTAAGCAGTTGATATTTCGTAGAGTTATGTGAGGAATGTCTTATTAATTTCTTTGATAATATTAAACTGTGTGGCATTGGTTGATTCCCCCCCCCCCTTTTTGTTACTCATTTATGCCTTGATTGTGCATGAGTATCGATTAAAATAGATGTGCAATGACCTTATCTGTCTATACATGTATAGTGAATGTTAAAAGATTTAAAGAATGGGTCTGTGCCATCTAATGCAGGCTTATGATGTGGACTGTTTAAATCAAGACAATTGTTATGGATACGTTTTCTTAATCCTTGTGCTTTTCATAGTCTCATGCTTCAGGTGCTTTTGTGGGGGTTTCCATAGCTGATATTCAGCAGGAGTGGGCTTCTTTATTATGAAAACAACTCTTTTCTTTTCTGTTTTCTGGAGGGTCTCTTGTTCTCTTTTTAGCTTTAGTAATTCCTTTTTGTGCTAATTATATTTTTCATTCACCTAAAACAGAAAACTACAAAATGCCAGTTTAATCATGAACTACTGCACTTCTTCCCCTTGGTAATGTATGCCTGCTTAATATATTTGCAATTTATATGGAGATACAGGATCAGAAAACAGCTCTGGCTTGCTTTCCTCATTGCTGGGAGCTGGATGTGAATGCGATGGATATAGTTTGCGCATAGGTGGCCATTCCCTAGGAGGTGCGATTGCTGCTTTGCTAGGACTGAGGGTACATTTTCCTACTTGAAGAAAAATTTGATTATGTTCTATGCTTTAAGTTGTGTGTGTATACTTGAAGCAATTTGATTATCTTCTAAATGTTGAGGTTTGTGCGTGTGGTCCTCTTCTAAAACATGCAATGACACATGGTTGCAGTTCCACACCCTCTCCCAGTCCCAAGTTGTTTTGATCACTTTGAGAAATATTCTTTTTTTCTTGTGAAAAACTAACTTATTTGTTCACTTCTATCATTTTTCTGTGTATCAGCTATATAAACTGTACCCAACTTTACATGTCTATGCATATGGACCTCTCCATGTGTGGATTTAGTCATAGCAGAAGCATGTTCAGAATTTGTTACAAAGTAATTAATCCTCCCCCCCCCCCCCCACCTGCCATCAGAAGCTTCGACACAAATTTTCACCATTTTTCTTCCTTCAAATGTTTCTGTAGTAAGTTTTGAGCTTTCTGCAGCATTGTACACAACAATGAATTTTCTACAAGGTTTTCAGTTGGATCACTCCCACGGCTCCGTGCTGCTGCAATCGTGGCACTTGCACAGGATTCCAAAGCTGATAAAGCCTTGATTTGTAGGCTTGCTCGTCAATTCCTCTTTGTGAGCATGAATCAAAGAGGGAGGATTGAGGTAGTTGATCCATCAGAGCTACATTCTGCAGCCACCACAGTAGAAGAACTGGATCACAAAGACTATGTGGGTTAGTATTGATTATCTAGCTTGTCATAATGAACTATGTGCGCATTTTTTTTTATGTAGATATTGAATAGGATGTTCTACTAAATGATTTTCTCGCTGCAGGAAGCAAAAAGGCGGATCATAGTTATTCTCTCTGGAATGAATTAGACAGGACCAATAGTGGCGGTGATACAGATGACGACAATTTTGAAAATCCATTTTATGACAAGGCTGCTGTCATGAATTCATTAGATGATCCTGTGTCACAATTTTTGGAAACTGTCCCCAGGGCTGAAAATGGGTCAGCTGGCGATGATGCAGAGATGTTTCTACTAGGCCTTGTGATTCATATGGTACCACGACAAAGGCATGTCATTATGCCCTTCCGGAAAGGCTGGAGCATTCAAGAGCGAGTACGGAATTATAATGCTTATTTAGCAAACAGAGAAATCTTTAAAGATATTGTTGTTTCACCAAATATGTTCTTTGATCATCTGCCTTGAAGGTATGCCCACTGGATCTTTCTTTCTTAAATCTTTTTGCCTGAAAAGATTGAAGTATGTGTTCTTGACAAAATCAATACCTTTCAGATGTCACAACGCCATGAGAAAGGTGTTGGAATCTCAAAATGACAGGCCTGCTTGACGTATCTCAAATCGTGTGAGTTACATGCATTCATTTTTTCTTCTGCGATTCTGGCTTGGAGCTGCATGTCTGATATCTAGTGGAGTAAGACTAAAGGAAAGAAAGATGTAACCAAGATCTACAAGTGAGGATAGGAGCACTAGCATGTTTAATTTTTACAGCAAAGGTTGCTCCACATTCCAATTTTCATGATCAAGCTGCAGTCATTCAACAGAAAACTGTAAACATATAACAATCTCCAACCATTCTTTGCTAGCGGAGCATCCCCACAGTTAAATTGTACAGCAGATGTTTAACATGCGAACTTCCAAAACTCAAACTGTTGACATTGTAGCCATTCTACAAATGATTTAAAACAAGAAAATTGTAAAGGCTGTTAAATATAGATGGACAAGTGCTAAGTGGTGTCTTGAAACTCTGATGGCTTGTTCTGACAATGAAAAACTATCTCTCATCAATTTGTCTGAAATTCTTGTAAAATGTGGTTTTTCATACTTCGCATAGCATCATTGCTCGGAAAAAAGTGTTCTGCAGTGCAAGATTGTCACTAGATAACAATTCCAGCTGCTCTCTCCACATCTCTCTTTGTTTCTTTACTCTTTCGCTGTTTCCATGTGCAATAGAAATAGGTTGCATCGTGTATGTATCCATTGATGCATGCACCCCACCACATACGAAGCTCTGGTGCATGTCTTACGTTGTAACTAGTAATGTAAGGGATCTGTTTTACTGATGCTTTGGAGTTGATATTGTGTCTCTGTTGGATCTTTGTCATGTCCATTAAGATATTCATGGAAACATCATGTCATTAATTGCTTTTGGACAAATCTCAAATTAATTGAGACAATGATTCAAATGTTGTCAGTTCTGAAAGATTGAAGATCATAATGAGATGTAGAGCCTACTTGAAATTGCTATGCTTTTAAAGCTCATCTTTTAGTCTAAATAACATTGATCAGTTCAGGTGGATCACATGACTATCTAAAAGACAACTGCTATGTTTTTTATATCCCTTACTTTCAACTAGCTGTTCTGTTCTGTTAACTTCGTTGTTTGTATTGTCTTGTCCAAGGGTAGTTTAGGATGGATTAGGGTTTGCTGGTTTAACCTATATGGCCCGGGAGTTTATTTGTTCAAGATTTGGTTAGAAAGAAAAAAAGAAAAAATATGAGATCGAAGAATTAGCCGAGTTGAATTCTAATTGAACTAGAATAATTAACATTGATATAGTAAAATTTAGTTGACTTGACTCGTTCAAAAATTTGTTTTATTTTTTAAATAAATAAAACTATATTATTTTAATAAAAACAACTAGCTTTATAACCTAGTGACCTAGATCTTTTTCCGAGTCAATCTTTAAATGGGGTGACCAACTATGTTTAGGGTGAATCCATTAACAAACACAAAAGGGTCACCATATAATTGGTAGAATAATTTGTCCTCAATTCTATGATTTCAATTGGATGATTTCATTATTTCCCAGGTCGAGTCCAAATTGATTGATTGTGAGCAATTTCTTGATTCTTCCTTTTGTCTTTGTGTTTCAGAAACAAAAAAGTTTTAAGGTGTTTTTCCTCTCCTCGAGTGACCAGTCAACTATGGAAAAACCAAGAGATATGGGGCATGGATGTTTCCTTAGTGGTCGAGTTATGGGGCATAGATGGTTAATGCTTGCTTGTCTCCTTGCATATTTTAGTCACATCCCCATACTCCGATCAGCGGCGGAGCTAAAAATTTTAATTGAGGAGATAAATTATTAATAAATACTTGATTAATATATATTATATAAATATGTATTATATATAAAGAAATTAATTTGAAATGTATTTAATCATATCAAGCAAAATTAATTTATGGACAATAATTTTTTGTTGACTTGTTATTTTATATAAGTGGGTTAAATATAAAAATTAATATATTTTTAATTTTTTTTTTATTATCTCTAATTTTTTGAGTTGTTCGGTACTTTATTTTTAATCAATAGTAAGTTGATTACTATAATTTTTCATGTGAAATTCATAACAAAATACATATTAATTCATCAAAACTTATTTCAATTCATATTCATATACATATAATATTATCCATACACATATTAATTTAACAAATCCATAAATTATCATAAACTTTAACATTTTTAATAACTAATTATTAAGAAATAAAACTAAAATTAAACAATGTAATAAATAGAAAAAATAAAGGAAACTCACTTAAAACATAAAGCATAAAAGATTACTTACTTAATTAATAGTTTAGGACTTAAAGAGAAATTTTGTATAAGAAAAAAAAGTAGGAACAATAATTCAAAAAAAAAAAAACTTGGATCAATTAGTAGTTAATAAAGAAAATTAAACTTGTTAAGTTATTATATTAAAATTTTAATATAAAAAATATTTTTTAAAATAATTAAAAGGGCAATTACCCCCTTAATTTTATTTTCATTGTAGCTCCGTCACTGCCTTCAATGTCACTTAGAATATAATCATTCCTAGAATATTCAATAACAATTCAGTTAAATTTTAACATAATTTAAAAAAATATACTTTTAAAATATAAAAACAAATGATATTCTAAAAACCTATATTACATATTTTGATTCAAGGAGGAGGAGAGGTTCTTACGTACAAATGTGAACCCAAGTCTTCAAAAGTACGGATCGCTGTGCTTTGGAGGGTGAGAACTGGAAGACCGGAGACAGCCACAAAGTGCGGAGGAGGCCCCCATGAAGACATGGAAGTCTTCCTTTTGCAGACAGGTTATGATTTGATAAATGACACGGTATGGCTTTTGGGGTTTCTGAAGATCAAAATTTGCCCTAACAGTGTAGGGTTTGTAGTGCGGCCAGGGCTACAACAAGTACAAGACCGCATCATCACACGTGTCGCCTTTTTGGAATTTATCCCTCTGTCTGTCGACCGTCCTAAGTGCTCCTATACTTTACATTTGCTTTTCGTGCTCCTTCACCTCACCCATCCAATGCACGGTTGGAATATATTATGCGGCTTGATTATAGATATTTTTAAAAATAATTTTTATTTAAAAATATATTAAAATAATTTTTTTTATTTTTGATATTTTAATATTTCAACTATCTGAAAACATTAAAAAATTTAATTTTAAAATAAAATAAAATTTAAAAACATTTTTAAAACACAAAAACAAAATACATGCAAGTTTATGTTTGGATGTATAGTGGAAATTACTTCTTAAAATGCTTTTTTATTTTAAAATATATTAAAATAATATTTTATTTTTAGTATCATTAAACTCAATCTAGCTTGATAGCCAATCTAGTTATCTATCAATTCAAAACTTGTCTTGAATAGAATTCCATACTAAATTAGGTGAAAATTAATCCAATTAAACTAAGTCAATTCGGTAAATCAACCTCTGACATGAACAAAACCTAGTTTAACTTCTATTTAAAAAATAATAATATCATTTTATTTTTTTAAAAAAATAAAAACTTGAAACAATCTAATTTGAAATTAATTTTAACTAACTATAAAATTGATAACTATCATTAAACTAAATAATAAAATGTGACATCTCACTTCTTATGAAATCAAAGCCAACGAAGGGCAATGATCGTACCTAAGATAAAAATTTGATGACAACTTGATATTTATATTTATATTCAAACCATCTAACATCTCGATTTTACCTATTTTTTTGGATAGATTATCTTAGAGAGTGACTATTAAAATATTTTTTAATTTAAAAATATATTAAAACTATATATATGTATATATATATATATTAAATTTTTAACATTAAACATGAAAATAATAAAAAAAACTAAAAAATATTAATTTAAAGATTTTTAAAAAATATGATCCAACCGCAATCTCAAACAATACATAAATCTTTGATGGTTATAAGATTAGACACGTTTTGTTTTTAATTATTTTGCTTCTTTTAATACTTTGCTTATTTATGTTCATGTTTTAAATTTAAAGTATTAAATTATTAATTATATTTTTTGAGCATTATTCTCTGTATCTTATGACATGAGCTTTCAATCTGAGCTCGTAACTATTAGGATTGAAATGTGTTTATTTTTGTATTCAAAAAGCATTTTTGATTAATTTTTTTATATAATTTAAAATATTTAGATATATTAAAAATAAAAATAAAAATAAAAAGACCGCAATCTGACGCACTCCCTTAACTGGGCGAGTAGCATTGTGCGAGTGAGAAACACGTGATGGTTGCCAGAGGCATAGGAATATAAGATAAGGAGACCACCGGCCCACGTGGAGAGCCAATAACTAATCATGGTTGATTATTACAAGGACAAAGCTCACTTGATGACTTAGAGCTACGTGTGTGTCCGGGAAGCCTCTGCATCGACAAGTCCTTTTCTAAGCCGGGGTAGAAGAGGAACTCTCCTCCCTGTTTCGGGTTACCAATTTATTATGGACCTTGCATTTATTTGCTCATGGATTTTGAGTTTTTTAAATTATTTTTTATTTTACCGTGTAGTCATGAAAACAATATAAGATCTTAATGTACTGATAACTTAGATTTATACGTGAAAAAATGTGTTTTTTCCTTCTAATTTTAAATTTATATCTCAATTTTATGGAAGAAAAAAATCATATTACTTTATTTATAAGTATTTTATGGATTTTTTTGAAAATATATATATATATATATATATATATATGAAAATATGAAAATTATATCATAAATTATTTTAATATTTTCATCTAGGTTCTTAAATAAATTTTCTGTTTTCTTTTATCTTTTTTTCCCTCCTCTTTATATATATTTTCATCTAGTAATAATTGTACAGTTTTGTTCTTGTTAATTGTTAAAAAGAAAATGGCATTATGCTAACTGTCATTAAAATTATTCACTATATATATAATTACAATTATAAAGGTAGGAATATTTACAATGACTGTAATTTAGAAAAATCATTATGATTATAAACTATTTTATAAATGAGAAGAATTAGACATTTAAGAACTTATTATAAAAAAAAATTAAAAAAAGAAGAAAACGATGAATGAAAAAACACTTCAATTGTAATCTATTAAATATATGATCAAGATGGTATTGTTAGTAGACCACTAAATATGATATATTTTTTTAGAATACAAATTTATTGATTTTAAAAAAAACATCACATAACTTACTAACCATTTATCTTTCGAGAATAAATATTTTTTGTATTTTCTTCCGTTGATTATCCTACCTGTCACGACCCGAATCCCGGATCCGTGACCGGTAACGCAGGAACGGTGTCGAAAGGACACCTCACCTACGCTAAGCCTCAGAACGGACATATCAAAAGAATAATTTGTTCAAAAATACGCAGCGGCTCATAATATTCAGAAATATTATATTATTCAAATACTGATGAAACCGAAAAATAGTTATTAAAACAAAAATAATAATTCATAATACTCATTACATTGTCAAAATCCAAACTTAATTAAAACAAGGTAACAGTGGAGCGTCTAAGACATCAAATCAAAACTGAAAGGAAAGCCTCGCGAACAAGCAAGGCATACCGACCAGAACTGAAGAAGCGGAAACACTCAACAAAGTCCCAGAAACTAAGAACCTGAAATAATATTAAAAATGAGAGGTGAGTTCAACCAACTCAGTGAGGGGAATAACATTTAATATATATTTCAGATATTTCAGATATTATTTGCAAGATGATTTATCTTGATATACATATACATATACATATATTTACTAAACATATTATCATAACGTAGTGGATTACATGTCAGAGAACAGATGACACCCGAAGGTGACCAGATGACACCCGTAGGTGACCAGATGACACCCATCGGTGACCACTGTGGGATGATCAATCGCCACAGGCTGATGCCTCTCTCACCAGCTAGGTATACAGAATACTATGTGCACACAAGCTAACTATTCTCCGTTAGCATGGAGTTACTGACAAGTCCCATATCAAGGCATAATAGATATTCACAGAATCATCAAAGAAACGTATATCATATCAAATAGAATTTACTTTGACAGATTGCGAGTGCAAATTCAAGAATAAATGAGTACTTGAAATATAAAGCAACATATATAAATATTCAAGAAATTTACTAATTGTACTCATTGTATAATCAACATACATATTTATTTATATTATATGCATATTAAAGATTATTCCACTCACCCGGAAAATACTGAACTAAAGGAATGTCAGACAAAAGACCCGAAAATCCGATTAAGGATCGTTAGGAGAACCTACAATAAATATATGAAATAAACTCAAAAACAGATCAAACAAAAGATCCCAATGCATAAAATAAAACCGGGCTTAATCTCCTAGGTTTAGGGACTAAAACGACAATTTTCCAAAACAGGGACCAAAACGTAATTTTACCAAAATTTGAGAACCGAATTGTAAAATATATCCATACTGAAATTTATCCATAATTCATACTTATCTTTGTCCAGAATCTTGAATTATGCCCCAAGGTCCAAAATGTGATTTTATCAAAATATTAGGGGTCAAATCGTAATTTGTCAAATTGGAGGACCAAACTGAAAATATTAATTATACTGGAATTTTGCCTTTAAATCATCCTCAGTTCTGTTCAGAACCTCAATTTATGCCCCAGGGACCAATCTGTAAAATTTCCAAAGTTCGGGGACTAAACTGCAATTTCCACAAATTGAGGGACCAAACTGAATTTTCGTCATCTTCAACCTCAAACCCAGAATTTCAACAGATCACCTACTGTTATCCCCTGATTTCTAACACAATTTCACCATTTAAACAAAATCATAACTCAAAATCATTATCCTTCAATTCAATCTCTCAAAATCAACTAATTAATCAAATACCCACAATAATCAACAAATTAATTCATCAATTAACTCAAAATACAAACTTCAAAAATTAATCAAAACTGAAATTTAACATATTATACACTTAAAACTATAAATCTTACCTTTTTACTTATTTCCTCTACTTCTCTTCTCCTTCCTTTCCTTCTCTCCTTTCTTTTCTTCTTCTTCCTCTTTCTCTTTGTCTCCCGTAGCTCTCTTTCTCTCAAAATCAGATCATTCTTTTTTTTTTCTTATTTATATTTATCAACTATTGAACAATTACCACACTACCCTTCAATCATTTATACCCTCTTTTTAAGCCTCCAAGGGCTTTATTGTATTTTCCAATCTTTTTAATACAAAACATCACACTACCTAAACACAATAGCCTTGGTTTTTTTTTTTCTTTAAAGTTATATTTAAGCTTTACATACTAATAACTTTGCATTATTCAATTTAGACCTTACTAGCTATTTATCAGCTATTTGTTCCAAGCTAAATAATTTTTTGAAGTAATATTCAAGTATTTTATGGATTTTTTTGAATATATATATATATATATATATATATGAAAATTATATCATAAATTATTTTAATATTTTCATCTAGTTCTTAAATAATTTTTCTGTTTTCTTTTATCTTTTTTTTTCCTTTTCTTTATATATATTTTCATCTTTTATTTCTCAGTGAGTTGAGTAAAAATAATTATATTTTAATCATCTAGTAAGGTGGTCTAGTAATAAGAGTTTGAGATTAAAATGCTTGCTCTTCTTGTGGTCTCAAGTTTGAGCCTTATTATTGTTAATATGATGGCCACTGGGGTCTTACATGGTTATTAATTTCAAGACCTATAGGATTATTCGAGATGCGAAAAAACTAGCCCGAATACTCACATTAATAATAAAAATTATTATTATTATTATTATTATTATTATTAAATGAGTCAGGATGGATATCTATCATATGATAAAGGCCTAGTATTGACAACATGCCACTACAAAAACTACCTTTATTTTAGATTGTATGGACTATATCTAGTTGATGACGAGTATTGGACCAATCCCTAGAGTGATATGTGTCTAGAAGGCATGCTTTCATTTAATACATGTGTATTTTATCCCCTTTATTGGTGGTGAATGGATCAAGTTTTCCAAAGAATGATATGTACGGGTGTGAAGGATATACCCGAGGTTTGCATATTTTGAGTGGTATCCTATCTAATTTGAGGTTGTCCTTTAGGGTTAGGACACCAAAGCTTTTTTTTAGCCTAAATCAAGGTTTGTATGCCATATGAAGTATTGGGCCACCAAAGTCCCTTCAAGCCTAAATCAAGATTTATATGCCTTAGAAAGTATTAAGACACCAAGCCTTCCTTAAAGAGTGCATGTTTAGGCCTAAATTGTGACTTATGGTCATATAGGTTTAGTCTAGGCTTATCTTACTCAAGTAAGCATTGAGATCCACATTAATATTTGAAATTCCAATCATTATAGAACCAAAAACATGAGAGCATTTATAAACCCGATTTGAGGTGTATAAAGCCCAGGGTCCATCAGTTTGCCGCTTAGTTTTTGTGACGTGCATGGCATAAAAATGTGTGTACCTTAAGGGCCGGGGAAATCCACCATATAATTAGGGTGGTTCACTTGTTCTACTCTTTTTTTGGATCGCTGTGTAGACTGTAGACTTGTATTTGAGTTGTATTTAATTGTGTCATTAAAAGTTCTAGAAAGATAAGATGATTATGAAAGAACCTTTTTGGGTCTCTATAATGTGTCTAAGGGCTATTAGGAGACTAACTTTTCTTAGGTCATTTACCCATTCACTTGTGGAAAAATTTCCTAATCACACTTATTTCCTCAATCCAAATGTAATTTTTCATTAGTTGCTTGATTTTAAGAGTTTGTTCTGTAAAAGTGTGTATAACTCTCTATATAAGGCTTGATTAAGGCCCTCAATATAATTAGCTCTAATAAGTTATTTACCTTCAACATCTCTTCATTCAACTTGTTAAGGTAATGCTCTCATCCTCTTTCTAAGAGATGTCCAAAGAGTTTTGTAAAAAAAATTATTTAGATATTGGGTTTTGAATCAAGAAATGAACTTTAAAAAAATGTCCTCAGATCTAATGACAGATTAAGGTTTAAGTTATTGTCCTAAGTTTGTGCCAATCCTTTGAAAGGCTATCTCATTTCAAAGGAGGGCAACAAACTATCGAATTACCTTTTCTTCTCATCGTGACAAATATTATAGGCATGGTTTTACACATGGCATTATTATTTTGCATGATCAAATCCAAACTATTATGCAAAATTTACTTTGCTCTTGAGGGTCTGTTAAGTCACTATAACAATCCAAATTCATTTAGTAGAGATAAAATCTTTAGTAGACTCATGTCTAGGACATGACTCACTAATGGAAAGGCTCTTACCATTTGAGGTTGTACAATTATACCTTAAGGAAAATGGTATTGATGATGACTCCTTTTATGATTGTGATTGTATACTAATTTTTTCTTTGTTGTTTTCGTATTATATCTTGAGTTTATACTTATAGGGTGCTTTTTATTAAGGCATGTGTGACTTTTATAAGGGTTATGAGGATGACAACACTTCTTTTTTACTTTCTAACATGTTGTTTTGTCATTTCTCCTTTATAAAAACAGATTTGTTTGCATGCACTAAATGGTTTTGAATCATTTTTAAGTAGTCACAAAGGGCTTCAATTAACATCTCCACTTATTGGGCTCATTACTAGAGATATAGAAGAACTGGTTGAGCATTGGTGATTGAAAGATTATTGATTTTTTCAACCTTTAATGTTTCTTAATTATTAGTCATGAAAAAAAAAACCTTAAATTTTAAAATATAATAAAAAGTGTGGTTTTTAAAATATCATTACAATTTCTTTCTTTACATAGTTATTGACTTTATCATTGAAGAGTTCTCATGTCTATCAGAAGGAACCTTTTACCAGACATCACCTATAAACCACCTGGCTTACCAGGCACCAACTACTACTACAACAATTACCAGTCACATTAGCTTACCAAACATCATCTCCTATCAATTACCAACTCCCTAAGCTTTTTATATCAAATCACTAGGTACCTTGACTAAAAAGAATGTATCAGATTGTTTGAACTATGAGATCAATCAATTATCCAATACATTAACATTAATATTAAGCATCTTGGATTTTAAAACTCATCAATATAACATTATATTCAATTTGTCAATAAAAAACACAAACTCACCAACACAACAAAAATATATTGCTTTTGCTTTTGTCCCATTTTCAGCAAAACTCCCTCTATCAAAACACACTTGACAAAAAATAATATGCATAAGTCTATCCGTTGCTAATTAATACAAAGAAAGATATATACAAATACTAAAAATAACAAAGGGATCAAATCAAAATATCACGGAAGTTTTATAAATATATGCTTAAACTCAGTAAAAGAACTCTAAAAATCATAGTGGGAGTTTAATTTGAACAAAAAGGTTAAAAAAAGTAAATAATAGATCGATATTAGATCAAGTCTATAACAATGTTTTGTATTACTTGAAAAAATTGCTATCTTCCACTTTGAAAAAAAAAAGTACAGAAACTAGACGCCATAAAAAAAAAAAAAAAAAAAGTATACCAAACGTGCTCCTCTCTATCTCATTGAAAACTGAGCAATATGCCATTAGGTTTGCCTCGGCGTTCAAGTGTGGGGTAACTCTCTAGGTGTAGGAAAGCATTTGCCCTAGCTTCCAGTCCCCATGTTCCTCCAAACGAGTAAAGCCTTCAAGGTTTGCGATTTCGTCTCTGTGTTGACTCTTAGCTTCTCAAAATCATGCCTCGAATATAAATAATTATTCAAATCCTAATAATAATAAAAATTAAATAAAGCATTTAACTTCTCAAAATCATGCCTCAAATATAAATAATTATTCAAATCTTAATATAAAAAAATTAAATAAAGCATTTAATGAGCTATGCTTACAATTAAAATCAATGCAGGACTCGGGGGGCTGCTAAGTGTTAGAAATTCATAGTTCATTAATTAATTACCTCTAATATTCTCTTCAATTGAAGTTAAATATTAAACGCAAACTAATAATTAATGAAATTATACAAGTTTCAAGATAAAGATATTCGAGAATATAAAATTATTATTAGACATTATCTAAAATTTTAAAATTCTAAATTGAGATTATTCCTTAATAAAATACAGAAAAAAAATGATATTTCACCCACTCATCTGTATCATTTCGTCTAAAAATTATTTAAATATTTACAAATTTTAAGAGTTAAGGCTATTACAAAAACATAAATACTAAGCTTTATTTTTATTTTTAACTTATTATAGGATACATCTCAAAAAGAAATTAATTAAGAAGAGACTACAAATTATTTTGAAAGTCAGCAGAAAACAAATATGCATAACAGGAAAACAAGATTAGTGGAACAATACCTTTCCTTTCCTGGTATTCTATTGTCTCCTATAACAATGGGTAGAATCTCGTGGCTAAAACCTAAACAACTTTATATATATATAAAGAAGACGATACGGGTCTTTCGTGAACAACGCTCCACCTGCAATATTTAAACGTTGAGGCTTTGGATTAAAACTTTACGTGATCATTTAATTAATAATAGTGACTGTAAGTAGTCGTAGTGATGGCTGTTTGTTCAAACATACGGTGGCTGAAGAGAATACCGGTAATATTGTTTTTTTTTATATATATAATTTTTATTTAAAAATATATTAAAATAATATTTTTATTATTATTTTAAAAAAATTATTTTTAATAGCAATATAATGTTTTCAAACAACTTCTTAATATTAACACATTTCATTACATTAGCTGAGCAAGTTCTTAATTATATATATATATATATGGTGGCTGTAAGTAGTTGTAGTGATGGTTGATTGATCAAGTTTATGGTAACTATTTAAAAGTGTGGTAAGGGTTATTTTTTAAAATAATTTTATTTAAAAATATATTAAAATAATATTTTTATTATTCATTTTAAAAAGTTATTGTTATCAGTACATCAAAACAATTCAAAAAAATAAAAAATTAATTTATAATTTTTTATTTATAATTATTGTTTGCGTCGCATTCTCCAACAACTTCTTAATATGGACACATTTCATTACATTATCTTAGCAAGTTATTAGTTATATATATATATATATATATATATATTAGTTTAAGTTTTTTAATAAAATTAAATTTTTAATATGATACCATAGTTAATAATCGAGTGATCAAAAGTTTAAGGTGATCTTAATATCATCTTTATTTTTTCTAATTAAAATATAAAATTAAGTATAAAATGGAGTGTGTGTTTATATAAATTTCAAACAAAAAATATTTTTATTAAAAAAATTATATTAGAAAATAACATAAAACAAACATTTATTAAATTCATCTAATAATTTTAATTTTTTAACTAATTAAATAAACTAATTCTTCGACAATGCCATGTCGGAGATCGAACAAGAGCAAGAGGCAGGTCAGATTGGTCTTTGTGGATCCGGCGCTAGCAACAGAAGTGATTAAATTTCAGTAAGAATAATTAATAATTTATTTTGAGATCATTTTATGACATATAAGACTGAAATAGATAAATATAATATCAAAAATAATTCAACATCCATTAAACACACAAATACAAAGCAATATACAACTACAAAATATATATAACCCGTATTAATCTTTGAAAGATAAAGATTTTTTCTTTTCTTTGACTTTCTAAATTAATTTAATAAGATTTACGAAAAATTCATATTATAAAAATCTTTATTTGATTTTAATAATTAAATAACACCACAAACAATTGACGGCATAAAAAACAAATTCTCAGATCACCACCAAATTCCTTTAAATCTGCAATGAGAAAATTGTTCCTCCAATACCACCTGTAACCGAATTATAAATAAAATACTGATTGACATCCTTGAATTTTGCCAAAGATGACCGACTGAAAGGACTCCTGTAGTGGAAAGGTATTTAAATTTATCTCAAAAGACGAGAAATACAATTTTGTACAAATTTTCTCTCGAAAGAATGAGGCAGTAAAGCTTGTTGTGTACTGTGTTTGTTTTTATATTTAAAAATATTACAAATATTAATTTTTTTATTTTAAATTAATTTTTTCAATATTTTTATACTTATTTAATGTATTGATATTAAAAATAATTTTAAAAAAAATAAAAAAATATATCATTTTAATATATTTTTAAATAAAAATATATTTTAAAAATACTTATAACTAAATTTTCAAACAGGATATTAAACTATTAACGTCAATGTTAATAAGATTTAAGGAAATATTTAATATTGTAATACCAATTATTTTTTAAAATATTTTTTATTTAAAAATACATTAAGATAATTAAAACTTTTTAAATTTTTACTAAACAGCTCTATCTAAAAAAAAAAAAAGGCTAGGTGAGTTTAGATTTCTTGAAAAAAAAAAGAAAAGGAAGGAAAATTAACATAGATATTTGGTTAAAAGATTATTAATTTTTTTAAAAAAAAAATCGTTACAAAATTCTCTGGACCCTTTTTCAGTACATCTACGTTTTCACACGACCATGTACTCAAACATATAGACTGTTAGGAAACATGGCTGTGTGAAATTAAGCAACCGACCACATAAACTAAAACAAAAACTTGGAATTTTGAAAAGATGATTCTCAGTCAAATACTCGCCAAACATGTCTTTTTACTTTCCTTTCTTTTTCCATTAATTTCCTTCTGTGACTGTCTATCTGTGTCCTCTCCTTATATAATCCCACTTCTCTTACTCTCTTCATGACCAGAATCTCCATAGCCAAGAAGGCTTCTGTGTGATCCCTCCTAATTTTCTCTCTCAAAGCACTCTCTCCCCATAATGGCTTCTAAAGTTTTTATGCCAAACATTACAAGTAAGAATCATGTTGCATATTCAGGGAGCATGGCACCCCGGTCTCATTCTTCCGGGCAGCTTTGTTTGCCCAAGAAGAGGGCTGACACCACCACTTCTAGATCACAGTCGCATGTTTCTTCTTTTATAACACCAGCCATGTCAACAGGATTAGCCAAGACTAGTTCTAGTTCTAGTTCTAGCACTAGCAGTTCTGGTTTGGCTCACATGTGGAGAGAGGTTCAAGGATGCAACAACTGGGACGGCCTTGTCGAACCCTTGCACCCTTTTCTCCGGCAAGAGATAATTCGATATGGAGAGTTTGTCACCGCCTGTTATGAGGCCTTTGACCTCAACCCTAAATCCAAAAGATATTTGACTTGCAAGTACGGGAAGAAGAACTTGTTTAGAGAGGTTGGAATGGGAAATTCCGATTACGAAGTCACCAAGTACATATACGCCACTCCGGATGTCAACATTCCGATCCAAAATGAACCATCTTGCGGGCGGTGGATTGGATATGTTGCTGTGTCTTCAGACGATGCGGTTAGGAGACTTGGGAGGAGAGACATAGTCATTACATTTCGAGGAACAGTAACAAACCCGGAGTGGATATCAAATCTCATGAGCTCACTGGCACCAGCAAGGCTAGACCCCAATAATCCACGCCCAGAAGTGAAAGTGGAGTCTGGTTTTTTGAATTTGTACACTTCAAATGAAAGTGATAACAAGTTCGGACAAGGAAGTTGCCGCGAACAGCTTCTGGCCGAAGTATCAAGGCTCTTAAACAGGTACAAAGGTGAGGAACTTAGCATTTCCTTGGCAGGGCATAGTATGGGAAGTTCATTGGCTCTTCTCCTTGCTTATGATATTGCCGAGCTTGGATTGAACAGGCTCGACCCGAAACTGGACGTTCCAGTGACGGTTTTTTCATTTGGAGGGCCAAGAGTGGGAAACTCCAGCTTCAAGGAGAGATGCGAGGAATTGGGGGTAAAAGTTTTGAGAATTGCAAATGTTAATGATCCCATCACAAAGTTACCAGGGGTCCTTCTCAACGAAAACCTTAGGGTTTTTGGAGGGAGATATGAGTTTCCATGGAGCTGTTCATGTTATGAACATGTGGGTGTTGAAATAGCGCTAGACTTCTTCAACATGCAAAACCCTTCATGTGTTCATGACTTGGGATCATATATCAGCTTACTCAAATGTCTGAAGAGAGATCAGGCTCAAAAGGATGAAGAAAATCTTTTCAATCGAGCAAGGGAATCGATATTAAGTAGGGCTCAAAATATTAACATGGAGCCCTTGAAAAATGCTGCAAGCAATGTTGTAAACTTGGTTCAGTCACAAAGAACTGAATTCTTGATGGATGATACAATCTTAGGGTTGGTGAACTCCTTTGCCTTGTATATTCTTTTATAGGTAGAGGAGCTTAATGTTCTGTAAAGAATTAGATTCAGTATTAGTATTTTAGGGCAAAGATTTTGTAGCTTTAAAATAAGCTTTGCTTGAATAAAGAATCAAACTAACCTTTTCTTTTATTTGTTCATATAATATTGTTGGATCCAAGGTAATTAGTTTCTAGAATTACTGCAAACATTTCTAATTTTCTCATTTCAGACCATAAGTTAATAATTTATTGGTTAATTAATATATATATATATATATATAGACTAGAAGGTCATGAACATATATATAATGTCCATACACAATGTGATCAAGGTTTCAAGTTGATTTGGGATGTTCTTCCTCTGATCCTTCCTTTTTCTGATGGCTGTCAACCAAACTGTTTGTGGTGATTCGTCCTTTGTTTGAAGCTCAATCATTTCTCTTCTTCATAAGCATGATATTGGATGATTTGGATTGAATAGCATGGTCGGAACATCATTTTCGTTGGCTTTTGAAGATAGTGATCTTAATCCACTAGTGTGAAGAACATCACTTTAAGCTGAATTGCTTCATGCTATAATTAAAGTAGCAATAAATAGCTTTAAATGGATTGACTTCAAAAAAAAAAAAAAAATACTCTACTTGTAAAGAAAAATTAGGTAACATATCAATGACTCTCATTGATAATTAAATTGAAAGACAACTGGTATTAATGTGCGTTTTATTTTATTTTAAAGAGATTTCGAGTTCGAATTTCTCTTCTTTTACTAGAGCCATTTACTGCAACACGACTTACCTTCTGATCAAGCCTTGTTCGTCAAAGATGGGAAGCCAACAAACAAGGAGATCGAGGAGCAACTACTCGCCTGTTGGAGCCCGGAAGAGTACCAGCTGTGGACTTGCGATAAAAAAAAAAATTAAATTAAATACCACCGACCTAGTTGTTTGGAAACCAATCACATCAATCTTAACTGTATTCATATTGGTTAGATGGATTGGGACCTGGAAAGTTTTTGGAATTCCTTTAAATAAGCTCTATTGCTAAATTTTGTTTTGAATTTCTAAGGAAAAGAAAATAAATTATAATGAAATATGAATAGTGTTAATACAATAACTACTCAAATCAAAAGTTTGAAATATTAGATAAGGTTGAAAGGAAAAACAAAAATTTGTGTGATGTGTTTAGAAAAGGTACTATTAGTTATAACTAGATAAGTGGATGTTGCTATGCTGAGATCGACCTACATTTTTTTCAATATAAAAAAATGTTAAAATGATACAAATGTTCCAAAAAAAAATAAGAATTTAAGAATTGAATTATTGACTTGATTGAGTTTAATAAATTTGGCTAATTTAAATAATACAAAATAATATGCAACAACAATATATAAACTGATAAAAAGATTAACAATGTAAAAAAGGTTAAAAAGAAAAACCTAATTGAGCCCATTCAGGTTAGCATGTCAAATATGCAACCTGGTTGTAATACCAAGGTGACTCCGTCGAAATCGAATTGAATAAAATTATGAAGCTAAATTATCGAAGAATCCAATTTTGAAGGGTAAAAATAATAATAAAAAAAAGATCAAATATTGAATGATAAAATTGAAAAAAAATCAATTTTAAAAAAATAAACTAAAAAAAAATCAAAATCAACCCGTGTTCATCTTCAAAACTCATGACCCTAGTCATGAGCCTATAACTAACCTTATATAAGACAAAACCTAAAAAATAACGAAGAAAACTAAACAAAATGTTAAGGGATAGCATTTAAAAAAAGAGTAAAAAATGAATCCAAAACAAAAGAAATAGTAATAAAAACAATGGGGACTAAATTTCATATGAAAATAATTTGAAATCAAATGTCAATGGATGAAATTAAAAATATAATTCAAATAAGAAAAGAACTAAAAAAAACAAATAGAAATCAAAAGAATGAAGACCAAATTTGATATAAAAAATAAATAAACTAAATGATGAGGGACTACATTAAAGAAAAAACTTAATGAAAAAATAAATAAATAGTAAATCAAAAAAATAAAGACCAAATTAAATTAAAACAAATGAAATGAAACCTTTATATTTTAGCACAGAGAAGAGAGAGAGAGAAAAGGAGAAGATAAAAGTCAACTAGAACTCAACCATTACGTTGTCGTGCACATGAGCCACACCATCAAAAAGCTCATGACCAGACACTTTCATCTTCATCATGAAAGGTGGTGTTTGGAGTTCGATGACGCCTCGGTGTCTTAATATTTATATTTATTAAAAGACCAAATTACCCCCCAATCAACTACCATAATCTTTATATTTACTGATAGAATTTTCGGTTGGTATTTGTACTATCGTTTTGTTGGTAATTAATTTACCAAAGAAATCACCGATAAAAATGCTCCGCCGGTGAATCTTTCATCGGTAATTTTTTATCCGTCGGTAATAAAAAAATATTATTACTAATAGATTTATTAACGAAAAAGGCACACACAAAAAAATTACCTGCTTCATCCTGTTGGTAATTTTTTATCCGTCGGTAAATTTTTTAATTATTTTTGTTCCCATTATAATTACCTTAGTATACATCGAAAGAATATATCCGTCTGTAAAATCCGTCAAAATTTTACCGATAAAAATATTCCTTTGACATTTCTGTTTGTATTTATCAATTTTCTAGTAGTGATCAGTTTGTTAATTTTATATATATAAAATGCCCCTGAATGCAAGGTTGAATTTTTTTTTTTTCTTTTAAAGGTAATATGGTCTTCACTTTGTGATTTTGAAATGTAAAAAGACTGAATTTCTCTCAATCAACTTTTTTTAAAATCCTTGCTTATAAGGGTGATATGGTCTTTACACCGATCTCCTAAAATGTTAAAATATCAAATTGTCTCTCATCAAGCTCATAATAAGTAATAGATCCCATAAAAAAGATTGTATTACTTCTAATAACAAGTTCATTAAGTTCTTATTGGAAGAGAAAAATGGTAATTATATTATTGTGATAAATAGTGATATGTGTATAGGAATATAATGAATCCTCTATACTAATTAAGTGTTTTTTTAGTAACTTGAAAAGCAGGTGCGCGAATAATTGACACATTTGCTCTGAATAATGAAAAATACTACATACTTTCATTTTATTATTTAAACCTATCATACTCATCTAAGACAAATTTTCCATTTTCATATGAATGGATTAGCAATACATCAACAATTAATGCTGCATTATTCATGTTATAACCTAACTTTGACCCCATTAAACCGTGGAATTAAAAGATCAGGGACTGTTTTTTTTATTAATAGTGCAATTTGATAATATATAGAAGAATTAAGGACTATAGTGTGTTTTTTTAAACAAACTATTAGATAAATCTATTTTCAAATCCGAATTGAATTTAAATTTAAAACAAAAATAGAGTTTGTGTTTTGAAACTATATATTATAAATATATATCTTATAAGAAAAAAAAGAAGGGGGGGGGGACCTAAAAGAAATTTAAAAAAAAAATGCAAAAAGCCCAGACCATTTCCTTTAATCCAACCTCAACAACCATTAGCAACAATTTATTATGAATTGCTATTATGAAATTACATTTTTACCATAAGTTGAAATAAAAAGTGTCTTGATCCTAAGTGTAATTTAGTATTTTCCAGATGTCCATTATTCATTAAAAGATTGTTTGGGGCTATATTCATATTTTCTAAATTTTTTTAATATACAATTTTACCCCTAAAGTTAACAATTTCTTGAACTATTGGCAAAAGGTGATTTGGTCTTTTCAAAAACTCTAAAATAGTTAAAATACTTATTTACCCCTAAGGGGAAAAAACTAAAATATAGTAAAAATACAATTATACCCTTAGAAAAGATAATAATCAAGGCATGCATCAAGGGTCATTTGTGTACTTACATGGTAGTTCTTTTGTGATTCCCAGGTTCATAAAAGGTATTATAGCATTTTTATGTTGGGAAACTTTTTTTTTATTCAAAAAACAACACGCGCCCGCAAGTGAGTGTCATCTGCGGTGTTAAGGTGGCACATATGGCATCATCTGGTGGTCAAATCTGCCTTTCCACCATGTTATTGGATACGATGTTGTGTCCTCCTTTTTATGAGACAGCATGTGTTGGTGGATGATGGCCGGTTTGTTGTCATTGGTCTTCTTTTCTTCCATTTTTCATTATTTTCTTTATATTTCAAATAAAGTGCACATTTATCCTTTTATCTTTACATATTTTAATTTCAGTCCTATGTTTTTTATAGTTTATTTTCTTAGTTCTATTTTAAAAAATTTTAATTTTTTCAATTTAGTCTTTAAATTATAATTTACCATATATTATTTTCTCCAATTCAATCCTTATTCTTTTGATTTTTTTCCTTGGCTATTTTTTTAATATAAATCTCGAGATAAATTAAAAATAATAATATAACAAAAATTGAGATGTGCAATGAATAAGATAAAATAAAAGAAGAAGAAGAAGAAGAAAGAAAAGGAGTTAAAAAGATAAAATGTACATTTTTCTAGTAGCTAAAATGGTCTAGCCATTTCTTAAAATAGCTAGACCAATTTATAACTGCTCAGACATTTTAGCTATCATTTCTATTGTAACCCGATGGTGTGTAGCGAGAGAGGGAACAATCATTTTGTTTCTTCTTCATTTTTTTTCATTTAGAAGGTAAGAAAGCAAGGTTTAGGAGTGAAAGGAGAGGGTTTTGAGAGAGAAAAACACATTCATACTAGAAATTAAAAAAAATTAAAGAGAGAGAAGATTGTATTAGAGAGATAAAGTGAAGAAAGAAGAGGAGAAGAGAGAAGCTTTAGGAAAGTCTTGACAAGTCGATGTTCAAAATATGTTTTGTAACTAGGTAAGATGTTTGGAACTGATTTATATTAATTTGAACAAGAGTTAGTTGATTTTGAAAAAGAATTGGCAAAAATTGAATTAGAGTTCTTAAGATAAAATTAGGTGAGAATAAAGATTTTATATATATATTGAGCTTCTAAGACCTTTGTAGATTGTTGTGGGGGTTAAATCATGAAAGAATGATGAAGAGAAGGGATAGGTAGGAAGCCTATAGGGGGCGACCATATAAAGAATTAAATGGGAAATTATTCATTTATGATATTGTCCATTAATTGTGCTATAAATATTTATATGATTATGTGAGAATTGATTTTGATTGAGTTGATGTAATGATATGATAAAACATTGAGTAATTGAATGGTTAGGCTTAAATGAATGAAATTGCAAAATTTTAGAGAAATTGTAAATTTCATGGAATTGTGTAAAGTTGATAAGAGTTAAAGGAATTATAAAATTGTTCATAATTAAGTTGATTTTCCTGTGTAGTTAATGATTCAAAAATATGGATAAAAAACTGAATAGAATTAATGAATGTTGCGATGAATAAATAGTATTTTATTATGTGAAAATAGTAATTAATTGAAAAACATGTCGATGCAGGGAAACCGTTGGGGTGATTCAGTGTGTTGATGGAACCATTCATAGTCAAACTACAGGTAAGTAATCGATACCTTGTAGAATTTCTTTTTTAAAAAGGTTTTTGCTACTTTAAAGTGTAAAATTAATTGATGTATGAAAAATGTGGATAGTGATATTGTTAGTAGACAAAGAAAGAAAGATAAACATGATATAAAGATTGAATGGCAATCAAAATGGGTTGGCCGGATTGATCAGTATTCATTAAGAAATACTAAATTATTGGCTTTTGAATGAGAACTTCGGATAGATTGACAACCAAGATGGGTTAACCAAATTGATTGGTGTTTATTAAGGAATATTGGATTATTGGCTTTCGAATAGGAATTTGGGATTGATTAGTAACCAAGATGGGTTACTAAAGTAATTGATAGTCATGAAAGAATACTAGATTGTTGGTTTTCATAGAGAGATACAAGAATAATTAATTCTATAGTGAATCTCATGAGATTTTTTAGGGAATGACTAAGTAAATGTAATGAAAAGTTTAAAATGATGATAAGAATGGTTTAAAATATTGTCTAGATGAAATTTCTTAATGTTCTCTTAAACTATAACTTGAAACTTAAATAATGAAATTTATTTTGTTACAAGTAATTCTTAGGTTTGTTAAGAATAGCTAATAGTTGCTATCTTGATTTAGATTTAGGAAATATGGACTAGGATGATGTATAATCTAGCTTTTAGGGTTGTAATTATAGATATTTTATTTTGTTAAATAACTAATTACTTGAAACTTGTAAAACTAAAGTCGTAAATATATGTTATGCATGATATTGCATTTTGTGTAGAAATAATGTAACTAATTTAACTTGTATATTATTAATGTAGATTTTATCATAATCATCACGATATTTAGTAATATTATTGATAATGTGAAGATTAATAGTTCTCAGTGGTATTGTGGATTGTTGCTATTGAGATCTAGGATGCCTGGATAAGGAATAGATTGATGGGTTTTGTATGAACATGTGGTTATGAAGTGTTTCTTATTTTATTTTGTTTAATTGATGTCAACACTTGGAACGTCTAAAATATAAAGGAAACTTTGCTGAAATTTCAGTAAAAATATTGTTAATTTTACGCAATACCAAAGATAGAAACCGATCAAAACTTAAGAGCAAGGTCTTGATATATCCGATCAATCGATTGAGTTTTTAAATAAACTGATCAACCATTTTGTCGACTAATTAAAAAAAATTACACTAATTACGGATTTATTGTAAAAGGATTTGTATCCAAATGTTAGGGATGTTATAGTTAAAGTTTTGTTAGTTGTCAATTTCATCATTTAATCAAAGTTTATGTTGTTTTATTTTGTTAATGTTTTTTTTTTAAATTAACCCTACAATTGAAAAACTTTTTGCCCTCTAATTTATTTTTTATTTTAATTTTCTCCCTCATTCTTTTAATCATAATTTTTTATGGTTTTTTTTCCCTGGTTTCATCCTTTGACCTTTGAAGATTATGTAGTTATCTTCAATTTCTTCTCTATCAATTTATTCTATTATCATGACTTAAGCCATGATTTTTTCAAACCTTTTCTAAATAAATATTTTTTTAAAAATAATTTTTTTGTATTTAATTTTTGAATAATTCTTTTTATTTTATATAGGTGAGCTTTATTTTATAAAAATAATATTTCTTATATGGTTGGCCTTGCATAACGTTTTTTTCCTTTTATTTTATTTAATCAGTTTTCTATGTATTTTTGTTTCTATTATCTTTTATTGATTTTAATAAATAAATTCAATAAATACAAATGGATAACTATCTCATTTTATAAGATCAAATATCTTGGCCTATATTTATCTCTCAATTTTTCTTGTTTCTCTTTTGGTTATTGTTAACAACTTTTTGTTTGTTTATTTACATAAATGATTATAGATTTATTTGATTAGATACTTGCATGAATTTTTTTAATTTATACTTTAAATTTCTTAAGAAAATAGCTTGCATACCAATGATCTTTTTAAAAGAAAACTTTATGACACACAACAATACGCAGTCAAATACCTAGTGTGTGTATATTGTTATTAAATTTGTCAAATACCTAGTCAGATTTCAAATTATATAGGATGATAGTTAACCTAGTGTAATTCAATCGACTTGACGGGCCAGCATGAGATCTGATCAAAATCCAAATTGATTTAAAAAAAATTGAAATAATATATTTTTAAATTAACCTTAATCAAATTAGATAATTTACTCAACTTGAAACTCATGTCTTAATTAAGCCGAGTGATGATTTAATAACTTTGAGAAAAAAAAGCTATTCATAGTCTATGATTGGTGTCTATCATGCCGGTTGCATGGCATAGATGCATGAGATGATTTTATAATAGAAAAGAGAATTCTTATCATTATATTTTTTCTACTTTGTCTACATCTTTCTCGTATGTGTAATTATTAGGAGAATTATGTGAGTGGATGTTGAAATATTAACCTTGCAAACTTCAGCTTATAATGTAAGAGAGCAAAATCACCTTAGATTTTGACTAATTTTTAAAGAATCATTCAACCTAAGGATTCTAATTATTAGGGAGGCTGTACGGATTCCAGATACGAATGGTTAAATCCATTTATATTTTTCACCGCTTGGTTATTTTATTTTATCCCCACTTTTTTTTTCTTTTCTAACAATTAGATAGGCTGCCATAAATAATTTTATATTAATTTTTAAATGTTCATATGATTGCTGTTTTTTCATGCATTTATACAAAATGCTTTTTTTTTTTTTCCATAAGCCATAACAAATTTGATCATTCGAACTTTCGGGGAACGAAGCCCTAATAAACAAGAGTTGAATTACGAGTGACGTAGCAAGCCGAAACCGAGTTAAGAACCAGAAAAAAAATGTGATTTGCCCTAACTAGCTAGCTATGGCTTTTGTTGCGAGTAAAATGAAGATTTGAAGGGTCAATTTTTAAGTTTGCACGCTACTGTTGACTGGACTTTTGGCATATTTTTCATGAAGCTAATTATGTGTTTTACTCATGATAGTTGAACGTGCCAATTATTTATTATATATTACCCTATTAAAGGAAGCACCTTAGGCATTGTTACGGTTTAATTCTATACGCTAATCTCTACTTTTCACTTCAATATTCCAAGAATATAAACATGCTTCACATAAGCAACGATAGTGCACTCTCTCATTTGTCCACCATTCTCATCCTAATTTGGTACTCGCTTTGTGATTCAGATCGTGCACTAAGGGGGGAATTGGTGAGATTTAATGGATGATTTTATATTTATATATATTATTTGTTAATATATCACCTTGGATCAAAAGTTTTTAGAGTTTTAAAGTCGTCTTTCTAATTTTTATTATTTTAATGAGAGAGGATACAGATAATGAGGTATGAATTCATAACTTTTTTATTATTAAAACTTTGATAATGTTTTGAAGAATTATTTTTTTATGATAGATTTTTTTATGATAATATCAAAAAATTATCTTAATCTAAAAAATTAAATTGTATGGTGAAGTGTTAGATAATAATATAAATCATATCATGGGACCTCACCTAACAGCTTAAGCTATTGGATTGAGGTGGTTTTGACATGGTATCAGAACCTTGATGATCAAGCGGTCATGAGTTCGAATCTCATCATCCTCATTTATTTAATAAAAATTAAGCACAAGGTAAAGTGGAATTGTACAAGTTTCAAGTCCAAAAGGCTTTCACTTGAGGGGGTGTGTTAGATAATAATATAAATCATATCCTAGGACCTCATCTAACAGCTTAAACTATTGGGTTGAGATGATTCTTTGACATGAAATTTGTATTTTACATAACTTTTTAATCAAAAAATAATTTATTTATTAATACTTACATGTAAAAACGTTTCTTTTCGTGCTTTTTTTTTATTATTTGTTTTTAGAGGGGAAGCAAATTTTGAAAGTAATTCTGAGGGGGTTTTCAATTTCTAATATGTATTTATTTTAAAATTACTTTTGAAATTGAAAGTAATATTATGTATTTTTTTTAATTTTTAAAACAAAAACAAATTATTTTCATTGAATATTATCTTGGAAATAATTAAAATTTCCATAAGAAATTAATTTTCAGTTTTCACCAAAAAAAAATTAAAAATATTTTCCTTCATCTTTTCCTCTGGAGCATATCAAGATTTAAGAAAAATCATTTTTTTGTTGATACTTACTTTAGCATTATATATATATATATATATATATGAAGATTTAAACCATTATTTTCATTATTTTTTTGGGTTGAAAAGATCACATTTTATTGGAATTAAAGCTTAACGAGTAAAACAATGACACGCCTAATGATGTATGGAAGCTGGAAAAATAAAGAACGTTTATTTAAAGATTAAAGATTATTGGATAATTTTTACTTTTTATTTTACTTATTATGAGCGTGTTTGATAGAATAGTAAACTTTATTTTTTTAAGTTTTTTTTATTTAAAAAAAATATTAAAAAAATATTTTTTATTATTAAATTTATTTTTGACATTATCATATTAAAATAATTTAAAAAATACCAAAAAAATAAAAATTCAAAAATTCAAAAACAAAAAACAATGTCAAATAGAGCCTAGAACAATGCCACACCTAAGAATATTGATTTAAATAATTTTTATATACTTGCTACACATCATTAAAACTATATCCTTCAACCACAGTTTTAAACCTTTATCCCCTAATCACTAAATTATGCTTTATCTATTAACACTTCACTTTCAGAAATAAAATTAAAAGAGAATTGAATAGACTTAAGGCATGGTAGAGGGAGCTGCATATTATTAGTGAGTTAAATATAACATAATTCTTTTGGCCTTAGCTTATTATATCTTAAATTTTTATATTGAGATGTTTTGTTGGTATAAATTAGGTAATTAGCACATAAAATACAAATAAATAGTGAATTAACATAGGATGAAATTTTTTTGACGAAATAACACAATTTGAGGATGTTACATATTAAAAACATGATATTATTGAAATGTTGTCTTTTTGAACCACGATATTGAATCAGATTTCACAGTTGAGAACCGCGACATATATTAGCATACTATTTTGAGAAGCAACCAAACATTTCAAAAAATAGTCGGGTAGAAGCGAAAATAGTTGAACTGTTTTGGCTACTATATAGTCTTTAAACAATTTGTGTTTTGAGCCTGAAAAAGTTCATAAAATCATAGTTTTTTTATTTATATTTTTTGTGAGATTAAAATCTAAAAAAATCATAAATATGATAAAATCAATTTCAAAACCTTTAAGAATAAAAATAATAATTTATTATTAGTATTATCATCTTCATATCAAATACACAATAATTGAAAAAAATAATTACTACAATTGCAATAAAAAATTATAATAGTATTTAAGAATCATGTCAAAATTTTATAATAATATTCAGAACCATGTAAAAACTTAGAAAGTGAATCTGTTAAGTCTTTTCAGAGTGCCAAAAAAAAAGACAAAAAAAAAAATCAGACACATATAGGTCTAGAGGTCAGACTCGTATGCATGGTCATCTTTATTTTTTATTTTATTTTATTTTTTAAAAAAAAAAATATATATATATATATATATATATATATATATATATATATATATAGATGATAGATCATCCATTTGAAAATAATGGTAACAAGTCGCTCAAACCTGCAAACGATTAAAAAAATATGTTAATATGTTTTATTATTCATATAAACAGTAAAATACCATATAAAAAAAACCTTAAGTTTATTTAAAGTGTGTCTGTTTTTATGATTAATTATGCTTTTAAAACATATCACAATTTAATGTTGTTTGGTTAAACTTGAAACACCATTTAGAACTCATGAGACCCATAATTTACTGCGTTTTAACCACAAGTTATGAAAAAACATTGCTAACATGCCTTTTCTTTTCGCTAGTAAGATCCATACAAAAACAAGTGCTTCTCATTGTCACGGAATAGACAAAGGTTTACAACTCAGATCTTATCCAACAACGACCTTCAATTTCAAAAGACCCGTTGGTTTGGCATCTTATTTGTCTTTTTTTCTTCTTCTCTCTTCCTATCATCTTCTTGTCCCCAAAATTATTGGCTTGGCATCCCTCAAACTAGTTTTCCAAATCTTCCTTAAATAACATGCTTTCTATGAAACCATCTTAGCAGAGTTTTAAAACCCGGACCGGCCCGGGGGGTCGACCCGAGACTCGGTCGACCCGGGCCTGGGACTGGTCCGGGTGGAGGCAAAAACCTGCTTGGGAATTGGCTCGGCAAAACCTGGTCAACCAGGGAACTGAACGACCTAGGTAAACCCAGCTGAGACCCGGCTTTTACACACACGTAAAACAACGTTGTTTTTGCCTTATTCATTAATTCTCAAGAAATTCATAAAATCTCTGAATTTTTCCAATAATTGCATCTTGGACAATTTCTCCAGAATTGTTGTTACTTTATTTCAACGATCATCAAAGTTGGAATATGGATCATAGTGAACAAAATGTCCAAACCAACATTCATAGTCTTCTAGTAGATGGGATGTCTACGGTTTGACAATAAAAGGACAGAAATGAGAAAACCTAAATTACCTATTCTCATAAATCTTCAAAGCCATTTTAGTTGCGATTCGCGAAGAAGAACAGAGGAGCAGAAGACGTCAAGGCAAGCCATACTGGTTCAAATCTGCGAATAAGGTTAGATGAAGTTGATGTTGCTTGTTTCTCTTCACGACTCTCCTTCTTTCACTCTCTCTTCTTTATTCTCTGCCTCTTTTTTGAACTTGCAGTTCTTAATCAGTTGATCTAGCATCGATTCTTTCTTAAACCAAGATGATGATTTGGATGAAATGGTTGGGTTGCTTGATGAGTTGGTTGGATTGTTTACTGGTGTTGAAGGATCTGGGAATGTTGCCATTAGTCCAATGATGCCGTTATGGACAGAAGATGGTGGTTGGCATTTGAAAGGATAGAAGTGAAAGTTTAGAAGTATTGAATACTGGGTTTGCTGTTGTTGCTGCAGCAGCAACTTGCATTAGATTTTTTTGGGTTGACCCGGGTCAATCCATCTGACCCGTGACCCGATCATTATACCGGATCGACTACCCGGTCGGGTTCAAAAACTATGCATCTTAGAATTCCGATTTGGATAAATAAGTTTCTTCTTTTTAATTGTTCTTATGACAATGTGTTTTTAAATACAATGCAAGTTGATATATAAATTGGTTTTCCTCTTTAGTAATCCAAAAAACACTTATTACTTGTTTTTTTAGAAGTATTTTCATTCAGAGTTTTAATTAAACATCTATTTAAATTAAAACACTACAATTAAAAAAATAATTTTTTTCAAACCACAACCATAAAAACAAATATATTCTTAGAGTGGTTATCTAATTAGTCATACTCAGGTTCTATTTGTTTTTTTGTTTCAAAATCACTTATTAAACAATTTTTTAAAAAATATTTTTTTCTTTACTTGAAATTAATATTTTTTTTATGTTTTCATATCATTTGATGTCTAAATATCAAAAAATAATTATAAAAAATAAAAAATATATTATTTTAATATATTTTAAATAAAAAAATATTTTTTAAAAAAAACAGCACCACACATCTAAAGACAACACGGTGCATGTAACCGGCTTTTACATACTGAAGAGCGTGATATAAATTTATTTTGTAAGATCTCATGGGTGACGAATTTTAGATTGCGTGGGTAGTTGACTGTCACCAAGGACAATAATGATGGGATTGTGGACGGTACTAGCAGGACAAACAACAGTCAAAGGGCCACATATATTATTTTGAGGGTCAACGTAGCCTGCCCTTTGCCAATGCCATTCAACATTTTCTTGTATTTCGGTGACTATTTTTTTTATTTTTTTTTGCTGGAAAATGACCCATCAAAGAGTTGTAAATCTTGTCTCGTAGATTACCATATCGTTTTTTATTTTTATTTTTATTTTTTATTTTTTTGATAAAATTTAAGATATATTGTATTAATCTATTAAGTTACTCAAATTTAATTAAATTAATATTGCAAATCATTTGAAATAAAACTTATATCCTACTTGTTATTCTAGTAGTTGTTGTATTTTAAAGAAAGTTTTATTTATATATACATTAAAATAATGAATTTTTTATTTTTTAAAATTTATTTTTAATACCAGCTGTTAAAATAATCTAGAAAAATTAATTTAAAATAAAAAAATAACTTTAAAGAAACACATTTTTTAAGATATTAAAACAAACATGTTGCTAATCCAATATATGGCGAATTATCTGGTCACCGTGGCGATATCTGACCAAGTTTAACTCTTGGCAAGGGGAAGGGACACGAAACGCGGCCAGAAACGCATTTCTGTCAAGCACTAGCGCAACCGACCACAACTTTTAATGTATGAAACACGTGAAAGTCAAAGCTCGCGGTTATGATCTCTCCATTATTGCTTAATTTCCGTTGTTCTTGGAGGAGTATTGGAACAAGAAAAGTTAGGTTACTCCTCCTTCATATTTCAAGATAACCGAGCGATGCTAGGAAAAAAAATTCAAGAATGTGCTATCATCTTTTGATTAGATTTGCGACATCAATAATTAGGTTTCACGTTAAAATTGCAAGTCAATAGCTTGCAATCTTTATAAAAAGCTTTTCTCTTTTTCTCCTTTTATCATTTCTCATCAAAAGTATAATATGCCAATAATTATAATACTACCGAACTTGTTTAACAGTGTGGTTATGATTATTTTTTAAATAACTTTTCGTGTCAAAATACATGCTAATAATATTTTTTTATTTTTAAAAAATTATTTTTGACATCAGTACATTAAAATGATTTGAAAACACTAAAAACATATTAATTTGAACTTAATAAAAAAATTAAAATTTTTTAATTTTTTTCAAAAACATTTTGAAATACAGAAACAAACAAGTCATATATGTTAAGGGTTTGGGTAGCTAGGTTAACCTCAAAACCATGCCATTTTAGTATAAACACTAAAACAATATTGTTTTAAATAAAAATAATAATAAATAATAATATAGTTAACTTCGTCGGGTCTCATCTAAATTTGGTTATGTTAATCAGATTGTGAGTTGATTTGTTGGGTCACTCGAGTTTGATTAGGTCAATATCTAAAACAATTTAAAAAAAAAAACTTTATCTAGGCTAAATTCTAAGTCGACGAGTTACTAGGTCAATTTATTAAGGTGGTTCAGATTTAATAGCTATGGTAAATATATGAAAAAATATTGTGAGAAACCATTATAATAAATAGATGAACACAAATATTTATAAATTTATTCTATGGGCAAGTCAATTATATAACAAAACATTTTCAAGGTTTTTTTGAATAAATGCTAAACTATTTTTAATTAATATATAAATTGACATAGAATAGAACTTGAAT
Source organism: Populus davidiana (assembly GCA_030145905.1). Lineage (NCBI taxonomy): Eukaryota > Viridiplantae > Streptophyta > Magnoliopsida > Malpighiales > Salicaceae > Populus > Populus davidiana. The sequence continues at coordinate 21,115,766 of CM057790.1, forward strand.
ATACAGTAACCAAGCATCTACACCTAGATATACTGCACATTTGACATTGTGATAGTTTATGCTCTTAAAAATGTTTTTTACATTATTATTTGTTTGAAAAAATATATTAAATTAATACCTTTTAAGATGTGTTTTTGGTGTTGATGTGTTGGTATAAAACCATAAAAACCAAACCTAAAAAATATTATTTAATATATTTTTTATTTAAAAATACTTTTATAAAGCAAAAAACGCACATATATCTTAAATAGATATGCTCTACGCAGCAAATATCCTAATAAATCCAAAATACTCTATGTTGACAGTTGATACTATTTGTTTGTATTCAAGTAATTTAAGGACCCAGTTGGATATAATGTTATAATTAAATTAAAGAATATATATCTAGAAATTTATAGTGGGGAGGGTTTGAGGACAACAACCAACAAAAATAATAAATAAATAATAATAAATAACAGCAACAACTCCTTGATTTGTAGCTTGCAGCCACATCTATAGCCTTACAAAGTCTTTGAAATATTTGCACTCTGGGTCAGCTGCGAATTAATTGAACCAATTATTAATCATAATTTATTGTTTTTTATATTTTTATTAATTTTTTGCAACAAAATATGTCCATGACACTGTTCATTTGTTGGCTTTGGACAAAATAATTGTAATCACACCATACAGAGAAGCTGTCATTTTCTCTCATTAATTTATTAAATTTTCTGATGCTGTTGTTTTATTTATATATTTAATTTCTTGTTGTTGTCAAACAGACAGCAAAGATGAAGAATATCTGGTATTTAACCATCTCAGCGACTTTATACAAAGGTATGTCCCTTTTCAATAAAAAATAAATAAATAAATAATTTTATCTCTCACTTATATATTTTTTTTAAAAAAAAAAATTGCATATGTAAATGTTTAGATTTAAGCTGCAAAACCCTAATTTTTCTCTTGCAATTGATACTGTCTTCAAGCCTAAATTAGGCTTGAAAATTGTTTTTTCACAATATACTTTGTTAGAGGTTCATTTCATGTTATGTCATGAGAAGAAGAGAATAAAATAAAATATTATATAAGTACATCAAGATTTATTTATAGTCTTTTATGCAACTCATTAATTCTATAAACAAAAGAAAAAGATATTAGGAACTAATATAAAACCCATGTTGATTTCAAGTTGCAGTAGGATTTATTTATTTTTCTTTGTTATCTTTATCTCATGGTTCAAATAAAGTTGTATTGGGCCCTTCTTGTATATAGATAAGATGTATTAGAACTTTCTCTTGATATTCTAATAGACCTTTCAATTTTAATTTGATCGAAACTTTTAAATTTAATGCATTCAATGTCTCTTTAAATGTTTTTGTCTTTAATAACAGTTCCTTGTCATTATTTATGGGTTGATCCATATCAATTTAGCTATGATTTTAGGGTTTGTGAACCAATAATTCCTCTTTTACCATTAAAATTGTTTTTATGTTCAAATTAGATTCTTTATTTTTCTTTTTTTATTACGGATTACTTTCCTAAATGGATTTGAGAATTTTATTTGCTAGGTCAGCTAAGCATCATATTTAAAGACGTATGTACGCAAATCAAATCGCAAGAAGATTTATTGTGAGAAACACATTGAAGCTATTTGCGTAAGAGAATTTATATCTCCCAACTTTGCATATGTAAACACATTGACGATATCAACTTAACTTTTTTCTTCATGATGAACTTGAGCTTCAACCCTTAATTTCTCTTCCCTTGACTTGACTTTATAGTGCAGAATTTATTATGAGAAACTGTTAAGATTTGTGCCCTAATTTCTTGTAGCCTCATCAGCAATCAAACTGCTGCATTAATATCAGCACTGTTTAAGTAGTGGCTGGAATATATATATATATATATATATATATAGAAGGTCAAATAATTGTAAATGTAAACATATGCTTGGAAAGCATTAATTATACACAACTTGGTAATTAAATAACTAATTTACGACCATGAACCCAATAAATTATTGCTAATTACTGGATTAATCAAATAAACGAAAGCTTCCATGTTGATTTGGGGGCCCTGCTTAGACTTTAGAAAACAGTTTACTGAGAAAATTTCTATCATTTTGACACCTCTTAATTATATAATATAATATATGAAGATGTTAACTCGCTGTTAAGACGACTCAGTGTACTTCCTCGCATGCAGCATGTAGCTAGGCATTTTTCTTTATATTTATTTATTATAGCCTCAAATGGAATGCAATATTTGAGCTAGAATAGCAAAACTGAGATACACCTTTTTACCGTGTCAAATGTTGGATCTGCAAGAGATCGATGTGTAGACGCTTAAAATATTGCACGGTGGAGGGGGGTACGCAGCCATAATCTTAGTGTTATACTTCTTCTTTTTTTAATTTTTAATAAAACATCGTGAAAGATAATTTATAATTATTACTCCTTTGACAAAAAGAAGAGTGCTGATCTTGTTCTTTATGGATTAATATATCAGCTTTGCCTCCTAAAGTAGAAGCAAACGCGGTAGTGCAACAGGAAGCTTGTCTTCAGCAATGAATATTAGTAGATTACAAGTAGGTTGTCGCTTCCGCAACATAGATTTCTGCATTTTTAAAAAAACAAATTGAAAAAATTTAAAAATTTTTATTTTTTATTTATTTTAAATTAATATATTTTTAGTGTTTTCAAATCATTTTAAATGTTAAAAATAATTTTAAAAAAATAAAAATATATATCTTTAACATACATTTTAATATAAAAATTTATTTAAAAACTAACCACAATCATATTACCAAATAAACTACTAATAAAAATCCATAGCTCAAGCATGGAACTGTATAGCTTAGGCAAGAAACACATGTAACTTCTTGTTTTATTAAGACCTTTGGTTAAAGTTACATTTTCCTCTGCAGGCATTCCAATCTGACCAACGGTGCCCGCAGCTAACTACGACTTTAACACAAAATCATGGGAATGTCTAGCATCAGATTATTATTATTATTTGAAAAATAACACGATTTGGTAAAAATTTCCAGAGAATGACGCAGCTTCGAAAAGTATTCAGGAAATAATGCAATCGTGTTTTTAATCTTATTAAAAATTCCTCGTGTAACTATTCTTTTCGATTATAAACGCTGGAATCGTCCATTTTGATATATAAAAAACGATCAACTTAAAATTTTATATTATTTTTTCTAATGCATTCCCTTTTTTTGTCTTTGAAGAGAAATGTTATACTACAAGTTATTAACACACAATAATTTTGGTTTTAATTAAAAAAATAATTCAACTCGTATAATCAATTAATTAACAAGAGTACTTTAATATGTTTAATAAGTAATATAAAAGAATATCTCAATGTATATTTTAAAATTTTAAATTGGGATAGATATTTTCTTCAAGATCAAATAATTATAAATTTGACCCTTATCTGCTTTCTATTCTAATTAAAAGTTGAATAAAGGAAGTTTGACTAAAAATCTCCTGTTTTTCGAGCATAGGAACACGCTGCATACTATTTTTTCATAAACTACATTTTAGAATACTCCGATCCTTCAACATCAATTCAAAATTCTATATAAAAATACATTAATAGCGTACAAAACCCTTATTAGAGTTCATTCTATGCCGGTAAAATTAGAGCATTTTAATAGAGAATGGTTCTTCGATTGTTTTGGGGAGTCATGATGGATCTTGTAAGATTTGGGAGGCTTGTTTGATGTCTCTCATTGATGATAAGAACCTTGCTGTGTCTTTTGCCATGGAAGTTTATTCTTTGATAATGTTCTCGGAAGTTGTTAATTTTTAGTTAAGTTATTAGAAAATAATATAAATCATATTTTTGGATTTTATTTAATAGTTTAAGTTATTGGGTTGAGATGATTCTTTGACATGGTATTAGAACTTTGATAGCCAAGTGGTCACGAATTTAAATATTATTATTTTCTAGAATCACACTTAAAAGTTTAAGTTATTAGGTTGAATTGGTTATTTGACACATAATTTTATTTATTAAAAAATTGAATAATCAGCATAAAAATGATTCTTATAGCACCGCAAACTGGGGTTTTAATCTTAGAATCCTATTATTGATTTAAAAAGATTTGTTTGTTCTTTTTATATTTACTGAATATTCTATTTTTATATTTACTGAATATTTTATTTTCTGTCTCCAGAAACATTGGAATTACCCAGCGATGAAGTTCTTGAAGATTTACTCAAGCTACATTAATGACAAATACGTAATCTTCAACGTATAAGTCCATTTTGGATATTAACAAACTTCTATCTTTCCTTTTTGTTGATAGAGTTGACATATTTATAATAACTTATTATGTAATTATATTATAAATTGTAGGGTGTAAAATATAATTTATAAAAAAAATATAATACCCAAAATACTCCCTTGCTTAAAAGATAAAGGGATTTTGTGATTTTTTCTTCTTAAATTAACACAAAATAGTTATATATCAATACAACTTTCATACCTACAATACTTTCAATTGAAAGGGTATAATATTGGTGGGTAATATAAAATTTCTTGAACATTGTCTAATAATTTAAATTTTTAGATTAATATTTGTTAGATGGTAATATAATATAATTTTTAGGATATCATCTAATAATTTAAATTTTTAAATTAAAATAATTATTTGACATTGACCAAACATTAACTCAGATAAAATTATTATGGAGTTGGTTTTTTTATTGGGATTATATAAGTTTAATATATTCAAATTATATTACTAAATGAAAGAAGAAATAACCTTAATTTTATAATTATTGTGAGTTTCAATTTTTCAAAATTAAAGTACGGACACCTTCTATATTTACATTTTTATTCAATGTAGAACTCGTCCTCCACCAATGAAAACACTTACCCGTGAACCTCAAATTTGATACTATAGAGCCGCCCATATTTTTTTACTTGACGAGGAAACTAAACACATAAGTTATGATATGACACAGCACTCTTGCTTTATATTTTGCGACCATCACGAAACATTTCAAAGCCATCAACGTCCTTAGAGTCAAGCAAAACAATGGAACAAATTAACCTCACAGAATTGTCAATTAGAGGTTTTTGACAAAAGATCATGCTAGTTTAGCTATTAGATTCTCCATATGATGCACACTTAAGGTGTTTTTTTTTTTCACTATACGACTTTATATAATTTAATTATGGCAACTCGGGAAAAAAGAAGAAGAGAAAAGCTTGCTTGTGTTACAACGACAAAGGCACCCTTCCAAACCACAAATTATATTTAAAGTTCTAGGAAATTATTAACCTAAGTTTAATTTAGATTGTAGGGCTCAACCCAAGTTTTCCAGGCTTCTCTATCATTCTTGCACCGAAGTTTTTTGAGGCTTCTCTATCATTTTTGTATATTGTATAGGCTTTCTTTTGTGGACCTTAGGGCCGCATCATGTAGGGCTAACAAATGACTAAATAGTACCCATATTTTTGTTAACAAACGACCTATATTTCCGTCGATGTTTATAATTGATGTAAACATTCTTTCTTTCTTTCTTGAATAAAAATAAAAGGATTTATGGATTATTACACACAAACTCCGACATGAAAATTGAACCTACATTACACCATCCTTTTATTTAGGTACACCACACCCATGTTCGGACGAAGTTTAAGAACTTTTGAAGAGCAGTTATGATCATGTGTTGGGATATAAAAATAACACCAATTATGAACTACAATAGAGAAAATTTAAGCTCTTGATTTAATTTATAAACACTACTCAAACATAGGTTATTTACCATTTGTTGTCATTTTTTTTACAATTGTATAATCTTTTTTTTTTTGTTATACTTATGATGGATTAACATCGTGCCATGTTGAGGAATACAAGAAATCTAGCAAGTAGCACCTAAACATTGGCCAAAAAAAAGGAAGGAAATTAATGCCATCAAATCACATTATGGTAAAGATAGGATACACTGGTTGTTTCTGTAAACAAGTCTCTCATGGATTTTATTTTTTTATGCTTACATTGGTGTGTGTGTGTCTATATATATATATATATATATATATATATATATGAAGGAGGATATAATGCTTACATGGTGTGAGTATTTTGATGTAGTTAGTATAACTCTGTATGCAGAATTTGTGTAACTTTGTTATAGTAAGTTTGCGGCCATGAAAATAATCCCTTTCCTACTTGTGAGTTTAGGCATATTTATATACCTAGCTTGAACTTTTTTTTATAAAAAAGAAAATGTGTCATTGGTCAACCAAGTAGCTCATCGATTGATATGATGTTGTGTCATAGATTTTATGTCTGGGCACAATATTAAAGGGGAAGTTGGTTAGCCAAGTCTTTGTTACGGAGTTCATTTATTTTATATGGTTGGTAGGTATAGCATAAATGTATCTATTAGCGATAGAGAACGGTGCTTGTTTGTAAAAAGTCTATGCATGCAAAGAATTTTGTGTGCTTTATCAAAATTATAAGTCCGGGAAGATAAAATAAATGTATAAACATGAAAGAAAAAGGAAAAGATAGAAGAAAAATGACATGGAAAGGAAGAAAATTAGGTTAGTCATCAAAAGGGCTACCATTCAATCACCTAAAAAGGGAGCGGCCATATTATTTGCCTAAAAAAGAGTGACCAGTAGGTCACCCAAGTGGTTGCCTAAAAAAGGGGCGACCAGCTGGATGCTTGGTCACTCGAGCTAGGCTTGGGCGACTTTAACTAGTCGTTTGGCTTTAGCAACTATATTTTTAAAAAAATTATAAAAAAAACTTATTTTTTTATTTTTTATTTTCTTATACAATCATTGCCCCCTCCAGTTTTTTAAACAGACATGTTTGGAAGATTTTAGTTAGAAGTCTTATTACATAAATTACTTTTTGTAGACATATGTTACCTTTGTGGCTATGAGTGCCATCTTTATAAAGACATAATAGAGACATGGAAATATTTTTTATGGAGTACCGAAGATTTTTATGAAGACATATTTTGGAACACTGAGATTTTTATATAGTCATAGAGAATTGATGATATAGACCATGTAGATTTTTCATGGAGATGTTAGTCATGAAGACTTTCGTTGGAGTTCATAGAGATTTTCAAGGGAGACATGAAATATAACAACTTGACTTTTTAAAGGCCAAATCGATGAAATTTTTATTTTTTATATATAAATTATCAGGTTCTGGATGTTTTTCACCATATTATTTTGCAAATTTATAATTGAATTCCATTCATTAACAAGGCATAATCCACGTAAGATAACGTAAATCAACATTTCCATAAAATGGATTCTCAATACGCATGCCTATAATATTATATTTTCATACTCTTAGGTTTATATTACATCATATTGACATACTCATAAATTCATATTCATGTTCTAGTCTCGTTATCATCACGAGTTCATACAAGAGTGTTGAACGACAAGTAACACAACCAGTACTTTCATTATTTGTCCTCATGTAATTTCACAACATAACATCCTCATAAGAAGAATACCACATACGTATATTCATACACATCATATCTACATGTTCGTATATACATATTCGTGTTCCATTTTAATTTTTCATTACAAGTCTTTACAAAAGGGGTCGGACGACTAATTGAGCGATTAACACGTCTGTTCATACAAAACTCATATCACCCATAACATGTGAATATATAGTTCTTTTTAAAATATGTGAGTCGCGGAATGAAATTCTTTACACACCATGTTGGCATGATGTCCCTGTTATAGCACAAGGTAATTTCAAGCATTATAAACAATTTAAAAAACATAATAAAGCAATATTAACGTTACATTTCATTTATGGACCAAAAGAGCATAGTTCTTTTATTTCTCCTTACTTATGTAAATACCACCCTTAATAATTCGTCAATTACCGAGGCTAATTACAATACTCAAACCCGGTCATTCATCTCGAATACCGTTAACCGAACTAACGTTATTCTCTGTTTAAAGCATAACAATCGTAGTTCTTTCATATACTTGGTATATACAAAACAGAGTACACATGAACGCATCAATTCTTGAAACTAACTCGTAACTCCCAAATCCGACTATTCTCTAAGGACCCTATTAGCCGAAGCCAATCGTTTATTCATCCCGGTCATCCATTAAGGATGAAGCCAATCGTTTATTCTTTTCAGTCATCTACTTAGGATGTCATTAGCCGAAGCTAATCATTAATCACAACTCGGTCATCCGTCTTGGATGCCATTAGCCGTAGCTAATCATAAAACGCAACCTGATTATCCTTCTAGGATGTCATTAACCGAAGCTAAGCATTAACCAATCAAACGTTCTAATGGTGGTTTATGAAATCACTATAACATGATAATATATCCTTTGAAATGCTCATTCAAATGATTTATAACAATTTGACATTCACTATAACATAATAATAGCCCCTTTGTAATACTTGTACATATGTTTCGTAATAATTTAACGTTCAATAAACATGATAATAGATCCTTTATAATATACAAATAAACATTTCATAACAGTTTAGTATTTAGTATAACACCGCAGCAGACCTTTGTATTCTTTTTTTTAATACTCCTAGTTATTTTTTATTTTTCAAATGCTATTTTCAAAATTTATAAAACAACAAAAGCTCTTATATATGGTTTTCTTATTGTGGGGATTATTGGGCACACCACTTGGTAGCTGTGGTTTTGAGTTTTGACATTATTGGTCATGATTATACATATATGTTGGCTAGCGTTTGTAAAAGTGTCTTCCAACTTGATCAAGGTTATGAATTTAGAAGTTCAATAAATAATTCACGAGAGTTTAGTCAGGTTAATTGTTTCTTTCATGTTCAAATTTTCTCTATTTTTTATAAATAAATAAAATTGAAACCATGTAGTTTTTTTTTTTAAAAATCAATTAAATTTGACTTTAATTTTTTTATATATTTTTAAATTGTATGATCGGTTGATATTAAAAAATATTTTTTAAAATAAAAATTATATTATTTTAATATATTTTTAAATAAATATTATTTTAAAAAATAAATATTATCACACTCACTCATTGACTTACTAGTTGAATAGGCAAATCTACCATCCAAATCTTGAACCATCCCGACAAGATTTGATAACTATGCTCTCAATTCTCAAATGCCAAGAAAACATTAGGGGAAATTAAACAGCATTTTTACGTGCATCATTTTTTATTAACTACAAGTAAACAATATCACTTAACTATATACAGTTTTGAGTTTAATTCGCTAACGTTACAACTGTTAACCGAAATTTGGTAAGATAACCTTAGCCTGCCTAACTCCCTGCCTTCAAATTCCCTGAATCAAAAGCTTTTTTCACTAATTTATGTCGTGTCAACGTTCATCCCATTTCAGCCGAACATCATGGTGCTCTAATAGACAATCTAACTTTCGGTTGACTTGCCATGAAGTGATGATTTTTCACACAAAGAGCAAAGAATTGCCCATCGCTCCAGGCCCTCATTTTCAAACAATCATGGGGTTTATTTTTCGCATCCACAGGTACAATTTTCCATTTCTTTGTGGAGTTTCTGTAAGAGATGGACAAGCAATATCAAGTGAAGATTAGGGGAAGGCCAGCAATAAGTAATACAACCATTTGCCATTGCGATTTAGCCATCATTTCTATCTGATCATGATGTAAATGTCTCACTCACCTCCACCTCATTTTGAAGGCCTTTGATATGCTGCACTGCGAAATCCAACATGTCTGCATAACTTGTTTGCTGCAAGGTGCTGAGAAAAATCAACATTCAACACATTCTTCATAATTTACTATATTTGGAATCCTGGAAAATGTTTTGCAAGTTTTTTCTTCTTTTGTGTGAGTTGAAAAGGTATCATGTAATTGGTGTTTGGTTATTTCTTTAATTATTTAACTATCACAACAACAAATTTATTTGACTATCTCCATGCCTCCAAACCAACATTTTTATCCCTTTCATATTTGTTCTTTTTGTTGTGTGAAACTAACGAAACACAACTTAAAACATCCCTGTAGTTAAAACTTAGGATTTCCACTACCAGGTCTCATGTTTGAGTCCTTAAAGATATTGGAAACAGATTCAGAAATTTGGACAGGCTTCCCCAATGGCATAGGCCCATGAAAAAAAATCAAAAAGAAAAGAAAAACCCTTGTGGCCATGATCAACATACTTCACAAAATATAACTGATTGATCAAGTTAATGTCATCATGGAATCTTTAACTGGCCTTAACCAGTCAGGCCATCCATGCTGGCGCAAGACAGGGTTGTGTGTGAGTGCATTATCTCTCAACGAATTTAGTGAAGGAAATTTATGACAAATACCAATACTCAAAGCAGATTCCATTATGTGTGAAGAAAGGAATACCACATTATTACCTTATCCATGTTCGAAACGAGATCTTGTAGTTTCTTCAGTTTCCCACTTATTCTAGTTCTTCTCTCCTGGTTTAAATAATAATAATAATAAAAAAAAGATGATTATAGATCCACAACGAAATTCAAACACTAGCAAAGCATAGCCTACACCAGTGAATGACTGCATATCTCATGGTAAAAGAATTTTCTAAACTGCTATATATGAACAGCAAAAGAGAATCGTCAGGATTGTACATCCCTTCATCCTTTACGCACAGTCCATCTTCTCATTATGTTGGTTTTATTAAATGGAATGCAAAGAAAGGGATCGCAATGGATGTACTTATCTCAGAACATGAAAGGAATAACAAAGATAGCATTTCCTCATTTCAAGCGCAAGCAGCTATGATTAATAAACTATGACCTCATCTAGTGTGATGATTTGGTCTTTGCAAAGATGCTTTTCATGAGTTATGAGCAACGAGTTTACTACATACCATTATTCATACATTTAAAAACACATGATTCAAGAGTCATGGTATAAGGGTGTTTATTCATTTCTTTTTTTCTTTTCTTTTCTTTTCTTTTCTTTTTCACAATTTTTTTTTTTTGGTTTATAATGTAGTCACCTCAATGATGGAGTTGCTTGATTCACTTGTCATTCTACAAGTAGAATGGTCAAAAATATCGTTTTTGAATAAACATCAAATTATTTTTTAAATCAAAATGCCAGATCAAATTTTCAAAACTTCAATAGGGAAACTGATTTTGGTGAAAGAGATGAATTGCGTCTATGAGATCACGCGAGGCTTCAAAAGTGTATTTGTGAGTTCTTATCAGAAAACACTCTTAATAAGATGAATAATGCTTGGTTGTGAAGATGATTGAATGACAAACTCATTATTTCATTGAAGCTTAGGAAAAGAAGTTCAACAACAAAGATCTTATGCCAATATCTTGAGCTATGATACTGGCATGATAACACATAAAGGGGCTAAACATTTAGTGATCATTGATTGGAATTTTTGGAATCTTTCAATCGTTCATTTTCCTTGACAAGGGCATCTTTTCAACAGTCAATTGAAATTATATGTAGATCATTCTTGACCTAATATCAGCATAGCTTTATCTTCAAGATAGTTGATTTCTGGGAGTTGGTGTGAAGCAATTAGTTATAGGAACGATAAGTTCCTTGGCAACCACCTTCAATGTCCTTTTTTTTTTTTCAGTGAAACTGTTCTTCTCAGTCGAGTTAGCAATCTTACCTAACCCAATGGCTTGTTCAATCCTCTTAGCTGTAACAACCAGGTCAATGAAATATTGTGCAGTTATTCAAAGTACGAAGCTTTAAAGGTGTTGGAAAATAAACTAATCATCTCTTTTTTCTAATATAGGAGCGTTAACTTGTGCAGCTACTTCACTCCATCTTCGGGCATATTCTCTTATGAGCTCCTTGTTGTCCTTCTCTATAGCTTGCAAGCTTAACCGATCAGGGCCCATGTCTATATTGAACTTATATTGCCTTATGAAGGCATCAACTAAATCCTTCCATTTTTTAACATTGGTATTGTCCAATCGTATATACCAAGTGAGGGCAACATCACTCAAGCTGTTTTGAAAGAAATGAATCAGCAGTTTATCATCATCAACCACCTCAACCACTTTGTTGCAGTATGCTTTGAGATGAGTTATAGGGCATTAAGTTCCTGTATATTTGATAAATTATGGCACTCTAAACTTTTTAGGAATGACAACGTTAGGCACCAAACACATCTCAGCAGCCTTTATAAGATCATACAGGCGAATTCCCTCAAATGCCCTCATCCTTTGCTCTAGGGCAATGAATTTGTTCATATAATCTTCTTTTACCATCTTGCCCTTTTGAGATTCTTTCTCTGTATAATCAATGGTCAATAGCGTTTGTCGCACGTGTGCGGCGATCGTCGACCCTCAAGGAAAAAATCAGAATATTTATTCCTGGCAAATAGGGAGAGACAAGGAAATTCTTGTCTCTACAAGTGAAAATATAGACTGGGAGTCGCCACCTAGTATTCTGGTTACTAGGAACCCTAACTGGTCTTTAGAGATCGGGTACGGAGACTGGTTGCGTAAAGGGAAGGTATTAGTACCCCAACTACGCCCTACCTAAGGTAGGCTGCATTGTTTTAATGTCTGATAAAATCTAAGGTCGTATTGTGGTTTCTTATTGTTCGGAATACGCATTACATGTAATGTCATACCCGAGGTTCTATTGTCCAAAAAAGAATTAAATATCCGGAATATGCATTACATGTAATGTAATACCCAGGATACTAAGAGACAAACAAAATAAAATTTTTGTTGTTTTTGAAATTTTGGCCAATATTCTCTTGACTTTAATAAACTGGTTATTAAAGGGAAAATGCATTTTAAAACATTGTTTTTTGGTGTATGAAAAATACAATATGATTTTTTAGCTTTGAGACACTTGGTCGTATGCACAAAAACATTTTTTTGTATTTTTGGATTTTTTTTGTATTTTTGAAAGTTTTTGATGAAAAACCAGGTATTTTAATATCAGATTTTGTATTTTTTACGACATAAAAATACTGCCCGATATTAATCAAAATGATATAAAAACTACGCGGAAAAATTATAAGATGTGGAAACAAATTTGTGATTTTTTGATTTTATCTTTTTTCTTTGAAATGGGTCGGGTCAAGCCCAAATACCTGGGCTGGGCCGAACCTGGCCTAAATGAATGGGCTGGTTACTGCGCACATAGTAACCAGGGTTACTGTACACACAATAACCAGAGAATTAATTAGCAAGTACTATGGGTTACTGTGCTAATTAATCTTCATCTGCTGCAGAACGTAAACGTTCTGCATGCAGATGAAGCTGAAGCAAAAAAAAACAACGAGAAAGGTAGAAAGTCACCTGGAGCGGTGGTGATGCTGGGCAGCAGCTGATGCGGCAGGGGTGGTGGTGGCGGCGCTGGCGGTTTGCGGTGCTGTTTTCTTCTCTCTCTCTCCTCTATTTTACTCTTGTCCGCTTCTTCTTTTTCTTCTTCTGTGTTCTTTTTTTTCTGCTATTTAGCTCTCTCTCTTCTCTTTTGTTTTCCTCTATTTGTCTTTCCCTTCTCTTCTCTTCCCTCTCTCACGGGTTTTTTTCTCTTTTCTTCGGTCCCCTTCCCCTGTTTTTATAGGCAAAAACAGGGGGGGACGTCACGGTGGGGCGGCCACTGTTGGCCGCCCCACCTACTATCGATCAATGGATAAAAAGGAAGAGGCAAGTGGGTGAAATGCGGGCGTCTTATTGCGCCAAATCCGGGAAAAAAAGCGTCCAGGGGAAGAAGAAGATCAACAGTGCCGTCAAAACAGCACCGTTTCGGGCTTCTCTTTTTTTTCTTTTCTTTTTTTGTTACAACAGTGAATGAAACGGCGTTGTTTTAGTCAAAACGCGCCGTTTCATTTAAAAGAAATAAAAGGCGCCAAAACGCGTCAGATGTCAAAGAAGGCCTTCAATTTGCGCGCGTTTTTCATTTTAGTCCTTGGTCTCGGATTTCTTCAATTAAGTCCTTAATTGGCCACTAAACTTCAATATTTATGAAATTATTTTTTGATAATATATTTTTTTCACTGGATTAAGATATGCATTTTTTTCACTGTTATATTTTTTGATAATATATTTTTTTGATTTTGTTTTTTTGTATTTTATTATTTTTTATGTGGGGACCCAAAAATGGGTTACAACAACGTTCTCGTGGGGTATGCTGATTGGAAATGCATATCTTGTTGAAAATCAGATGACAAACCATTTGTCCCTAGATTATGTGGAGTGAAGGGATTTACGAGCATATGTTCGGGCTAAGCTATAGTGTTGCTTTTTCAGATTTGTCTCTCAAAGCCTATTCGAGTAAACTAGTAAGCCTTGTGACTTCTTCTTTAAGATTGTCCACCTTTTTTTGGTGTTGGGCTTCCAACTGGGCTCTTTCTTCGTTTTTCATTTGTCTTTTTCTCAAATGATTGTTATAAGTGGGTTTCAATGGGGAACCTATATTTCAACCTGGGAATGTAAATCATGCAATCTATGCAAAAATGTTGATTCAATAAAAAAATATGTATGAATTGCAAACTTTCCCTTCACGGGGTGACAACCTAGTAGGAAGATCCTAATTGTTGAGTGCATCAAAGGGTTGGTCATTATCCAGTTTCAAAGGGTCTCTCATATGCTTAGTGATCGTCCTTGAAAGGTTGATATGAGGCTTACAAGTAGTGTGAAGATAGAGGCCCTGAGTAATATTAGTTTGGCATATCAACCACTTCCAAGTAAACAATCAAACGAGAGTTGGATGGTTTCACGAGTCTTACCCAGGCTAAAGCCGTTGGGGTACCGTTATTTCCCCACCTATCCTAGATTTTAAGGTGTGTGCTCTTAACGTGATGCATGACAATATAAACAAGGATGCATGTTAAAGCAGTAAATGTAAGAAAAATAAACAAATAAACATAACATAACAAACATTGTAGCAAATGACAAACAAAAGGCAAAGCTTAGTCCATTAGTCCCCAGTGGAGTCGTCATTCTGTCGCACCCGACATCGCGCGGCCTTAAAAATAATCTCGATTATGGAAAAAGAACAGATTTCTGGCATCTGGTTCTTTTAGGGGAAAAGGTCTTGTTTAAGGAGTTGTCACCTAGTATTATGGTCACTAGGAACCCTAACTAATCAACAGAGATTTTATGGTATGAGACTAGTTACGTAAAAAGAAAGATATTATCACCCATTAAACATCTTGCCTGAGGCAGGCTGCATTGCTGTTTTTTGTCATTGATTGCTAATATTTTGTTGGTTTATACTATGATGGTTTGCGTGTAATATTCTTGACTCTGACACCAGTGAATATTCAACTACGGATACTTCCAACTCAATCGTTGGTAAATATTTCGTAGGTATAAAATAGAATAAATTTATATTTTTATTCCTGACTCTAGAGTCAGTGAATAAATAAATAAATAAAATAAATTTATTTTTATGCATGCACATATTTTTTATTTTTCAAGCTAAAAACAATAAAATACAATGAATAATATAAATTTAAATCGGTATTTTTAATCATGACTCTAGCATCAATGACTAAACCAATAAATTTATATTATTTTTATTCATGCATACACATTTTATTTTTTTATTTTTTTATTTATTTTTTATTTTTTTTGTTGTGCCCAGCTCAGCTTATATGGACTGGGTTGGGCTGGACCCAGCCGCCCAGCGTGCTCACTGGCCTAAGCCAGTGATCAGGCAGCTTTTACCAGCCAGCGTGCGTGAATTGTTAACGCACGCTGGAACAGTCATCGTTAATTATATCTCAACTGCATAGTGTTAGTGAATTATTTTGCAAAACTTGAGACACTTACCTAGGAGCAGGATGGAGGCGAGGGCGTGTTGTTCCTCTTTTCGTTTTCTTAGCTTCTTCCTCTGGTTTTGGAAGCTGGCGCTGGGAGCAGGATGGAGTTGAGGGCTTGATGTTCCTCCTTTATTTTTTTTAAGCTTCTTCCTCTATTTTGTTGTGTTCTTCCCATGTTTATTTTTGTTTGTCCCTCTGTTTTTTTTCTCTAGTTCTCGGCCCCTGTTTCCTCCTTGTGTTCTGGGTTTTTCTTCTCTGGCTTTTGTCCCTTTGGGTTTAGCTTTTGTTTTTCTTCCTCGATTTTTCGTCCCTTCCTCCTGCTTTTATTTTTTCATCTCTGTTTCTAGTGTTCTCTCCCCTGTTCTGGGTTTTTCTTCCCCTTTTATAGAGACCCAACAGCTTGCCTCCAACCAGTCCTGCCTTTGTAGGACTGTTATCTTCCACGAACGAGATCATGGGCAAGAGACGTGGTCCACGATTGGATCAGATTTGTTGCAAATTTTCAGCTCCCCTGTTGAATCGAGATGGAGAAGACACACGACTGTTCCCTAGCAACGGTGCCGCTTCGGCAGAAATGGGAATTTTCACTTTGACCCCTACCCTCTGGAAATTTAACAATTGGATCCCAAATAATAATAAAAAAATCTTATAATTTTGCCATTGAATTAATTTCACCTAAATCCCTAAAGTATATCACTGTTAACAAAACAGTCCTTAATTCCCGGATTGTTCAATTTGATCCTTAATTAACTCTTCAACTTTTAATTCTTCAATTATTGATCAATTGACTCTCAAATTTCATAATTACAACCCCAAACTTTAAATTTTGTGTTGTCTTAACCCCATTGTCAACTGTATTTATTTTTTATTATTTTTTCAAAAATTGGGTTATAACAAAACTAATGTTACGATATAAGGGGGGTGGAAATCACCTATATGTTCCTCCCACGGTGTACTCATTCGGTCGAAGGTTCGATTCCAGTCGCACCACCTGATAACATCAAATGATCATAAATCAACACATTTGCATTCGACAACCATATAACTCATTGCCATACTTATTTTCAAAATGCACAGGTTCACATTCCAATGTTCCACACATTATACAATGAAACCGTTACAAGCATTAAGTCATTTCTTATGTGAAATTCGTCAGCGGCTAAGCTACTGCTACTATAGAAAGTCTTTAGCAAAAACTAAGTCGTTGGTGACATATAATTCGTCAGCGAAAATTGATTCGATGGTTACATAAAATTCAGCATCGAAACTGATTCCGGGGGACATACAAAATTCGATAGTGAAACTGATTCGTCGGTGACCTACACTTCGTCAGCGAAAAATAATTTATTAGTTACATATAGAATTCGACAATAAAACTATTTCGTTAGTGACCTACAAAATTCAGCAGCGAAGCTAATTTACTAATGACATACAATTCATCAACGAAAACTTATTCACTGGTTACTTACAGAATTCGGCAACGAAATTGATTCACTAGTGACATACAATTCATCAGCAAAAACTGATTCATTATAGCCTACACAATTCAGCAGTGAAAGCTAATTTGTTGTAGATAACACAATTCGACAGCGAAAGCTAGTTCACCGTAAACAACACAATTTTAGCAGCAAACACTAATTCGCTGCAGACAATATAATTTTGGTAGAGAACATTGATTCGTCGCATGCAACACAGTTTCGACAACGAACGCTGTTCGCTACAGACAATACAATTTCGGCAATGAACAATGATTCGCTACAGGCAATACAATTTCAGCAGTGAAAAGTGATTTGATGTAGACACCATAATTCGACAGCAAAAGCTAATTCACTGTAGGCACCACAATTCGGCAGATATAGAAATTATTGACAAAAACTAAGTCACTACCAACTTAGAAATCATCAACGCAACCCATGTTACTGCCGATTTAGAAATCGGCAGTGGCGATGGAATCGTTTCTAGTTTCATTACTTCTTTTCGGCCAAGCGTAAGGCTTATGCTAGGCTTTCCTCTACTCATGCTTCTCGCTCAAGGTGGACATAGGACTCCCTGAATCACACTTCGCTCATCATTTATCATCAAACAACACAACATCAACACCAGTTCATTTAGCAAAGTTTTCTCAATTCATTCATTCCAACATCGACATTTAGCATAGCTATTACATATATTCATGCATTCTCAATTGCATTGTGGCTTTATACCAATATAATTTACAATTACATACTCACTTTCTTGATTCACAATCACACACACATTCAACACATCAATGAACCAAAACATTACTAAAGGTAGTCTCATTTCTGCTGCAGTTACAATTTCATTCACATGCAACATAAACATGCAATTTCATAAATCACATAATAATTAGGCATCAACATAACATGGTTTCTATTTTATTTTATTTTTTTGTTCTAGCATGCTCTTCAAGGTTCAAAGATAACTTAATTCTACATATAACATCATCCTAACATATTATCATGCCATTTCATCAAACACAAGCAGAATTTCACATCATTAACACCAACATACTTCCAATTTTGATTCCAATAGGATATAAGGTTCCACATAGTCATAATCCATGTTTTTTCATCACTTTATATTACATTCAGTTTAACTCTTTCTATAGTCGGCCCTCCCTTTTAGTTTGTGTATCCAAAACTAAAACTATCCAATTCCTTTGTTAATTTATCTGGAATTAGGACCCATACCTAACCCCAATTTCATCCTTCTACCTAGTCAATTTTCCTTAGCAGTTGTTGGAAATTCCTACGTCATTTAATTGGGGTTTTCATCTTTCTTTTTTGTCTTAAAATTACAAGAATAGTGGAGAAGGGTTGCAGTTCATACCTCATGGTTCACAACAGTTTTAGGAAGGGTTTGCTGGTATGTTCTTCTCTCTCAGTCCAGTTTCTTCCCTCTCTCACCTGTTGTCCAGTCAGCCCTCTAGGTTCTCTTTTCTCCCCTGTTTTTGGTTTTTCTCTTCTTTACTTAGCTAACGTCTCACTTAACTCTCAAGGAAGACTGCTTACAGGTTGGTCGTGTTTAGTTTTTCTCCTTGAGAAGGAGTGATTGTGTTGTAACAATGGTTGTAGTCGATCCTAAAAGGAGGTTTAGGCTCTTTCCTCCTTCAAGTTTCGTCACTTCTCTTTCTCACGCCTAAGAAGACAGTTATAACTGGGGCTTGGGTTTAATTTATGTAGGGAAAAAGGAAGAAAGGGAAACATATCGTTGTTATAGACAGATATTTGGGAAGATGAAGGGTCACCTTCTCTCTCCCCCTTGTATTTATACCCCTCTCTTAAAGACGTGGGATGTTTAGGTGCTGGTTTAAATTTATTCTTTCCCAAAACCAATTTCCCCCCTTCTCTTAACTCCCTAAGACAGTCTGGTTTGTTTCCCTAAACTTTTACTTAGACTGAATCATTGCCGATTCAAAAATCGACAGCAAAAACTGTGTTACTACCAATTCAGAAATCATCAATTAAGACGGTGGAGTTGTTTCTAGCTTTACTTCTTCTTCTTTTTTAGGTGTTTACATAGAGACTACATAAATATTTTTCTTTGAGAAACATTACTATTTAATTGAAAAACTTAAAACATAGATATATAAATTTATAAAGATAATCCAGAGATTATTTGATCTTGGGTAGCACAACAAGTGCAAATGTACATATTTCTTTTCTTAACTCTAGTTGTTTTTTTTCTCATAAATTGGTAGAGGTAACCTCTAGCGATCAATTGTTCTATGTTTTTTTAGTATATGGCACTCTTTAGTGCCATGCTTGTTGTCATAGTGAAAAAGATAAAACATATTAGGATTCCTCATGTTCACATTGCTTTTTATAGGAGGAGGATATCATAGATATTCTTTCTTTTAGATAGCAACTAGCACCTTAGTTCGTGTGATGGTCAGAGGTGTAGTCATAAGCTTGAAAAATTTCAGGAAATCATGGATGTGCCCATTGGTACTTCTTTTAGATGCTCTTGTTGAAGATTGATGTCATGCTGGAGACTTTGCTCGTGCGTGGAAACATGGGTGGCCTTGTTTAGTCATATTTTGTATATGCTCTTAAGGATTTATAAGTCCCTCATAGTTTTCTAGGTTAGCTTTTATAGAAACACGGTCTTTAAAGAGTCAAGTGTACAGGATTTTATGACCAAGTAGAGATTATTTGACTAGGCTGTGTTCAAGAGATCATAAAGTCATAGATCTCATCTCACGCCTAGGTTGTTTTCTAGTATATAAAGGGGACTCGGATGAAGATTGATGGTGACTAGATTGTTTAGAGCATCTCATGTGGGAACGATGTATGTAGCTTTTTTTAGTTTAAAAGTAAGTGTTACTCACCTTTATATCATTATGCCATGTCTTTTCAAGGAATCAGAGTTGTCTTTTTACACTTGGTTCATAAATGGGAGTTTGTTGTTGTGTAGGAAGAAAAGTGCAAATATGCAACTGCATAGTCACAAGAACATCATTGAGTATGTGCACTTGATGAGAGATATGTTGGAGACCTGACAGAGTTGGAGTCCTTATGTGAAGATCAGTCACTCTACCTTATATTAGAGTCTCGTCAACAATGAAAAGATTTTTGGTGAAAGGTAAAAATGAATGAACTGGATTTTTATTCAAGTTCTCATATATAGTGTTATTAATGAAGTCGTGAAAAAATTTCACACAAAAATAGACTTTCCCTAATTGTGTTATGGGTTTGTGGAGTAATGGCCTAGGTTTCTCCTGTAAACAAATATCTCATTCCGAAAGGAACACTCTGAAACTTAAATCAATAAATATATATGAAAGAGAATACAATGCTTAGAAAAAAAAAGGAAAAAAAATGAAAGTACATAGTGTGCGTATCTGGGTACAGTTGGTATGGCTCTGTGTGAGAATTCATGTGGCTTTGTTATGGTATATATGTGGCTCCAAAGTTAGTCCCCTTCTTGCTTATGGGTCTAGGCGTATTTATACACCTAGTTTGAACTTTTCTTTATATAGAAAAAATTATGTCATTGGCTAACTAAGTGGCTCATTAGTTGGTGTGATGTTGTTCCATTAATTATATGTCTAATAAATGCACAAGATTGGAAGAAAAAAATGGTGTGCCATGTCTTTTTAATGGAGCTCATTTATTTTATGTGGTTGGTAGGCGTAACAAAAATACACTTATTGATGATAGAAAATAGTGCTTGTCTGTAAAATGTTTGTGTACAAAACATTATATGTGCTATATTAAAATTATTGGTACATAAAGATAAAATAAATGTATAAATATGGAATAAAAAGGCAAAGATGAAAGAAAAATCATAGAAAATGAAAGAAAATTAGGATGGTTATAAAAAAGGTGACCAATCGATCGCCCGAGCTTGGCCTAGATGACCAATTTTTTTTGCTTTTTCTAATAAAAAATTATTTTTATTTCTCATTTTCTTGTACCATTAACTGCAAATCCACTAGATTGATAGCTGAGCTTTGTCTTTCCTTCTTGAATTTTGATACTTTATGTTCTCTTTTCATGTTTTGGCTTTTTTTTTAAGTCTAAAAACTCTTTACTTGGCAAAACTCATTCGTCAAGCAATCAAGCTCACCTCAGATTCTTAAATGAGTTTGAGATTTAATCTAAAATCTTGAATTAAAAATAAAGGCTTTGTACCCTTTTTTTTATCCTATGACCTATATCATCAGTCTTGTTTTTTAGTGCAAGTAAGACAATAACTTGATGTTTTTCACTAAAAAGCTCCTAAAAAATTGACCAAATTAAAATCTATTGATATTTATATCTTTCACCCTCACATCACCTCCCATAAGAACTAATTAGTTTTGGCCTTAATTTGAAGCATCATTAAAAGTAACTTTTCTAATTATTTTGGAAGAATGAAATATATACACCAAAGTATATGCTACTAGATTTTGTAATTAAATTAGCCTTATAAAACAAATGGCTTATGATGATGTGATTATTATAGAATATCAATCTTTTCTATGCTTTTCTCCACATTATAATAATGTTCATAAAAGTTCCATGGGCCTATATTACAGACTTGATTGACAAGAGAAAGGTCAAACAGAGCACCAAACTTGACTTGCAAAGCGGAATCTAGTATCTTGAAGGATCTTGAGATTGGTATTTAAAAACCTACAACATGTTTTTGAAAAGAAACAATAATGGATTGACATATACAATCCACTTAGGTGCTTTTAATTATCATCGCCCAAAAAATATTTACCAAGCATTATTTGAATGTTTGTGTCTTGGTAAGAATATATTCTTAAGTTTTAAAGGTTAAATAGGGATCTCATTTTAGGAAATACACAATATTAATAACCTATTTATCATAGGAGAGTATTATAAAGAGTTTATCAGTAGTTTTAAGGAGTTTTCATATGTTAAAAATAATTGGCTATACTTATTTCAAGTTTTTTCTTTAATTACACAAGAAAACAATTCTAATAAGATTTGTCAAATAGACTGGCTCAATTTTTGGTGTTTATATGAGTTATTGACACCAAACCCTCATTTATTATAATAGTATAAATTTATTTCAAAGCCAAGATTTGATGCTTCTAAAAGGAAAATAGAGTCTTATGTTATAAAAACATTTTTCAAAGTGTTTATTACAATACAAAAAGCCTTGCAAGGGTTTACAAAAAAAAAGGAATATATATCCACTTATGTTTATGATTTGAAACTCGTTGCTTATTATTTCTTTAGCTTTCTTATTCATGTTTTTCTGAAATAAAGATTTCACTCATGTTTATGCATTTAAAGTTGCCTAAAAAATAGCAGCAAGTGTCACACACACACACATACACATATATATATAGGCATTTATTTCTTTACTTCTTTCAAAGGTACTGCTTCTACTTATTTGAAGAAGTAGTCAATCGTTACCAGGATATGTGAATGTCTAACTATAGATTTTAGTTATAAGACCTGTCGCACGTCAAATCCGCGTGGCATCGACTAGCGATTTTTTCATTCGTTTTTGCTTGATTGGTTCTTTGGAGTCACCACCTAGTATTTTGGTCACTAGAAACCCTAATTGGTCTTTCAAAGATTCTAAGGCAATGGACTGGTTGCGTAAAGGGAATGTATTAACACCTCTAGTACGCCCTACCTAAGATAAGCTGCTTGGTGTTTAGTTTGCTTTATAATTGCTATGGTATTGATGTTTTCTAATCCCATCAATTTTCCTAGGTTTGATTCAAACTAAATTTATTAGGATAGAAATCCAAGGAGATTCCATGTGCTTCGAAAGCTCATTATTTCCTTAGTATTTCAAAAGTTTTGCGACTCGTAAATCACAAGGAGGAGGGACAAAAAATTTAGAAATCTAAGGAAATTCAAGGCGCTTTAAAAGCCTATTTTTGCCTTGGTGTTTCATATTCTCACGGCTCATAAACCGTGGAGTAAAATTGAAATGTCATCGATTATAATTAAGGCTTCTTTCAAGGATGTTTGATGACTTATTATTCCTAAAAACTTATTTTGGATATTTACCACTTAGGGTTTCTTTATCCAAATATTAACAGTGAATAATAACAAGTTATTCCCAATAATATTTTGGATATTCATCTCTTTGAGATTTCTTTATCCAAACATTAATGGTGAATAATAAATGAATTCCCCCTAAAATAAGATTTTTGTAATTTTTTTTTAATATTAGCCAATACACTTTGGAGTTTTACAAACATGTTATAATATCCAGAAATGCAAGAAAATAATTTTTTTATTGTGTTTAAGAAATCCATGCGAAAACACATTTTTGAAAGTTCAAATATTTGTTTTTTTTAAGACATTAAAAAAAACATGTTAGGGTATTGGCCGTATGCAACACACAAAAACATTTTTTTTATATTTTTTGTCAAAAAACACAAGCATCACAATTAATCGCAATTAAAGACAAGAAACCATGTGAATATATTCTCAAAGTTTGCAAGAAAACTGGACAGTCTAGAAGAAAAACAAAATCAAGGATGGCTTTCAAACCCAACCCAGTTACTGGCCCAAACCAGTAACCGATTCTGCCACAGTTGCATGCATATGCATGCTATAATGGCAGGGTAATTAATTTGGCAAAAACAAGGACAGAAAGACTTACCTGCGAGGCAGCGGCTGGAGGCGAAGTGTGTAGGGACAATGTGTGGCTGTTGTGGTTTGGAGGTTAGCTCTTAGTCTGTTTGGTTGGCGGCAGGGAAAAGAGAGTGCAGGGGAGCTCTATCGGCTGGAAGGAGAAGGAAGAGGGCTTCCTAAGGCGGTGGCTCCTTGTTTTTTCAAAGGATGGTGTACAGCCGGCTGGCTTAAAAGAGATGGGTTTAGGGTTTTGTGGATGCCCTAATTTTTTTGTCTTAAAATTGTTCTCCTCCAAATTTTCTCCTCTTTTTATTATGACTAGAGGTTCACTTATATAGAAAATCTCTATGTATAATATTCAAGGAAATATTGCAATAATTATTGCAGAGATTGTCTTCTATAACCATCACCAACAAATCCTATATATATAGTATTTCATATTGCAGAGATTGTATTCCATAACCAAAACTAACAAATCCTATATATATGGTATTTTATATTGTAGTGATTATTTTCCATAACCACCACGAATCAAATCATATATCTATGGTATTTTATATTGCAGTAATTATATATGATTCAGTAATTATCTCCTTGACATGTTGCTTCCTTAATATTAGCCCTCATGCTCTATGTTAT
The DNA here is from genome assembly GCA_030145905.1 of Populus davidiana. Classification (NCBI taxonomy): domain Eukaryota; kingdom Viridiplantae; phylum Streptophyta; class Magnoliopsida; order Malpighiales; family Salicaceae; genus Populus; species Populus davidiana. The sequence continues at coordinate 21,140,215 of CM057790.1, forward strand.
CGCTTTTATTTTTATTATTATTTTTTGGTTTTTATTTTTGAAAATTTATCAAAACATGGGTCAAAATTAGGTAACAACAAGACCAACATTATAAGACTCTGATTATCCGAAAGCCAAGATGCAATCTTAAAATGTGAAGGATTTAATGGTTAGCGAATAAAGTTAATGTGAAATTAACGGGCATGACACCTTATTGCAAAGTCCATACAATCCTTTACCATGCTTGGCCAATAATACCCCTTTTTTTAATGCAAAAATAAAGGTTAGACCCAAATCCATATACATGATAAACTTTAAAATAAGCCTATTATAGGATTTGAGTTGTTTTTTCTCCATCCAAACATCTAAGAAGAACATCATTAAATACTTACCTGTAAATTTATAGTAGATAAACTAAGATGCTCATCTGTAAATATTTGTCTTATATTGTTAATCATCTTGTAATCTTCCAAACTCTAGGTAATCAATCATTGATTGGCTTAAATCTTCCTTATCAACTGAGTAGCAAAAATATTATTGCTTATAGTATTTTCCAAATAGAATTGCGGGATTGTTCATTTTTGGTATTAATATAAAGCTTACCTCATGCTTAAAATATGCTAACATTATTGCTAGGTTTGTTAATGCATCGATTTATTGATTTTGGATTCTTATCACATGCTCAATGCTTACATAGCATTAATTGAGAAGCATATTTTTTTTATATGGAATAAGATTTTTCTTTTGAATATTATACTTTTCTAAAAATTGATTGGTAAAAAGACTTTAGGTCTTTATAAACATATAGCTAGTAAATTTCCATCTCTAGTATTATTTCTAAACTAATGATTAAAGCCTGATACTCTTCTATGCTATTTGAACATTATTTTATCAATTTAAAGGAGAATAATATGACCTCATCATATAGAGTTAGGAACACTACTCTTGTACTTAAGTCATATTTTTTAACACTTTATAAAAAACAACTTCTAAGATGACATGAAATTTATAAGAAAGACTTCTTCATCAAGAAAATTATAAGAGAACTACAAAGTTACTATAATAAAATGAATAGTGAATCAAAGAATAGGATGAACATGAAAATCAATAGGAACCTGAAATACCCTTAATTAAAAGGATATTAAACTAAAATCCAACATATTAAACTACAATTTTTTTTGACATTGAATTGTGCTTGTAAAATTTTAATGTCTACAGTATGGTATTTGTCACTTGCATTATTATATAGAAATATCTATGTTATCATTTTCTACTTTTTATATGTTTTTAATAAATTTAAGTTGTTGTATTCTTTCTATTTCTTTGATCGAGAATATAATTTTTAAATAAACAAATTTACCTTCATATACAACTTTTAGGTTACATGTTGATTAGATTTCTTTCCTTGAATTGAACAAAATGCATGTTTATGTGGTATATAGAAATGTTTAATAAGTGTATTTGAATTTTTCATTTAATTTTTTATTGTGTGTGCATGACTTGCTATATAAGTATGGACTTTTATAGTTTTAAGATTTGTACTTATAAAATTTTATCAATTGAGTGTTTGGTTAATTATTGATTTTTTTTCTTTAAGTGTTCACATAACATCATTTTGTGGATCATAATTAACTAGGTAAAAAAATAATAATAAATAAAATTATAGGATTTTTACGAAGTTTGGCATACATTTATATTATTGTAGGTAATCATACCAAATATTTCAAAAACAATTATTAAGGAATGAATACATATATAGTTAATATAAAACTATAATTGTGAACTCACATAACAAGTTAAGTTTTTTTATCAAGATGGTTCGTTAATAATCAGAACCTTAATGATCAAGTGATCAATAGTTCGAATCTCACTAATCTTATTATGAGCCTATGCAAAATTTAAGTCTATAGTGATATTTTTTTGGAAGAGTATGTTAGAAAATTAATATAAAATTATTTTTGGAACCTTAGCTAACACTTCAAGTTTTCGGGTTTAAAAGATTCTCTAACATATATCAAGTTGTACAACATGTAAATTAATTTGTATTTATAATTATTCATCTTTTTTAAAATTATCATTTTTTTTCTTTTGAAATTAGAGGTAAACATTTGTTTGGTTTGTAAGAAGTGGAGGAAATTAAATAATCTTTGATTAAAAGAAACTAAAAGATATCATGATTTTCATACACGCATTGTTGATTGTAATAATGTATCATGAGTTTTTTTTTTTTTCATTTATTTTGTTTTGGTCACTTGACTTTTTTTCAATTTGATTCTTTTACATTAGGTTGATTTAGGATTGGACTTGATGATTTGTTTTGGCAAGGTTGGTAAGGGGTTCTCATGATGTTAAAAAAATAAATTTTATGCTTGGTTGATACTCAATTTGGAAAAATCAAATTCAATTGTATTGATTAAAACAATTTGAATTTTAGGAGTCAAATTGAAATTTAAATAAGTTTTCAATCCTTTTTCTAGCTAGATGAGGGATTAAGAGGGAAAAATGGTTGGCACATGTAACCCAAACGCTAGCGTATAAGAGAAAGCCATCACACTGTGATGGGGCATGAGCCTTCCTCTAGGATTCAAAGGCGATCTTCATAAGTGTCATTGGAATCATATCAATGATAGCTTCTTTAATTATAAGACGGTGCATGTTAGTGTAGGAGCTGCGGTGTGGCTCCAACAATCTTTTTTTTTTTCCTTTTCCTCAATTTCTTCTCTCTTTTCTCATCTTTGTGTCTGGCTCTCTCTAATATAGAATAGGGGGCTGTTAATTTTTTTTTGTTTTTTTGTTAACTTTAGTCTTCATTCTTTTGACTACTAGTTTTAACGATTATTTTTTATTTTTAATTTTATTCTTTAATATTGGGTTGGTTGGGAATTGAGCTTCGTAATGTTTTTTATTTTGCTTTTCATGGAGCTATCATTGTTTCATGACCCGACTCTTGTGTTTATCATGTTCACTCGAGTTTATATACAGTGCAAACCATCAATCTAGGTAGATATAATATATTGTTATCATTGATCTTGTTTTTTTTTTCTTGCGTATTTAGCCCTTTTATTGATCTTCATACAACAATGAAAGTTTTACACATATTACTAATAAAATATCACGTGAAAGATCAAAATAGGAAAGCTATTAGTGGATTTGAAGAAGAAAAAAGAGTCAATTATATGTCCACTTGTAAAATAGTCCTTAATTATGTTTTCTAGATTCATTCTAGATATTAAGTTGTTATATAAAATTTACATTATATTTTTTTTTGAAAATGAATATAATAACATGTAAGTTTGTTTTATTTTGCACTTGTAGAGAAATTTATTATATCTTAATTGACTTTAAATCTAGATATAAAAATTTTCCTCAATTTTAATTTAATAAAATAAATATCTTTTTATATATATATATATATATAAACAAGCAAATAAAGCAAAAACATCCATGTGTGTGTGTGAGAGAGAGAGAGAGAGAATAAAATAATATAAAGCAAGAAAAATTAAAAATTCTCATTCGGGTATCAAAAATAAAAAAGAAAAATTAATTATAAAAGATTAAAAAAAAGTTGGCAGAAAGAAAATAATCTCTAGGTGACTTATAATATAATATACTAGCAACTTGGCCAATTAAAAAAAAAACAAAGAAGAAAGGTTCTCCCCCACATGTTCGATAAAGTAGATTGTCTCTTTACACTACACTATATTACAAAACAATAGAGAGCTCAGGCTAACGCAACAACTACTCAGTCGACATTTCCCCATCTAGCAATCTCCTTCTCCCCTCTCATACTAGCTTCTCCCCTCTCTCTCTCTCTAAGTCTTTAACTGCGATAATTTCTTTCTGCAGCAGCTTGTATAGTAGTTGTCTGGCAAAAACCAGCACGTACCATGTATCAACAGCCGTCCTCGTCATCCTCGTCGCCGCAAAAACCTACGGTCCCAAGTGGGCTGACCAGGTATGGCTCAGCCCCAGGTTCTTTTTTAACCAGAGCTGTTGATTCAGTCATCGGGGTTGACCGTGAACTCTCTGGCCTTGGATCGACTTCCCTTGTGGGCAGTCGACAATACTTCTCTGGTGACTCGCCCTCGGTAACCTCGGAGTCAACTTGCAAAGTCAACTCTTCCAGCTGCGATCCGAAAGCACCCAAAAGTGGTGGCAGTAGCGGCAGTTTGCAGAGGTCGTACGGCTTTAATGAGGGAGCACATGGTGCTGGATCTTTGGTGCGGCAGAGGAGCTCACCTGCTGGATTTCTAAGCCATCTCGCCACTGAGAATGGTAAATATATTTTGTTTTGAAAAGGAAAAAAAACTGTATTATTAGTCATTTTCTTCTCTGGATTAATTAGCTGGAAAGGACTTGATAAATTCTTGATTTTGGGATCTACTATTTGTTTTTTTTTCCTTGAAAAATTCCAGAAATGAGAAGAATTTTTGGTTTAGGTGGATAGATCCCAAAGTTGCAATGGCTTCCGTGTCCTTCCACTCACTTCATATCTCTTATTTTCTTTATGAACAAGTGGTCTGGTAGATCCCATAGCATTAATAAGCATGCAATTGGTTGAGAGACTCTGTTTCCTTTTGCTTATTTATCATGCATGTACCAAGATTAGGCTTCTTTATGACACCACTGGTGACCACTCTTGATGCATGTTCTTATTTATTGCTGTGCATACACCAAGACATGGGTTGAATGTTGACTCCCCTTGATTATATTTATGCATAATATCTCACAAAACGTTCTACAAAATGTATACATTCTTAGAGTATAGTTTGTAGTGTAGCATATTAGCTATAGGTTACGTTAAAGAAAATCAGGGAAAACCTCAAATTAGTCCCCGACTAAGAATTGATTCGCGATGTAGTTCCATAAACTATTGATTTTCTCAATTGGGTCTCCAAAGATCATGCATTTTTTCAGTTGCGTCTTCCGTTTAAGATATTCTACCTTTTTTGAAGGAATCTTTTTTCTCGAAATGTTGTTGTTTTATTGTATAGCATGAGTAATGTGGACGAAAAAATTGGTGGACATGGATGGGGGACTCAATTGAGGAATGTCTAATACTTTGTAGATGGAATTGAAAAAAATGATATCTTTTGTTCTCAATTTTGGAATTGGTAGACAGTTGAGGACTAATCTGAAGTTGGGAAAAAACAAGGTTGTATTAGTTATTTGAGGTAGAATGGTTGGAGATTTATAATTATGTTCATGCCTATTACTTGAGAAGGCAGCTAGCTCCATGCGCTATTTATTTGTTCTTTAATGAAAAGAAAACGACAAGGGAGTGAAATAAAACATCAAATTTCATGTCACCAGACAGCAACTAGGACGGATTGTACTAACTGACAATGACTCGGTTCTGTTTTGAAGACAGAACATTATCAAATTCCAGGAAAGACATGGACTTGAATAAGATATGGTCTTGGCCATAAATGAGACGGATGCTTTCTTTTTTGAAAGATAAACAAAGAAGAGAAAAAGAAGATAGCTACTTTTCTGTGTACCAAACCTTACTCCCCACAGGTTTTTGGACTGCATGTAAAAGTGGACTTCAGGAATTATGTTGTAGGTTGTGATCTGTACGTAATCAATGATAGGATTTACCTATTTCCATCTTGAGGCACATCTTAGAGAAAAGCTTAATTTAGAGGCTAGAAATTGTAGTTGGAAATTATAATGGATGAATAGAAAAACCGAAGTTTATGAATGGATACTCTCCCTGAAATCATTCACACTGTCTGTAAAGATTAAGAATCAGGTCTGGAACGCACACTAAGAGTTCTTTATTTATTGATATGATATATAGATTTGTGAAATATATAACACTTCTAAACTCCTTATATCTTCGGTGGAAGCATGGGCTGCAAAAACATCTTCTACAATGTGCCTATGGATTACAACTGCTGACTGCGTTCCCTTTAGGTGCTTCTGTACAGAACTTCACGGTTTCAATTGCTCATTTATCTTACTAATAACCGATTCATTAGAAAAGAAAAGGGACTAGATAAGGAAATAAAGTGTAATGGAGCTGATGAGACATTACATGTTGCAATGTTGTATCTTCAAACTATAAAAGTTGTTTTAATCAAATGATCTTGCCTTCCATTTGCAAGATCTCAGTTCCGGAAGTGAGAACCATGATGGAAATGTTTTCCTCTTGTGCATAAAGAAGGAACATGGTAATAGCACATGTGAAAATGTATTCCTAAACCTGAAACTGTTGTTGATTTTCGAATTTTGTTGCAGAAATAATTAACCATATGAAGAATTTTTGTACAAATGTTCCTAAGATTATATCCTTAAATTACAGTAGTCCCACTTAATTTTCAAACAGGTTATACTGTCAAAAGAACTCTATTCATACCTCTGGAAGTGACGCCTGTGTTATACTGTTATTCTTCTCTTTAGGATTGAGGCTTAGAGAACCTGTCTTGAATTGTATATCTTTGGTTTTAAATATCATCTCTCTTTTTTTTTTTCCAATCTAAATAGGTGGTTTCTCAATTACAAGGGAATCTGGAGGCTATAACGCTCACAGTGGCCCTGGTGGTGGCCACTCGGTATCAAGGTTGAAGCCTCAGTTGAGCTTTACTAGGCAAGAGTCTCTTTCTCAGATATCTGAAGTTAGTGAGAATGTTGTTGAAGGCATTGGCTCTGACAATAACCAACAGAACTGCACTCATTCTTATTCTGCTGCTGGCTTTGGTATGGAATCTTGGGACAATCCAAATTCCATTGTATTCTCTGGACCCCCCTCGAAACAAGCTAGGAATGGAGATGGAGACATTTATAGCTGTTTCAATGGCTTAGAAACTCAGGTACTAAAGTTATTTTCTGAAGACTTGTATGTCAGGAAAGTCATGGAAATGTGGATAACTTGGTGTTCGCTGGCCTTAAAAACACATGCATTTGCATGTCCATACCACACCCCTGCGTTTTCTGGTTACTTGTATAGCCAAGGGTAATTGTAAGTACATACAATTACATAGTTGCAAACATCCTGCTCAAACAAATTTTTATTTAGCCTGAGAGCAAACTGGTGCACGCACATGGCATATTTCGCATGGATACTTGTTTGCTCAAATCATAGTCTGGTGTGCTACACTCTTAGCCTGACATTCATATAACAAAACTTATTTCAGCTCGTATGTTTTTTAAAAATAGGCAATTCTCTCTAGGCTGGTATAATATGCTTGAAGTTATATTTTGCAGTATTTATTATTATTATTATATCTCCATCTAGTATATGTATCTAAGCCATTTTTCATTCAGTTTAGCCTGCCTCAGACAAGTCTTGAGATAGAAACAGTGGAGAAGCTGCTACATGTTCCTGAAGACTCTGTTCCTTGCAAAATCCGTGCTAAGCGTGGCTTTGCCACTCATCCAAGAAGCATTGCTGAAAGGGTTAGTAAAGTTTATTAACTTTTTAGGAGAGGAATGTAGAAGTTGCGTAAAGATTGCCTTCTTGCCATTGCATTATTTGTAATTTGAGTCCACTTTGCAAATTAGGCCATCACATGGTGAATTGAAGTTGAGCTTTTTCAATACAGTCCTGTCCTGCTCTTACATGCGAATACCTTGATTTCATATATATGAGCATAGATATTCTAGAAACAATACCTTGTTATTGGAGTAAATATTTTCAGATGCACACTAGCAGAATCAATCGAACTTGTCTAGATATCTAATTAATACATGATATAGCTTACATAGCATAAAGTGCATGGATTATTGTTGAACATAAACAGTGTTTATTGTGAAGTGTATTTATTTGTTAATGTTACAGTTGTCCAAAAAGTTAGGTGTTGTTTTGGAACTATGCACTAACTCTTGTCTGGCACGTTCTTGCTCCATTATGCATAAGGGATTGATACATATATAGTTTTCTCAAAATGAAACACCAGATTTGGTGACAAAATTGGAAAGAAAATTCAGAACATCCAATTGCATTGTGTGATTTTTGTCTTGCTAAGTGATGACAAGGAAGAGCAAACACCTAGAAAATGAAGTTAATTTTGCATTTCTCAAGGTGGTTTTTGGCTAGGCACCGGCAGGGTTGCTTCATGACTTAACATACGAGGTAGGGTTGTCACGACCCGAATTCTAGGTCCGTGATCAGCAAAGTAGGTGGTGTCATGAGAACACCTCACCTACGCTAAAGCCTCAAACATACTTCTCATAAAACAAAGTATATAACTTTTTGCAACATTTTATAAATTTTCAAATGTTCTTCAAAACCAATAAATTCAAATAATACTTCATAATACTTATTACAATATAAAAACCCAAGTTTTAAATAAAACAGTGTAATAGTTGAGCACTTTAAGGCATCAAAACAAGACTAAAAGGAAAGTCCTGCAGAAACAAGGCATACCAATTAAAAACGAAGAAACAGGAACTCTCAACAAAGTCAAGCTACTAATAGAAACTAAGAACTTGAAAATAATATTAAAAAAAAAAAAGGTGAGTTCAACCAACTTAGTGAGGGAATAACATTTAAAATACATCATAGATACAATAAAAGAATAAACTAATATATATATATATTTATATATATATAGTAGTGAAATACATGTCATATAACAAATGAAACTCTAATGCTCTCATAAAAGATGAGGTTTGTGGCCTCAATCACTGTGGGATGATTAGTTGTCATGGATTGATACCTCTCTCACCAACTAGGTATATAGAAAACCATGTGCATATAGACTAACTACTCTCTGTTAGTATGGAGTTTCTGATAAATATCCCGATATCAGAACATAATATATATTCATATAATTATTAAAGAAACTAAATATCATATCGAGTAGAATTTAATTCAACAGAATGCAAATACAAATTCAAGAAACTAATGAGTACTCGAAAATAATCATCATATATAGATATTCAAGAATGTCATTCATACTCATCATATAATCAACATGCATAAATTATTTATATTACATGTATATTTAAAATTATCTCACTCGCCCGAAAAACAAAAGAATGATGAGGATCGCTAGGATAATGCCAGCAGAATCTATAATGAATACAAAAAATACTAAAAAAACAACTTGAAGTAAATAACATAAAAGATTACATCTCTAATATTAGAGACCAAAACGTAATTATAAAATCAAAATAGATTCACTCGATCAATTCTGAACATGTTCCAAACTGACTGAATTTAAATGAACTGATCAAACCCTACTGCTCGGTCCATCGGTCGACCGATTGATAAGAATTTCAGAATCTCGATCTGCCAGTCTTCCAAAAATTTACAATTCCTAAAAACATCTAACATGTTTCTCACAAATCCATAACAAAAATCAACCAATTAAACTCAAAAAACAAACTTCAAATCTCTAACATCTTAAAATCAAACTTAACCACTATAATCAAGCATGAAAACATCAAGATATTACCTTAGAAACCCTTATCTCCAACTTTCACTTCTTTCATTTTTCTTTCCTTTCCCTTCTTCCTCTATTCTTCTCCAGTTCTCTCTCTCAAAGAAATGATCTCTTTCTCTTTATTTATTTTTTTAACCTCATATATGTACATTGGAAGACTTTTAATACCTCTCCTGCAAAATGCAATATATTAAGAATAAAAGGACTGGTCTACATGCTGCATGCATACTCCTGCTTGTCCTTTACCCATTCAAGTTTGCCAATACTCACACTTTGGTTTCACCAAAAAGAACGAGACCGATATCTCATTTGATCAATCTGCAAAGATGTGGGTCCATCTTCTTTGCATTCCCTTTAATAAAACCAACATAATGAGAAGATGGACTATGTGTAAAGGATAAAGGGATGTACAATTTAGACGATTCTCTTTCGTTGTTCATTAGAATTTGTTCATATATAGCAGCTTAGAAAATTCTTTTACCATGAGATATGCAGTCATTCACTGGTGCAGGCTATGCTTTGCTGGTGTTTGAATTTCGTTGTGGATCTATAATCATCTTCTTTTTTTATTTAAACCAGGAGAGAAGAACCAGAATAAGTGGGAAACTGAAGAAACTACAAGATCTCGTTCCGAACATGGATAAGGTAATAATGTGGTATTCCTTTCTTCACACATCATGGAATCTGCTTTGAGTATTGGTATTTGTCATAAAGTTCCTTCACTAAATTCGTTGAGAGATAATGCACTCACACACAACCCTGCCTTGCGCCAGCATGGATGGCCTGACTGGTTAAGGCCAGTTAAAGATTCCATGATGACATTAACTTGATCAATCAATTATATTTTGTGAAGTATATTGATCATGACCATGGGGGTTTTTCTTTTCTTTTCTTTTTGATTTTTGTCCAATGGGCCTATGCCATAGGGGAAGCCTATCCAAATTTCTGAATCCATTTCCAATATCTTTGAGGACTCAAACTTAAGACCTGGTAGTGGAAATCCTAAGTTTTAACTACAGGGGATTCTTTAAGTTGTGTTTGGTTAGTTTCACACAACAAAAAGAACAAATACGAAAGGGATAAAAATGTTGGTTTGGAGGCACGGAGATAGTCAAATAAATTTGTTGTTGTGATAGTCAAATAATTGAAGAAATAATCAAACACCAATTACAGGATACCTTTTCAACTCACACAAAAGAAGAAAAAAACTTTCCAGGATTCCAAATATAGTAAATTATGAAGAATGTGTTGCATGCTGATTTTCTCAACAACTTGCAGCAAACAAGCTATGCAGACATGCTGGATTTCGCGGTGCAGCATATCAAAGGCCTTCAAAATGAGGTGGAGGTGAGTGAGACATTTACATCATGATCAGATAGAAATGATGGCTAAATCGCAATGGCAAATGGTTGTATTACTTATTGCTGGTCTTCCCCTAATCTTCACTTGATATTGCTTGTCCATCTCTTAACAGAAACTCCACAAAGAAATGGAAAATTGTACCTGTGGATGCGAAAAATCAACCCCGTGATTCTTTGAAAATGGGGACCTGGAGCGATGGGCAATTCTTTGCTCTCTGTGTGAAAAATCATCACTTCATGGCAAGGCAACCGAAAGTTATATTGTCTATTAGAGCACCATGATGTTCGGCTGAAATGGGATGAACGTTGACCCGACATAAATGTGAAAAAAGTTTTTGATTCAAGGAATTTGAAGGCAGGGACTCAGGCAGGCTAAAGTTGTCTTACCAAATTTCGGTTAACAGCTGTAACGTTAGGGAATCAAACCCAAAACTGTATATAGTGAAGTGATATTGTTGACTTGTAGTTAACCAGAAATGATGCATGTAAAAATGCTGTTTAATTTCCCTTTTTTGTTTTCTTGGTATTTGAGAATTGAGAGCATAGTTATCAAATCTTGTCGGGATGGTCCAAGATTTGGATAGGAGATTTGCCTGGTCAACTAATGTACTAATGAGTGAGTCAACAGTGTTTGGTGTGTTTAGGATTTGTAAGTGTGGTAATAATTATTTTTTAAAATGTTTTTTATTTAAAAATATATTAAAATAATATTTTTTATATTTTAAAAATTATTTTTAATATTATTATATAAAAAAAAATCTAAAATCATACTAGTAAGCATGCTTTAGTAGTGCCCCTATTGATTTTTAGTTCTTTAATCTCGGCTATTTGGTTTGATCTCTCTTTTTAAGAGTAACTTCATATACCGCAGCTATAGGCTCATCTTGACGTGTTGAACTAAAGTCCTGTTGACTTAATCCAATCAAAATTAAAGTTAAATTTCGTTGATTAAAAAAAAGTACATGGTTTCAACTTTATTAAAGAAATAATTGACATGAATAAACTCGTTAATTTATTGATTGAAATTCTAAACTCTAACCTTGGTTAAGTCTCAAGGAATTTTTACAAAAGCTAGTCACCATGTATGCTATAATCATGATTCATAATATCAAATATTTAAAATCATAGTGGACCCTAGAAGTTTATATAATTGTTAATTTTAAGATTTGTAGGATTAGTTGAGGTACGGGCAAATTGACTCGAATATCCATAATAATAATAATAATAATAATAAAAAGACTCAAAATCACAGCTCCCAAATGGCTGCCCAATAATCCCCACAATTAGAAAACCATAAATAGGAGCTTTTTTTTGTTCTATAAATTTTGAAAATAACATTTGAAAAACAGAAAATAACTAAAAGTATTTTTTTAAAAAAAAAAAAAGAGAGAAGAAGAAGAAGATATAACCTTGGTACGCATGATAAAAATTTGGAAAACTGATTTCTAAAAAACAAAACATAGAATCATGAAAGTGAAATCAAAAGAAGAAAGCAAATTGAAATCAAGAATGCCTCTTGAGAAAATAATATAAAACAAATCTATTAATGTCTCGTTTATCATTTTAAAAATATTTATAAATACTTAATTTAGTAGTTACTTGTCATATAACCTATGCTTCGCCGCACATTATAAACTTTTTTTTCAATAAAAGATCATGTATGCAGGATGCTTTCATGTGAATTTTTACATAAAAAATCAAAGTGTAAATAAAAAGCTTATGTAAGTAAGATCAAAATATTTTATAATATATAATGAAAAATGTATTTAATGGTGTTTATAGAACTTATTTATTTAAGTAAATAAAAGATAAATCTACACTTTAAAAAACTCATGACTTAAAAAAATTAACACAAATAAAATCAACTGAATAAACTCACGCCATAAAAAAATATTATGCAAGGCCAAAAACATCTACAATATAATTTTAAAATGAATATTTTTTATTCTAAAAAATAAACTTCATTTGTAAAAAAAATGTCATAGATGAATTAGAATAATACCTTGAAAAATAAAATAGAAACAAAACAACTAAAAAAACTTATATTAAAAAAAAACATGCAAAAATTATAATTTAGATCATGAGATTGAGATAAACCAATTAAAAAAACTTAAAGATAATCACAAAACTAATAATAAAAAAGAAGTAATGCAGAACAATAAGACCATACAAAGCCAAATTCCCAACAAATTAAATGTCAAAATATAAAATCAAGAAAAAATTAATTACATAAAAGAAACGAAAAAAATGAAGGTGAGAAAAAATATTAATTAGAGGGATAAAAAATTTCAGTTGGGGGGTTTAATTGAATTGAAAAATAGCTTTAATAAAAGAAAAAAAATCAAAAGAATGAGGGTCAAATTAAAAAAAATAAAACAATAAAAAACTTGATTTAGCGATGAAATTAAAAAAAAAACTTCAATAAAAGTGCCAAGAAAAAATTAAAAATTATAAAAAATAAAGACCAAAATGAAAAACCAAACATATGAGAAATTAAAATTGAGGGACTAAATTGAAAAGAATAAAAAAAATTCTATAAATGGGAAAGGAATGAAATAAGAAATTAATAGAATTATGACTAAAATTAAAAAGTAAGAAACAAAGAGGACAATGATATATATTACCTGTCATGAGAGGGAAAAGACAGGAAAAAAAAACATCATACGACCATCGATAACAATCTGATTACCATTAGTTGCCACACACCATAAAAAAAACTTAAATTTTTGAACCAAAGTATGCAAAGGTAATTTTATTATAGTCCAAGATATATTTTAGTATGGATTGGGTTACAGTAAAACACTTATGCCATTTAATTTTTTAGATGTTGTATTTGATTATTTTTTTATATATAAAAAAAATCTAAATTTTGAATCTTATTGACTATACTATTTCCATTATAATAAAAATAAAAAATAGAAGATCACTGTTTTGTACAGCAAGATTTTTTAAATCTAATGATTAATGGTTGTCTATTTGATAAAGTGTGAGAATTTGAATGATATTGTCTCCAATTCTCTCAATCATAAAACCATAGAAAAGGGAGATCCCTATTTCATAGGATTTTTTATCAACATAATATTACTTTTTATTTTTTATAATATTTTTTTAATTACAATTCTCTATTTTCCAATGCCTTTAAAACTTATTTTTTAAATGAAAAAACAATATTGTTTTGAAAAAAATATCCTTTTAGAAAGAAATTAGTTAATTTTAATAAATTTTTAATTAAATCATATCAAGTAAACTTCTTAAATCTCATCAAAATCAAGTTCTAAATTAAGAAGGTTTCGGTTAACTTATCGGGCGATACAGTCCGGTTTTGTAATAGTGAGAAAAACCATGAAAAAAAAAAAAGTTCCCTTAAAAAAATATGAATAAATGATATGATGAGTCCACTACATGCGCAGTATGTCTGTGCCAGCTTAGCTTGGGCTAAAAACACACATTCATACCCCTCCACGGCTCCACCACTCTCTCTCCCTCTCTCTCTCTCTATATATATCTCTCAAGCCACAGCCATCTCCAGCAAGCAGAGAATTACCAGAAACGGCAAGCATGTCATCGGACGAGGAAGGGGGAGAGGAGTACCTGTTCAAGATCGTGATCATAGGGGATTCAGCAGTAGGAAAATCAAATCTGCTTTCTCGATATGCAAGAAATGAGTTCAATTTACATTCAAAGGCCACGATAGGAGTGGAGTTTCAGACCCAGAGCATGGAAATTGATGGCAAAGAAGTTAAGGCTCAGATTTGGGACACTGCTGGCCAAGAGAGGTTCAGGGCTGTCACTTCTGCTTACTATAGAGGTGCTGTCGGTGCTCTCATTGTTTATGACATTAGTCGCCGTACTACTTTTGATAGTGTCGGTCGATGGCTTGATGAGCTTAAAAGTAAGTAACTTTTTTCACCCTCCCCTCTTTTTCTGAATTTGATGACTGCCCGTTTTTGTTTTTGTTGTTTTGTTTTGGGGTTTTGGGGTTTTGGTGGATTTGGCTGAAATGCACTTTGTGGGGGTAAAAAGGTTGATCTTTTGGTCAGTTGTAGTTAGATCTGAGGTTGGAATGATGGATTTTTCAATGAGACTTGAGTTGGAAGAAAGCTATAAATTGATCTCCTTTAGAAAAGTCACTGAATATGGTAGTTTTTGAGCTTAAAACTTGTTGCCATTTCTTTATATTGTTCCTTTTTTTTTCGAAGTTGCATATTCTATGGATGGTTTTGGCGTGGCATGAACTTCTTGGGGGTTATTATTTTCCTATTATGTTTCTAAAATTGGAAAATTTTGTCCTTGTTGGGCCAACTAGTGATTTGGAAGTGCAAGATCTCATATTCTGATGATGATAATTTTCTTTCTTTTCTTTTGGAAGGCAGGGTTATAAGTATAAACTTTAAACGCTTAAAGATTAAAGCAGCGCATTATGATTTTCAGGTTGAGTCAACGTAATTTCATCGATATGAATTTCCATGCCTAGTTAGCTTGTATTTTATGAGGGTGGATGCTTCACAGATAATGCAAATCAGCTCCTGATCACATACCTCATTCGTGATTGCACACATTATATATTTGTTTTTGTGTTTGCACATGATAACTAACATCTTGCATTAGCAGTGCAATTGGCAGATCTTAGAATATACATTTGTCCCAACAATCCTAAAAAGTCCATGATTAGCATTTTTGGTGACATCTAAATTGATGATGTAGTTAATGAGAAAGGTGGAGTTGATTCCATATTTACTTAGGAATCAGAAATTTTGAAAGCAAAAATTGGTAGAAGTTAAGGCTCTGTGCAGATTGCAAGACGCATTAAAGTTCAATTAATGGCCCCACAATGCAAAATACCACACTCACAAAAAAATAAAATAAAAAAAAATAATGATAAATCTGAAAATAGAAGGTTTAGAGGGTATTATTGATCTATGTTTTCCTTTTTGAGGAAAATATATATATATTGTTACAACTAAGGATCAACTTTGGATAGCTTGTTGATCTTGGCGTATATGTATGCTGGGATTAAAGTAAATTTTAAGGCTGATTTTAAACCAAAGCATATGATAAAAGCATAATGGACTTTGGATAGCTTGTTGATCTTGGCGTATATGTATGCTGGGATTAAAGTAAATTTTAAGGCTGATTTTAAACCAAAGCATATGATAAAAGCATAATGGAGTTTGCCAAGAGTTTAAGCGTGGAGTCCACCAAAGAGCTCATTGGGTTTGATTACAATTTATCATCTCTCTTTTTTATTGAAATAATATTAGAATACAGCAAAGCCAGTTAGTGTCTTACAAGAATATAGAGCCTAGCAGCATTATGTAAGAGGAAATAATTAACAATGAATAACAAGAACTAGAGCCAAACAACCAAAATCTAAAAGCATATGTAATGATTCCCAAAGGCTGTGTAACTACACAGGAAAGTACAGTTGGCTTTATCATTCCAGGCAGCTTTCTTTGAAGGTATCACCTAGAAAATTCTGACATTATGTTCATTTAGTTCTGTTTGAGCCAAATTTTATGTAAACTCATTGACACTAAATTATATCTTTTATTGCTTTGACCCACATATTTTTGGTCTATCTTTCCTGATTCCCTCTCCTACTATTTCAGTCCCATCACTCTTTCTCACCTCTGCATCCATAAGATGCAAATCTTTTGAAAACAAACTTTGTTGTCTCTGGCCTGAAGTTTTTTCATCAACAAACAGTAATTTCCTGTTTGAGAAAAGGTAGGAGAATCGATTGAAGACAATAATTAATGAAGTCAACTGAGTCAGATGACATGTATTTAACTGATGCAGGTCATGTAAAAAATTTTGATCTTTCAGGTCAGCAGCAATTTGCATGTCGTTTCTATATTTCAGTCTTATTTTCAATACATGTGGTTAGGTTGTGCAGGGAACATGTAAGCTTGTTTGGGTGCTTTACATAGTTTTGATGTTTTACATTGGTGGTTGTTATTTTGGTCATGCAGATGTGTTTGTACTTTATTGTTTCATCTTTCGTCTCTAAGCTTAAGACAATATAGCTCTCCTTTTACAGGGATAAAGGTTCAGATAGGGATGTAAATTAGCTTGTGTAGGACATATAGTGAAGTATATCAAAACTTAATGGATGGTTTAATAGAATGTGAATTGAGTAATTCTTTATCACTGCTTGCATGCTGGCTGCTTCCATAATAAAAATACCATGCACCACAAGTTGATTACAATATTATAGCCTTGATAATCTGGTATCAGTGGTCTTATTGGAGTAGTCAAAAGTTATAACGTGTATAGTATCATCAGATAGTGATTAATTAATCCTTTAGGAATTGCTATCCAACACATCAGGACAAATAAATTCTTATGCCTATGTCCACAGTAATGGCCTAAACCTGAAAGCAACAACGGATTATACTGGATAAGTGACAGCTCAAAGAGTATTTAGTGATGAGAGTTAGAATCCTGCTGGAATAGGTATATCCCTGCCTCTTTGGAAAACTATTCTACTGACAGAAAAGAATAATCATATACAGAAAGGGTTGAGATGTGGAGCGCAACCAATTCTTTTGTGCAAAAGAACTTTCAAATAGACTAAGTTCAAACACAGTACATTTGTCTGCTGTCACGAGGCCTAATTATTCCTTAACTCCTGACTTATGAATATGACCAAAACCATCATGTCTACATGTGATGTTATGTTCACAACTTTGATTATGAATCATGCTACACATCATGAAAACTACCACACAAATAGCACGAGCACTAGCAATGGTACATTTCTGTATATATACACAATGTTTTGTCCATTAAGACTACACGAGTGTTTGCAATTTCATTGTTTGTTGAATATGTCATTTCTCTTTGTACTTCCATAGGGAGTATCATGAGAATGAAAAGTTTAAGTACCGCAGCCATAAGATTTGGTGATTAGATGAACTTGATTCCATTATGTTAATAAAAAATTGTAGTTGTCCATATTTTAGAGCATTGCTATCCATCCTGAAATATTCATCTCAAATGAGTTTCCTGAACAAAATCAACCATTAACGGGATGGACCTAACTGATGACTCCCATACAACACCAACTATCAAGTGGCTGACATTGTTATGGAACCAATTCTGGATGGATATTTTGGGATGAATAGCCGTACTCCTTGTGCATCACACCTGCTCTGCATTAGAGTGGAATATAGAAATAGCATGTGTTCCCAAGCGTGCTAGAGTGCTTTGAGCATTGAGCTTTTAACTGGAGAGGAATAGTTGCGTGAGAAACAATTTATTCATCCCAGATTCTCAATGTCTCTGTTTTCTAAATTTTGATTTTATAAGCAGTTTCAATTTGGTGTAGTTCCCCTATCATTGTATATGTTGAGCACTCTGGTATCTTTTATTATCAAGAGTTCTCTTTAAATGGCAACAAAATGCAGTTTTTAGCTTGGCCTGGGATTGGCTAGAAATTGCAAAGAGTTTATGATATTGATTTTTAACGTTTTCTAGATGTCTCAAGATTCAGCAGTATTCTTTATCCTTTGAATGTATATCTAGCCTATCTGTTTGCTTCCAAGGGATCACTTTCCTCCTGATCATGGCCTTAGATTTTCATAATTTCTGTTCAGTTTAAAATCACCTTTTGAGCTTAACTGAAACATTTCTGCAGCCCATTCTGATACAACTGTAGCAATGATGCTGGTTGGGAACAAGTGTGATTTGGAGAATATCAGGGATGTTAGTGTGGAGGAGGGCAAAAGCCTTGCCGAAGCTGAAGGGTTGTTCTTCATGGAGACATCTGCCCTTGACTCAACAAATGTTAAAAAGGCTTTTGAGATTGTTATTCGAGAGATATATAACAACGTGAGCAGGAAGGTCTTGAATTCTGATACATACAAAGCTGAATTATCTCTGAATAGGGTAACCCTTGTTAACAATGGGAGTGACTCCAAGCAAGCCCAAGGCTACTTTTCCTGCTGCTCCAGGTGATCTCCATTCGTCTCATGTCTAACAAGTGTACAAGTTACAGGATTGGACATGGTTGGCTTGTTGATTCAATTTGGTTGGGTGGTCGGTTTGTTTTATTTAATTATTATGACTTCAGGGCTTTATTAATTGCAAAATAAGTTGATATTTATAGCAATGAAATTGTTTAATTCAAGGTAAAAGAAAAGATCAAGTTCTTATGTGCTTTTGATAGCAGAATCATGTAATTGCACAAGATAAAGTGAACGGTCATATTCCTTTGTGCACTTGTAATCTTTAGTGGAAATGATACACTTAGCTTTTAAAATTGTTTCCTTCTATTTACCAGCACCTGCATCCTTTCTCATCAGAGGAGCCACAGGGATACTTTGTTTCTTTTAAAATGTCCTGGAATATTCATCATGTCCTCACTTCCTCTTCTCCCTCATTCTTTCCGTCTTTCTTTTCTTGTTTTCCTTTTTTATGCCCCTTTTAACTACGCAATTATGTATTACTTGTAGTTGTTCTGTCGAAGGGTGTGGCCCCTGGCTCGGATGGCTAGCCAGGCAGTATCTACCCTAGAAACCATATGTATATATTTGTTAAGGCAAACCATTTTTGCCTACGCTTAGCAGGTTAAGGTTGTGACTTGGATTTTCAATTTCGATTTTGATTGTTACTGTCTGAGCAGGGGAGGCAGGGTGATAAGGGTCTTGCAATTGTTGTTCCTCCTCCATATCCAAGTGATCATAACTAACTTGTGCCCAAACTTTTCGCATTCATTTGCCTTAAGATGGCAGACCTTGCTCGTTTTTTAGTCTATTTAGAGTCAAGAATCAAGATGTGAGATCACAGGGCACGGGAACTGAGAGAATTGACTTTGGTTTCTGCTCCTTGTCAATGCCTCGAGAGCATTACAAGGTGGTCTCAAGACAACTGTGAACTTCTTTGGTTGCCTGGCAACCAAATATCAACCTCATAACTTGACCACGTTATCCAACAGCTGTCGGCCAACCCGTCCAACCCAACCCAAGATCTTGTGTTTGCTTCCTAATATGTGGGGCAACTAGCTTGCAAGTGGGAGGCTCGCCTGTGTATGGGTTAGTTGGGAACCCAAGCACAAGAAAAACTGAACCCCACCACCACTACTTCTAATAATTGTAAGTTTACAACACACAGAAAGGGAAGAGAAATCATCAAATAATATAGAAGAACGAATAAAAATATATATATATATATATATATATAAAAAAAACCTCAAGCGATCAACCTACCACTATAAAGTGTGATTAAAAGGGGAAAATTCAAGTAAAAGACTAATAATAAGGAGATCAACTAAGATAAGCCGACCCATCATGACTTTAGTGATAATCATCTCAGCTTCTCCAGCTGCACTTTTCAATCTTCTAGAATCATTTTTGCTCCAATGAGAAAAGAAAACGTCCTTTTCAGCTTCTATGTGGGATTGCTGTGTGTGAAGGCAGATATTGAAAGATAGAGACAGGTGAAGGTGATGCGTCCTTTATTTCTTCTTACTTTTTTGCTTTCAACAGTTGTAATGTGCTTTCATGGTTTGCAGAAAGCTTCCAAACCACTCATTGGGATCTCCAATACTTGGCCATTTCAAACCCATTTTTGCTATAGTGGTAGTCCTCAATGGTCTGATCAATTTCTGCCTGTGTGTTCATCACAAAAGGTCCATACTGAACCACAGGCTCGTTAATCGGCTGTCCGGCAATCAACACAAATCGCAGTGGCTTAGAGGACCTGTTCCACGCACTTAAACCATCTCCGGGACCTAAAACCAGGACATGATGAGCAGTTACAGGCGAAGAAGTTGGCTTGCCAAAGACCCCTTCACCTTCAATAATATACACAAAACCATTCCATGATTCTGGAATACTTTGATTCATTTGAGCTCTAGGTTTCAGAGTGAAATCCAGATACATTGTTGGTGTCCTGGTATAAACTGGAGACTGCACTCCCATTGATTTCCCTGCTATAATTCTCACTTCAACCCCATCTTTCTCTGCTGTTTTTATTTCATCGCTTAAAAGTTCTTGATACCCTGGTTCAATCCTGCAAAATGGGTTTTTAGATTACTGTTAATTCTGCCTGGAGAATATAAAAGATAAATTCTGAATGAACATTCTGTTTTTTTCAAGATGAACTTTGGAAATATATTGAAAAGTTCAAATTGCTTGTTGGTGGGGGAAAGCTGGCCTATCTTAAGGGTCAAGGAAAGTAGACATTTTTGAAAGAATTATAAGAATTGACCTGGGACATTGACAGACACGCACAAAAAAAATGAAGGTGCAGCTAAATTCTCATGGATATTTTAGAAACTAGAAACATATTTTGATTATTGTGAGAATTAGCAACTAGCAGATGAGTCATAAAGGGTTAGGACACCAGGAGTCAGGTTCCAGTCTTGCCCTTATAACCTTAGAAAAACAGGGGAAGAGAGAGAGAGAGAGTAAAAGTAGAAATTCCTCACATTTTGTCCTGGGAAGATAGATTTATCCACAGCTGCAGACCCTTCTGCTCACCTTCTCCGGCAGGCATTTCTGAGTGGATGATACCTCTTCCTGCCGTCATCCACTGCACGACGACGGAGAAAAAAACAAGCTAAGAATCAAATGAAACAAAGAAGAAGAAAGTCAAAGATGTAAAATGCTCCGATTCATTGCCCCCATCTGAATTCCTTTACCTGCACGTCTCCGGTATGGATTGTACCCTTGTGTCCTGCAAAATCCTGATGAGTGATGCCTCCCTGTTACCCACAATAATCAAACATTAGTTTCTTAAAATTGATCCAATCCTCCAAAAATCTGATTTGCAAATTGGTTTTGTAAGAAAAAAAAAATACATTACCTGCAGCATGTATGTAACAGTCTCAAAACCTGCAATCCATGTTAGAAAAAGAAACAAAAGTGAAGGCATAAGATCTCCAAATTACCATACAAAATCTAACAAGCATACAAAAACCCATATAAATAAAATAAAACATTGATAATGATGGGAATAATTCAAGAACCTCTGTGAGGATGATCAGGAAATCCAGCAGGGGGAGACACTGCAACAACAACCACCGCCAAAATACCTTACAATATCAATACCATACAATATTTCGTAAACCAGCTAGACATTGATATAAAACTAACCTGAAAAATCATCCAACATGAGAAAAGGATCCAAGAACTTCAGCTCGCTCCTGAAAATCAATATGCCAAAACAAGAGAACCAGGAAATGCATCAAGAAATCAGAAAACCAGAACTGGAACAAATCAAGAGCACAAGAAGCCATGCATGATTCAAGAAGTACCTTCCAATGCTTCTCCTAACGACAGCTCCCTCACCTTCATGTTGGAGCTTGGCCAGGACCTTCTTGGTCACCAATCTGGGTGTGCTGAAACCAGTGGATTGATCTGATTCAGACATGATATTCCTGGTATGGTTGGTAATCTTACTAGCCTTGGCAGTAGTTGTTGGATGTAATCTGAAAAGAAAGTTTCGATATATAGAAGATATCATATACTACGAGCAATCAAAAAGATAATAATAAAAAAAAATCAGTCTGCGTTTTCTTGTTCTTTTCTTTGGATTTAGTTGTGGGCTTCCTTTAGAAATCAGAACCTCCTCGGCAGACATATATATAGCAAGAGCAAGTGGCTATGTTTGCCTTTGCAAGCTTGGACACGCAAAAAACACAGAAATAAATATTAAAAAAAAAAAACGCAGCCACTCTTTACTCCTTGTATTTCATACGTGATTATAACTTAGTATTTTAATTTTAAAAACTATAATTTAGTATCATTTAATTTAACTACCGTTGACCTCACCATTATTTTGTTAAAATCATAGTTATCATATCCAGCCTACCTAAGTCGAGGGTGTGGGTCAATCCCAAAATAATATTATTTTATTTTTAATAAAAAAAATCATTTTAAATAAAAAGTTTTCTTGAAAAAAAAATCTAATCTAATTTTGACTGGATTGATTAGATTTGACTAGATTAATATCTAAACTAATTTGAAACAAAATTCATCCTAGATTAGGTTTTGGATGGAGGAGTTATTTATTGAACTGGGTTTAATGCGATACGACCGACAATAGTTGAGGTTGTAGGTTTTCAAACATGAAGGGTTGGATTGTGATATTTTTTAAATTCAGGGACTAAAAGTAATTTACCAACACGTTTTTGTTTTGTCGGAGGTGGTTGGTGTATGTGCCCCTAAGGAAGCTGGAGGCGTGGGGATATCCTTTTATTTTCACCCCTTAGACCAATCATGATGATGATGTCAAGCTCTTGTCATCATGATGATGGCCTGCTTCTTTGCATTTTGCACTTTGCTGCTTTCTAAGATTTTTCTTTTTCTTTTTCTTTTTAAAAATCCACTTCTCTCATTTCTATTTTATTCACTACTTTTCTTCTTCTTCTTTTATTTTTATTTTTTGTATGGATGAGATTTTTTTATTTTTTTACTCGTTTTCCATGATAAGATTGATTTTTACTAATATTTTGAAAAATTGTATCAAATTTATTTTCTTATAACATGTTTGGACTTTTATGTATTTTATTGTTGTTTAAATGATGCAAGGATAAGATGTATGTGACGTATATTTTCATTCTTAAAAAATAATTTTATTAACATCAAATTGATACAAAATAAATTATTATATTTAAATCATTTAATGAAACATATATAAATCAAGATTTATTACAATATATATATTAAAAAAAAACCTCTTACAACATCTTCTCTTAATATAATCTCAAAATTTATTTAAAAAATAATTTGAAGGTTACTTAGACGTTGACATTTTATTTTTTTATAATATATTTCAAAGTTTATTTTATTATTTTTATTTTGATATTCTCACTCTATTTTAAAGGATGAGATTAGTCTCGTTCGGGGTTTGTAATTATCCTTTTCAATAAGTATTTTTTTTTTTAAATTGAACTTGCATTTTTATTCTTGTAAAGATATTTTGATTATTATTTAAATGATGTCAGGATTAGATATTATTTACATCAATTTGATGTAATAAAATTAATTTCTTCCTTTTAAAAAAATCTCCTCAGAGTCAAGATACATCGTTTGGTCGAATATGCATTCACACTTCACACCTCCACCGTTTGGTCAAATCAATCTCATTTATATTATATATTACATTAATTATTGAAACTTGTTGCGATTAATATACATATCTCTCTCTCTCTCTCAGAGAGACAGAGAGAGAGAGGATAGGATTTTATTTTTTAAAAAATAAAAAAATCATATAATTCAAGAAAATGAATTCTATTTTTTTTTAAGTAAATAATGGGATTTTTCATGCAATCAAAATCATATAATCCAAGAAAATGAATTTTTCACTAGACTTGCGGGGTTATGAAGTTAGGGTTTGATTCGATTTTGATTTTGTAAGTTTGAAATCGAAAAAACCGAACTGAATTCAAACTGAAAAAAAAAAAATCAAACCAAACTAAAAAATCTAAATTAAATTAATTAGAATCAATTTCAGTTCGGTTTCGATTTAATTATTATTTTTAATAAAAATAAAACCAATCAAAAAATCATCACCTCTATTAAATTTAATTAATTACCGTACAACAACCTATATTAACAATCTAATCAACTTCCATAATAAGAATTCTCTCATGGAATCTTCCTCCTGGTGAGAAAAGATAGGACAAGGGCTGATGTCGTTTTATGGTTGATGGCTGATCATATTACCGATTGTTTTCCACTTTGGTTGGCACCCTCAGCACTGTTTCCTCTTTTCTTGTATCTGAACCAACAAACCATGAGAGCTCTGTTTTGGATTTTATGGTTGGAATCCAAGTTTCCCAATCATCCTTCCCTTTTCACAAAGTTTTGAAACTCGGTCCGGTTAGCCGATTTGAAATCCAGCCAACCCGAAACTGAAATCTGGTCAAAATAAAGAAAAAAAAAACCTGATATAACCTTGCTGACACGGCAGGTTGACCCAGCGACCCGGTTGATCCGGTCAAAAAACCAGTTGCAACTTATTAATTTTTATTTTACTAAAAGTACATCGTTTTTATTATACTTTTTTACTAGAACCCGGTCAAAAATTGACCTGGATGATATGGTGATCTGGTCAAGACCTGGAACCCGAACTTGGACCGAGTCGGGTCTAAAAATTATACTTTTTCTTGGCAGAAATGAGAATCTTCCTTCCTCTTTTAACCTAACCAAATCCAAATGACATCTATCATCCATAAGCATGGCGTTTGCTTTGTTGAAGAACAACAAGGAGCCTTGACTTCTCCCCATGTATTTAACTAAACACCCTTTTTATCTTGTAAAATCAGCTTGGGACCCCATACGGATCCTCAGTTAGAAGCCAGGAGGTCAGCCAGCTGTGTTGGACGCAAGGTGGCGGTCAGGTGGCTTCAAACGCCTCGAAAAAAAGGGCACCGCGGAGCTCCCACATGCCTAGATGTCTAGTCAAATTGAGTATTAATGACAAGGTTCTGATTTCGCATTTAATTAAGGTAAAAAAGAGATCATACTTGATGGTCATCATCATTAACTGAATTTATGCAAATTGGGTAAGGTCACGAGCCCACAGATCTTATTATTTTTTATTTAATTTGTTTAGGTTATTATTATATAAATAATTAAATTAAAATTTTATAAAATATAAAAAATAAAACTAAAAATAATTCAAACTGATCAATTTTAATTCAGTTTGTTTTGGTGAAGTTCAATTCAATTATTTTGTATTAAAATTTAAAAATTATATATATATATATATATTTTAATAAACTTGGTTTTGATTTGTTTCAGTTTTTTTATTTGATTTAGTTTTTTTATTTTAAATTTATCAAACTAAAATCAAACTAAAACCTTTGCGTCATCATCCAATCATCATTACAGTATCAAGTATTCCTGACGTTTCCATGCTTTTGTCCTCGAGCTTGTGTGAAAGAAGTACGGCTTAACAAACAGGGAGGGCCATTCTTTTCTTTTTCCTCTTCAGAAGGTTTTTTCTGTTTTTTTCTTGTCAAAGTCCGTATAGCTGGTTTTACCCATTAAAAAAAGAAACAAAAAGTGCTCGGTATTTTCTTCTAGGATATGAAGAGAATTATTGTAGTTTCAAGCAGGGTAATAATAATGATTTTGTTCATTATTGCTTTTGACAATTATTTTGACATTCAGTGTAAAATTATTTTTCAAAGGAATTTAAATGTTATTTATGAATTAATCAGAATAATTTTATCTTTCAACTTTGAAAATACACAATAAAAATATTTGTTTACCCTTGAAATTTGAAAAAAAAAATCTTTTGTTAAGGGTTTTTTTCATCCGTTTCTTTTTGTTTGCATGGTAAAATAACACTTATATCCTTGGCTGTTCAGAGAAATAACCTTGCAGAGAAGGATTTATTTGTTTTTATATTTTTTTATAATAAAATTACATAGTTAACCCTTAATTTTTTTTATTTAAAAAATAAAATAACCATGGTTGACTTTTAAGTTCATAAGTGAAACAAAAATGTTATTTTTTATTTTTATACGAGCTTAAGGATTCATTTTCTATGGTTATGTGTAAGAGAATAAATTAATTTAAAGGTTTGAACTTGAGAGTTAATAAAGGAAATAAATATTGTTAACCATAAAACCTATGCTTTGAATTTAATTAAAACATATTGTATAACTTGATTTTTAGAACAATTTAGAGCATTATTGATATACAATGTAGTCTCTTAAAAAGAAAAACAAATATCTGGTACATTGTAAATTGTACTGATGAAAAAATAATATTGTTAATAAGTTTATATATATATATATATATATATATATATATATATATATTGTTCAGTTCGGTTTGGTTTTTATAAAAAAAAATAGCTAAACTGAAATTTTTTAAAAAAATCGAAATCAGTTTAAATCAACCAATTTTAATCTGGTTTTTTAAGATAAAAATTAATTCAAACTGATTTAACTCAATTTTAATTTAATCAATTTAATCAGTTTTTTTTTACAATTCAATTTTTACAATTAATTTTTTTATGATTTTTTTTATTTAATTAGTTTTTTTTATCTCTACTACTTTTAGCCTAAAAGAATACCTTTGGATTGGTCAAAATGACGGCCGTTAAATCTGATGCCACCGGAATGCAATATTCTTGTAGAATCATAGAATATTCCAGTATTTGACACGGTCTTTTATTGTGTAGTTTTCTACTAAATTAATGTTTCGTAGTTTGCTTACTGCTGATGACGCAAATGTGGAGTCTTTGTCCATTGTCTTCGTGCATCATAATAATTCAATCATTCTAATTCTTTGCAATGAAAAAAACGAAAACTATATTTTTAGCTCTTATATATCCCTCAATATTCCATTGAGCCTTGTAATATAAAGCTATATTTATGAAATCCAAGTTATTGATTTAATGAGTTAATTTATCAATTTAGAATAATATTATTTTAATTTTTAAAAAATAAAAATAAAAACAATGTTTTTTAAAAATTATAAAATTATAACTAAACTTATCTGGGTTTAAATGAATTAATTGAATTACAAGTTAACTTGTCGGGTTAATTAGATTTAATCAGGTTAATTATTATTTAACTTGATATAAAATTTAATCTACTACATGTTTTACATAGACAGACAACTAAATAAACTTACAGAGCTAGATTTAACATTGTTTATAACTTTCTAATTCCAACTATGGTGTTTCCAAAAAAATTTAATTTAGCTGGTGAACATTGAATACGTAACGGAGCAACTTTCACTTTTTCATGTTTTCTCTTATATTCTACTTTCAAACAACCCTACATTTTGATCATGTATAATAAAAATGCTTTGATGGCTATGAATATGAATCAATTTATTTTGGCATCCCAAATTTAATATATATTTTTTTTATTATTCTAAACCAACTTATATACATCTTAATTAATTTTAAAAGCTCAAAAATTAATGATAATATAAACGTCTTGTGACAATCCAAATTTAATATCTTGAATATGCTACTAGATGATATTAGAAAATTCTACCCTATAAAAATCTAAATGAAACATTGCAAAATCTACAGGGCGGGAAATATAATTATCCAGGAAAAAAATCATTCGAAAAATAATAATTCTTAACATGAGGGAGCCATATTTTCAACACATTAACGTGTTTATGTTAGCAAGATGGAAGAAATATAAAGATTTGAATATGTCCACCATAGCACGATTGTTGACTTGGGATTAAATTCATTATGGTAACATTAACAGTGTTATTGACATTTGCATTATTTGGTAGTATAATGGCTAGCTTCGTTAGCTGTATTCATAATTAATAAACCTAACTTGGAGTCAAATCGATGTAAGGCATTAACTCAAGACAAATAATTGTTTTTTAAAAAATTCATATGAAACTTGATTTAATTTTTTTAAAATTAAACTGGATTTTCAACAAGTTTATTTCAGGTTAATATTTTTAATACCTAACTCAGGTTATGAGATGGGTCAACTAAGACTTGACTTCTTTTGAGTCAAACCAGGTTTAATAATAATAGTTATATTTAGTCTTGTTATTTAAAAAAAATCATAAAATTATTAAATATTTAAATGATCTCTCAAAACCAAAAATAACCTTGCAGAGAGGGGTTTATTTGTCTTTGTATTCTTTGTGTACATGAAAATTACATAATTAACCTTTGACTTTTCAGATTTTAAGAATGAAAATCATGGTTGTTTTATAATAATGGTATGCCATCAGACTTTTTTTTTTTTTTTTATAATTCATCTTATTAAAATATTAATAAATCAATAAAATAAATTGATGCTTGTCCTTCGTGCTGTTCCAGAGGCATGTGATGACAATTACAATGGCCGAAAAAAAATTAATCATCGTCATATCTGATGCATAAGTATGTGATGCAACTGTTGGGGTGGTGCATTTGCCAAAGCAAGCGGCGGTTCGGTGACGATGAGCTTTTTTCTCCTGCCCTTCGTTTCTCTCTCTCGGGCCTTGGTTTTTGTGTCGGGCATTTAAAAATTTAGTTATGTCATCCCTTTTGTATTTTGTTTTAGATTTGATCCTCGTTCTTTTGATTTTTATTTGCTTTGATTTTTTTGTTTCTTGAAGTTTATTTTTTTTCAATTTCATCCCTCTCTACATTTAATTTAATTTGTTTTTTTGTATCCAGTGTGGTCCTCATTCTTTTGATTGCTATTTTTTTATCCTTTGCATTTTTTTTCTTTTGTTATTTTGTCCTTTAGAATTTTAATTCATTTTTTTTTCAAATTTTGGTCCTCATTTTTTTCATTACTCTTTTTCTATCCTTTTCTATATTTATTTATTGTCAATTTAATCCCTGGTTAGTTTCTTTCAATTATTTTTTATGCAAGATTTGGTCCTCGTTGTTTATTTTTAAAAAAATTATAATTGAGGATTTTGCTTTGTATTTATTTTTGCCTTTTACAAGGTTGTCTCATTTTCATGATCCAGTCCACCAATTTCAATGATTTACTTGGTTTGAGTTTGATATTTTTTTTAAATACTTTTTAGAATTGTTTTTTTATTTTTTTCATTTGACATTGATTTATTGGGCTATGAGCTTTGTGATTTGTTTAGTTTTTTTTTTGTAGGGTTATCCCCATCTCATATCTCGGGTCACAAGTTAGCTGGGTTAACATAGGTTTACTCGGTTTTTTAAATTGATTTTTTATTCGGTTTTATTTTTTACCATTAAATTATTAACCCTTGAGCGTTGTTATTTTTTCCACCTTCCTATACGTGTGGTTATCCCAGGTACGGGGTGGTCAAGCATCTTAGCTTCTCCTCCATGAACAAGCGGCACATCTAGCTCAATGGTGGCTAGAGTGATGCGTGTAGCCTCTTTTTTCTTCTTTTTTTTCTTCTCTCCTACTTAATTTTAGTGCTAGCCTTAAAAAAAAAAATTCAAATCATTCCTTAGGATTTGTTATACTTAAGATTTCATTCTTATTCTCTTCATTACAAATTTTAAAATTTAAAATAAGTTTTGGAAGTAAGGAGTTTTTCCAACTTCACTGTCGTTCTCTTTAATTTTTTTTATTAGGAATACTTTATTAAATTAAGATTTTTTTTTAATTTCACTCTCAATAGATATTTTTACCTATTAGATTGGTTCATATTCGTTTTATTACTATTTGTTTAGACGGTTTTTGCAATTGTTTTTTTTTTTTTGAAAATTTCATCATTCTTTTGTTTTTTTCTTGTTAAATCTAATCTTTTTTTATTATTGTATTTCTATGACCTTGCAAGATTTTTTTAGATTGATTTTTTTTTTCATCTTTCAACATCTAATTGGACGGGTGTTAAGCTTTTTAGTTGAGTCCGAATCTAGAATTTAACGGTTTACAGGTTCTAAAGATTGACTTCTATCTACGAACTTGACACGGACATGGGTTTCCATGGTTGCTTTTAAATTTTTTTTTCTATCCTTTACCATTATGTTATTTTTTATTCGCTTTTTATGAGATTTTTGTAGTCAATTTTAAAATAACATAAGTCGCCTTGCTTTTAGTTTTTTTTTTCTTTTGTTAAATTTGGATTTTGTAAAGGAAGATTGTTTTTGAATTGAATTGAATTAATTGATTTCATCATCTAACATTTAATTTTTTAGGTGTTGAGCTCCTAGGTTGAGCCCATGTCAAGAATTTAATGAATTATGGGTTTGAGAGTTTAACCCGGGTTTATAAGGTTTACATCGTTTTGATATTTTTTTTTCTCCAATGAAAAATATGATTGGCCATATATTGTTTTTTATTAAATTAAATTTATTGATTGCATCCCTGTCATTTAGTTTAAGGCAATACTTGAAGGAATTTTATTTTTTTATCTTCTTTTTGGAAATTAGTATTCTTTGTTTTTTTATTTTTTTTTCTATTGAGTTATCCTAGTATTATATCTTAAGTTATGGATTTAACAAGTTCACCAAGTTTGGCTCGACCCTTTTTTTCAATGCTTTTTAATATTTTTGGATCTCAAGTTAATGATCATAACCTTGGATTTATATATATGCGTCGTCTTAATATCTTTGTTGTGATAAAAAAAAAAAATAGGTCCGCAATGAATAAATTAATTTAAAGGTTTGAACTTGAGAGTTAATAAAGGAAATAAACATTGTTAACCATACAACATATGCTTTGAATTTAAAACATATTGTATAACCTATGATTTTTAGAACAATTTAGAGCATTATTGATGTGCAACGTAGTATCCTAAAAAGAAAAAAAAAATATGTGGTGCATTGTACTGATGAAAAAATAATATTGTTAATAAGTTAATTAATTTATTTCTTTATATATATATATATATATATATATATATATATATATATATATATTGTCCATGCTAAGAGTGTGGTTACGATGTTTTTTAAAGTATTTTTCACTCAGAAATGCATCAAATAATTTTTTTTATTTTTAAAAAATTATTTTTAACATCAGATTTGAAAATAGCAAAAACATATTAATTTGAAATTAAAAAAAATTCAATGTTTTTCAAAAACGCTTTTGAAAAGTAAAAACAAACGGATTAAAATTAAAAATTATTTTTAACATCAGCACATTAAAATAATTTGAAAAAAAAAATATTAATTTAAAATAAAAAATATATATAAAAATATAAATGTTTTGCTCGGTCAAAATGACGGCCGTTAAATCTGATGCCGCCGGACTGCAATGTTCTTGTAGAATCATAAAATATTCCAGTATATTTGACATGGTCTTTTATTGTGTAGTTTTCTACTAAATTAATGTTTCGTAGTTTGCTGACTGCTGATGACGCAAATGTGGAGCCTTTGTCCATTGTCTTCGTGCATCATAATAATTCAATCATTCTAATTTCTTTACAATGAAAAAAACAAAAACTATATTTTTAGCTCTTATATATTCCTCAATATTCCATTGAGCCTTGTAATATAAAACTATATTTATGAAATTCAAGTTATAGATTTAATGTGTTAACCTATTAATTCATAATATTATTATTTTAATTTTAAAAAAATAAAAATAAAAACAATGATATTTTAAAAAAATAAAATTACAACCAAACTTATATGGGTTTAAATGAATTAACCGAATTCCAAGTTAACTTGTTAGGTCAATTAGATTTAATCAAGTTAATTAAATTTAATACATGTTTTATATCAACGAGCAATCGAGCAATCAATAAAGCTAGATTTAACATTGTTTATAACTTTCTAATTCCAACCATAATGTTTCCAAAAAGTTTTAATTTGGCTCGTGAACATTGAATACCTAACGGATTGCTCATTCTCTTGTCTACCTCCTTCACTTTTTAATGTTTTCTCTTATTTTCTACTTTCAAACCATCATACATTTTGATCATGTCTAATAAAAATGCTTTGATGGCTATGAATATGGATCAATTTATTTTGGCCTCCCAAATTTGATATTTTTTTATTATTATTATTAATGTGAATGTATGGACTAATATGTACGCATCCCGATTAATCTTACAGACCATGAATTTAACGACCATGTAAGTCTCTAATAACTCTAAGGTTTGTAAGACTTAAACTGGTAATATTTAGAAAACAAATTTAGAACCTGACAAGTTGAACTACACTCTAATTTTAAATTTGATATCTTGAATATGCTATACACTATAAAAATCTAAATGAAACATTGCCAAATCTACAAGGCAGGAAATATAATTATCAAGGAAAAAAATGGAAAAAAAATCATTAGAAAAATAATAATTCTTAACATGAGGGAGCCATATTTTCAACACATTAACGTGTTGTTAATGTTAGCAAGATTGAAGAAATATAAAGATTTGAATATGTCCACCATAGCACGATTGTTGACTTGGGATTAAATTCATTATGGTAACATTAACAGTGTTATTGACATTTGCATTATTTGGTGGTATAATGGTTCGCTTCGCTAGCTGTATTCATAGATAATAAACCTAACTTGGAGTCAAATCGATGTAAGGCATTAACTCAAGTCAAATAATTATTTTTTTAAAAATTCATATCAAAATTGTTTTGATTCTTTTAAAATTTAATTTAATTTTGAATAAAATCATTTCAGGTTAATATTTTTAATATTCAACTCGGGTTAGAAGATGGGTCAGCCAAGACTCAACTTCATCAAAATTAGATCAGGTTTAATAATAATAGTTATATATATTTAGTCTTGTTATTTAAAAAAAATCATAAAATTATTAAATATCTAAATTTTCTCTTAAAACCAAAATCTTATATTCAAATTAAACTCAAGAAACATTATGCATATATTAAAAAAAAAAAAAACAGTTTTTCCTTGTAGAAATGGCAAATTTATAAAATGTTTTCAATTTTTTTTCACAGCAGCAATAGCAAATCTCTAAAAAACAATTAACACAAAATTGTTTAGGATTTTTTTTTTACACGACCGTTTTTCCCTTGTTCTTTTGTAATATTTTTTTAAGTGTTCTTTTTTATCTTACACTATTTTTCTGGAAAAAAAATAGTATTATTTATTCTTTATATATAGAATATTTATCACCCTAAATTTAGCCTATTTATACCATTATTTTTGTTCTTATCTTTCATTTTTTGTAATTTTCTTTTTTTCTTTACACTTTTTTTTGAATTATTAAACAAATACTAAAATGAAATAGCATTTCACTATAGCAATTGCAATATTATCTTCCTTTTCAACTATATTAAAAATTGAGATTCTGGAATAATGTTTCATTATAGCAAATGTTTTTTAAAAACATTTTAAGAACATATTACACTATAATTTCAAATATTTTTAAAAAATATATTATACCACAATTTCAAACACAAATATAATGGGAAGCAGCGCAGAAGGACATCTATCTAAACCTAATCCAACCTACCTCCAAATTAAACATTGTACTATCATTTTTATGAGGAAGCATGAAATGGCTTTCGATTCAAAAATGGGCCAAGCTATGAAGAACAAAAGCTTGGAAGATTTCCCACTATGCCATGAACATTCCTAAAACAAAACGCTGTGGACCAGGCCCAAAGGGAAGAAAAAAAATTAATGCTAAATGCCAACCATCAAAGGCAGTTTTCCAACACAAAGATGCATGAAAATAACACTAAGATATTGTGGACATCATTCCATTGTCAGCTTGGGTCATTACTAGATATTTTGGCGCGTATTATATCGTGAGAGATCACAAAAACAAAATCTCGCAAATGTTTTTAAAAAAGTTTTAAAATTATGAAATTCTAAGTTATTGAGTAGATGGGAAAAACTTGATGGATTTATAAAAATTCAAAAAAGAATGAGATTTGAGGGAACATCAAGTCAAAGCTTGTTGAGATTTTTTTCTCTAAATAATATAATTATTATTTTGAATTAAGAGATTGAGCATCACTTTATAATTTACAAGACAAACATACCTTTCAAGGTGAAGGAAAGAGAAAAAAAAGAGGAAAAAATTATCGTAGGAGTTCTTTTATGTCATTAAGGTTGACACACGCTAGCCCACCATGTAGAGGGTGGCACGATATTTTAGAATCCATTTCGAAAGACCACCAACAGTTACCAGGAGGCACTATATGTGCTTTTCAAAGGGCGTGAGTGTCGTCTACTTACTATTAATGTTTTGTGCATGCAGCAATGGGGTTTTTTTTTTATTAATTAGAAAGATCAAAACACCTTTGATCCCAATTGATAATTGCAAGAAAACCGAGGTTAAAAAACCAAAAAATTCCCCTTAGACAAAAAAAAAAAAAAAACCCTAAGAGCTATACAATAATTAAATTGTACAGGAAAATGTGAAATTTTGAAAACACCCCTCAGACATTATCTGTCAAGGGCATGGGTGTAACTACACTGTGCAATAAATGTAAAAATATTATTTTACTTGTGATTGTGTGTTCAATTTTTTGGGTTTTGGATAGCAAAATCAGTATTTTATTGTGGATTGCATTTTTCACAGTCCATAGTAAAATATTGAGCATATTTAGCTTTATGTGTTAGATTTTTTTCCTTGCTACGTCGCGAAGCAGGTCAATTGTTTTCTAATATAAAAAAATGTATTCAAATGGTGATAATTGAGTAAACATGGATTAACTTGACTGACCTGTGATCCAGAATAATCTCAGAGGAAGGAAAGAAAAAACAATTGAACAATATTTTTAACTATCAAAAAATAAAAATGAAAACAAATAGTAATAAAAAAAATAAGAATCAAGTCTCGTTTAAAAACTAATGAAAGAAAATAATGAGAGACTTAATCGAAAAATATATTAAAAAACAAAAAAAGGATAAGAAAAGAGAGAAATTAAAATAATGAGAACTAAAATTGGATAATAAAATAAATACCGAGGGACAAAATTAAAAGAAAAAACAAATTAAGAAAAGGATTAAAACAATAGAACAATTAAAAAATGACACTAAATATTTTTTAAAAAAGAAATAAAATGTCGAGGGATAAAATTAAAAGAAAACAAAATTCAAGAAAAGGATAAAAATACAACAATCAAGAGAATGAGTATTATATTTAATATAAAAAAAACAAAACAAAATCAAATGAAACTGAATGAAACTGAAGAAAAAAAATCAAAATCAGAATACAAAATAAAAAAAGACTAATCAAAATAAAAGGGATCAAATTGAATTTTTGCTCCATTATTTTTTATTAGAATAATATCATTTTTACTTTTTAGCTGAATAAGAACATCAAGCAATCAGCTATGGGAAAATCATGTCAATACCTGTTGATTTTGTTTTTTGCCATTATCTTTTTTTATCAAAATAAAGTCATTTTACTTCCTGCATAGTAAAAAATTCAATTAACCCCAGTAACCTCGGTTATTCGACCCACCCCGTAACCTAGGACATGACAAGGGTCGACTTCTTGGTTGAGATTTAAAAGCATGATAAAAAAAAACACCACATATGATATAGAAATTCAATGAAAGTAAACAATGAAGGATGAAATTGCCAAAAAAAAACAATTAATCAAGAATATAACTCAAAATAAAAAGAATTGCAATCATAAAAATGAGTATCAAATTCAACAACAAAAAATTTAAAATCAAAATGATTAGGGATTAAATCAAAAAATAAAATCAAATCAGAAAAAGATTAAAAGCAAAATAAATAGAAATTAAAAGAATAAAATCAAATTTGATGAACAAAACATAAAAAAATCAAATGTCAGAGAATAAAATTAAAAAAACAAATAAATCAAATTCAATATAATTAAAAGATGAAGAACCACTTTGTAATTTTGCAAGGTTGATACATCTTTTGAGGTGGAGGAAAAAGAAACGATGGATGGAAATATTATCATCGGAGCTCTTACATGTAATGGATATCAACACAAGTTAGCTCAACGTGTAGAAGGTAGTGCTACTTTGAATATCGCTCTGCAAGGCTACCAATAGCTATGGGGAAAAGTTGCACGCGCCACCCAAAGATCACGAGTGCCTCCCACTTATATGTGCCAACATTTTTTTTAATTGTAAAAAAATTAGAACACCTTTAACCCCACAAGATAATTGTAAGAAAGCCAAGGTTAAAAAACCAAAAACACCCCTTCATCTTAGGCGGAAAAAAAAAAGATCTCAAAAGCTATTCAGTAATTACATTGTATTAAAATATAAAAATCCAAAAATACTCCTTAGATATTAGTTGTGTTGATTTTATTTTCTAAGGCATGGGTGCAATTATATTATACAATATATCATTTACAATCTACAGTAATACATTAATGCTATAATAATGTATAATAGAATCCACGTGGTATAAAATTATAGCATGTTTCTAACCAAAATCACTAGAGCCTATGCATATTACAGGAATTAAATATTAATCCAATGATAAATATATGAGATGTATATATTACATTGAACAAAAAAAAAAATTCTTCACATGAACTATATTGCGATTTTAAGATTTTATTATAGTTCATATGGATCGATATTGTCGATTGATGCCAATTTGTTGAGCTGTTAATAAATTTATTTATTTTTGGAATAAATAATTCAACATTAGAGAATTAGTCTATTGGTCAAGAAAGTATTATTTTCTAAACTACTACAGTTTAAATTTCAGATCTAACTTACCTTTGAGAGTGAATTAAGCATATAATATTTAGCCACATATTCTAAGTCATATCAAACAATATCCATTATCATAAAATTATATATCCCAATTTATATTTATGTTTCAAAATCGTTTTTAAAAAAATTTAAAATTTTTTAATTTTTTTTTACTTCAAATTAATATATTTTAGTGTTTTTAGATCGTTTTAATGCACTGATGTCAAAAATAATTTTTAAAAAATAAAAAAATATATTATTTTGATATATGTTTTAGTAAAAAACATTTTAAAAAATAACTACAACCACACTTCTTGAACTACTTTATCTTATAATATTTATTTGCATCCACAAAATATTCTAAGTCAAATTATAATCAAAAGTTCTTTAATTTTCTCGTAGATTATTAATTTTTTCCCAAAAGTCATCATCATTCGCTTCAGCCATGATCATAAAGAAGAAAAGGCACTTGTTCATTTACAAGGTTTTGAAACCTCCTTTGTGATTGCCTGATTGGGATTGAATCTAACATCACTAGCAAATCACAAAGTTTTTTTGTACTTTTTTTTCTTTCATGATTTCTACATAGCACTAAACTGATGTGAAATGCAACTACAAAATTGCTTCATCAACTAAGTTATCAGATATATAAAAATTTATGTGTTGAGAAACTGGAATTGTGTTTATTAAAAATTATATTTTTATGTACTAAAATTAAAAATAATTTTTTTAAATAAAAAAATATTATTTTAATATATTTTTAAAAATTAAAAAACAATAATTATAGTACTAATCAGTACCCTAGAAATTCAACAAGATACCGCATTAGCAATTCTCAGCCTCTTTCCCGTCAAAATCAAACTGAAAATTTCAGCCGAAGAAGGAGCTGAGAAGTCAATTTCTTATCATCACTTTAAGTTTATATATATATATATGAAAGGTTGATACTTCATCGTAAAAAGGAGCCCACGTTTGATAGTTTGGAAGATTCTAGAAGTACTTCTAGAAGCTGTGGTGGTGATTCCACAATGATAATGGGATTTGACTCATCTACCCTCTTTGCTGTGAGTCTGAGGACTGCAAAAAGGTCATATATTGTGAGGATCCGCACCCGCACTTTGGACTCCCATGAATTTAGTGCAGGCTGGGTTTTAATTTCGAACTTTTTTTTTATTCAAATGTTGTAGTTTTCATTTTTTTTATTATATAATAACACAAGTTTAAATTCTTTTTGCTATATTAAATATATAATACTAACTCTAGTTTGATTCAATTCAAGAAGACAAGCACACTTGGTCACATGTTATCTTGAATGCTTTCTGTAAAATGATGCAACTTTAAAGGTCTAGTTTAATTAATCAGATTCTAGATTTGTTTTATAGAGATTATTGGTTCAAATCTCACAAATTTTAAAGCCACTAGAAAATTATATGGTCGTTAATTTCAAAACATGTGAGATTAGTTAGGATATACGCAAACTGACTCGGATATCTATATTAATAAAAAAAAAAATCAATGCCTTTCATTTCTTTTCATCCTTTTCTTCTTCTTTTTTTTCTTTTCTTTTTATGTGTTTTTTTTTTATTGTCTCAAAACCAAAAAAAAAAAAAAGGATAAATATAAATAAAACAAAAGGATGTTTGATTGAATTGAAGATTAATGATAAAAATATAAAATAAATTCAGAATAATTTTAAAGTGATTTTTTATATTTTAAAATAAAAAATATAAAGAAACACGTCTCTTCTATCCTCCATGTTTTTGTTTCTTATGCTGTGAAATATTGACCCATGTTACCTACATGTTGAGTTTCAAACCACTAAAAGCAACAAGATATGATTTGTGTATGGTATAGACCAAATAGACAAATATGTGACCAATTTTTATTTTTTTTATCAATAAACCAATTCAATTTAAAATTTAAATTGTTAAGTGAAATTTTAAAATATTATTTATATTATTTCCTAACAATTTTTATCAAGTGAAAGCCTTTGAATTTGAAATTTGCATAAAACCATATTATTTTATATTTAATTTTTTAAAAATAAATAAAAATAATAAAATTTAACAATCATCAAAACTCTGATATCATTTTAAAAAACCAATACTAACAACATCCGTTTTACCACACTAGCTAGCTTGTTTGGCAATGTGGTTCCAGTTGTTTTTTAAATAACTTTTTATACTAAAATGCATGCTAATGATTTTTTTTTATTTTTTAAAAATTATTTTTGATATTGTCATATCAAAATAATTTAAAAACATTAAAAATATATTAATTTAAAATTAAAAAAAATTAAAACACAAAAACAAACAGTAAACCTTTTAAAATTGTCTATGGACGTAAGCCCTCCACATTACTTGCCTATGTTCATGGCACTGCGTGTGGATTCTGTTGACAAGCTTTTACTCGGAAGGAATGTGGTGATTAGGGATGTCAGAGATAACTTGATTGTGCAGGAGAGGATGATGAAATATTATGATGAGAAGCACACATAGAGGGATTTCTAAGTGGATGAATTTGTTTAACCTAAAACTACGCCCATGTCGCTAGCTTTCCATGGACACCAGAAAAACCTCAAGCTCCGTCCCAAATTGTTTTTCCCCATTGAAAATCCTTTCCAAAGATTGGCACAGTTGCATATAAATTCGAGTCACCCCCAGAATCCAAATTACATCTGGTTTTCCATGTTTCTGTCCTAAGAAAAAGAATTGGAAATCGAGAGGAAATCTCACCTCCTCTGCCTGAATCGCCAGCTACATCCGCACCTCGCTCTATCCCTCGAGCCATTCTGGAAACTAGCAAGAAAGGGGGAGAAATGGAGGTTCTTTGTTTATTGGCAAAATCTCTCCCCTGCCGAGCCCGCATGGGAAAGTTGCTGAATTGAAGACACGATTTTTCCTTGATCTCTGGGAACTTAAGACTTCAAGCTTGTTAGGCTGCATTGTTTTTTGAAGAAATTATTGTTAATATGATCTAAAATGTTTGCAGATTAATAGGTCTACATGTACACAAATGGAAATAAACTTATTTAAACTGTTTTACATGTAGTAGAGCATGATAAAAATAATATATAGTATATAAAATAGCATTGTATTATTGGATGTTTTCTCAGATGGGCGCATGGAAGAGCCTGTGGGTCTGAAAACTCATTCTTTCTGCAGAGGTGAGAATTGTACTGTTTGATTTTTGCTGCTCAACATCCTGCCCCTTTATCCGTTTCTGGTGGAACTCCATGATCTTCCTTTACTGCCATGATATTTAATTGACAAATAATGGGTTATTATTTAAGAGCTCTGGTAGGGTTTTGACTGTTAAACTGTTGTTTTACAATAAATTTGAAGTTTGGAGGCCTAAACTCTTCTGCTTTCTCACATAGCTCTAATTAAACGATAAAAAAAATACTTTATTAAAATTCAATGATTTAACCGATCCAAAAACAACCCAACTAATCAGTAAAATAAATTTATAAATAATATTGACTTTAAAAAACTTTGAACTTGACTTCTTATCTAGTGAAAAATTTACCCCTACATAATATCAACCATCCAGGAACCCGGACTACTATTGAAAAAGTTTGAGAATGAAATTGCGAGGAAAAAAGAGAGAAAATTACGAGAGAAAAAAAAGAGAAAATGGACAAAAAAGGAGACTAAATTTAATAATAATGATAATAATAATCACTGTTCATACAATGTTTAGTACAGAAGGTAAAATTCCCAGTATTTGATTAATTAGCGCTCCTATTTAACATGGAGCCATTGAAGTAGAGTCTAAGGTGGAGGATTTAGAGCTGATCATATGTAAATACATCAGTATTTTTTGGTGTAATATTTGCCACTCAAACCAGAGATCAAACTTTGTCCAAATCACAATAGCCCCTTGATAGGGGATAAGAAACTAGAATAAATTTCCAGTTTCATCTAATTTAAGGTTAATTCATATTCTCTAATCCTTCGTGTGCAGATCTATATAACGCGACCCATGTAAAAGAGGCATTGTTTCAATATACCTAAGCTAGGGTTAACTGTAAAATCAGAAAGTAGCTCTTTGCCTCATCCATTTTGTAGCTGACCACTTCACCCCTGACAGAACCTCGCATCCTCCATGTATGCTGCTAGGATCCGACTGGCCATCCAGTCCCTGAATGAAGTAACAACAAGAAGCTAGCATCAGACAGGCTCACGTATCTATCAAAACATCAGCTAAGCTTCAACTGCAGCATTTAAGGCCAACAATCTAATTATTTCTATTCGAAGTAAAATTCAACTTTTGCCCTGGAATTTGAGAGCCTCAATGAAAGAGAAACCTCCATGGGGTACCTTTATAACAATCATGTTTATTTAATGAATTACTCAAAGATACGCACAGCCAATAAACCCTCCCAAAACCAATACCTGTCTTCCTCTTAAAGAGAAAGATTAACTAAATATGTTCCAGGAATTGCAGGGCAGAAAGGATTTTTAGGCTTTCAGAATGGATCATTTAAGCATTTCTGGGATTTCGGTCCAGCCTGTATGTCTTCAATGAGACCCTTCATAGCATGGAGAGGCTAAATTTTTATAGGAGCAATGGGAGACACGCAACAAGAGAATGCTAAGCAGGACTTCCAATCACTACTAGCACATCTTAGGTCGCATGCGCTATTGGGTTAAGAAAATGGGGGTGAATTATTACAAGAGAAATTTTTATGGATGTAAAAGTTGGTTTTTAAGGATGCTTATTCATACATTGAAGTGTTGTAAGTGTTAATGTAAAGAGAGAATATAATTAAATTATTAATAATGATTGGTGAGAGATGATTAAAAATTATTTAGTGTGTATTTTGAGGGGATGAAATGGAGAGGCCCAAAACAAAAACAGGTAAAACTTACCCTCCAAAAACACTAATTCTGGGATAGTTAGTTCAACAACCCCCGGCCGAACAATTAACCCCTCTTCAAAAAATAAGTATCCCATTACCATTGAACAAAAACCTAACCTAAGTAGAATTTCAAACCATTCAGAAGATCTAAATCCTCTTAATGAACAAAAAAAAAATGACAAACGAAGCAAAAACATGCCACTCAAGACACTTTTTAC
Source organism: Populus davidiana (assembly GCA_030145905.1). Lineage (NCBI taxonomy): Eukaryota > Viridiplantae > Streptophyta > Magnoliopsida > Malpighiales > Salicaceae > Populus > Populus davidiana. The sequence goes on from CM057790.1 coordinate 21,182,027, forward strand.
ACTTCCAAACATCGTCAATTTATTACTCCTGAAAACCTTATTTTCCACACACAAACTCAGTGGAGAGGTTTCATATAAAATTCTGCAAGTACGGAATTTTAACAAGTAGGGTTTGGAAACAGACCATGCTCCAGAAAAGAACTGCATTTCCTTTGATTGGTTTTACACATAAACCATCCACAACTTTTCCGCCACAGCTGCATTTACTTGAACCAGCCTGCAATCACTCATAGGTGCAACCACCCATGCAATGCTAAGTTTTAACTCATGACCATTACAGATAAAGAATGGGTACAAAATGGAATTTATAACAATAAAGCAATTAAACATGGTAACTGTCATGTCAAGATATAATTTTAAACATGTGATTTGCAGTTAGAAGACAGGTAATCAACCGATCACAATATAAACAGCAATTTTGTTAGTTTTCACAGTATAAACAGCAGTGCCTGTTAGGATGATATAGCAAAAAGTTAACTGTTGAATAAAGTAGTATATCTTGACAAGTTCTTCAATTTGCAGGCCACCTAATGGCGGTCTAAACACAATGGATGCACATGGAATGGTCCAAAAATCTCAGTAGTTTTAGCGTTTATTCTGGAGAGAGATTGAGACACTCCCAAATATACTATGTTTGCTCACAAGCATCCTAGCCATAGCCAATGGGAACTGAGGCACTGCACTTTGTGCATTCTAAAGACGATGAATCCCAATGAGTTAAATACTACCAGGGGAGGGGGGGAGTGACCCAAGACCCAATAACAAACTGCAACCAGTCAAGGCAACAGATGGAAATCTTTATACTAAAAAGAAAAATACCCTTGTTTATTCCACACAAACTCATTGACTCTTAGAGCAAATAAGCCATGTACCACCAAGTTTCATCCTACTTAGATATCCCCCATCATAGAAAAACTTATCATCAAAACAAAATCAATCAAGGGCACCCAGATCTTGCAAAAATCATTTAAAGACATTCCTTGTATGCTACTAAAGTAGAGCAGCCGAAGGAAATCTAATAGATCATCAAGCTCCATGTTCTTTCTATCAAATTATCTCAAAAACAGTGTTTATTGCAATTGTTAAATGGATTAGTGTGTTATTAAACTGCATTCAATTGATCAATTCATCCCTTGCTTGCAATAATGACTAACTTGCAAAATTAAAAAACATGTGCTAACGTGCAAAGATATAGATTGCAAGTAATACAGAGGATTGTCCATATGATGTAAGCATGTAATGTCAGAAGTTTTAAATTCCATGGTCCAAAAATATGCCCATATACAATAAGTTCATTTTTTTAAACCGAAACAGGAGTACCATAAATCTGAGATGATAGAATGAAAATAAAGCATCAGACTTAACAGTAGTTACCATTGGGAAATATGTTTCTCCCCCCTCAACATTGTCACTTAAGTACATCAGCATTGTTGCTACTCGTTGACCACCACGCTTCAAGTTAAACTATCAACAATGTTGAGAGAGAGTGATTTTCATACTATGAGACAACTTAATTAAGGAAAACTGAAACAGTAACAGTACATGTAACGAGAGATATATTGACACTATAAAAGATAAGATTAAACGGCTTACTGTATCAGAAAAGTAGTCATGATGGGGCTTGTAATACTGATTCTTTTCATACCTGTGCTGCAGCAAATGTTAGCCTTGATACTAAGAAACCTTAGTCTAACAATTTTGTTACCAAGTCTTGCTAGTAAATAAGTTAGATCTGCACCTTAAAACTTGGATGAGCTCCCCATTTTCAACGGGCACTTGAGAATAGACTGAAATCCTTTTTTCAATTGCCTGGTGACTCGAGACAAAATAAAAGTTGGATTATGCATGCCAAGTTAACAAGCATTGGTAAGTATTCCAGCTATATAACTAGCAATATGCTCGTGTTTTCATTTTTATTATTGAATAAGAAATCAATCCAATGTTATTAAAAATAAAGTTATGCAAAAAAACATTAAGTGGCTTCTTATTTTCAGACAAGGTACAAGCTGATCCATGCACAAGAAGCCACAAAATGACAAGTATGGCATGCAAGCAATGGTGAAGGAATTAGAAAGTATGTTGAAGCTTCTAGAGCATCTCAGAGAAGAATGAAGAAGATGAGAAGCAAGTTCGACAAAAAACTAACCTGTACCACTTGATACGTTTTCTCTTCAGAGCTCAGAAACATTCCAGAACTTGTCCTTACCTTGCTCTCTATTCCCTGAAAATAGAGAGGCAACATGTTGAAATTGTCATTTGAAGCTAAATCAGTTGAAATAAACAAGTCAAACAAATTTGTAAAGAAAAAAGGGTGGTTCAATGGGATACTGAATTTATAATTAAAGCCCACATTAATATCAAATTTAGAAAATTGGGTAAACCTCAATAAGTCTACATAGGGTTTCTCAATTGAGTCCCCAAACAACAGATTGGGTCCCAAAGATAGAAATTCTCAATTGAGTTTCCCATCCATATCCATTTATAAATTGAAGTCCATCCAAATTGTACAATTTTTTCATCATAGGCGACCCAGTTTTGTAAGAAACCTTACTTTTTCTGTAAACCTCATGAAGAGTTTAAAGGGAAAACTCATTTTCTGCAGGCTTACTAAATCAGTGCGTAAAACAACAAAGTTGAAGAGCTTGCAACCGAAGAAAGCAGAAATTCATGCAGCAACTCAAAAAAAAAAGAAAAAACAAAAGAAACATACGGTGGATAAGTTGCAAAGAAAAATATTTGCTTCTATAGATACTAAAAAGAGAGCTTTTCTATAACTTCATAATGGAAATGAAGGCAAAAAGAATACGCCTTTATTTTAGGTGAAGAAATCTGACATGTCAAAGTTTATAGAAAATATAAGCAATGAGAAGAAATGATAAACCATTACATGGTCAGTTAAAAAAGAGAGGTATACCTTCCCTGTTTTTACATCCACCACAGTAGAAATTCGAAGCCGAGGTTTAGCTAGGGCTCTAAGATAGTCACATTCCTGCAATGGCAGTACTATTATCAAGGGCAAATGCATTGTGCAATTTTTAGACTATTTGAAACCCCTTCCACCCCTTTTTACATAAAGAAAAAAAAAAGAGCAATTTGTAGCTGTAAATAATAGACAGTTGTGGGAACAGATAAAAATGTTGTGATGGCACAATTATAGCTCTACTAGTTTTCTCATGGAAAAACAAAGGTTATTTTCAGAAGGCAAAGAAGACAATAGTGACAATTACAAAATATCTGAGGACTCTTCTTCAAAAAGGTGTAAAAAAAAAAAGAAAAGGTTTGGGCCCATTGATAGCTGGGTAAAGAACTGCCAGTATATGGTAAAAAATAACAAAGAAAAAACAGCTGCCAAATTACCTGAATGGAAAGTTTTATTGAGTATCTATTGCCATGACAATTAACAACTATGCAAAAAAAATTACTCTGCCTCCTCATACTTAATATAAACTACAAGGTTATACTCCCCTTTCATATCATAATTATGTTCCTGAACCACTATGCGAAGCATTCTGTATCCTCCTCAAGGGTTATTAGTGTATAATAAACAAGATCCTACTTGAAGGCAAACTTGAAATCCCCTACAACAAGCCACCTCCCGTCACCAAAAGGAAAGGCTAGCATGTTCTTTCATGCAATCACAAAAATGCAACCGCTATATGACACTAATTGAGAAAAATCAATAAAAATAGTTTATAGTAGGAGAAAATACATGGAAAGTCAATGGCCAACAGCCAGTGCACACTTTAGCCCACTGCCTGAACATTCATTGGTAACCTATCTTTTCATGTCTCTTTTTAAAAAAATATATTAAGCCTTATGCTACTAACATAAACAGATAATTCATGATCTATTATCTCTAAATATTTGATAATGTCATATCCAGTATACACATTAGTCAGACTAATAGTAACTTCAATTTTATTGGAACTTAACCCCATAAACTCAACTCCTTGTTGAATGAATTCAATTCAGAATATCAAACAGCATCATAATAATCAAGAAAAGTTCAATACAAACATGAGTTAGGATATAGGTGTACCTCCGAGCTCAAAAAATCATGGAGTACAATAATTCGTGGTGACCAGCTGATAATTTCAGGTTTGACCTACATCAATAGAAACAGAGAAAATTTAAACTTGCCCACTCGTCGCATAAATTTCAAAAGAAAAAACAACCTAAAACAAAAAATAAGTTTCATATTCATAGAAAAAAAATTCAATTGTTATGTTACTTATCAAAAGAAAAACTGTCACATATATGCTGACAGTAGACGCATTTCAAACAGAAAAGCACTGACAAGTTAAACTGATATGAGAAAAGAAATAAAACACAATTATAGTAGCTTTCCTTAATTGGAATAGAAAGTGCTTGTGGCATGTCAGACAGCGAAAGAGAGTAATAGACCATTAAAATAGCAGTTTGTCACAATAAGCAATCCAATTCAATTTGAAAGCAAATGAAAAAAAGATTTTGTTTAAAGAAAAGGAAAATAAACAACAAAAAAAGTATAGCCTGTCTCTCTCCAACCTTTTGTAGCACATCAGCAAAAATGATGTCCCAAGCAATCTCATGAAAGTTGAAACAGTACAAAGCACAATCCAATATATGTCAGCCATCCTTACGAGTATCGAAGTGCACCATGCAATGTTATATGACACTCAATGGTGAAACTTAAGATTTGACCCTATGGTAATCTGTAATAAAAACCTCTTATTGCTATAGCAATATAAATTGTATAAAAGTGAATGCATGAAAATTTTTCCATGTAAAATATAAGTGGGCCATCTAAGAGGTCATCATCATGAGTTTGCCATGCTACCAAGTGCATTCAATTTTATTGGATGCCACCCTACAAGACGCTAGCTACCATGTTTCCAATTACTATACTTAGTAGTTTTTTTTTTCTTTTACTTTTTCATGTTTATATTTTCTTTCTTTTTCTCCATCTCACTAAGAGATGTAAAAAAGTTTAAGGCAATCATGGAGACCAGATAGCAAACATACATATCCAATTCGTAAAACTGCTGCTTCTGTGTCATTATCCCAATGAGAAATCCCTGAAAATAAAAATAAAAGCACATGATTTAGATGTTTATCAAACAAAATTGGATTAAGAACATGAGGTTTATAATCATGAAGACCTATACAGCCTCTACATACTGAAATAAAGCAGGACCTAGTAATGCAAACTACCAGTGCGGAGTAACTATCTATATTCTAGATGATAGTGAACATGTATACAGGAACCATACCAACCTCTCGGCAACTGAAGATAGGCATCACTTTGAAGTTTTTGCACTCTTTTAAATGATGGAAACTCGGTGCCTATATACAGTGGTTCAAAAGAAAATACACCACAATATTAGACTAGTTCTTAAACAATAGTCATGTATAAAGGGAACAAGAAACCCAACTTCAAGACCTGCCAAGATATTTCCCCACAACCACTAATTTGTAATACCACTGTCACTGTTTAATTTTTTCGATGCAAAAATTCAAAATTATAAAACATGACGGAAATAATGATGTTATAGAACACGTAGATTAGGCGCCCATGAAGAAACCTTAGATTGAGTCTAAAACTCAAATCAAATGCCCCCTGAACTGCTTTCAAAGAGCTCCAGCATCAACAGTATGGTGCTTTGTCATGTTCTTATCCTGCATAACCATAAAGAATTCCGGCAACACTCCCGGATTTCAATGGTAGTTAGGGATGGCAATGGATACCCATGAATTAGGTTTTGTATTGTCCACACCCAAACCTGAAATAACTATCCAAATCCGACTTGAACCCGAACAAGTATGGATTTTTGACAACCAAACCCAACCTGATCGGAATTCAAGTACTAATTGGATACCCATAACTGAACCCGACCTGAACTCAAATGCTATAATTTAAAACTATTTAGTCCATCTGTATTCTCTCCCCCTTCTCTGTGCGCACCGGTAATTCCTTCATGGTTCAAACTCCTTTCGACTGCTAACTCTTAGCAATATCCTTTCTATAATTAGTATGGTATACATGTATTTTTTTCAAACTACAAGGTTATTTGTTTATTTTGGGGCGGGTTTCGGGTCAGGCATACCAGCATCCATACCCAACTCGAAACCCAACTTTTAGCCTTCAGGTTTTATCCGAACCCAATCAGGTCTATAAAATTAATACCCATTCGGCAATTTGGGGCGGTATCCATCGGGTTCACGTGAAATGGCCATCCTTGATGGTATTCAATAGCTCAAATTCAAGTCAAAGGACAACACTCACTGACACAATATAAAAAAACCTGGTAAGAATTAAATAGCAACTCCTTCCTTCCCACATTATCAATTAGGTTAAAACACACTGTTTCTTCTGAGCTAATTACCAGTAAGGTTAGATACTCGTAGTGCTCAGCCATACTAAAAGCAATCAAGAAATTATAACACAAACGTGATGATGATATGCTCCATTGACATTTAAAAAACAAAATATAAGGAAATAAGAAAATTACCATACGAGTCTTCCAGCTTTAGTATAAATGCTAATTGAAAGAAAGCACCTGCAAATCCCCAACCAAGATCTCCAACTTTCTCAGACTATTTATTATACAGATAATTGATGAAAAAAGAAAAATCTATCAAATCTTTCAAAAATAGTAGAGATCGTAGATTAGATAGATAAAATAATACCTACGATCATTCCAGCGGTGACAAAAGCTAGGAGTCCGAATACGATTTTCATGGCAGAGGCCATTGCCTCTCGTCTTCCCTCCGCAACGATCGCAGACAGAGAAAGAAGCAAGTGAGAGTTAGCTTCTCCTCTGGTCTCCTTCGATTGCCGGTCCTGTGGCTGACTTTTGAGAACACAAATAGCAGCAGCTCTTCTTTTCCATTTTCTTTATTATTATGTAAAATTAAATTAAATTAATTAAAAAATTGAAAGTAACTTTTTAACTAGAAATCCGGGTGAGCGGATTTTGCCCACCTGTGGGCTGTTCAGTAACTTTAGTCTACAGTACGAGGTAAACCCCACGTACAAGCCGCCATTTAAAATGTTGTTTTAAACCTTGTTATATAAAAATTTAAAATGATTTTTTTAGTTTTTTTATTGTTTAGATATCAAAAATATTTTTTTAATATATTTTTAAATAAAATATTTAAAAAACAATTATTACCATATTCTCAAATATCTTTTTATTTTATATTTGTTTTCGTAGTTTAATCATGTCTTTAAGAGAATGAAATTTTTTTTCTTCAAATCTAATTTTTTTTAGTTTTTTAATTTTATTTTGATAATATTAAAAATAAATTTTAAAGAATAAAATAATATTATTTTGATGTATTTTAAAAAAAATACTTTTGAGAACAACTTTTACCACAATTTCAAACACGATATATCTTTTTTTTTATCATTACTTATTTTAAAAATAAAAAATAAAATTCATAATTCATAACATATACGAGGAGTTAGGAGAATGGTTAAGTCAATAAAAAACACTTTTAAAAATAAGTTTTACCATAATCTCAAATACGTTTTATCTTAATTTTTTCTTTTATTATACATTTTTAAAAAAACTCATAATACATAACATGTAAGGGAATTAGGAGGATGATTACAATAAAAAAACACTTTCAAAAAAAACTTTTATCACAATTTTAAACATCTTTTATCTTATTTTTTTTCTTTTATAATTACTTGTTTTTAAAAATAACAAAATAAACCTCATAATAGTGGATGGTTAAATCAATAAATTAGATACAACCAAAGATTTATAAACCAATTGTTAAAGTAAAATAGCATCTTTTAATTATTGAATAGCTAAAATCAATTTCATTCGATCAATTGGATAAATATAGAATGTTAGTTATAAAAACTAAATTCAATTAATATAAGGTTTTAGTTAATATTAATTTTTTTAAAAAGATATTTGAAACATGCGATAAAATGTAGTTGAAAATTAAAATATCATGTTTTTTATTCTATCTGAAAAGAATATGATGTGTCGGATTAATAAATGAATGCCTCTCAAGACTCCCGATTTTGTTTGTTTTTATGTTTTAAAATTGTTTTTGAAAAAAAATTAATTTTTGTTTTATTTTGTTGCTTTAAATTAATATTTTTTGGTGTTTTCAGATAATTTTGATGTGCTGATTTCAAAAATATTTTTTTTAAAATAAAAATATATATTATTTTGATGCATTTCTATGTAAAATACACTTTAAAAAGGAACTGTAATCAGTAATCACGCTTTCAAATACCCTGGTCGAGGATAAGTGAGATTTGTAGTGATGAGATTAGCAATTGTAGTTGTTTGAGGTTTTTTTTATATAAAAAATTGATAATTATTTATTTGAAAGTAAAAGAATTGAGTTGTTTTAGTATTTTTAATTGATTTTTTTTATACTTATTTCAAATCATTATAAAAATATATATTTTTAGGTCATATCTTGGAGAAGGAATAAATACCTAATGTACCTTGTTTATATATCTTGTATACTTATTAATTATCCTTGAATATTGCATTTTAACTAATTTTTTATTATTATTTCTTATTAGTTATAGTTGATAACATGTGTTATGTTTGGAATTAATTTTTTAAATATGAAAAACATTTAATAGAAAAATTAATTAACTCAAAATCTAATATATATTAAATGATATTTTTTTAGTATTAATATGACAATATATTGAATAATATTTTAAAAAATATATATTAAAACGATGATATATTAGATCAACTCAAATTAATTTGTCAATTTCATGACAAAAATTATAAGACAATGATAACCCTATAAAAATTAAATTAAAATAAATTATGAAGAACAAATCATAATCAATTTAATGTTGTAGAAAGAAATCGAAACAAATATTAAATTAAAAAAGGACAAGAAAAGATAATCATATTAATTTAGATTAACTCGTCAAACTCGCAATTCGGGTAGTGATATAATAATAGCCTATAGTATGCAAAAATAAATAAATACAAAGCCTAATTTTCATCAAATCCAATGTTAAATGATGAAATAAAAAAAATTAATTAAAAAAAATAGAAAACAAAAAACCCAAGTCAACTCAGGCTAACATGTTAATTCCGCAAATTGGTTAACAAAACTGAGATAACTTCATAAAAAAAATTAAAAAAGACCACGAAACTCTATTAAAAATAGATCCAATTTTAAAGATTGAAATAAAAAAAACTATATTCATGAGATTGTGATAACTCTACCTGAAGTAATTTGAGAAAAAACAATAAACCTAATTTAAAAACATGCAATTTAAATCATGAAATCAAGATAACTCTGTAAAAAACAAATTGAAAAAAATTACATAACTTAATTCTCAACCAACATGTTGTTGAATGATGAAATAAAAAAATAATTATAAAAAACATCCAAAAAAATAACCTAGATTAACCCGGATTAACCTATTAAAATTGTGATTTAAATCACAAGATCATGATAAATTCATATAAAGCAATATATATACATAGTTCAACTTCAAACATATATAATATCAAAGATTAAAATCAAGAAAAAAAAAACAATAACTCCATGAGACCATAAGAAAATAAATTACAAAATTACAAAACACAGTTCTCAATAAAATATGATATTGAAGAAATTAAAAAAGAAACTAAATAAAAATGAAAATTGGGTTGTTTCGAGGAAAAATTGAAAAAAATATTATTCTAGTGAAAATTACAAAAACAAACTGAAAAAATTACGAAGTCGAATTTTCAACCAATCTAATATTTAAAGATGAAATCATGAGAAAAAAATTTATTTGAAAATAGTAGGTAAAAAAATATGACTGAAATTAACTTGTATTAATCTATTAAATGTGCAACTTAATCCACAAGATCAAGATAGGTTTATAGAAAACAAATCGAAAAAAACTATAAAGCTTCACTTTAAATATATTCAATATCAAAAATTAAAAGTAGAAAAAATATTAAATCCAAGATTGAATAGAAATTTTTTTACAAAACATGACCTTCAAGGCAACTTAATATTAGAATAAATTATTGAAAAAAAAATAAAAAAAACTTGTTGAGCAATAAAATATTTTTAAAAATACAATTTTGATAAATAGTATTTTGTGATTTTATTGACCACAACAAGTATTGTATTATGTTTTGTTAATGATATAGCATTATCCGAAGCTCATGATGTATCAGTTACCTACAGTTTACTAATTTTGCCTTTCACTCTTATACATTCGTTTTTTTAGAAACATTAGATGAAACAATATCAAAATTACAAGGGTAACATAAAAAATAAAATTATTATAATTTTTAAATTAATTCATTTATCATTTAAATTGAAATTAAATATTATAATTTAATTTAGTTACGGTAAAAAAATTAATCTAAAACATCTTATAAATGATTTTGACCATCCACTTTATCTCAGTGATTCCATTGCGGGTATGCAAGATGCCATTGAACTGGGTTACGTGGAATTTTCTTACCCTGTCTTCTTTATTTTCCTTTTCTTTTTAAATAACTTAAGGGATAGAATTTAGATTTTTTGGATACAATTAACACCATAATACCATACAAGTGATTTTTTTTTAAATACCTTATGTAATTTAATTGATTATAATTTATTGATGATGTGATATAGAAAAAAAAGAGAAATTTTGAAATTTATGATAAATCATACAGAAACTTGTATTGACATTGATATTATATTTTGGACTAGTTACAATAACCCCTAAGATAACATAAAATTATAAAAATATTAAAAATTACACAAAATAATGTACAGCAGCATCTTTAACGCACTCATTTACTATTTAATAAACATATTAAAATTTTAAAAACTAAAAAAAATAAAAAAGGAATATTGTCATAATCACTGAAATTAAATAGTAAATTAAATACTAAACAACACTTTTATCCATTTTTATATATATTTTTTTGTTTTTATGTTTTAAAAGCGTATTTAAAAAAATTTTAAATTTTAAATTTTTTTCTTTACTTTAAATTAATATGTTTTTAGTGTTTTCTAATCATTTTAATGTGCTGATGTCAAAAATAAATTTTTAAAAATTAAAAAAATATTTTTAAATAAAAAACACTTTAAAAAACAATCGTAATTATATTCTCAAACATACAATTAATCAACTAAGGCATTTTAGCTACAAAAGAGGATTTCTAAAATATTTTTTTAAACACAAAATAAGTATTTTTAATCTTAATTTTTGTAATACTCTTTATAATCTTATAACATCTTTTTTTTTTATAGTAAAAATAAATAAAAAAAACTAGTCTCTCTACAATACCTGGTACCGATAAAATCCACAAACCAAAAAAATAAAAAATCCCAAGAAATTAGGATTTCCAAATAAACAGCTAATTATTTGCTTAGCTCTCATCTTGATTAGGTAATAAAGAGAACTCCAATCATTGGCTAAAATATCTATGTCCATGATAACATTTAAACAGTGTTATTATAATTTACTTTTAATTTCCAATTAAATATTTAGAAATTCTAAAATCCCATTAAAATACTTTTTTTTTAATAAAAAAATTACCTGCTCGAGTCGTGTGCACGCGAACTGCCTGACGTTCTCCACTTACATTATTTTTCCCTTCGCCAAAGAAAAAGAGAGAAAAGAAAGAAAGAAAATGCTCTCTTTACCCTCTCCATCTCTCTTGATTCATTATCTCTCTCCATTTCGATCCACAGCCATGGCTTTTCCCTCTAGAAGAAGAAGAAGAAGCTGCTCTCTTCACGCAATCCTCCTCTTTTGCTTCTTGTTTCTGATTGGTCTCTCATTCGCCGAGGAAGCATCTCACGACGGCGATTCCCCCAAATTTCCCGGCTGCGATCATCCTTACAATTTGGTTCCTATTATCAATTTTCTTTCACATTTTCCGATTCTCTGTGTTGAATTTATTTTTTCTTACCCAAGATTTTGAAATGTTGCAGGTCAAGGTTAAGAATTGGGCTAATGGTGTTGAAGGCGAAACTTTTGCTGGATTAACTGCTAGATTTGGGGCTTTTCTGCCAAAAGAGGAGAAGAATAGTTACAGATTGACGGCTGTTTTCTCTAATCCATTAAATGGCTGTTCGCCTTCTTCCTCCAAGGTTCTTACTGCTCTTTCTCTGGCTTATGTGTCCTTTATCTTGCTTTTGATTGAACTTATCTTATCTCACCACTTCCAAGGAAATGTACTTGGTGTCACAAGGTTTTGTATGATGAAACTATGAGGGGTTTGTGTGTTGTCATAGTTTCGTCGAATTATCTTCGTCAATAAATTGTAAAGGATGGTATGGTTTTCTTTTTTTTGTGTTCTGTAGCTATCTGGTTCTATTGCCATGGCAGTGCGCGGTGGTTGTGACTTCACAACGAAGGCTGAAGTAGCACAGTCTGGAGGTGCAGCAGCCCTGTTAGTGATAAATGACGAAGAAGGTTGTAATTTATTAAGTTGCTGGAATGCTGGGGAGTTGTTAATTTATCCTCTTCCTTTTGGAGTGATTTTCATTTTTGTTTTCTGTCTGTATTTGAATTTATTCTTGTAGAGCTTGCTGAGATGGGTTGTGAAAAGGGCACTTCAGCTCAAGATATTTCAATCCCTGCTGTTTTGATTCCAAAGTCAGGAGGTCAATCTCTGAACAAATCTATTGTGGATGGACAGAAAGGTGAGCATTGATTTTTAACAGTTTTGTCGTTCTTTGCCATGCTTGTGATAAATATGCCTTTTTCTTTCACTATTACACGTTCAGAAGAAGCCACGATTCTCTGTGCTGCATGTAGGTATGAGTTAGATAGGAAAGTGAAGTGATGGGTGAAGATCACTAATCAGGTAGAAAAAGATGGAATAAAGGAGGTCTTGTTTAGGCCTTGCACGAGTACTATAATATGTTTATTTCTTCTATATATAATGTCAATGATTGCACAGAAGCATAAACAATAAATTTAATCAAGCATGAGAGTACACATGTTTTAGCTTTTTTGTACCCTTCAAATCTGGACAACAACTTGTAGTCTCTCTTTCTCTCTTCCTCCATCACGAGGCCCAAGCTCAACACAGACAGAATGCGTATTACTACTAATTGTTTATATGGATTTCATATTTCAGTTGAGCTCCTGTTCTATGCACCTGCTCGTCCTCCAGTGGATTTGTCAGTGATATTTCTTTGGATTATGGCTGTCGGAACAGTTGTTTGTGCTTCAGTTTGGTCTGAGATAGCTGCTTCAGAGGAGACCAATGAGCGGTATAATGAATTGTCACCGAAGGTTAATGTGCACTCTTATTTTCTTCAAGTATGCCCTCAAGTTGCTGGCATTTTTCTTCCTGTTTTTTTTTTTTTCTCCTCTTCTTTTTTCCCTGTCTTTGTGATGTTGAGTGTTTAGCTAGATTGACATCATTACAAAAATAACTTATAGCAGTTAATCGACCTGTAACTAGTGTGACTCGGAAAGCCTTTGTTTATCAGGCGAGAATAAATGGTTGTGATAGACATTTGGACTCTATATATTCCCGCCCAGAGTTTTTTTTTTTTATAAATCAAATCATGTTAAATTCTTCTGTCATCCAGGATGAATCTAAGCATTCTGAATCGCATTTAGGGGGATCTGCTATTACATTTTGGAAGTTGTATTTGCCAATCATTCTTGATTTCTAGAATTTCTTATATTTTTTTACATCAGACTACTTTATACATATCAATTTGTTTTTCTTATTCTTTCGAGACACTTTGATAATGAGCTGTAAGATAGTGTTTACCCATTGAAATTAACTTTCAAATGCATATGGATAATTCATCGGAACAAGTAACTAGGACTTGTCAAATGAATGGACTGTCAAGATGTCTTTCATCTTTTCATTTATGCTTGTCAGATATGCTTCTGTAAAAAATATCATTTGTCAGAAACAACCTAATGAGTATACTTTGATTCAATGGATCCAAAAAAGAAGGAAAGCATAAGAGGTGCTTCCAGAAAAAAAGAACCTATTGTTCTGTTGTTGAATTGAACTTTACTGGATGAAATGGGAATCACTCTATTTAACATCCTATTTTAGTTTCCAATCACATCTAGTCTGTTCTACTCATACAAAGAAGAACACTTCCAGCCTGCCTCTCAGTATGCCATATTTATCTGTGGAACCAAGTTTCTCAATCTCCCTATTTGCTGAGCCCAATTCTTTTTCAGGTGTGTGCTAAGTTCTCCTTTCTTAGTATACTCATTTTTTGTGCCCTATGCATAGTGTTAGCTGGCTTTTGCTGCAAATGGTTTCCCAAACAGTTCTAGTCTGGCATTATTGCTGGTCAAGAGCTTGGGAAATGAAATTATAAGACTTTTTTAGTTATTTAATTTTTTTCACTTTCTATTTGAGTCTTTCAACTTTAATTTTCTTTTTTCTTTGTCAGAATTTGAATTATTTTAAAGTTTCCAACCAAGTACAATATTCCGCACATTTTCTTTAACCACTAACATGTCAGTTGGATTAGAAACTGAGGGGGTTATTATGGAACAATGTATTTGATTATAAACTTTTACATAGTTTAGATGCTTGACCAGGATAAATTAAAATTGAAAGGCTCAACTAGAAATTGCAAAAATGTTGACAGCAATGGTATCACACATACTTCTCAAAACTTTCCTGAACACCTTAGATACTTGTAACAATTCACCTACGAGTATAATGAGAGATGGTTATTTCCACCCCATGTTTCAAAATCTTCATGAACGTTTACTTGCCCTTTGTTATTGTTATGTTCTTGATCTCCTTTACATGTCTGGACACACACGCATGCATGTGTGTAAGGTGTATGCATGTATATTCCTTCTTGTTTTCTTTTTTAAATTCTCCTGTTATTGTTTAGTTATGCTTTCTGAGCAGCATTTGAATATTCCCTCCTTACTTTGGCTAGGAAACTTCCAACGCCTCAGCATTCAAAGATGACACTGAGAAAGAGGTCATTGATATTAATGTGAAGAGTGCAATTGTTTTTGTGATAACAGCTTCTGCATTTCTGTTGCTTCTCTACTTCTTCATGTCAAGCTGGTTTGTCTGGCTGCTGATTGTACTCTTCTGCATTGGTGGTATTGAGGTACAAATTTATCCTTTGGGGAATTTCTAATATTAAAGTGTTGAACAAGTACTTATATTTGATGGGCTCTAACTGAAAAATTCAAGCTGTAATTTTTACCTTATTGTTTGGGAGTGGTACCTTTTTTAAAAGAATAATAGACATAAACACATGATATGGTGTATCTGAAGCTGTACATGGTCAGTTTAACTCCTTGCATAATACTTCCACTTCTCCACCCATGGTTTCAAGATACACAATTGCGTTTTCCATTTTCTTGGCACATTTATATTGTTACCTTCTTTTTGAAATGTACATATCTTCTCTTTTGGGATTCTAAACACTTAGCTGACATGTGGGCAATGCTTGTTATACTGCAATGGACACATATAACTTGTACCTTTTCATTTTAGAAACCCTGGTTTGTCTACCAGAACTAAGTTACCTATTATTTATACATTAGATTTAAGGCCCTGTTTGTTTGTTGGAAAGTAGTTTCCTTTTGGAAAGTGAATTCCGGGAAAGTGAATTATTTTTCGATGTTTGGTAGTGTAATGGAAAATAAGTTGGAAAACACTTTCCAGTGTTTGGTTATGTCATGGAAAATGAGTTAAAAAATAACTTATTAATGTTTTATTTTTCTCAAATTTGTTAAAATAATAAGGAACAAATCTTACAAATTAAAAAGTTGAATGAGAATGAAATTGAAAAAAAAATATAATTTCATAAATTATCTAAAATAAAATAAATAATGATCAAAATAATAGAGATCAACTCTAAAAAAAAAAAAATGAAAGATGAAGAAATTAATATAATAATAATTCACATTTCATAAATTATTTCAAATAAAATAAGTAACAATCAAAAGAATGAGCACCAAATTTGATAGATAAAAAATTTCAATAAAAAAATGATAAGGAAAAAGCAAATAGCAATTATAAAAATAAGGATCAAAGTTAATATAAATATTAAATTTTAAGAGTTGAAATTGAAAAATAAATATTCAAAACAAAATATATATATAGCAATCAAAAGTGTGAGGATTAAATTTGATATAATCAACAAATAATATGACATTTCTAAGTTTTTCACAACTTCCGGAAAGTGTTTTCCGCCCAAATTTTTTAGGAAAACACTTTCCTGGAAACCAAGCCAAATTTTCCTTTGACTGGAAAGTGTTTTCCGTTGACCAACTTTTCTAATGACAAACAAACACAGGAAAGTTTGGAAAATAGTTTTCCGGAAACCATTTTCCGGGAAACAAACATAGCCTTAAAAAAGTGGCTGGAAAGAAGAATGGACTCTGTAGGCTTACCGACTTAGCATTGTAATAGCCCAGCAGGATCTTCGCCAAGTTTTGTTAAAGCCAAGAATTTCATTTGTATTGTGCTTTGCTTGATAGGCTCATTAGTGATGTGGGCTCTGTCCATTGGAGTGTTTCTTTCCGTACCTTGTGTCAACTCCCCTTTCTTAAGTTTTTGGCCTTTTTCTGTCTGGATTGGGTAAAGTAGATATGGTGGGACATCTTTACATAAGCATATCTGGCCGTTTGTAAAGAAAACAGGTTTTGGCCACCATCATATTTTATTAACACAAACTGGTATGTTTAACAATCCTTCATAACCATCATCAGGTGTGCCTTTAGGAGTGAGTTTTGGCCTTCTTAAACAGTCTCTTACATTTGAATATCTAGTTAGGCTTTTTAACAAGTCTGCAAGCCAGTCGTAAAGGAGATGATGACAGAGAAGACCACATGTTCAGTCTATCTACATTTCTGCATGCATGTGGAGGGATCTGTTTCCATGCCTTTCCGTGCAAATAAGCAAAATGAAACTAGGTTCTGACTTGGCCGAAAAGGAAAAAGAACAACAAATGGAAAAATGGTGCCAAGTCCTTTCCCCTACTTAATCTTAATCATAAAGTGCATACAAACTCAATTAAAACCATTTATTCTTCTCATATTTAGCAGATACATAAGGAGGCACTTCTTTAGCAGATATGCAATGGGATTGGAGTGCTTTATTATTTTAAACTAGGTGTTTCTTTTTGCTATCTGGGAGGATGGTGTCCCTTTTAATTATTCTTTTCCTTCTTTTGTTAATAAAATATCTTTTTTTTGGGGTATTAAAAATGATCTCTACACATTTTTTTACTTTTAATTTTTGACAGCATCTTTAACGAGTGGCAACAAATTCTGCTTCGTGCTTATTCAAGTATTTTCTTTTTCCTCAGGGGATGCATAATTGCATAACAACAGTGATTTTAAGGTATACTGACAATTATTTTCTTGCACTGCTCATCTTGTGAACTAGTGGCTTTTATGTTATCCTTTACATTCATATAACTCATTTTTTATATATATTTTGAGCAGAATATGCAGAAACTGTGGGCGGAAGAAACTAAATTTACCTCTTTTTGGAGAAACTTCTCTTTTCTCACTTCTTGTATTAATCTGCTGTGTGGTATTTGCCACTGCGTGGGCTATAAATCGACAGGCATCATATTCATGGGCTGGACAAGATATTCTTGTAAGTTTCATTTATTAATACATGCAAACAAGTTTAGGTTATTGACCCGTTGTTATTATATGGAAATAACTTAAGTTGTTAAGTTTGACTAGGCTCCTAGAAAGACTATCAAGTCTTGTTTTGCAAGTTGCAGCTGCATATCAGGTTGATGTACCTGGTCTATACTGTGGATTATTTATATCCACAATTAAATATCTAGAAACCATTTTCTGTCCATTTTCGTTGCATAAAGAATGTGCTGAAGTTTTTGTTCAGGACTATGCTTATTATGTTATGGTTTTAAATATTTCTTTCCTGAGTATGTAAACAAAACGATGTGGAGTTTAGATCTTACTCTTAATTTTCACCAGAGTTGATTTAGAATTTGTTGCTGTTTGCTTTTTTATTATTGTAAACAGACAGTATCTTGCCCAGAAACCTTGAAGCCACTGTATTTCATGGCTTCGGGCTGTGTTAGGCATCTTACTGCCAGAATGTGCTGAAAGTCAAATAAAAGAACCCATATACACTTAATGCTTACTATCTAGTGGTTTGGTGCAATATATTCTATACGTGACCTGTTGAAGCTGTTTGTACATTGTCTGGATCATGTCTACCTTCCTGCTCTTTGTCAAATAATGACTTTCTTGTTTTCAGGGCATTTGCTTGATGATAACTGTCTTGCAGGTGGCTCGATTACCCAATATCAAGGTTTGTAAGCTCTTATTTTGTCATGCATTCCTGATGTTATCTTTGTTCCTATCTGATATGTCTATGGTGACTCAGGTTGCTACAGTACTTCTTTGTTGCGCATTTGTTTATGACATCTTTTGGGTCTTTCTGTCACCGATAATATTCCACCAGAGTGTTATGATTGCGGTAAGCATTAATGTTACATATTCTACACTTTCATTTTTGTTGTTCAAACTCACACTGCATTGCTTGCTTTTAGGTTAGGCATGGAAACTTTACATCATTGAAAAAGACCAATAAGTTGTGGTTATAGTGCCTAATGATATTTTTGATGGGAATATGAAAATGTAAAGCATTGAGACCAAATGCAGGCAAGTCTATGTTTGTCGAGCCAACATAAGAAGATGGAGAGTTTAAAAGTTCAGCAGTTGTGAATTTCTTTCTTATTCAAAGTTTAGGGGCACAAAAAGTGTCGTAAGATTTTTAGAAGTAGAGGTGCAATGTGTGAGGGTGGTCGTTTAATCCACTGTTATTTGCGTTATACATGAAGGGAAGAAAATATGGATGAAATGATACACATAGAATCAAAGTCTGGTTGAATTGAGAAACAGAACTAGAAGCCTAAAGTCTGTTAGGCTGATGAGTTCTAAGAGACTGTGTCTATGCCTGCCCTGCTTAATAGCAGTGAGTGTTAGGCAGTGGAGAAGCACCATGTCTTTGTAATTGGTGTCACTAAGATGAAAATATCAAGTGATAAAAGAAAAGACTAGATAAGAATGAGTCCATTTGTTAAAATTGGAGGTGGCCTTGATCTTGTCAAGGAAGAGTTGGGGAAGGACTGTTTGAGATGGTTTGGTCATGTTACAACATAGCATGGAAGAGTGCTTGGATTGTAGTTAAATGTCCTTAAGAGAACGAAAAAGGTAGATGTAAAATGACTTCACTTGAAAAGGTGAAAATTGATTAGATGCTGTATTAGCTTAGAAAGTATGTGGCCTTAAACATGACTAAATGGAGATAAAATGTCCTGTTGATTTGAGTTTTAGTTGAATTGCGTTGAGTTGTACTTTGTGGAGAAGAAAAATCTTGGTATTATCATTCTTGATAGGCCTATCAATATCAAAGTAATTACAGGAATTATAATCTGCCTATCAAATTTTGCTTAAGCTGTGTGATTGAAAAAGCAAGTGTACTGGCATGAACAACAGCAACATGCTTGCTGGAATTGAAATTGGAAATTAAAATTTTGATTTGGGCAAAGGAATAGCAAATAAGAATATGATCTACAGATTTTTGTTTCATCTGTTGATTGACGTATCCTGTATACTGCCGATGATTTTTTTTTCTTGGTGAAAAATTATTAACAGATATTTAGATGATTTAGCAGAGACTATTCTGATCACCTTCAAATTGTAACAATGTCCATTTCATGCAGTCTCCAGAGATCTGATAATACTCTAGTAACAAATGTGCTCTCTGAGCCTCTTATGACTGATATATTAGGCTGATGTGTAGTTTCTTTCAAAGTAGTTACTGCAGCTAGGTGTTGTTGTGTGTGTGTTTGCAGATTAACATCTTGTTGACGAGGTAAGTTTGTTTGGTGAATTCATAAGCTAATGTTTGCTACTAAGGTATCTGCCCTTCGACAGCACAACCCTTTGTGTTTTCTTTTCTGTCACCCCTACATTTGCCCTTCTTTTCCTTTACTTTCCTGTTTTTGCTGTTTATCTGTTTTAGAACTCAGTTGCAGAAATTCTCCATTCCTCTCCCTTCTTTTCTTCAAGTTCTTCACACAGTTGTCTAAAATTCTTACGCTGCACCCATTTTTCTGCCATCGCTTCCTTTTTCTTGGAGTTGCCAGTGCCTAAATGCTATCCTGTCAGTACAGCATCTAATGTGACTTATTATAGACAAGTTAAGAGAGTAGAAATGAAGACCAGTGAATACAGCACCCCCCCAGTCAATACAGCATCTTTGATACCCATAGACATTCATTGAAGAATCCCTTTTGATTCTGTAAAAATGCTACTTGTCAATACAGCATGCTAGATACATGAAGACAGTCATTAAAGAAGCACTTCTGATTCTGTAAAAATATTACAAATTTTATTTCAGTTCTGTGCCATTTTCTCTTTGGTCTTCTATTTAAAAAAAAAAATAAACATTGACAAATACATCTGCCTCCACAGTAGAAGTTTTTGGAGAACTCTGATGGGGCATAAATGGGTGGATTTGGTAGAATTTATTACTGATGGAATTTTGTATTAAGTTATCTTCTCTTTCTTTAGGTTGCTCGAGGTGACAACAGTGGCGGGGAAACTATTCCGATGCTTTTAAGAATTCCTCGATTTGCTGACGAGTGGGGTGGTTATGACATGATTGGATTTGGTGACATTCTTTTTCCTGGCTTGCTTGTATCATTTGCTTTCAGGTAGTGTCCTAACTTCAAATCAGCTTACTTCTGTAGATACAATCCTCAATGAGTGGAAAATATACAGTAGTGAAAAGGCATGCAATCCTCTCATAAAATATATGGATAGATTTATTAGACATCTATAGGAAATCTTTTTTTCATCTTCCATACAGAATGTGTTAAGTTCTATTTAATTCTTCTAATATCTATATTCCTTCGATTCCTGATGCTGAAAGAGATTGATTTTTGACATCTGGACAGCAATTTGTTAGAAGACACAAAATTTGGCAGGGATCCTTATCAAAATATGTGACCTGAGAGGTGTACCATTTTTAATAAGGCATTGTATGATTGTCATTTGAGGCCTTGTAGATCTTGTGTCCTGCAGAGCAGCGGCAAAAAAAAAAAAAAAAAAAACCGTGTATAGAGTATTAATATTTTTTTGTTATAGACATTCTCTATGGTAATTTATGATTTTGCTCTCTTATGTTTCATATTTTTTCTGTTGTCTCAGATACGACAAAGCAAACAAGAAGGGTATAGCAAATGGATATTTTCTTTGGTTAACAATTGGCTATGGAGTTGGTGAGCATTCTTGCAGAATATTTTTTGATCTTAATTCAGTTGCACTTTTGTCCGACACTTTCTACACATTGTTATTTTGATCAATGAAAGCACTACACAACAGGGTAACCTTTCCCCTTTTGTTTTTTGTCCCTATCTTTTTATTATTCCAAATACAAATTAGGTTTTAATCATAGGTGTTTTAGGATGTCACCAAGTGACTTGTTAGCCAAGTTTGTTGATACCTTGGTGTAAAAGTATTAGTTTACCAATTTAATACTGCTAGTCAAAATTCACACCCCAGTATTTTGCCGCTAGAAATTTCCTGTGAGTGCTGAGTGTCCAGATTCAGATTTCAGTCCTTTGTCCAAATCAGGTCTTTGCAACAATGCCAAGCACCCGAAGTCTTTGATATTTAAGCACTGACATATAGAGTGTTTTCTGTATCTGCAACTGATTGTAGAAATTGCGACTGAAATCCATAAACCTGTAAACAATACTGTAATTATGTCATTTGTTTTTAATATTTAAGTCAAGTGGTTGGGGTGGATAAGATATTTATGTCTCCTTCTTGACACTGATTTTCCTATTTCAGGTCTTTTCCTCACGTACCTGGGCTTATATCTAATGGATGGGCATGGTCAACCTGCGCTCCTCTACCTTGTTCCTTGCACTCTAGGTAATTGGATGACTGCATTTTCATTCTGGACAGATGTATCATGGTTTGCTATTCAAAATAACCTTATGTGCTCATCGTAAGACTCTGCTCCTGTTCACTTTGGTATCAGGACTTTGTATCCTATTGGGTCTCGTGCGGGGAGAGCTGAAGGACCTCTGGCATTATAGCTCTGAAGATGCTTCATCAAGGGCTTCATCTGGCTTGGCCTGAAGCCAAATGCAAGGGAAATTACACTTTAAACACCTGAATTGTGCCATAAGGTAGCCGACTTCATACAATTCTTGTTAATAGCAATCTCAGGTTAATATGGTGACATGGATACACTAGTACAAGTGTCTGAACATCTCACTGCATTTTTCCTTGACATATTCCATCGTAACTTATTCTTGTGCATGTGATCCTACATTTGTTGCCAGTCATAATATATTGTAACATGTATGATGGAGAAAATCGTCGTTTAATTTGTTTTCCTGGTGTTTTGTTCCCGTTTGGAG
The DNA here is from genome assembly GCA_030145905.1 of Populus davidiana. Taxonomy (NCBI): domain Eukaryota; kingdom Viridiplantae; phylum Streptophyta; class Magnoliopsida; order Malpighiales; family Salicaceae; genus Populus; species Populus davidiana. The sequence continues at coordinate 21,204,404 of CM057790.1, forward strand.
CCATCAAGATGTTGTTCGAACCGTTGTGCTGTACTTGGGAAGAAATGGAAGGGGTGGAGTAGCGGTGTTAAAAAAAAAAAAAAACTAGCTCATCTGTAATTTTCTAATTATATAATCTGATATAACATGTTGATAATGGGTAAAAAAAATTAAGAAATCGATATCACGAGATGGGTGGCAGGTTAGGATTTTTATCGTGGGAATATTTGTCTCTTTGCTAGAGGAAAGAAAGATGAAGGTAACTAGAATTTGATGACATGTAATGTATGAAAATTAAAACAGATTTAATTTTAGAGGTGTAATGATTCGTTTCTAAATGTGTATTTTTAACCTATATATATATATATATATATAGCTCAATCTGATATATCTAATATTTTTTTATAATTTATAAAATATCAAAAATTAATTTAAATACAATTATATATCCTAACTCAATCTTGTGATATATCGAAATTGATTTATCTTGTGATGGGAGGATGGATTTCATGCATGTAATCCATTCAGACAGCAGTGCAACTTTTCAGGATAACCAGGGGAAACCTAGGATTATCCATATGATAGAATAATGCAATTTTTGCCTGGTACAGATTTAAAGACTAGGATGGATGTCGCTGACGTTAGCTAGTGCTGTTAATAATTGATTATTTTTGTTCCATGGTGTGTTCTTCATACATACATGCATACATACACATGATCTCTCCTATCATCCATGATGGTGACTCCTCTCTTTAAAATTGCCGAACCAAATTTCTTTATTGAACGCTTTCTTAGGCGTCCAATCAGCCAGGACTTTTTTATTTTTATTTTTTTTAAGGGTTGCTCATGGATTTGGTTTGGCTTTATCCCTTTTATTTATTTATTTACCATGCGATGATAGTAAGCAATGGTGTACAAAAAGAATCAGTCAGATGACATTGGGGAGCTACACGATAACTGAATCTTATTATTTAGAATACAAAACTAGGTTCGGGCCCCGCTTCACTGCTAGCCATGTCAAAATCCAAAATGTTGCATGTGAATTAGTTATCTTGTTAAAATATCGATATAGTTAAAAAAATAATTAATGTCATCATTGTCGTTTTAGCCCATACTTTACCTTAATTCAAATGTTAAACAATAGTTTGTGAATGTATTAAATCATAAAAAAATCCAAAGGAGTGAAATGAAAAGATGGGATGGTATTGACCCGTGCTAACATGTAAATCTAACCATGATAACACAGTTGAAAAATCCATCTATTCTTTTTCTGGACAGGTCTTGACCATGTCTCCACTGACCTCGGGTTCAACTAAAGAAAGTAGATAAGATTTAAGAAATAAATAATTAATGAAGGATAAAACTGAAAAATATACTAGCTTAAAAAAAGTTTAAGAATTTAAATTGTGGAGGAAAAATATATTTATGTAGTCAAAATCCTCATTTCTTATTTATGTATGTTTTTTTCTATTTTGATGAAAAACATCTTTTTATTTACATGATTTTTTCAATAAAAACTTATAGTAACTAAAATAAATATTCATAAGAATTTTAATAATTTAAATTCATGAGAAAAAGGTATTTCTTTAGTCAAAACTCCTCATTCATTCATTTTTTTTTATTTTGGCAAAAACATGTCTTTTATATTAAAATATTTTTAAATAAAAATCTACCATGATCTAAAAAAGAAAGTTCAACAAAAAAATAACGCTATTTCTAACCCCAAAAATATCCTTTAATTAGTCAAAAAATAAAAAAAAATCAAACCAAATAAAAAAAGTCACCAACCTTGATTAAACATGGTTAAAAAGAAAAACCATTATTTCGTAAATTGCATAAAGCATCCTGAACTTTATATCTTTACAACGCTTTAAATGGTGCCAAAAAGAAGTTAACAAAAAAGTTTCAACTATTATTTTTTATTTAATGTCTGAACAACCCCTAATGCATAAAAGTAATGAAAATGCAATTAATATCACTATAACCAAAACATACAAAGATTTAAAAGTGAAACATGAATATATAATACATTTAATAATTAAGACACAATCAAAACCACATTTCTCCTTTTAAAGTTACTTAGAAGATGAAATTGAGTCAAAATCAAGTTAAATAATGTCTCAGATTGAATTGATGAGCAAATTCACAATTGAATTCCTTTTACCAAGTCAAAATCTAAATCAACAATAACAAATTCAATAATATGACTTTCAATACAAAGATCATTAATTTGCAGAACACCCTGACAATCTATAGAAGTACTTTGACAAGAAAAGAGCAACCTTGAATCTCTTAAGAACCTAGAAGCCAATTTCACTGAAACACCAAAAACACACAAAAGTTAAGCACAAATAAGATAAACATTGCCAAACAAGCCGAAACCTAGAATTTAGATTTGATGAGAAAAACTTTTTGAGTACCTTCCTTTAATGCCAATTCCAATAAGAACAACTTTAGCTTCATAGGTTTACTGCTTAACAAAAACATAAGCCTTGACAAACCTCAAAGTTTGTTTCTTTTTATGAAAAAAGATCGAGTTTTTAAGAATACTTAGTAAAAAAAACATATCCACTAGTACAAATAGTAGTTGAGCTTGATGGACAAGACATTAGATGTGAACTTGTATACAAAGAAGATATAGTTTTAACTAACTTAATTATTGATTTCTCGATTCAAGAAAACAAATGAGATGACATATTTTCATAACAACACATAAGAGAAACTCCACAACTTAATGACGTGAACAAACACCTGGATATAAAGAGAATCAACTACAAAGCTCCTAAACTTTGATTTTGTAGAACTTTAGGTTCAATTAAGCCTGGATTTGTACAAATTCTAGAGAGCTTTTGTTTAAAAACAATAAGTGTAGAGAGAGAGAGAGAGAGAGAGAGAATGGGTTTGTGTTTGTTATTTGTTGGGTCTATGTGTATAATATATATGGGATTAGTTTAGGCATTTGACATTATTTGAAATTTTTTATTGACCAAGGATGTTTTCTATAATTTACAAAACAACATAGACAAAGTGTAATTTGGAGTAAACCATAGGATGCTTACCCTATCATCTTATAGTTGTCTAATTGTTTCAGGCGACTTGCTCGATGGTGAAGAAAGCAAAGAATTTCATGAGTGGTCTAATTGTTCTAAGCGACTTGCCTGATGGTGAAAAAATTAAAGGTTTTTATTATGATGTGTGACTTTCTCAATTGAAAAATATAAAGATTTTTTGAGTGGTCTAATTCTCATGGGCGGCTTGTCCAAGTAAAAAATCAAAGGTTCTTATTGTAATAGGTGACCTACTAAATTAAAAAATACAAAACATTTTCAGGTAGTCTAATTCTCATAGATGGCTTGCCCAGGTAAAAATTAAAGGTTCTTATTGTAATAGGTGACCTACTCAATTAAAAAATACCAAGATTTTTCATGTGGTCTAATTCTCATAGGCGGTCTGCTCAGGTAAAAAATTTCTCAAAAGTGAAAATTTTTCGAAAGCATATTCAATTCTTGGTCATTTTGAGATAACCTCCCTTTTTGATGAATTCTATCAGAGATTTCTCTTGTGAAATTTGCAAAACACATTGTTCAATGTTTCAAAGTCTAGATGATATGCATGCATATTCATCTAATTTGAAATATAGAAACCCTATTACTTATCAATCTTTTTGTTGCTTGATTAGTGAGGAGTTGTTATTTCTGATTTGGGTCATCTCAGTCATTTGACTTATAGCCCACTCTAGTTGACCCATGTAAGTCTTTTCCTAGAATTGTTACACAACTCAACCTTCATGATGCCCATCATGACCCATTTACTTTCTAAGATTTTCTATCTTGTTAAATAATTTGAGAGGATCATTCATTATTCCTCAGTTTCACTGCTAAAAACATTTGGTGTCACTTGTTAAAAGGATCAAGCTGCTTTTTATAAACCAAAATCCCCTTTGTCTCGTTGTAGGAAATGTCTCTCTTTTTACGGTTATCTAGAAGGGATCAATTATCATTCTAAACACAATGTTGCCCCTTTGTACTGATCATCGACCCTAAGTGTGCTCTGTCATCGACCCTAACAAATAATGGTTTTGAGTAACCATTCTCTCATTTCTCTCCTTTTTAGTTTGGTGAATAAATATTTGTCTAGAATGAATCTTGAAATCTTGATCTTGCATTTGAAAACAAAAATTGTTTCCATGTGAGTTTAAAACAATTTATTTTTGAAATCTTGAAACTCCTTAGTTATTTTTTTTCTTGGAAAAAGATGATTTGCTATTGTGTTAGGGATATTACTATTGGTAAAGGTACATCATGAGATGAACTTCTGCTTTTTTTGGGTTTCAAAGTGAAGGGCTCGAGAAAAAGCTCAAGGTTTTGATTGAGAAAAATTTCTATCTTTTTGAACACTCATTTTATCAGATGAATAATAATGAGTAGCTTGTTTTTGATGTCATGAATCTTATAAAAAAGTACTTTTTGTATTTTGAGAGCATTGTTTATTGTTCCAGGTTACTTGCTTGCTTGATTAGAAGAGACTTCTATAGGCATATAATGTAGGCTGTGGTTTTTAGCTATGAAAGAAAATGATTCATAAGGCTCAAAGAGTGTTTCAAGGTTTCAAAGATTGAGGATCACTATCAACAGTTTGACTATTTGTGTCTTTCATCATTTTTTTTGCCACTCTTCTTTAATTTGCCTTTTATTATTATTATTATTATTATTATTGTTTTGGCCGAGGCATATTCACTTTGTTTTGACCATCACCTTTTCTTGTAATTTAGGCATGCCTCCGAACATTTGAGTTTTTTAGGCTCTTTTGCCTTTTTGGCTTTCTCACGGCTTTTTCCTCTTTTTCTTTATCCTTGAAATTCTCACTTCTTCACAGTATGAGGTGTGATCCTAGTTGGGATTTTTTATGAAAGAAAATTTATTCAGGCTCAAAAAAGGATCACAAGGGATATATTCATTTTAGAACGTGAAAAGGATAACAATGGTGATTTTTTTTTCATTTCAAGCGCAAGTAGTTAAGATCAATAAACTTTAATCTCGTCGAATGTGATGGTTTGGATTTTGCAAAGACATGCATTTTATGAGTCTATGAACAACGAATCTATTACATAACTATTATTTATACATTAAAAACACCATGCTTAAGAGTCATGGTGTGAGGGTGACAATTTATTTTCAATTCATGCACTTTGATTTAGAGTTTAGTCACCTCAATGAAGGATTTGCTTGATTCATATGCCATTCTAGGAGTAGAATATCAAAAATATTATTTTAAATAAACATCAAATGATTTTTGAAATCAAAATGAAAATTCAAATTTTCAAAATTCCATTGGGGAAAAGATTTTGGAAAAAGAAATGAATCGTGTCAATGAGATCTCACGAGGCTTTAAAAGTGTATGTGTGAGTTCTTAAAGGAAACCTCTTTCAGGATATTTGGCTATAAATCAAAGAAAAAAAATACAATTGAAAGACAAACTCATTATTTCATCGAGTTTTTAGAAAAAAAAGGCTCAATAACAAAGACTTTATGTTAACATCTTGAACTATGATTACTAGCAAGGTAACATATAAAAGGGCTAAACACTTAGCAATCATTAATTGAAATTCCTAGAATCTTCCAACTATCCCCCTCCTATGAATTCCTTAACAAGAGCACATTTTCAATAGTCAGGTGAGGTCACATATAAACCAGTCTTGGCCTAATGACACTATGGCGTCATCTTCAGGATGATTGATCTCTAGGTGTTTTTTTTTATAGTTATTTCTTTCGCCTTTGTAACCACCTTCAATATTGTGAAACCCAGTTTCTTTCCTTTTTCTAGTGAAACTTTTCTCCTCAGTCGAGTCAACAATCTTTCCTAACTGGATGACTTGTTCAAATATCTTAATTATAACAACCATGTAAAAAAACATAGTGTACAGAGCTTCCAACTAGATATTCAAAGTACAAGGCTTTGAAAGTTTTGGAAAACAAATTGATCATCTTTTTTTTTTCTAACAAAGAAGGATTAACCTGTGCAACTGTCTCACGCCACCTAGATATTCTCTCATAGACTCCTTATTGTCCTTTTTTCATAGCTTGTAAGCTTGAACTATCAGGACCCACATCCATATTGAACTTATACTGCCTAATGAAGGCATCAACTAAGTCCTTCCATGTTTTTACCTTGGTATTGTCCAACCATATATACCAAGTGAGGGCAGCGTCACTCAAATTGTCTTGAAAGAAGTGAATCAACAGTTTCTCGTTATAGATCACCTCAACCATTTTGTTGTATTATGCCTTGAGATGAAATATATAGGGCATTGGGTTTCTATGTATTTGATGAATTCATGCACTCTAAATTTTTATGAATGATCACATTGGGTACCAAACACTTCTCATCAGCCTTTATATGGTCATGTAAGCTAGTTCCCTCAAATGCCCTTATCCTTTGCTCTAGGGCAGCCAATTTGTCCAGATTATCTTCTCTTACCATCTTGTTCTTTTGAGATTCCTTCATTGTAAAGTCAATGATAAATGATATTTTTATGGGATATGTTGGTTGAGCAAATTAGAAATACGTAGCCTGTTGAGATTTAAATGACACCTCATTTGCCCCCAGATTTTGTGGATTTACGAGCAAAGGTTCAAGTTGAGCGATAAATTTTGCTTCCCGAATTTAAATCCCAAGGCCTGTTTGAGTAGACTAGCAAGCCTCGCGACTTCTTCTTTAAGACCTTCTAACTCTTTTCAGTGTTGGGCTTCCAATTGGGCTCTCTCTTCATTTTCCATTAGTCTTTTACACAGTCAAGTGTTATAGGCGTGTTTCAATGAGGAACCTATATTTTAACCTGCTAAATAAAACTTATGCAATCATGCGCAAGTGATGATGCTATTAACGAGGAAAATACAGATTCAATATGGACCCGCCCTTCATGGGGTGGTAATGGTCGTTTATTCATGGATTTTAAGGACTTGATGTTGTCATCATGCCAACGAGGGGATCCTTGTACAACCTTGCTTAAGTTTAAGCTTTTGATAAAAACTTTTTGGCTTTCAATTCAAGTCGGTCCCTTTTTGTCAACTGTAACAACTCAGACTCTTGTATCTTATATGATGACTATTTTCCAACCAATGGTCTTGAAATTCAAGATGGTGCATGTAGGGCTAGTCATAGTGATTAGTACTTAAAAATGCATTTTTAACAAGGTTTTATATCATCATTTTGCACCTGAAGTATCAATAACTCCTTTATTAGAGCATGTTTTATAATAACAAGTCTTATAATATACGATAGCTTTAATTTATGGTAAATGCTCATTTTAAATGTAGGCATATCTCACAGTTCAAAGAATTGATTGATGTGATTAACTATTAAAAGTGAAAGGACAAAGAAAAGGCTAAGCTTAGAAAGGAGATGCCGATTCAATTCAAATTGGAACACTGTTCAGTCATTGGGTCAGATCTGGAGCAATAGATCTTGGATTCCAGTTTGGTTTATATGGTTAGAAAGATAAGAAATAGGCCTACAACGTTCATGAATAAATGAAGACCTAAATTTACCGTTTTCAAATTCAAAGTTTGGCCATAAAAGAGAAGTCAGAATCTGTCCCGCAATCCAGTCCAAACACTGCTCAGAATATTCATTATAATACAAATAATAATATTTTTAATATTAATAATAATATTAAACTTGTTTGACCCAAGTATAAGTGGGTCTGACTGCAACATCAGGTCTAAGAGCCTTGAGTCTGGCTACAACATCAAACCCAAAAACTTTGGATGTTGGTTTGACTGTAAGGTAGTGTCATGAAAGTGTGATAACTAAATAGAAAAAAAATAATAATATTAAAGAATAAAATTAAAAAAAAAAGATTAATTGAAAAGGAAAAAAAGAAGAAAAGAAAAAGCGAGGAGGGGTACAATAAAATCTCCTCATGAGATCACAATAATCTAATGAAGAGTAAACAAAACAAATCATGAAGTTTAATTCTCAATGAAATCAATATTAAAAGATAAAATTAGAAGAAAAAAACTAATTAAGAAAAAGAAAAAAAATATGAATCAATTGGATTAACCCGCCAAATCAGGTGAACTCGTCAAACCTGAGATCCGTGTCACGAGAGTGTGATAACTAAATATAAATTTTTTAATATTTATGAACTAAATTAAATAAACAAAAGATTAATTAAAAAGAAAAAAAAGATAAAAGTTAAAAAAAACTAATAACTAATAATATTTTTTTCAAATTTATTAATTATTATATTCGCAATATTCATTATAATAAAAATAATAATATTTATAATACAAATAATAATATTAAACTTGCATGACCCAAGTTTAAATGGGTCTGACTGCAACGCTAGACCCAAGAGTCTTAGATGTGGATTTGGCTGCAAGGTTACGTTATGAAAGTGTGATAACTAAATAAAAAAATTTAATATTAAAATATAAATTAAATAAAAAAATATTAATTGAAAAGGAAAAAAACAAAGTAAAGCATTATTCCAATGACCCAAGTTTAAATAATATTAAACTTGCATGACCCAAGTTTAAATGGGTCTGGCGTTGCCTTAAATGTGGATTTGGCTGTAAGATCGCGTTATGAAAGTGTGATAACTAAATAAAAAAATTTAATATTAAAAAATAAATTAAATAAAAAAAATATTAATTGAAAAGGAAAAAAACAAAGTAAAGCATTATTCCAATGAATAGTGCTTTATAATGAGGGGTACAATAAAATCCCCTCTTAAGATCATAATAATCTAATGAAAAGTAAACAAAACAAATCATGAAGTTTAATTGGAAGAAAAAAACTAAATAAGAAAAAGAAAAAAGAAATCTGAATCAATTGGATTAACTCTCCAAACCAGTTTAACCCGTCAAACCTGAGATCTATATCATGAGAGTATGTTAACTAAATAAAAAAAAATTAATATTAACAAATTAAATTAAACAAAAAAAGGATTAATTAAAAAAAAAACAAGAAAAAAACCCTATAACTAAAAGGCATCCACCGTTTATTATGGATTTGCACAGTGCAATCCACAATGAAAGACTGATTAGATTTGGTTATAATTATTAAGACACTTTCATCATAGCTAGAAACTTTACTCAAGGACACATCAATATCAATCTGCCTTACCATTAGTCTACATCTACAACTTGTTTTTTTTAATTATAATTAGCATTCACTTTAGATAGCACAAATTTGAACCCTTTTTAAATCGAGAACTTTTAAGATATTCAAGTTATAATTATTAATATTTATAATATAAGAGAGAAAAAAAAATGAAAGAGATATTTTTATGAATGAGCATCATAAGAAATTCTTCTTATAAATCCCTAACTAGCTATAGCAAATCATGCATGTCATGCGATAAAATCTAGTCATTCTCCTATTATAGAATATAAGGGGAAATGATCATATGCAACTTGCTATATAGATGTTTGTCAAAATTTAAGAATTCCAGAATAGGAAAATCGAAGAAATAGTTTTCTTGCCTTAGCTTATCCTTAAATTATTGTTGAAAAGAACTTGCTATCTAGCCTCACATAGACGAGACTTCTTATCGATGCCTTAGTGATAAGCTAAAGACCTAATGACCATGTAGATAAAATTAAAGGAGAAAGCCATATAAATACATATAAGCCTAACAAATCATTTTGGAATGGGAACCGATACTATAATGATTTGAGTCAATTTATTGTAGAATGATTTATTGCCTTTCACTTACCTAGTGATGCTTATAAGATATAATCCTAAAAGGATCTCTAATGGATTGCCATTCTTTGATAATAACCTCTTGGAAATATGGAGAGGAATAATGTGAGTAATTAAACAGGGGGAAACAATATCATATGCAATTACAAATCATGTTAGGTTCAAGGTGGAAAATGGTAAGACTACATCCTTTTATGAGAAAGTTTTAGTGGAAGATAGGCTTTTAAAATTACAATTCCCGTGTTTGTACAAGTTAACTAACAAAGAAAGAGGAAAGGTAAGTGACATGGAAGCTTCATTAGTGCCAATAATTATTTGTTTTTTAGTAGGAACATGCAAAACATTTACATGTTATTATAGAAGGATTGCGCCTTTCAATAATAAACTGGATCAAAAAATTTAGAGCTTAGACAAGGATAACAACTACTTGGTCAAATTGTGTAGTTCTTTTATTGACAGGATTGTTTTTGAAGGTTATAAACATTTCAAATCTAATGAATGGTTTAAAATGGCTCCACCCAAAATATAGACATTTATGTGGCCGGTGGTCCAAAATTAATTTTCTACAAGTAACTTTCTTCTTGGACGCAAATTATTACTAGTAGAGCAACCTAAATGTCCATATTGTATAGTAAAGCAGGAGACTTTGGATCATTTGTTATTCCATTGTTCCAGTAGTTGACAATTATGGGAAAAACTCTTATAATGGTGAGGAGTATCCTTGTACATCCCTTAGACTCTAGATTTACTAATTTGCCAGTAGCTTTCATTAGAGAAAGGTAGATTTCAGACTTTGGCGAGAATCTCCTTTTGTTTTAGCATCATACGAAGTGTTTGACTCAAATGAAATAATAAATGTTTTTAACAAGGTGTAGTTGGACTAGGATTCCAATTTCTCTTTGATCTTGCATAAATTATCGATTTGACTAAAATATAGTGAATCTAATTTCAACTATTTTGGTAACGATCTCATTCATAGTGAAGACGGTATTCATATGTGAAAAAATACATATAACTAATTTGATTGTTCTTCCTTATTATTGTTACCCATTTTTGGGTTCCCACACAAAAAATAAAAAAAATACATATAAAAAGAATATTCAAAAGGAATCCAAAAAATAATATTCGAGAAAAGGATGCTGGAACGCCCATAAAATGACCAGAAATTGATTGAGGAGGTTTAAATATATAAGAATTGAAATTTGACAGTATATTTTTAACTGGTGAGAGCCCTATTGACAAGAAAAATTCAATTTGAGGAAGAAAAGTCCAAAATCAGACGTTTATGGACTCAATTAAATTTTATCTAAGGTTTAATTGAATTTATGGAGGGATTGATTGCAAGAAAAATTGATTTTTAAGTCAATTAAGGCTTTTATTGAAAGAAATTAAAGTTATAGGGTTCAATTATAATTTTGAAGAGTTGATTTGGTCAAATCAGGGGTTTAATTGCATAATTATTGAAGTTTGATGGCCAATTAGGGACTTGATTGAAACAATCCGAAACCAAGGACCAAACTAGAAAAGATGTTAAAATTAAGGGATCCAATTACAATTTTTCGGGGGAGCTTGATTACAAAATTGTAAAAACATCTAAGGATTAAATCAGAAATATTCATTTGAAATTTAAAACGGCGTCGTTTCCTTTAAACTATTCATTGTCTTCTTCAAACAAATGGCTGGCAATGAAGATGGGGGAGTTGTTAGTAGCAAAGATAGTGGAACAACAATCAAGAGGAGGCATATCTCGCGACTGATATTTTTGCCATAATGCTTGCGTCCTCTACCTTTAAAAGCTAGAGAAAGGACCGAAATGGGAGGAGGAGAGTGTAGAAAAAATAAACACAGGGTGGGAAAGAAAAAAATAGAGGGGGAAAAAGAAAGGGAAACACAGAGAATAGGAGGGGGGAAAGAAAAGAGAGAGAAAAAAAGGCAGGGAGGGAGAGCGTAAGAGAGAAAAAACAGAGAGAGTGAGAACAATGAGAAAGCATAAGGGAGAGAAGAGGAAGGAGAGGAAATGACACAAAAGAAAACGCAAAGAATGACCAAATAATAAGATAGGAACAAAAGAGCAAAGGAACAGAAACAAACTGAACGGCGAAGCAGAGGACACAGATAACAAAGCAGGTCAACACCACCATTGTCTTTATCTCTCTAAAACCAGGTATTTTCATTTCCATTTTCAGTCTCTAAAAATGATACATGTTAGTCCATATAAAAAAAAAAAAACACAAGAAAGCTAAAGAATCATCATTTTGCACTTTATTAGTAACCAAGGGCTCGTTTTTGCTATTTGAAAAAACAAGCATGAATAGTGCGAAGATAATTTAATTACCTTCGCACTGTTCCATGCACGCGTAAAATATTACGAGTGCATGGCTTAGTTGGGTCACTAGCTTGGGCCAATGACCAGGTTGGGCTAGTTGGGTCTAGCCCAGCCATATGGGCCGCGATGGGCCCAACAAAAAAAAAAGAAAAACAATTTCTTAAAAAATTATTTCAAAAAATTTGTGATTTTTCATAAATTTTTTTACTACATTTTGATCAATATTGGTTTGTATTTTTATACCATAAAGATACAAATTCAGTATTAAAATACCCGATTTTTATCAAAACATTAAAAAATATAAAAAAAATATTTTGCTTTCATCCATACGGTCTAGTCTCTCAAACAAAAAAAAAAATCACATCATATTTTCATACAAAGAAAATTAAAAAAAAACATATGTTTTAGCATGCATTATGAATTTTAATAATCAGTTTGTTAAAGTCATGACTAGGCCAATATTTTTTAAAAATTTAAAAATCATTTTTTTCTTTTAATAGTAAGGATTACACACTTATATATAAGGCATAATCTCGATATTAAAAAATTGTTTTTTTATTGATGTTATAATGGTTAAGTTTTATCTGATGAGACAAAAATCTCCTTACCGAGAAGAATTTTTCTTTAACATTAGACTGACCAACAATTATAAAGCACAAGACCTTAGTTTTTTTTATCAGATAATAAAACAATATAGCTTATCTTAGGTAAGGTATTTTTAGGGTGATAATACATTCTCTTTACGCAACCAGTTCTCATACCCGATCTTTAAGACCAGTTAAGGTTTCTAGTAACTAAAATACTAGGTGGCGACTTCTATTCTATTTTTTCAGTAATAAAAGACAAGAATTTCTTATCTCCTCATATTTGCCTAATAAATACCATATGAGAATGAATGTTTTCACCGCGATGTCGTACACGTGCGACACCTATTACGTTTCTTTATATTTTCTCTTATCTCATTTGTAACACAAGCATTTTATTTTCATGTAAATGATCATTCAACTTTTCAAGGGTCATCTTTTAAATGATTACTTTTTGATTACTATACATGATTATTATAAAAAATAACACTATAATGATCTTGAGATATATTAGATTCTTTTATATGAATCATGGAAAAATTAAATTTAAACAAGTAATATTTATTATTTTTTCCATCAGTTAATTATTTAAATAGATGTCAAATTACATAAATAAATAAATATCATTGTCAAATTGTAGGACCACATTTTTTTCATGTGATGTTCAAGTTTAATCTTCGTAAGCAAGGGAATTAATACAAACAAGATGTTGATAATCAGAAAAAGGATATATTTTTTTCACACGGACGAGGGCTTACGATTTAATGTAAGAAAACTTCGACCTTTCCTGGTTTGATTATATAATATAAAAAGGGGAAATGAGAAACTGTCTTCCCAAGTGATTATGAAAAATTATATATATATATATATATATATATATATATATATAAGCTTCTAGCTAGCATTACTTGTATGTTTATAATGCTTGTGTAACTAGAACGTCAAGAAAGATTAGTTTACTTTTGGACATGGATCACGAGTAACAAACGTCACAATCCTAGCTATAGCTAGCTAGTTGCATGTCGTGCATGTTTTTTTTTTTTTTTGGATTTTATATTTTAATATTGGACGGTATATATATCTAGAAAATATAGCAATAAAATCCATGTCGGCATACGAAGATTAATCATAAGAATGATATATTCCTAGTGCATGATTGGTGGTTGCCTGGTTGGCATGGAGTTTAAATCTTTATAACCGATGAAAGAAGCTCCTTATCTATCTAATAAATGAAATTTTGAGAACTGGTACAACCAAAACAGTGGGAAAGTGGTTAAAACCTCAACCCTCTTTCTTGTATAATTCTCTGGTTATATTCCAAGTAATTTACAAGCTAGAAATTTATTTTGTTCTTTGAGAAGAAGTCTCCTCTTCCATCTTTAAATCCCATCTCCCCCGTCTCACTTTTTAATTACTGTATTTAATTAGTTTTTCAATGTTATAAAACCATCTCAACTTACTAATTTAAACTGTTATGTTAAGTTTTAGGATATGATTTATATTATTCTCTAACACACCCCTTCAAGTAAAAACCATGAGCTTAAAATCTATTCATGTTCATATTATCTTATGCTTAATTCTTATCAAATAAATAGGGATGATGAGATTTGAACTCGTGACCGCTTGGTCATCAAGACTCTGATACCATGTTAAAGAATCATTTCAACCCAATAGTTTAAACTGTTAGGTTGGGTTACAAGATATGAATTATATTATTTTCTAATATGTAAAATAGTAAAAGTAAATATAAAAAAGATAAAAATATATTTAGTTAAAAAAAAAATATAAATATAAAATAAACATAAATTTCTATACTTTTAATCAACATTATACATTAAAAAACATGTTATATTTGTACCGATTATCTCTTTTTACCATGTACCAAGAAGATAAACAAACGAGCTAGAAGCTGAAAACACTGCAGACTAGATCTGTAACGCTGACGACGCACAACTTGATGAGTCCATATGTTTCCTTTTTAGTTTCTTTAATGATTATTACTCTTTTTGGATGATGAGGAATCCCTTGCTAGTAAATTCAAGGACTGTGGACAAGCTCCTTGCTCGCACATTAATAAAAGAATCTAGGTTTTGGCCCAGTAGTTCGAACCATCTGGTGGACATGACATGATGTGATCTTTCTTTTAAAGCTCTTTTCCGATTGCGGTGGTTTTTGTTTTCAGTGTTTATAAAAATGTATTTATTTCTTAAAAAATATTAAATTTATATATTTTTAAATTTTGTTTGATATATATAAAAAATTATATATATATATATATTTTTAAATAAAAAACACGGAATACAATATTAAACATGTACTTAGGCTAAAAATGTACAACTAACTACAATAAAATAATCTATTTTATATTGAAATATAGTTGTTATTTGTCCATCAGCATTTGTGAAAACATTTTTTTGTAGTTAAAAATGTGTACATAAAAAGGAAAAAAATTGTGTCCACCATGAATTCTTGTAATTACCTAATCACTCTCTTTAAACATATTTCCACTTAGGAATTTGTATTGTTATCTTTGGCCTTTTTAAAAAATAAAAAAAAAACCCTTCTAGAATTAAAACTTTCACTCATCAGATCCTCTAATGGAAGGTGTGAATTGATAAGTTAATCCCATATCCAGGGTTACCCTTATTATGTTCCCACCTGCAACATTATATGGAATCAACCTATATATATATATAATCATTGATGCGCAAGCCGTAGAAGATTATTACAGAAATCAAAAGAAGTGAAGATGCAGTGTGTGCTTGTGAGTGATTGTAGAGAGGAAGAGAGGAAATTATATAAACAAACATAGTTATGTACAACAAACAAAAACCATTTGGTATGAGTGATAATTCCCTGATCTGACATGCAATTTTCCTCAAGATGCAGATAAATATTAATGATCTTCATATGTTTATATATGTTTGTGATATTCATAAGATCTAGAAAAATTACCTTTTTACAAACTGAGCAACTGGACCCTTTCCTTGTGCATACATGTCATGGTAGTTTTATTCTTTATATTTACTTAATCTTGATGTATATAAGAACAATAAAAATATTAATCACCATGCATGCAATTCTTCATCTGATCATCACTTAGAGTAGTGATTGATCGGCTATACTTTGCATCACCTTAACCTGAGTGGCAAGGCATTTTATGTAATGAGCAGTTTCTTCCAACAAACAGCAAATATCCATGGAATCTCCTCCAGGAACAAGCTTTCGAAGAGTATCAGTACGACTTGGTTCTCTTGAGATTATCACCTTATTTCTCACAACCCTCTTCTTCTTATTCTTCTTTGAAACCAGGCATCTCTTTCTCAAGACTCCCTGGATTCTGGCTCGGTTTCTAAGCTTGAAAAGAAGGGCTCGGCTCCAAGTTCTGCTTGGACCAACTGCACGAGCCATCGACGCGTAAGCAGCCATCTTTATTCTTTGAGTGCTCCTTTTCCTGACTCCTTCATTTGATCGGGAACCACCAAATCTATCACTCCTTTTCATTCTCAAAAGGGATCTGAGAAATCTACTGGCAAACCTGTTCTTGATGGACTTTGTGTGTCTTGTAGCTATTACATGCTTTGAAGCCATGGTTGCTTGCAAGTTCCACGAAAAGATAAGAGAGAGAAAGCAGTGAAGTGAATATTAGGGTTTTGTAGAGGGAATTTGTTTCGAAACTATAGCAGTAGGAGTAGTATAGCATGAATCATAAGTAAAATCCTAGTACTAACGAACTAGCTCTGACACAAGTCACTTTATGGGGGAGATGAAAGATGGACAAATGAGCATTTGAGATTGGAAGTTAGGATTTTCTTCTGACACAAAGGGGGCCTCTTGCTTGCTAGGAAAAAAGCCAAATTTCCATCCCTAACACACACAAATCTGCTCTTAATGTTCTAAAAAGCCTAAGAAAGAGAGAGGAGGTTTTCCTCCATGGATATGGAGAGCTAATTATGAGATTGATAGAGAGAGAGAGAGAGAGAGAGATAAAGCTAATAGGGAAGGAATATTAGATGAGGAGTGGAAGGGATTGAATTTGGACGGCTAGAGAGAATTTTAGCCTTTATGTTTTCCCAACCTAAAGGGTTTTTATTAATTATTTTCTTCAAGCTCTTGACAACATAAGAAGTACTCTTCCGATAACTTTTTTCTTGTATTAGATTATATTTTTTAGAAATATTTTTTTTTATTTCAAAAATATATATTAAAATATGTTTTTTAATTTTTGATATTAATAAATTAAAATCATTAAAAGAATATTAATTTGATACCTTTTCAAACCGAAAATATTTTTAAAACGCGTCCAAACACAATTTCAAATGCAAAAACAAATAATTTATTAATGTACTCATAAAATATTATTTTGTTATCGTTCTTTGAAATCATGTTTAGTTAATGTTTCGGTATAGAAATAACACAAAAAAAAAATAGACATAAATTGTTTGGTTGAAAAGATAATAAATATAAAATAAATCTATTTCTATACATTCAAATATATACATTCAGGATATAAAATACAAATAAACATGGCTTCTCTGTCTCGCTATCTTTGTTTTTTTTTTTTTTCCTCCCTCGAAACACTAACTTTACCTATGATTTGAACCTTCATGGAAATACACGAACCAAAACATATAAATCAGCTAAGCTAAGGAATTTCCTTAAGCATGTTTATCTTTGTTCATGATAGAAGTGTGCCTTATGTCCATTTCCATAAAGGGGCGTGGACTTCACGCCATCTCCACTGTGTGCTAAAAGCCATGTAAAGATTATGCTGCGGCTGTTGCTTTATTACTGGAAACGAAATTCAGCGAGGAGCCCCCATTGTGTTGAACCGAGAAGAAGACAGGCCTTGTTTTTGCGCCTGTAAGAAACAAAAGTTGAGGTGCACGCGCCATGAATGCAATACTAAAGAAAGAAAGCAGGCAAGCAACCTAGCTACCTAGCTACCTAGCTGTTTTTTTTTTTTTAAAATTATTATTATTAATTATTTTTAAGGAAAAAGAGTAGAAAAATTCCCTGTCAAGGAGGGATAGGGTTGGAGAAGTGGGTTAGTGGACCCACAAGGGGCCAACCACCACATGATCGCACATGGTTCAGTTACCCACTTGTCTAATGAGAACCTTTTTCCCCTATCTAATCCTTGATTACTTATTTGTTTTATTAATGATAAAAGATATATTCGAATTCATTTATATATAAATCTACATTATTTATTTAGAACATTTTAAAAATAAAAACTTGTATCTACAACTCAATAAGAACACCTTTTCAAAGTAATTATTGTTTAAAAAGTAATAAATTGAATTTCTCGATTATTTTTTTAAAAGAATTATCATAATTTTAAATATCCAGTTATTAAATAAAGTTCAATAAATATTTTTATATTATTTTTTAAAAAATTAAACCAAATTATATGAATAATTAGTCCAAATAGAACATATAATTTATTTTTATTAAAAAAGAAACATGTATGCTAAAATAAAATATGGAGTAACATCCATTATGTTTTATTCTTTGAAATAACATTTCCGTGTTTCTTTCTAATTAGTGATCACCGTGATAGAAAGGAGTGATCAATTGGATACTTGAGTCTCCTTTTATAATTTCTCCAAATATCATTTTCTTTGTCAAGAATTTTTTGACGTTTCTTTTCCTACCTCGTGTTACTTTGATTTTCATAGGTTTGAATAGAATAATTAAACTCTCTGTTTTTTTTACATGTTTTTTACGTAACAAATATCAAGTTTAAATTAAAAAATTTATAAAAGTATCTACTTAAATAAATCAAGAATAATCTCTATTAACATAAAAAAATTAAAGTCAATAACAATAACCAAATACATATTTAGAAAAGTTAAGAGGTTAATATAAAACAAAATCTTTAATATTATAACATGGTTCATTTATTCTATTGTGTTCAATGACTATGTGTGTTAAAATTATTTTTTATTTAATCAAATAATATTAGAAACAGAAACATATAAAATTGAATGAATAAAACAAAAGGAAAAAAATATCTCACAAGGTTGCACTTATATTATCTAAAAATAATATTTTTTATTTTTAAAATAAATTTCAATTATATAAAACATAAGAAATTTATAGATCAATTAGAAAATGTCTTTAAAATTAAATGAAAACAAATACTTCAAATACAACCACTATTAAAAAAAAAAAATTATAAAAAAAATAAAAATTAAAGAGTATTAATTTAAATATAAATTAAAAAATTTATTTAAAAAAACACATAAAATATAATTGGGGCAGATGACATGTTCTCCGTCCCAATTTTTTTTTATAAAAAGAAACAAAGTCAAACAACGCTTCGCCTGACTTTGCACAAATTCTAGCTATTGTGATGGCCAAAAAATCAGGACTGAACTTTTTTTAACTAAAAACTCGTTATGAACTTATTTCTAACCTAAAACACCTAGAAAACACCATAGAAACCTTGATAAATCTATCCATGGACTATAAAACCCGAAATCAACCTGAAATAAATAAAAAAAATCTTCCCCAAGTAAAATGTGGTTTTTATGCACTTTCAAGGTAAAAAAAAAACAACTAAGTTGAATTCATCTCATCAACTGGAATCATTTGACATAAAGATTGATTATTTTGGCAGTCGAAATCGTTGTCAACAATATTTTTCTCTCTTTATCGTCGTAATCCGGTGATATCTCTCTCTTCTCTCTCAAATCATAGATTAAGAAATAACAAAAACAAATTTGTGTACCAAAATTAAATTGAAAAAATATTGAGGGACCATATAGGTATAATATATGAACTTTGAGGACTAAAGTGAATTTCTTACAAGAACTTTGAAACCGTCGATCATCCATTTATGGCGCCTTTTCCACTTTGATTCCCTATCTTTTGATTTTATCTTTAGTCAACAAATTTAACTCAATTATCCTTTAATTTGGTCCAAAAAGGATGCAATCATGCAAAACAAAAATTTGAGGATCAAAATTAAAAAAATAACAAAAATTGAACAATGGGCCTATAGTAAAATGTGACAAAGTGAATAGTGCATGTATAGTAAAAACACCATATCATTTAGTGTTTTCTATAACTAGATAGATGGTCCACGTAATGCCATGGGCCGCACTAATATTTTTAGTATTAAAAAATGCTCAAGTCATAAAGAATTTTTTAATAACCAGCAGGTCCATCTTGAAATCTCAATACCTAACTAATTGCTTGGACTAGGTTTTAAACTAAATCATTTGGGAGCCCTCCTCATGTAAAACAATTAACCTGACAGGTCCAAAATCAATATAGACGACTGGTAGAAACGTAGTCTCGATTTAAATAAATATTTGAATATGACATTATTTGTTTTTAGTATTAAGATGATGAAATATTAGATCAATCTGAGTCAACTTGGGTTTCGAGATATAACTGGCCAAATCCACGAACTAGTTTATGGACTTCACCGAGTTTTATAATTATTTATTAAATTATTTTTATTTAATTATATGATTAAAAAAAATATTTGCATGTAAAATCAAGCATAAATTCAATCTATCAACCTGGGTCATTGACTCCACTGAGTTTTTAAAAATAACTTAAAAAAAAACAATATACTTGTAAAAAAGAGCACTAACCCAATAATGTGACTTCTATTTAAGATAACAATAATCTCATAGAAAGAAAAAATATATATTTAAATATGTAGTTGTAAAAAAATTTAGCGAGAAAAATCAATAATAAAAATAGTTTTTAGAAACGAAACACAAAATAAAAGCAAAATAAAAATATGATGAAATTAGAAAGAAAAAATGGGCAAAAAAGGCCATCTGGGAGTCTTATTGGCCCCACACGACTGGGCTTTTGAAAATGCCTAAGTGTTTGGACTTGGGAAGTCCACATACCTGGGCCTTATTATTTTTTTTCTTTTTATAGGACAAATGGCATGCTGTCTGTCTCACCTATCTGTAAAACTTTTAAAAAACAAAAAACAAAAAAAGCAAGCGTGCATTGCTTGCTTTTTCCAGATTCTTATCGCTATAGGGGCTCAAAATATGAAAACCCAGCTTATAAGGGTTAAAAACTCGTTTCCACCTATTGTTTTCAGCCAAAAACTCCTAGGAAACATTCTAGGAACCTTAAAAATAGCATTTCTAATATTAAAGTAGTATTTAATCTGTTAGAAAAAATAAAAATCAACCTCAAAGGAAAAAAAAAAGATCTAAGTCCTGATCTACTTTTTTAAGCAAGAAAAAAGAAGAAAGACCTAAATGAAACTCTCCTCGTCAAATGAAATACATTGATACCAAGAACAGTGAGTCTTGTCACACCCGTACATCGCAACGACCAATTTAAAATTTAATTTCATGGAAAAAGAACAGATATACGACATATTGTTTTTTTAGAGAAAAATGTCTAGTTCAAGGAGTCGCCACCTAGTATTATGATCACCAGGAACCCTAAATGTTCAACAGAGATTCTATGGTACGGGATTGGTTACGCAAAAGAAAAGATAATATCACCTCTTAAGCGTCCTACCTGATGCAGGCTACATTGCTTGTTTTGTCTAAAATTGCTAATAATTTGTTCTGCTTTTAATTTTTTTATTCTTTTTTCATGTTCCTAACTCTAGCATAAGTTAACAATTCCTACGAATATTTTCAACTCTGGCATTGGTAAATATTACACAAATCCAAAAAATACAATATTCCTGACTCTGGTGTCCGTAAATAATTTTGCAAAAAATGAATTTAAAGAAGAAATTTTCTATGCCATTTTTTTCTTGTTTAACCTTTATTATCATTTGCCCTTATTAGATGGAAATAATAGAGACATTGCACAACAAATTTTGTGTTTAACAATACGAGTCCACAAATGAGCATATGACTAAAAAAAATACAAAACATGAAGAAAAAAAATAAAACAAAGTGTGAGGGACCCACAAATAAATCAACGAAGATCCTCAAATATTTTTTGATATAAAAAAAGGGCTCGTTTGGCCAAATATCAAACTAGAATGAGCATAAAAATTACGACCAAGGCATAAGGATGTGTTTTGCCAAACATGCCCTTAGCAAACACCATTTGGACTGGCTAAACCTAGCCAACTTTTTTTTTTTGGGCTGGGCGAGACACAACCAGCCCAATCACTGGCCCATACCAGTGGCCCAGCTAGGCAAAGCACGCGTGAACTTGTTCATGCGTGCATGGCACAATGTAAAGGTAATTAATTACCTTCACACAGTGCTAAATACAAATAAGATTAAAAAAGAATGAAAGGGAGATGAAAACTTACCTTGTCTGGAGATTGTTCTGGAGATGAACGAGCGAAAAGGGATGGCCACCACGCAACGACTACCCAATATTCCTTGCCTTTGTTTTCTCTGCTTCTCTGTTTTTGTTTGCCTATTATGCTTGCGTTATGGGACGAAGACAAAGTTGGGTTCAGCTCTCTGTGTTTTGGGCGAATCGGGACACCAATAGTTCTGCCATTGCTGGACTATTTGTGATGGTTTTCTTGACGTTGTTGGTACAACATGCGAAGGGCATGGAAATTGACTGAGAAACTTGTAATAGAAGTCGTGGGCACTTCAAGGTGTTTGGTGGTCTGATCGACATTGTTTCTTTGTCGTAAAGAGCTTCCTCTGTTTTCATAGGGAAGAAGGCGAAGAATGGAAATGACAAAATGGCGTCTTTTCTGACTGGGGCGACCATTCCTCCTTTTGGTCCTTGAAGTTTTTGAAATTTTGCATTCAAGCCTCTGATCTTTTAATTTCAAATTTTAACCCTCATTAAAATTAGATTAAAAAGCAAATGGGTCAAATTTGGGTTATAACAAGTCTTTCCATCTAAAAATGGTTATTTATTAATCCAATGAATTTTGGGCGGCCATCTCTCTCTTTTATTGTAATCCAACAACTCTCTCTCTCTCTCTCTCTCTCTCACTCACTCACACACACACACACACACACACACAAGTGCAGAGACTAAAATATAAGCAAAATAAATTATTGGACAAAATCATTGCACATTTAGACTAAAGGGACTAAAAAGGATTTTTGATAATTTCCCAAAGGCAAAATAGGCAAAAAGGTGCTGCACATTTTTTTTAAAAAACCAAGGCCTTATATTTTTTATTTTAATTTTGGTCCTCACTCTTTTATTCTTTCTCCAACAATAAAATGATATCTTTTTTCATGAAATTAAGCATCAAATCGATGCCAAGATGTTTTTTTGAGACCTATATTACCACATAAAAATAGATAAAAAAAAATATCAACCCCAAATCCCAATGAACAAGACATCAAAGAATCAAATTGAAAAGAAAAATAAATTGATGATCGAATATTAAAAATATATAGGATAAGAATTGACACCATATTATCTCAAAAAACAAAAGGTTTGCCGTTATTTCTTTGTTTCAATTTGGGTCCTCTAATCTTAATTTTAAAAAAAACAATAAAATTTAAATTTTATTTTATAAAATAAAGCACTAACCCGATACCAAGATATTTCTGTGAGACTTTTATAATGATATAAAAGGAAAATAAAAACAAATCAACTCCAAATCCTAATGATCTCAACATAAAATGTTGAAATTGATTAAAAAAAATTGGATGATCATAATGAAAAAAAAGAAGCAAAACATTATGCAAATCCTTAGTGTTTTGCCTCACAATCTACAGCGAATTACATAGGGCTACTAGTTTTTTTTTTTGTTAATAATAATCAAAGCTTGATATATTGTTTTCTTTAGCCATATTATTTTATAAAATTAAAATTTTAATTAATTTTTTATATAAATTTAAAGACATTGAAGGGAGATAAAAAAAAATCATCATCTTATTGAATTCTTGATGTCCCTTTAAAATAGTCAAACTTCTATGTGAAGTTGGCTATATGATAAAAGTGCTTTAGTTGTTAGATGTATAATCTTGGTCCATGTTGATCATGTGAGCTAAGATAAACTTTAATTGAATGGCTTATTGACAATCCATGATTAACACCTTCACATGTAAGCCCAAATTAATTATACTGTGTCTATGATTACAAGACTCACACCTATCTTCACTAGGTTTTAGAATAGGGCATCAGGCAAGGCTCATGACACTTACTAGAATAAAATTTAATGAGCCACAAATCCTATCATATTATCTTTATATTTGGTAATCAACAATAGATGTTAATTTGATATTTTTACTATAACTAAGTCCATATAAAGGTGTTAAGGTGTCCATGCCAAACTAACATCATATTTTCTCATTTAATAGTATACTACAAACTATTAGGGTTTATTATCTCAAGTCATTGTCCTTAAACTAGTTCATATAAATTTCATATTCTTTATATAATGGTTCATAGGTGTTTTGTTCATGGATATAAAATCACCCATGAGTCCCTAGGTAAGGTAAAATCAATTCTAGACACATAAACACTCTAAATCCTCACAACATGCTATCAAAAAAATTAGAAAACACTAATGGAAGATTTTGTCGATGTTAAGGTAAAATTTTGTTGGCATTTACAATGTTGACCGAATTATTGATAAAAAACCATAATAAAAAAGTATCTTATCAAGGATTTATTTTCCATTGCAACTCTATAGCCATTAAAAATGCATGGAAATTTTTGTTGAAATATTTCATTAGCAATTATGCCATCTTTTAGTCCATATAAAGGTGTTAAGGTGTTTTGTTCATGGATATAAAATCACTCATGAGTCACTAGGTAAGATAAAGCACGAGTAAAGGGAAATACACTTCAAGGAAATGAAGGGAAGGCATGACTCACATAAAAAAAGCTTAGGGTTTTGGTACTTTCAATCATTTTTTCTAGAATTAAGGACACCATTGAAGTAATTTGCATAGTTGACAAAAAAAAAGGTACAAATCTCCTAATAGTGATAGCTAATGGTGCTACCCGACATCGCAGAGACTTAAAAAAAAACATATATCTGACATCTTGTTTTTAAAGGGAAAACATCTTGTTTAAGGAGCCACCACTTAAATTATGATCACTAGAAACTCTAACTAGTTAATATATATTTTACGATTCGGAACTAGTTACGTAAAAATGACGATATTATCACCCCTAAAGAATCATACCTAGGTAAATTGCATTGCTAGTTTTGTTTTAAATTGCAAAAGATCTATTGTGTTTAGGGGTGAGAGAAAAAAACTAATTAAACCAAGAAAACCAAAAACAATTAACCAAAAAACCAAACCAAGAGAAAAAATTGAATTAGCCGATTAGAAAAAAAAATAAAATTGTTTGATTCAGTTTCATTTTCAAAAGTCTAAAATTGATTGAACCAAACCAGTTTAAAATACATTATACCAAGTTGAAAACTGGGTATAAATACTAAGTTTTCTTCTAACCCTAAAGCCTAAATCAAACCCAGACCCTAAATGTTGTCCCTCTCAAGAGTTCTCTCGATCTCTTTGTCACCCCCCAAACTTTCTTGCCTATCTTTCATTCTCTTCTCTGTAGCCTCCATCATCGGTCGCTCTTAATCCTCCATTATCGTCATTGGTTTCTGTCTCTAGATAACAATATTTTTTTTATCTTTTTCCTACTTGATTCTTTTCACTAGTCACTCTCTATATTTTCATTTTGTTTATAGTTAAAGTTGAAGTTGTAGAGGAAGGGAAGCCATGGGTATGGACATAAATTTTAGTGGTTTCTATGTTTTGCTAGTTTGCTTGGCCTAGTGTAGTGGTAGTTGTTGGTTTACTTGAAAGAGATATTGATCCAGTGTTATAGTGGCAATTGTATAAAGACTATGGTAAAGAGATCATGTTCGAGTTCTTTAATTAAAAGCTAATGTTGAAGGTTGTTGGATTGGTTTTGGTATGGCTTGTGGTGGTTTGGCAATTAATTTGAGTGGGTGGTCTTGGTAGCGAACAAGATAAGGGAGACTGTTTTGGAGTTTCAATGTTTTTTTTTATTAACACTTTACTAGACGAATTTTTATAAGGTTTTTTTTTTTCAAAACAAATTTAAGGAGAGAATTGTTGTTCTTTCTTGTATCATCATCATCATCTTGTTCTCTAAATTTTATCTCAATTTTTCATGAATCCTAACCTTTAGCAACCCAGGCAGTTTATGTGGATGACTAAATTCATTTTATTTTTCCATTAGAGATCATTGAGGGAAAGTGCGAGCTGAAACTGAGTGTTTTGAATTTTATTTTATGTTGTGAAATTTCTCCTACAATTGGAGATTTAAGGAAATATAATTCAAGTAAGAAAAATTAGACAATTGGAATAGGAATATTACATCAATTATAATGCTTTTAAAATCCCATAATAAGTCCATAAAAATCTCATCAAAATGCATAAAAAGCAAAAAAAAAAAAAAAAACCTCAAAAATAAAATCGGTTTGTTCCAGTTTTTTCCTTCAATTAACTGAACCAAAACTAATCAATTTGAACAAGTTTTGGCTCGGTTTTGGTTTATAATTTTTTTAAAAAATAATTTGTTTTGGTTATTTTGTTAGAGGAAAACCAAACCACATAAAAAATGCTCACATTTTATTGTGTTATGTTATCGATGGTCTACCCATAATATTCTCGACTCTAACATCAGTGAATTTTCAACTAAAAATACCTTCAATTCTAGTATTGGTAAGGTTTACATGAAGAAAAGGTCTAATATTCATCACTTTGATGGGATATTCTTTTTTTTTTTTAATTGCCAGTTTTACTTTTGATTTAGACATGCCCTCCAATGTTTGAGTTTCTTGAGCTCTTTAGTCTTTTGGCTTACATAGAGCTTTTTTTTTTTTTTTTTTTATCAATTATTGATCTTTTAAATTCCACTTCCCCCCGGTGTGAGGTGTGGGTCTAGTTGGGATCTTTTTAATGAAAAAAAAATATTCAAGCTCAAATAAGACCACAGGGGATATATTTATTTTATAATGTCAAAGAGATAGCAAAAATGATTTATTCTCATTTCAAGCGCAAGCGGTTAAAACCAATAAACTTTGATATCATCCAATATAATGGCTTGGACTTGCAAGGAACTGAATTTCATGAATTCATGACCGATAAATCCACTACATGCTATTATACATACAACTAAAATATGGCTTAAGAGACATGGTATGAGGGTGACTGTATGTTTTTCAATTCATATATTCTAGTTTAGATTTTGGTCACCTTAATAAAAGAGTTGTTTGATTCATTAATTCATTTGTCTTCCTATAAACATAATGTCAAAAAATTATTTTAAACAATCATCGAACCATTTCTAAAATCAAAAGCAAGTTTAATTTTTTAAAATTCTATTGGGGAAAAGGATTTCCATGAAACCAAATTTGAGCAAGAAATGACGTAAGCCTATGAGATCATGAAAGGTTGCAAATGTGTATTTATGGGTTCTTTGGTATCGACAAGTGTCTATAGCTAAGTGAAGGAAATGAAGAATATGCAAAGAGAATTTCTTGGCCAGACCTTTATTTTATTGACATGATGAGAATTTATATATCATACATAATATTTCTTTATAAAATCAGAGTTTACAGGCCTAATCAAATCCTCTCCATCCATTATTATCAATAATAATTCTCTTCCAAAAAATGTCTTCGTTACTACATACAAATCCTCATAATTTGGTGCTTATTTACTGTGGTTTTTGCTAGGTAGCGATAGAATTTTTCTTAACACGAGGTCTCTTTCCTTGAACTTTCTTAAATGGATTTTATTATCATATATTTTAGCCATCGTTATTTGATACAACTGATCATGCAAAATTATTGTCGATCTCTTTTCATTGATCATGTTTAGTTGCTCATATTGTATCCTAACCCATCAGCCTCTTCAAGCTTAGATTCTATAAGGACCCTTAGAGAGAGAATTTCTACTTTTAAAAGCATAATTGCCTCATTCCCATAAACTAACGAATAATGTGTAGCCCCAGTTAATGTCCTCATAGCTATTTAGTGTGGATGGAGAGCATAAGGAAATCATTTATACCAGTCTTTATAGGTAACAACCATTTTCTGGACAATCTTATTTATATTTTTATTAGCAGCTTTTATAACATCATTCATCTTTGGTTTGTATAGAGACAAATTAAAGTGTTTGATCCTCCACTTAGTATACAATTATATGATTTTTCCATTAAAGTTTTGGGCATTGTCAGTCATTATATTCTCAAATAAACCATATCTTTAAATTAAGTCTTTCTCAATAAATTATTTGACCACCTTCTGAGTCACATGGGTATAGGAGTAGGCTTATACCTATTTTATGAAGTAATCAATTACCACAATGATAAATTGATGTTCATTACTAGCTTTCAGGTAAACTAGCTCAATCACATCTATTCTCCACTTTACGAATAGTTGAGGTGATAATATGTTGAATAAAGGTGTTGAGAGTGCATTGATCTTATCACTATACACCTAGCATTTATGATATTTTATGACAAAGTTTATGAAATCTTTCTTCATAATCATCTAAAAGTACTTGACTCTTTACATTTATATAGCCATCATGTGCCTATTTGTATTTGTAGCTTATATTCCTTCGTATACTTGTTGTAAGGCTTTATTAGCTTTTGATTCATCCATATAGTACTCCATTTCCATTCTTCTCAAGATTTTCATATACACCTTAGATGTTTCCAAGGGATATTCATAACATTAGATGAATTTATTTATATATGTATATTAGGGGTTGCCATCTATTTCTTCTTCAACCGAACAACAATGGGTAGGAGAGCTCCTAATCTCAATACGTATGAGTTGTACTTTGATCCTATAATCAATTATAGCCATAAAGGCCAAGGTTGTCAAAACATCAATAAGTTGTTCTTATCTCTCCCTGGATGAGTAAACTTTGTCTCATCCCAATCTTTAGAAAGTTTGGAGAGATATTTTTGGTATGATCTTAGCTTGTCATTCACCTTCTACCTTATAGATTATCAATATTGAGTCCCTTTACGCCTTCAACTTCCTTATCTTCATCTCCAATGCAACTTCTAATTCGTGAATACAAGCCTCATACTCAGCAATATTATTCGTGTGATCAAAATATAACTTGATTGAAAAAGGATATTGCTTTCCTCCAAGGCAATTATCATAGCACCAACCCCATTATAGAACATATTTACTGCACCATCAAAGTATATGCTTCATCAATCGCTTTCTTCTTCTTTTTCTTCCAGTACCAATATATTCTCATTAGGGAAGTGAAAGTTTAATGGTTCATAATCCTCAATGGCATTATCAATAATTTTCACTTTCTTTCACTGCCTTTTTTTCATGTAGATGATGTCATACTTTGCCAACAACACTTGTATTTTAGCTATTCCACTTGATAAATAAGGCTTCTTAACTATATATTTGAGATGATCGTTCTTCCAGATCAACTAAGTGGTACAATACAACATGTACTGTCAAAGTCTCTTTGCACTCCATACCAAGTTACAGCACAAATTCTCTATCATAATGTAGTGGGATTCACAATTGATGATTTTTTTACCGAGGTAGTAGATAACATACTCTTTCCTTCCAGACTTATTATGTTGTCTAGCTCGCAACTCATATCCATTTTTGCCATTGTTAAATACAAGATGATAGGCTTTTCAGACATAAGTGTTACCAATAGATATGGTTTTTACAAATACTGCTTGATCTTATCAAAGGCTTCTTGGTAAATTTTGTCTAATCTTTTATGCATTTGGTGAGCTGGACCATTTTTTTGACATCATTTACCACACATATTGTATCCTTAAGTGATGGTATCCCGCTAACATCCAGTCTAGGGTAGTCTCCCTCTATCAGTTGCAGTGATTCGAATTCATGCTTATACTCAATAGTGATGATCGCACAATCAGGGTCATCATGTCACCTATAAGTCTTGAAATTAAGATGCTACGTGTGAAACTTGCCTTGGTGAAATTTACAAAGGGCATAACCTAAAGGTAGGCTCTAGACATTAGGTGTATCAAGGTATGTTATTACCTAGTCTCAAAAGATCTCTCATCTGCTTAATGATCATCCTCGAAAGATTGATATGAGGCTTACAAAGAGGGTACAGATAGAGGCCCTGAATAATATCATATTAGCTTATCAATCACTACCAAGTAAATAATCAAACAAGAGTTAGATAGTTCTAATAGTCTTGTTGTAACCCATTTTTGGGTCCTCACATAAAAAATAATAAAATTCAAAAAACAATTCAAAAAAATATATTATCAAAAAAATATAACAGTGAAAAATGCCAGAGCGTCCTAAAAATGCTCAAAAATTGATTGAGGATGTTCAAAAATATAAAAATTAAAATTTGACAGTATATCATTGACTGATGAGGCTAAGATAAAGAAAATTCAATTTGAGGAAGAAAAGTCCAAAATTAGAAGTTTATGGACTCAATTAAATTTTATTGAAGGTTTAATTGAATTTATGGAGAGTTTAATTGCAAGAAAATTTGATTTTGGAGTTAATTTGGGCTTTAATTGGAAGAAATTAAAGTTCTGGGGTCAAATTATAATTTTTGGAAGTTAATTTGGTCAAATTAGGGACTTGATTGCATAAATATTAAAGTTCAATGGCCAAAATACTAGGTGGTGACTCCCATTTTTTTTTTGTTTTTTTATTGATATGAGACAAGAATTTCTTGTCTCTATATCTCTTACCAGGAATAAAACAATATTCCAAATTATTTATTTTCCTTGAGGGAGGACGATCGTCGCGCCACCGCACACGTGCGACAGAATGACGACTCCACTGGGGACTTGTGGAATAAGCTTTGTTTTTGTCTGATTATTGTTTTTTTTATTGTGGTTTGCATTTTTATTTTTAATATGCATTTTCTTTGTTTTTTTTTTATTGCTTACACGTTTTAATTCTTGTACATATATATGTTCATAATGTCAATGCTTTAATTTGTTGAAACAAATACACAAGCCTTTAAGTTAAGTGGGGAATTAACGATCTGCCCTATGACTATTGGTTGGGTTCAGATGCGTGAAACACCCAACTCATATCTGAGAGCCTGCTTGGTAATGGTGGGCATACGTGCTTTAACTGTTCTTTGCAACGCCCCCATTACTGCCTTTATGAAGGCCGTCACTGGGCAGATATGAGACCTTTTTTGAGACTAGGTAGAAAACCTACCTTTTTGCCTCACATACTGACTAGAACGTCACCTTAGGATTTTTATTACTTTACAGTCATATATATTACTTTACTGTCACTTGCATGCTGCATTTAATCATGTAACAATCATCATTATAGGTTGAACTGAAATCATGACTGAGTATCAATCTTTTCACAAGTTTGGGCAAGAATCTGAGCTGACTCAGGTAGCTGAAGGAAACTGTCCAAGAATCAATATCAGTACATTACCCGAGATTACCAAAATAAATCACACAATCAATGACTTGGAGAAAATATGGTCCATAATGAGATATGTTGACGATACACTTTTCGAAAGGCGATATGGAAGAATTGCTCAACTAATGAGGCAATCAAAGCCCTAGTAATTGGGATCCTAGTTATCGATGTTTTACTTTTGGGAGCATAGATATGACACCTACCTTGGAGGAATATGAGAGGATCTTGGATTTTCCAAATAAAAGCCACATAATTTACCTCAGATGAAATTTTAAAGGCACAGCCGCGGAGGTGGTAAAGTTATTAGGCCTGGGAATGATCAGTCAATGCAGAATAGCTAATAGGGGCTTTAAATGGAAGGTCATTGAAGCTAGGATGAAGAAAAATTCTGAGGAAGGCAGATTAGGAGACGAACGATACCGATTGGTGGCTTTCGCCATTTTTGGCCTCGTATTGTTTCCGTCTGAAATTGGGGTCATCAGTTTGGAAGCCGCAAGCATATTTTTAGAATATGAGCATGATCAGATCAATCCCTCTTCAACAATTTTGGCCGAAACCATGTTGTCACTCAACCATTGCAGAATAAATGGCAAGGGGGTAATGAGATGTTGTGTCCCTATGTTATACTTATGGATTATCAGTCATATTGAGACACCAAGGGACATCTTCAACAACTTCTAGTGGTTCGACCTTCGACCATTGAAAGTTACAATAGAGGAGACTTGGAGACATTGGGATGAGAAGGCATGGATAAAGAAGTATTCTACACTACCACAAAGCAGCTTCAAATGGAGAGCACCATGGATGAACAACACAGTCTGTATAATGAGTTGTGGAAGCAAGGTATGGGTTCCCCTGATTGGTGTAACTAGATACATCAATTATGCCCCAGCATTAGTAACAAGACAGTTAGGTGGAATGCAGTATGCACCAAGAACTCTGGGTTTAGCAGATTTCATAGGTTTATTCAAACATCAACCATACCTCAACGAAATGGAACTCATTCGACAAGACTGGGAAAGGCCTTTGTTGGTGAAAAGGGAAGAAGGCAGCATGTTTGACTCATCTGTCAGTCAGAATTATGCAAGTTGGAGGAATGGAAAGCTTCCTGGGGTAATAGAGTCTTCAACACTTGAGCATCTTGAGTCAATAATTGAGCATCCAAAAAGAAAACAGACTCTTCATGAGGAAGAACTAAGAAGACAGTTGGAGAGATGTGGCACAGACCTCGGCAAAAGCAAAAGACAACAACAAGTCCTGGAAAAACAAGTAGAAGAAGAAAATATGATGAGGAATTGCTTAAAACAACAACTAGAAGAGAAAGAGGAGCAACTAATATCTTGCAAACAATGGCAGAAAAGAGCAGAGATAGCTGAAGCAATAGCCAAAGGAAGCCAGGAGGAGGTGAAAGATCTCATAATTGAAAATGACAAACTGATTCACAAAAATAGGCTCATAGAAAAAGAATTGATCAAGATAAAGAAATCAATGAAAAGCAAGATAAATACAGATAAAGAGACATTGGACTATTTGAAGAAAGAAAGGAGCAGTTTCATAAGAAAGATAGAAATTGAAAAAGAGAAGAATCGACAAGTCCACCCCGACATAGAAGAAGAAAGAAGAGCACGTGCCCAATATATGGTACAGTTGGAGGAGGAGAGAAGTATTCAAAAGAACAGATAATGATTCTACAATCTGAGTTGGAAATACAAGAAGAGCGGTTAAGAAGACATTATGGTGAAATAGAAAAAGAGTTACATGAGCTGAAGCAAGTGCGCCAGGAATGTCAAGATATTGACAGCTTTACAATTCAAATGAACTTCAAAATCGCTGAGCTAGACATCGAAAGAGAAGAATTACAAAGAGTCAGGACTACATTAACATTGTTTGAGACAATGGTCCGAACATTGGAAAGGAGCAATGAAGCCTTAAGAGCCAGCAATGAAGTGATAATCACAGATAACGCCTTGTTGCATGCAAAAATAAAACATATGATGAAACAAATTGG
Organism: Populus davidiana; assembly: GCA_030145905.1. Lineage (NCBI taxonomy): Eukaryota > Viridiplantae > Streptophyta > Magnoliopsida > Malpighiales > Salicaceae > Populus > Populus davidiana. The sequence goes on from CM057790.1 coordinate 21,237,325, forward strand.
GCAAGTGGCCTGTTATGCGGAGAGGATGCTGCAACAAGCTACCCAAGTTGGAAATAGTGCTACAAAGTATCGAGAATACATGGGGGCGCTCATTTCCTTTGTTGAAGACTTAGCTGATAAGGGGGATGCCTTGTAAAGTAGTTCTTGTATTAAGTGTTGTTGATTTATAACTTTTTGTACAAACCTGTTCGTTATAAAAAGGTTATAACCTATCTTTCTTTCCACTTGAATGTTGTTGGTCAAAACTGATAAAGAACTTGGCAAATACTCTTTACAGCAATCAGTTCAGCTCAGAAATCTTGCTTAAAGGATTACGAAAGTCATGAATCAGTTCATTAAAAAATACATATGCATCCTATTTGCATCATACATTTGTTTATAATATGTCATTTGCATACCGCAGTTGAAACATAGGTCCCCCACATAAGGTCCATAACACCAGATTCAGAACAAGAATGGAACACGAAGAAATGGCTCTTCTAGAATCCCGCTACCAGAGCGAACTGGAATCAGTGAAAAATGAAGTGTCACGGATGACTAATCTACTTGAACAACTGTTAAAAGCAAAAAGTGGGGAGGGAACATCCGCCCAGCCAGTTACAAGTTCACCCGTATCTCACATTCCCATAGCATCGCCAATTCTGGGGGCAGATTCAGTAGCAAAACAACATTTTGCGCCAGCCATCCCTATCCGGCCAGCTCACACGCTACCCACCGTGGATTTAACGATGGATGGGCCTGTTGATAGTAGGTCAAGCAATTTCATAAGCCAAGACAAGATATCTGCATTAGAGGAACGGTTGAGAGCTGTAGAAGGAAATGATTGGTTTGACCCAACACGAGCAGCTGATGTGTGTTTGGTACCAAACATCGTGGTACCAAAAGATTTCAGGATCCTAGAATTTACCAAATATACAGGCTTGGAGTGCCCAAACACGCACCTACGATCTTACTGCAACAAGATGGCCGAAGTAATCCATGATGATAAAATGCTGATCTATTTTTTTCAAGATAGTCTATCAGGCTCTGCTTTAAACTGGTATATGAGGTTGGAAACTGTTAAAATTAAGACATGAAAAGATTTGGTGGAGGCTTTCCTCAAACAGTACAAATTTAACCTGGAAATAGCCCCAGACAAAACAAGCTTGATGTCCATGGAAAAGAGAAGTCAAGAGTCAGTTAGGGTGTATGCACAAAGATGGCGAGATGAGGCGACACATGTCCAACCTCCTTTAATCGAAATAGAGATGGTGACTTTATTCGCTAATACTTTTAAAGCACCTTACTATGAGCATTTAATGGGCAGCTCATCTCAGCATTTTTATGATGTTGTACGAGTAGCAGAGAGAATAGAGCAAGGCATTAAAGCCGGGCGCATACCGGAGCCTCTAGAGAAAAAGGGATTTTCTGGAAGAAGAAGAGAAGGAGATGTTAACAACTTAGAGGGAGGGTATAAAGGCAAGAGAGCAAGTTACCCAAACCCAGAAACATTTACCCCCCAATTCACCAACATAAACTTTACCAAACCCTTGCCCCCAAATCCAACCAACCGAATAAATCACCCACCTAATATCCAAAACAACTATCAAAAGCCATATACTAGATATACTTCTGAGCAATTACCTCCATTACCAATGCCTTTAAAAGATTTATACGCTAAATTGCTAAGCATTGGCCAAATAACCCCAATCCATCTACCGCAAATCCAACCGCCCTTTCCTATATGGTACAAACCAGAACTAGCTTGCGAATACCATGCCGGTAATTCTAGGCACGCAATTGAAACTTGCTACGCTTTTAAAAGGAAGTTGCTAGAACTCATCAAAATGGGGTGGGTATCTTTCGAAGATCCGCCTAACATCATTTCAAATCCATTGCCTAAACATACTGCTAGTAGTTATGGAGTGGGCATGATAGAGATTGGCAATCAAAGCCAAATGTTGAAGGTATCCATGAAGAGGTTATATGATATGTTGTTACAATCAGGATTCCTAAAAATAAGCATTATATGTCAGCTGGGAAGTGATAACTATTGTGAGTTCCACAGGATGGAGGGACATCATATCGAAGATTGTGTCAAGTTTCGCCAGAAGGTTACAAAGATGCTACTCATGGGAGAATTGAGACTTGAAACCCCGGGGGGCAACCAGGAGGTGAGTATGATGGAAGGCCAAGATAAATTGTCAGAGGTCTGTAGAGTTCAAACTATGGCTAATGGGTTCTCAAAGCTGATCTTGACTAAACCTTCATTTACAAAAAGAGATCACAGTGCAATGCCATATAACTATGTTTTTACCTCGAACATTCAAGCCCCCCTCCCTTTATTTCATTATGAGGTTAGTGGGCTAACACGGAGTGGCCGCTGTTTTACACCTGAGGAGTTGAAGAGGGCCAAAAGCAAGGAAATGGTGGATCTTGATAAAGAAATAGAGGTGAATGAGCCAGTAACAGAGAAGGAGTCAAATGAATTTCTAAAGTTGATAAAGCATAGTGAGTATTGCATAGTGGATCAACTCAAAAAGACTCCAGCAAGGATATCTCTCATGTCCTTGATACTAAGCTCAGAGCCTCATCGAAATGCCTTACAAAAGGTACTGAACGAGGCATATGTACCCCAGGACATTGAACAAAAAACCATGGAGCATTTGGTAGGGAGGATTCACGCTTCGAATTACCTATATTTCACGCCTGACGAACTAAGTGTTGAAGGAACTAGGCATAACAAACCATTGTATATCACTGTGAAATGCAAAGATTTCCTTATTGGAAAGGTACTTGTTGATAACGGCTCGGCTCTTAATGTATTGCCCAAATATATGCTGAAAGAAATGCCAGTTGATGAATCTCATATAAAGCCTAGCACTATGATGGCAAGAGCATATGATGGCTCACCTAGACCAGTCCTTGGGAATTTAGAGGTCGAGCTGTATGTGGGTCCACAAATGTTCTTAACCACATTCCAAGTTATGGATATCCACCCTTCTTATAGTATGTTACTCGGAAGGCCTTGGATTCATACAGCTGGAGCAGTACCTTCCTCATTACACCAGTGTTTGAAATATATCGGGATGTTGGTAACCGTCAAAGCAGAGGAAACAATCTCCATGGTAAAGAATGTGACCATACCCTTCCTAGAGGCGAAGGATTGCACGGATGAGAATCTTCATGCCTTTGAGATTGTAAACACTGAGTGGGTACCTGAAAGCACAGTGCTAAGAAAGCCAAAGATATCAACAGCAACAAAGATGGCAGTTCGATGTTTCTTGGAACGTGGAATCCCATTCCAATATGACCCTATCACGGGAATACCAAAAAGGATTAAGGCAATCACAATGAGAGCTGTCGACCAAAGATTTGGGCTGGGATATAAGCCTAAGAAGGAGGATCATCGTTGGGCTGCTAATAAACGAAGAGAACGAAGAATGGCTAGAATCGAGGGAAGGGACCCTGAAGAAGAAGAAATGGAAATCCCTCCACTAATGGTTTCTTTCCCAAAGGCAGCATATGTGATGCAACCAAATAACCGAGCAGAAGATGATATTCAAAGGATGGCAACTATGAGCATCAACACCGTGGAAGAAGATAAGGAGGAAGGAAGTGGCACAAAAACAGTAGTTAACATGGAAGATGAAGTGCTACCACAACTAACTGTTCATATTCTAGAAGAACTCCCCACTAAGACTTTTGTGCGAAGGTTGGCTGAAGGTGAAAAGTTTCAAAACTAGGTGACCCAAGAAGCTCTGTTAGTATTTAAAATGTAAACCCCTTGTGTTTGTTTTCATATGCTTTTGTTTGTTTATTTGCTTTTGTCATTCTAGTTGATAATCAAGGCTTATGATTTCAACTAGATTTTATCTTTATCAGTGATCCCACTTTTATCATAATCAAGGAGATCATACTTTTTCTACATTCATCTGTGTTTTTTTTTCCTCTCTCTCTTCTCGCTTTTACATCAAACATTTTTTGCTTTCAGGAAGCTTGAAAGCGAATCTTCCACAACATCACATACATTTAATATCAAGAATGAATGGCCAAACTTTAACAAACATGTGACCATGATGGAAGAAGAAGAAGAAGGGGATGAAAACAATATCAAAGAATTCACAAAACTAGTAGAGCAACATGAAAAAACATGGGAACCTGCTGCAGAAGAACTTAAAATCATAAATGTAGGTTGTGATCAGTCTAAAAAAGAATTCAAAATAGGGACTTTGATCATGCCTAAGCAAATGGCGGAGTTAAGTGCTCTACTACATGAGTACTCTGATGTTTTTGCTTGATCTTACAAGGATATGCCTGGTTTGAACACAAATATCGTGGTCCATAAGATCCCATTAGAGGAAAGGTGTAAACCAGTCAAGCAGAAGTTGAGAAGAGCACACCCTGATACATGGATCAAAGTGAAAGCGGAACTCGAGAAACAATGCAATGCCGGATTCCTAGAAGTTGTTACATACCCGCAGTGGGTATCCAACATTGTTGTCGTACCAAAAAAGGAAGGGAAAATTAGAGTTTGTGTGGACTTCCGGGATTTGAACAAAGCTAGCCCTAAAGATGATTTTCCACTACCTCACATAGATATTTTAGTGGACAATGTTGTCCGTAGTTCCACTTATTCCTTTATGGATGGTTTCTCAGGATACAATCAGATAAAGATGGCTATAGAAGACAGGGCAAAAACGACTTTTGTCACCCCTTGGGGAACCTACTGCTACAAGGTTATGCCGTTCGGTTTAAAGAACACAAGTGCCACCTATCAAAGAGCTATGGTGACTTTATTCCATGATATGATGCATAAAGAAATCGAGGTGTATGTGGATGATATGATTGCCAAGTCAAAAGAGGGAGAAGATCATGTCAAGGTGTTAAGGAAGTTATTTGAGAGATTGAGAAAGTATGAATTAAGGCTCAACCCTGCAAAATGTTCATTTGGGGTTAAGTCCGGCAAGCTGCTGAGATTTGTAGTCAGTGGTAAAGGTATAGAAGTGGATCCTGATAAAGCAAAAGCCATCCAATCCATGCCAACCCCAAAGTTAGAGAAAGAGGTGAGGGGATTTTTGGGCAGGCTGAACTATATTGCCCGATTCATAGCCCAGCTAACTACCACATGTGAACCTATCTTCCGACTGCTGAGGAAAAAGAATCTGGGGACTTGGAATGAGGAGTGTGAAGAGGCATTCAATAAAATCAAGTGTTATTTGCAGAATCCGCCTTTGTTGTGCCTCCTACGTTAGGAAGGCCTTTACTATTGTATCTGACAGTAACGGAAACAGCTATGGGATGTGTACTTGGACAGCATGATGAAACCGGGAGGAAAGAAAGGGCTATCTATTATCTAAGTAAAAAGTTCATTGAATGTGAGTCTAGATACACGGTAATAGAAAAACTATGTTGTGCATTGGGATGGGCAGCAAAACGATTACGACATTATATGTTATATCACACCACTTGGTTGATTTCACAAGTGGATCCATTAAGGTACATATGTAACAAGCCCTATCTCTCCAGCCGCATTGCAAGGTGGCAGGTTTTGCTATCAGAATATGATATCATATATATGACACGAAAAGCTATGAAGGGGAGCGTGATTGCTGACCACTTAGCTATCATAATGCTATTGAAGATTACGAGCCACTGGATTTTGATTTTCCTGATGAAAATTTATTATCAATAAAGAGAGAAGAAGAGATGACGGATTGGTGGACTATGTTTTTTGACAGAGCAGTGAATGTATATGGTAATGGGGCCGGTACAGTGATAGTCTCTCCTGATCGAAAGTTGTACCCAGTTTCAGTTAAATTGCATTTTGAATGCACCAACAATACAGCTGAATATGAAGCTTGCATTCTTGGTTTAGAAGATGCATTAGAGATAAAGATTAAAAAGCTAGATGTATATGGTGACTCAATGTTGATTATCTGTCAGGTGAAGGGAGAATGGCAAACCAAGGAAGAAAAGTTAAAGCCTTACCAGGAATACTTATCCTCACTATTAGGCAACTTCGAAGAGATAAAGTTCACTCACTTGGGAAGAGAAGGGAACCATTTTACAGATGCTTTGGCTACCTTAGCTGCTATGGCCATCATTGATCTCGGGCATAGGGTACAACCAGTACACATTGACATTAAAAATAATCCAGCTTATTGTTACTCCATTGAAGAAGAGATAGATGGGAAGCCTTGGTATTACGATATCAAGAACTTCGTGCAAAAGCAGGAATATCCAGAGGAAGCTTTGAAGACGAATAAGAAGACCCTAAGGAGATTGGCTATGAGTTTTTATCTAGATGGAGAGATTCTGTATAAAAGATCATTTGATAGAACCTTGCTAAGGTGTTTAAGTGCAACAGATGCTAGAAAGGCTTTGCAAGAGGTTCATGAAGGGATTTGCTCAACTCATGCTAGCGGACATATGATGGCAAGGAAAATACAAAGGGCTGGTTATTTCTGGATGACATTAGAGAAAGACTGCATTGACTACGTTAAAACATGTCACAAGTGCCAGGTGCATAGTGATAGAGTCAACGCACCTCCGACTCCTTTGTTTAATCTGGTATCTCCCTGGCCGTTTGCAATGTGGGGACTTGATGTGATCGGGCCTGTTAACCCAAAAGCCAGTAATGGGCATAGATTCATCCTTGTAGCCATTGATTATTTCAAGAAATGGGTAGAAGCCTGTTCATACGCTCATGTGACTCAGAAAGTGGTAAAGAGGTTCATAGAGAAAGATTTGATTTGTCGTTATGGGGTGCCAGAAAAGATAGTAACTGATAATGCTCAGAATTTCAATGGCAAAATGATAGCAGAGCTTTGTACTAAATGGAAGATCAAACATTCAAATTCCTCACCATATAGGCCAAAGATGAATGGGGTCGTGGAAGCAGCCAATAAAAACATCAAGAAAATCGTTCAAAAAATGGTAGTCACCTATAAAGATTAGCACGAGATGTTGTCATTTGCTCTCCACACATATCATACTACAATAAGAACCTCGACCGGAGCCACCCCATATTCGTTGGTATATGGAATGGAGGCAGTAATGCCATTGGAAGTTGACATCCCATCATTAAGGGTGTTGATAGATTCAGAATTACAAGAGGTTGATTGGGCCAAGGTGAGATATGAGCAGTTAAACTTGATCAGTGAAAGGAGGATAGCCGCAATCTGTCATCATCAGCTTTACCAGAAAAGGATGGCCAAGGCATATGACAAGAAGGTTAGACCTCGTGTGTTCCAAGAAGGAGATCTAGTGCTGAAGAAACTATTGTCTCTGCCGGGAGAAGATCATAGCAAGTGGGCTCCAAATTATGAAGGTCCCTATGTAGTAAGGAAGGCTTTCTTAGGAGGAGCTCTGAAATTGTCCAGAATGGATGGAGAAGATCTAGCCAGACCTGTGAATTCTGACTCTGTAAAGAGATATTATGTCTAAATGTGTTCAGTTTTCTCTTGAAATCAATAAAGTAAAGTTTGGCCATGATTTCTTTGTATAAAGAACCCTGTCATTGCATTGATCTCACCATACTCAGATTGTGCATCTTAAACGAACTGATTTTGTGCATGATTACACGAAATGCATCATATAGTGCTCAAAGATGAAATTTAAGCAGTTCCTAGTAAAGAAATGACCAAACAAAATAAACCTCAAAGCTGACCCTGAGATAAAACTTTGTCTCTACTAGCATTGCTGGATTTGCGTGGATGAATGGTTAGTTAACCATCTCTGTAATCATACATATTTTCCTGGGATAAGAACAAGGTTTATCAAACTTAACAATGTGCGTTTTGAGATGAGGAAAGGCCATCTTTGTCATCCATTCACGTTTCTAAATATTTTCATCCTTCGTAGTCCCTATTTGAGCTTGATCGTTTTTTTTTTCTTTATCACAACCCTGACTAGGATCACACTCCACACTGGGGGCAAATACAAGGTATTGGGAAGACACTAATAGAATCAATAGGAAAGGGGAAGGTTCAAGACAAAGATTAACGATGATAAAAAAAAAAAAAAAAAAAAAAAGAGACCGACTAAAGGGTAGAAAATATTGATACTAATGTTGAACCTAAGACTATCCAAACAAAACAGTGAAAAGGGATGCTAGAATGGCTCTGTAATATTTGGTCTCCTATTGACAATCCAAACAAAGCAGTGAAGATAGATGACAGAATTGTTTATGTCTCATTTAGTAGACACAACAAAGGCACTAAAGGCAACATTCTAAAAAAAAAAAAAAAGAGTTACAAACTTTGGGTTTCGGTATCAAGAACACAATCTTCAAATGACTTTCAAAGATGATTGATGAATAGTTGATCCTAGATCATTAAAACCCTTAAACACTTTTTGAGACCATGAAATTCTTTTTTTTCATAGCCCATAACTATAGCCTACATTACAAGCCGTTAAAAGTCCTTTCTAATCAAGCGCATGTAACTTGGTTTGATAAACTTTGATCTCATGACCCACATGGTTTGATACAGTATGGTAATCTGCTGTGCTCCGTGCAAAAACAAAAAAATGCTAGTATGAGACAATTTCTTTTATATATACAGCTTTTTCTAGTCTATGCTTGAACCCTTTTCAAAAGATTAAGCAGAAGGTCACTTTTGAAATAAAACAAAAAAAACGAAGAGCTTAACCTAAAGACAACGACATCCTAAAACCCGAGAAAACTGGTATTGGGAATTGATTAAACAAGTCTTTAGTGTGTATGTTGACAGTACTTGTAGTCATGAACAAGTCAAGTTTGTTTCGTGTTGTTAACGATTCCTTTTTTTTAGGCAACCCTATCCTTTTCTATTATGTCAGACAAAAAAACAAAAAAAAAAAAAACAACACAAAAAAAACCCAAAAGCCCTTTATTTTGAGAAAGACAAATAAAACATTGGCAAAAAGAAGGTGATGGGGCGCCTAGTGAAGAAGTGGAGATTTCTTCCTTTTAATATAATGGATAAGAAAAAGACAGTGCAAGAAACACATACCAGCAACTGATTGCAAAAACACAAGACAAGCTCATACAAAGGAAAGGGTTTTACGAAACCTCAGGGACCTATGTTTCAATTCAGGTAAGGGTGCATGCATTATCATTACATTTTAGACCATTGCATGCACAATTTGTTTTGTTTACTTGCTTAAGGAAAATATCCGAGTGAAGGTCCAACGAGTTTGTGGACACTTGACCACACTTCATATTCTTTCCACCTGGATAGGTCACTCATTACAATGAGACCATTTTGGTTAAAGGGAATCGCCAGATGTGATTTCAGGTTGACTGAGCGACACACAGGATTTTGGTTCTGGTTAGAGGGGATTGCCGAAAGGAATCTCAGTCTATCCCAACCACACACAGGATTTTGGTTCTGGTTAGAGGGGATTGCCGAAAGGGATCTCAGTCTATCCCAACCACACGCAGGTTTTGGTTCTGGTTAGAGGGGATTGCCGAAAGGAATCTCAGTCTATCCCAACTACACACAGAGTATTGTTTTTAGTCAGAGGGGATTGGTGAAAGGAATCTCAAGAAACCCAACCGCACATAATGTTTTGCTTTGATACAAAGAAATATCCGAATGGGTTTTCTAGCCAGTCAAGTTGGAGGAGAGTGGTGTCGAAAATTTGGTTTTGTCTATCTTTATAACACTTACTATGAAAAATCTTTGCTCCGTAAGTATTATAAAGAGGGGGCATCTGTTGTAACCCATTTTTGGGTCCTCACATAAAAAATAATAAAATTCAAAAAGCAATTCAAAAAAATATATTATCAAAAAAATATAACAATGGAAAATGCCAGAGCGTCCTAAAAATGCTCAAAAATTGATTGAGGATGTTCAAAAATATAAAAATTAAAATTTGACAGTATATCATTGACTGATGAGAGCCCCGATGATAAAGAAAATTCAATTTGAGGAAGAAAAGTCCAAAATTAGAAGTTTATGGACTCAATTAAATTTTATTGAAGGTTTAATTGAATTTATAGAGAGTTTAATTGCAAGAAAAATTGATTTTGGAGTTAATTTGGGCTTTAATTGGAAGAAATTAAAGTTCTGGGATCAAATTATAATTTTTGGAAGTTAATTTGGTCAAATTAGGGGCTTAATTGCATAAATATTGAAGTTCAATGGCCAATTAAGGACTAATTGAAGAAATCCGAGACCAAGGACTACAATGCAAAACACGCGCAAATGGAGGGACTTCTTTGAAATCTAACGCATTTTGGCGCCTTTTTCTTTTAAATGAAACGGCGCGTTTTGACCAAAACAGCGCCGTTTCATTCACTGTTACAAAAAAAAAAAAACAGAAGCCCGAAACGGTGCCGTTTTGACGGCACTGTGGGTCTTCTTCTTCCCCTGGACGCGCGAGGTAGGGGAAGAAGAAGCTTTTCTTCTCCCCTTTTTGCCTAATTTCTTTCCCGGATTTGGCGCAATAAGACGCCCGCATTTCACCCACTTGCCTCCTCCTTTTTATCCATTGATCGATAGTGGGTGGGGCGGCCAACAGTGGCCGCCCCACCGTGACGTCCCCCCCTGTTTTTGCCTATAAAAACAGGGGAAGGGGACCGAAGAAAAGAAGAGAAAAAGAGAGGGAGAGAAGGGGAAGGATTGAACGACATAAAGAGAGTAGAGAGGCGAGAGAAACAAAAAGAAAAACAGGCAAAAAAAAAGGAAGAAGAAAGAGAAGCGGCAAAGGAGGGAACAAAAGAAAAAACAGAGAGAAAGAGGAAGAAGGCGGACCGCCGCTGGAACCACCGCGACAGCAGCACCGCCTCGACGCCACCCCGGGTACCCTCCTACTCCCCGATCATTTTCTTCTCCTACTGCCCCGGCTTGCACTTGCATGCAGAACGTGAATAATTCACGTTTTGCTGCAAAATGCAGCGTGGGCTAGTTACTGTGCTGATGCACAGTACCAGCCCATTTGGGCCTGGGCTGGGTCGTCAGCCCAGCCCATGTAAATGGGCCTGGGCTGGGTCGTCAGCCCAGCCCATGTAAATGGGCCTGGTCAGCCCAGCCCATAAAATTTATTTATTTATTTATTTTTAATTTTATTTTTTGTTAGAATTTTATATATTGTTTTAGCACATTTTCTTCTATCAATGTTTGCTTAATATCAATCTGTATTTTACGTCCCAAAAATATAACTCCGGTATTAAAATACCCGTTATTTTTTTCATAAAAAATTTCCAAAAGTACAAAAAAATTGAAAAAAGAAAAAAAATGTTTTTGTGCATACGGCCAAGTGTCTCAAAAGCTAAAAAATCATTTTTGTATTTTTCATACAAAAAAAAAAAAAACAATGTTTTAGCATGTATTTTGGCTTTAATAACCAGTTTATTAAAGTCAAGAGAATATTGACCAAAATTTCAAAAACAATAAAAATTTTAATTTGTTTATCTTTTAATATCCGGGGTATGACATTATACGTAATATATATTCCGGATATTTAATTTCTTTTTACAATAGAACCTAGGGTATGACATTACATGTAATGCGTATTCTGAACAATAAAAAAAAACCACAAACACGACCTTATATTTTATCAGACATTAAAACAATGCAGCCTACCTTAGGTAGGGCGTAGTTCGGGTGCTAATACATTCCCTTTATGCAACCAGTCTCCGTACCCCATTTCTGAGACCAGTTAGGGTTCCTAGTAACCAGAATACTAGGTGGCGACTCCTTTTTTTTTTTTTTATTGATATGAGACAAGAATTCCTTGTCTCTACATCTCTTACCAGGAATAAAACAATATTCCAAATTATTTATTTTCCTTGAGGGAGGACGATCGCCGCACACGTGCGAGAAGTCTTACCCAGACTAAAGTTATTAGGGGTACCGTCACTCCTCTATCTAACTTAAAGTTGATATTGTGTGCATTCAAAGTATAGTGCATAGTGTGTGAATGCACAAGTTTATATCCAATATATGCATGATAAAGTTGTCATAAATGATAAACAAACAAACACAACATAATAAACATCATGGAAATTAACAGATAAAAGGCGAAGCTTAGTCCAATATTTCTCCAAGTGAAGTTGTCATTTTATCGCTACCTAACATCGTAGCGACCCTTTAAAAAAATAACAGATATCTGGCATCTTGTTCTTAGAGGAGAAATGTCTTGTTTCAAAAGTCATCCTCTAATACTATGGTCACTAAGAACTCTAACTAGTGAACAGATATTATATGGTACGGGATTGGTTGCGTAAAAAAAAATATATTATCATCCCTATAATATCCTAACTGAGATAGGTTGCATTACTGATTTTGTCTTAAATTGCGAAAGGTCGGTTGTGTTATGATATCGATGGTCTGCCCATGATATTCCTGACTCTTACGTCAATGAATATTTAACTAAAATCACTTTCAACTCTAGTATTGATAAGTATTACATGGGAAAAAAATATGATATTCCTGACTTTAGTGTCAATAAAAATTGAGCTAAAAATATTCTTATTTATGATATTGGTGAATACTAATATTTCTAATTCTGGCATCAGTAAATATTAAATAAATAATATTTCTAATTTTGACATTAGTGAATATTGCTCAAAATTTAATATATTTTACTATGGTGTTAGTGAATATATTTTATTTTTTTATGTTTCAAGAAATGGCTTGTTGTGAGTTTTATTAACCTTAAAAATTAGAATTAAAGGTCAAAATATTTTTTATTTGATTAATGAAAGAGAACAAGGTTGGGTTATTATTTATTTAAAAATTAAGGTATATCGGTCCAATAAGCCTTTTAATTTTTAAAAAAATTTAATGAGTTTAATAAACTTGTTATAAAGATAAGAAATGCATGTGAAATAATGGGCATTTGATTGATTTTTCTTTCCTGTTAAAAAGCTAAAAAGACAGATGTTTTTTATTTTTACAATGATAAGGCATGCCAAAAAAAAGAGCAACTATCGGTATTTTTCAACATTTAACAGACTTGGTCATGCCATTCTTTATAAACTAAGTTATGTAAAATCTCATTTTGTTTTTTTTTTTTTATTATTATTATTATTATTATTATTAAAAGGGCAAGCTTGAAGTGTGATAAGATGCAATACGATTACAAATGCACACATGGGGATATAATACATGGCCCAAACAAAGTACAAAATCAGACCTAGAAAACCCGGCCCATTTGCACATATAAGGTCTCTTGCATGCCTGAAAAGCCCGGCCCATTTCTATCTTAAAGGTAAACCTAAAAGGTCTATGAACATACTTTGGAAGGGTGGTCGGCAGTTCCTCACTTACAAAACTGAAGCCCATATCGTACCAAGCAGTATGCACATCCCCAGAAAGAAATATGTATTCGTGAACAATCATGTGTAATGCTTCATCTTCATCCTTTTAGCCAGTGTTTTAAGACCCGGTCCGGCCCGGCGGGTCGACCCGGGCCTGTGGCCGGGTCTAAGGAAAAAACAGGTTGGGAATTGGCCCGGCCAGACCCGGTCGACCCGGAGGGTTGACCCGGCTGACCCGGCCAAACCCGGCTGAGACCCGGTCGATAAATTTAGTGATTCTTTTATTCACCAACTGCTGCTACATCTCTTATATAGCCTCCCGTGGAGTTGAAGAAGCTTGACAAAAGCAGCAGGCCACTGCCCCACTTCTTTTGCTCCAAAATTATAGTCGAAGAAATTTCTTCATGATTTCTTTCAGAAAAGTTTACGAAGGTGTTTGGTATTTTTTTTATTGCTTCTCCGAAACTCAGAATTCCTCAAGTCAGAGATCCAAACTCGAAGATTCAAATTTATTTTCCTCGAGTCCTCCATCTTACTCATCATCTGTGGTAAGAAAGTCAAAGAGCAATGGAAGTGAAGTTCATCAAAATCCAAACAAGTTGTTGGTCTGTGTCACTGTGCTAATTAAGGCAAAGAAGAAGCCCAGAGCCGAGAAGAGAAAATAGGAGCAGCCAAGCTTGCCCTTGAAAAGAATGCTTTTGCTCTTCCTCGTTACAGAGGTAGTATTCGACCATTCAACGGAAACACAATATATTCAGGGTGTGGTCTTGTCTTAGAATCTCACTCGATCGATGAAATATCAAAGTGAAGAACTTCTGCGAATGAATCAGGAGATAACGATCCAGTTCGTGTTGATGGATCCACTCCATATATTTTTTTTTTTATATAGGTTTTTTTGGGTTGACCCGGGTCAACCCATCTGACTCGTGACTTGGAAGGCCGACCGGGTCGGGTTTCAAAACTATGCTTTTAGACTAGTTATCATTTGTTATATTATTATTATTATTATTATTATTATTATTATGAGAAATACTACTTTTTTGCTAGTGTGTTTTTTCCCCTTACTTCTCTTTCTCTTCCAAGTCGCTCCCTTTCATATTATTATTTCAGTAAATTTCACTTGTAGTTTTATATCATAGATTATAAAAAAAAAAATTATGATTAATCCATCACAAGGTTCATCTTTTATAATCTATGAAAAACAGTTTTTAAAAATAAATTCGATTGATCCTGTTGAAAAAAATTATGGCAATACCTGAAGGTTCGTTTTTCTAATGTTTGGTGTGCGAAGAACTATAAATCCTAAGGTTTGGAATTTATGATGTGTTCATTAAAAATGGTTCAGGTCTAGATGTGTTCTTTGATTGTAATACACACACACACCTTTATGCATGGAAAAATGACTTGATGATGTTCATGTACTTTAATTTAACCTATCTTTTATAAGACATGAATTAAGATATTATATATTTTTCAACCAGTTTGGATTCGTAGCTATATCCATATAGTATTAAACTTTTTCAGCTTTTATTGAGGAACAAAACAATATATATATATATATATAACATAATCTAGATATTAACTCGCAAATTATTTAAGCTAATTTGAGTTAGTCTAAACTTTTACTTAAGAAAAAATAGTTTTTTCACTAACTTGACTACGATCAAATCTTTAGTAAGAAGATGACCAAGTAAACCTTATTAAGCCTAAATGGGTGGGTTGTATCAAAACAATACCCAATAAAATCGCCAACTAATAACGCAATATTTTCCTATCTTATCCAATTTCTCTCAATTTTATTTTCTATTTCTTCTCATTCACAATTACTTGGTTTTTTTTTTTAATGAACTCAAAGTGATGGCTATTTTATTTATCTCACGTATGAAGAATTCGACCTGAATACACAACTATCACAAGAAAATTATGATCTACTCATTCCATATTCCAATCAAGTCATTATATCATCTCACTATCCATGTGAAAATCAACCTAAAGCTAAAAGGAAAAGTGATCTAGCAACTTTAGGGAGGAAGAAGATATTTGTTCTCTAGAGTACTAGCATGGATTCAATATGTGAAAATGAAAAAAAAAAAACAAGGTATATTGGAAAATAATTCAACATAACTACAACAAAAACAAGAAGTTCATATCTACATGTACAAGTTTTTTAATGCATCATTGGTCTACTATTCAAGTAGCGGTCAATAAGTTTTGTTTGCACTATACCTAAATCAAAAATAGAAATGAAAGTGGTTTCACCTTTCAATACAAGGTATTGTTTATATAAAATCCATATATTTAAATTCATTTAATTTATAAATTTTTTGATGTAATGCATTCCAATGTACTTTGATATTAGGTCAATGAAGTGAAGCTAAAAGGAAAAGTGATCTAGCAACTTTAGGGAGGAAGAAGATATTTGTTCTCTAGAGTCGAGGATCAATACTAGCATGGATTTAATATGTGAAAATGAACAAAAAAAAAAACAAGGTATATTGGAAAATAATTCAACATAACTACAACAAAAACAAGAAGTTCATATCTACATGTACAAGTTTTTTAATGCATCATTGGTCTACTATTCAAGTAGCGGTCAATAAGTTTTGTTTGCACTATACCTAAATCAAAATGGTTTCACCTTTCAATACAAGGTATTGTTTATATAAAATCCATATATTTAAATTCATTTAATTTATAAATTTTTTGATGTAATGCATTCCAATGTACTTTGATATTAGGTCAATGAAGTGAAGATTGTATATCACAAAATTCAAGATCAATCATTCTTATTTCAAACATTGTTGGGATAAATTAAAAAACCAACTTAAATGGATGGTTGAAAATTCAAAAAAGTCAAAAAATATTACAAATACAACTCCCGCAACTTATTCTTCTCTTACTCAAAATTCAATCAATTTAGAAAAAAATGATATTGTATTTACTGACAACAACAATTGAAGAGACCGATAGGTAGAAATAGGTTGAAATGTGGCAAAGAAGCAAGTTAAAAAAGACAAGCACAAGTTCTCATGTTGAATCGATTTTAGTGGATTACAAAGAACATAAAATAGAAATGAAACCTAGACGGATGGATTTTTTTTAAAAATCATTAAGTTAGAAAAAAAGAAAGTAAAGCAAAACTTGGAAAGACAATAAAACAAGATAGGATTGTTATCATGCAAGTACAACTTTTATTTAAACAAGAAAAAGAGAGAATAATATTGATACACGCAATAAGCATGCCTCAACATTTGGTCGTAAAATGAAAATATTAACTAAATGATATAATGGTAGTTTTAAGTAATATATATTATTTAAATTTTCATT
The DNA here is from genome assembly GCA_030145905.1 of Populus davidiana. Taxonomy (NCBI): domain Eukaryota; kingdom Viridiplantae; phylum Streptophyta; class Magnoliopsida; order Malpighiales; family Salicaceae; genus Populus; species Populus davidiana. Next base: position 21,253,883 of record CM057790.1, read on the forward strand.
ATTTCTTTAAGTATAAGCATTTTTTATTATTGTTTTTTATTTTTAAAAGTGTTATTAAATAGTTAAAAAGTCCATTAACATAATTTGAAGCAATCAACAACATAAACACACTTGAATATTCATCTTACATATAATTTGAATAATAAAACATTCATTACTTTCTATTTTAAAAAGCATGAATATAATCACATTTTTTAAGAGGCAGCTAAAATAACGAAGCATTGATGCGAATCCCCGAATGTTTGTTTTAATAGTAGTTTCTGTTTTTTTCCCAAACACCAACTAAATAACTTTTGATTCATGCGCTGAACACATAACTGCTTCACATTTTATTTCAATTAAAACTAAAATAATATTCTTTTCATTTAAAAAAAAAAAGTAATTTACATGTAAAAATTTATAAAATAATAATTTTCACCAAACTATTTTTTGAAACCTACTTTTTTAAAAAATAAACTATCACAACACAAAACACACTTTAAACCCTATTTATTGTATTTTTGTAAATCTTTAAAAAATATATTTTTTTATTTATAAGTAAATAAAAATAATTTTAAAAAATTAAAAAATATATAATTTTTATATAATTTTAAATAAAAAAATTTACAAAAAACAAAAACAACCGTAACCTCACACAACCTCACAGAGTCATGCAGGCAGCCATTTTTCCAAGGTGCTTATCAAACCATGCGCTGCACCCTATAACTTTCTTAAGCATAAACGTACAACACGATAAAAAAGGAAACTAGTTTGCCATAATGATTAAGGAATTGGGCACAATATACAAACCAATCTTCTCTTCCCACCCCATTATATAAAGAATATCAACTGTTTTACAACCAGCAGCGTGCTACCCCTTGGATGCCTAAGCAGTAAAACCCAAAATCTCCAAAACCATCGCGCACCAATGTTTCGTGGTGTTTATGGACTATACTCGTTACAAAATGGGATAAAAGAAAAAATTTAGGAAAGGAAATAAAAAGAATGTTGGCTACCTTTTTATCAAAAATTATCATTACAGCGTTGACCTCCCCAAAATGATTCCCATCCCTATGACATCATGGACTCTATGCATGGGGCACTTCTTGATTTCAATCACCGGACCACTGGAACCCCCAAGAAAGGCGGAGAGTAAAGGCGATTGAAACAAAAGAAAATCCCCCCCCAAAAAAAAAAATACAACAGGAGAAACAAGGAGAACAAAGAGCAGGCGTGACAGGCCTCTTCTGATGTAGAATGGACCAGACTCACCATGTAATGACTAACCTGAACCCATGGCAGAGAAAGTCGTAGCCCCCTTGTCCCTCCACGCAGACTAATTCGGAACTCAAACATGCAAAGCTCCTCGATAACTTTGAGCCTGATAATTCTTCAGGCCTGACTGACTTCCATGATCACTGAACTAAGCAAATGCTTCAATGAGACTGGCAATGACTCTAATGCAATATGCATGAACAGGAAGCAATGAACAAATTTGACCACAAGCCTCTAAATTATGAAGCACCAGCAGTAGATGCTTTCTCCAATTTTTCTTTTTCAATCACTACCCTCCTCTGCTCAGCATGCTCGGCAACACCATTTGCCAGCGCTTGAAAATGGAAGTCAAGTGTCTGGGTAAGATTCTGAAACCTTAATGGATCTGATGCTTGCATGGCTGATTCAAGGGAACCAAAAAGACAAAAGTAACTAGTTAGATGCCAAGAAGAAATTAGTCTTGAATTATTTTTCTGTATGATAGCAAAAGAGGTTTTCCTTGCCTTTGATCGTGTCGACAAAGAAAATGAAAGGGTCCACCTCATCAATTGGTGACTGCAACTCTTCGTCACTATAGTCATCATCTGAGTCATCGTCATCATCGTCATGTGGACGGAAAGATTTTGCCTGTGATGTGCATATAGCAGGTGATGATCAAGAAAGTGTTACATGCATAAACGAGTTGAAGAAAAACATGAAACAAACAGTTCAGAGAAACTTCAGCTAAAAATCACAGGATAAATAAGCGCTCGATAAACCAGGGCTTTAAATTTTAGTTTGATATGAAAACAATCTCATGTAAAATTCCCAAGTGATGGCTCAATGCATCTTAAATAACATAAATAAACAACATGGTAAAAGTTATAACCCACATAAATTAGCAATCCCAACACAGAAGTTCATCTGAGAGATACAGGAATCGAGATACATAAATGGCTTAAAATGGATGGTGATGGCATAAGGAAATCTATTGCAAGGTCAGAACAGTTCATGGGACATGGCAGCATTTTGGTTATGCAATATCCTATAAATAGACAAGCAGATCAAGAGAAGCTGGCTCCATTTGTTTCACCTTATTGCGGGCTATCAAGGATACAGAAGATGGAGAAACTTCAGAGCACGTGAGCAAACTACTGTAATTGTTATAATGAAATAATTTGGCTGATAACACCAACCAAATACCAGTTTGAATTTTTTTATATCAAGGCAGTCATGCCATCAACCAATTACTGGTTTTCCAAAAGAGATGCTATATATCAAGAAAACATAATGAATAAATCACAAACAGGCAAAATGGCAAGCCTTCTAATTTTAGTCAACTTTTTGGGCATTTATTAATTGTCTCTATTTCATGTATCCTTCGTTCAAAATATTCATAACAGACTGCTTTGCTGTTCCCAAAATGAATCTTCAATATTTCAAAATTTTAGATTTCCAACGATTAAACTACATGCTATCTTCTTTGAAAAAGGTCGGGCTCATCAGAGAATCAACTTGCATTGCCGCCTAACACCTAATAATGTGATTTTGTGAAGTGTTCTCCCTTAGTAGTGAAGAGGACATGAAAGAAATTAGTGGGGGGAAATGTAAAAGGTAATTTGAGAAATTAGTAGTGGTCTCCCTTTGACTTTTTGAACATGAAAATGCATTTTCAAATGGACAAGCAAGCAAAAGTTAGCATTCTCCTGGGATAGGGAATAATTTGATTTCTCTTTAAACACACAGTAACTCAGGGTTTTAAGATGGAAGAAAAAAGTACGCATGCTTAATTTTCATTTCAAATAAAAACAAAAATAGATCAAGGCTTAGAACACCACCAGCAATTTCAAGAAAATATTGGGTTAAAAAACATGGATTCTCATTATGGATGAAATTATGAGAAGATGATCACACCTGTGCAGCTAATTTTTGAAGTTTAATGCTTTCAGCTTCATCCCCATCCTCAGCATCAACTCCCATTTCCTTGTCAGACTCATCAGCATCATCATCTTCATCATCAGTCTGGAAACCATCCATATCATCAAGATCTTCAGCTTCTTCCTCCTTTGCAGCTTCTGTCCCAACACATGATGTCCAAAGAAGATCAATAGTGATCCAAACATGTAATGAAGTCATAGCTGAGGGAAAAGAGCAAGGCGAGGAGAGAAAGACAGACTAAGACCTGCAAGTTGATCTTTGTATTGAACAAGGAGATCAAGAGTGGCTCTGAAAACACGCCCCAGAGCATCTCCTGGTAATTGATCCGCAGGGAGAGCAAGTAGTGATGTCAGTCCCAAACAACAAACTTTCTTTTCATGTTCCCTGCACCACAAAAATCACTGCATGATCCACCAAATCATAGAAACCATTTAATGGAACAGAAGAAAGCAACCCACCACTTTACAGCTTATATGAAGCCCAAGGATAGAGAAGAAAAGCATAGGAAAAGTTACCTTTTAAAATTTGTCCGAACACCACTCTTTTTCACTTGTTCCAACATCTGGAACCAAAGAGTAAAGATCTCTGTAGCAACACCAAGTCTGTGCAATATGCTGAGGGTCAAAGCTGCATTGTAGTAAAGAGCATCTGCAACCTGCACAGAAAATTCAGAAGGCTATCCTTTTAACAAAATTTCAATTCAAACTTGAAAAAATCGCTTCCAAATACAATGGGTCACCTACTAATGACATATAAGAGGTTTGCTCAAAAAGGGAGTAATCTTGTTAAGCTTCCAAAAGCATTAACTACTAGCTCACCTCAAAATAAGAGATTTTGCAAGAATATCAAACAAGTCAGAATGTCAGATTTCGATTTTCCCACCAGACAACCAAATATCAGCAATAAAATCAGTATAGCCTACTATAGGGGGTGTAATAACTATGACACCTTATACCTCTCTAAGTGTGGGATGATGCCTACTATAAAAAGATTAATCACTTCACAAAATCATTCTTTTCAGGCAACTCAAGAAACTGACCCCGAGATTTGTAAGTGAATTCCACCAAGCATGGGACTAACCCAACCCATAGAGGTGCATTCCTCTCACCTCATCAATAGGAAACCTGTACTCCTACCATCTAGGAAGCTGACTAGTATGAAAACTTACAAAATGTATGAAAATGCTTCTGTTACCCTATCATAAGGAATGTATGTGGTCATGGGATTTTAACAGATGCCTTGTTTAATAAATTCATCAGTTAAAAGGGCTAGTTCCAGTTCACAAATGAAAATTTTTGTATCACCAGCAATAGTTGACCGACTCTCAGTCAGAGAGAACACATGCAGACCCATTAAAAACATAATTTTAAAAGTAAAAGATGTGATCAGAGGAGAAAATACCCAGGGAACAAAGGGGACTGAACAATCTCAAATTTCTCAAGAAATGTATCTTTGATAAATTAACATGAAATTACAATATCCATAGTCTCATGTAGAATCTTTGACAAGCCACATTCCCGTATTTGTGCAGAATATCAACAAGGAGGGGTAGCCAAGGCAGCATTATGTGTTTATTCCAGGGAGTATGGTGTAACAATCCAAAGTTAACCTCATTATTATAACAAGGCATTGATTATTTCAAACAAACCCTGAAATTTGAGACTTCCCGTCATCCAATAAAGACCTGAAATTCGTATTTACAACCAAATACCTTATATGATTAGTTATCAATGCTATTAGTGTGAAATACATGCAACTCTCCACTATCACACACTCAGGCCTGTCAGCTCACAGTTAGGGTTACGAATATTGACTGCTTACATAAGCATGGTACAAGGTGAATATTCAAAGTTTCAAACTACTTGACAAAATCAATCCCGAGAAATAATCAATCCATGAGAGAAAAAAGGAGCAAGATGGACTTCGGAGGGTAAAGTATACTCAAAACAGAAAAGTCGTGTCAAAGCATTTGTAAACATTATAACTCCTTACCACTTGCATAAGAAGACATTTCAAGTATAATTTATCAGTTCGACGCAACCGCTGAACAGTGATTCTCATATATGGCTCAACCCACTGATCCACTTGCCCTTTACAGTTCTGGAAAACCACTTCAATAAGCTTCGGTGCTGGTTCTATGTCACTGTCTTCCAAGTTTCCATCTGCCATTATCTGCAAAGGAACAAAAAACATGACCCAAAAAGAGATCAATAGATAAAAAAAATAAAGAACATTCAAGATTGCCATCTATTAATTCTCCACGCTTCAATTGCACAAAAAGAAAATGAAAGGTGATTAACAATTCTAAACTATCTCACCGATGAAATCATGTTCCAAAGGCTTTGTTGGTAATCCGGTTCCCTGCATGCAAGGAAATGTGCAGTCCCCCTCGATATATAGTTGTCCAGTGGAACCAGAATGTCTGCAGCAAAACAAAACATCATAAGAACTGTTCCAAGGACCAAAGAAATTGGTCCATAAAAGAAATATAGCCTGAAAAAAATATTAAATGCATCAAAATATATAGACTTTAATTCATTCAATCCCAGACCCTTGATTTTGTTTTCTTGTTCAAGCTAATAAATAATATTGCAGTTCAGGAACATTATTTTTTAGCAAATCATAACAATGAGGGTATAAAATACCAATGACAGAATTAGCTTCCACAATGTTACTAGTGACAAAAGAAGTCGTAACAATGAACTAAATACATACTTGGAAAGAAATCAATTGCCCATTCTGCCAATGCTTCAATCATCAAGGGCCAAAGAGACCACATTTCCGTAGATATTATTGGAGAGAAAAAGGTCATATATGAAACAATTTCCAAAACTTCCTCAAACACCTCTGCAGAAAGATATCAAAAAAGTGCTCAATCTCAAAATTGCATCAATAGAACAAAAGGTTTACTCAATAGCATGCAATCAGAAACAATTAAGATTTTGACAAGATTTAAGGACCTTAATTGATAATTTGTTTCCAACACTTTTGACATCGCAAACAAAAAACTAAAATCCTAATGTAAATGTAAGGAAAAGCACAGAGAATAGAATTGCCTCAAGTTTCCAAAACATTGGATGGTCTTGCTTTAGCATATTTTCAATCAATTGACAAGCTGCCACAGCATATAATGCTAGAAGGCATAGATGTCTCATTCCCAGGGGAGCAACAGAAACGAAGAATGGATTACTGGGAGTTCCTCAGAGAAAGAGAACTCCTCAGTTGCCTGCAAACAATGTTGCAAACCAATCTCACTGGATCTGAGACAACCAGATAGGCAAGCACAACCAAATTAACTATAAAAAAATCAAAAATTGTATTAACTAGAGCAAATCACACATGCAAATTCATATATCCCAAAGCGGACATCCAAGACATCAGCAGGCGCCACTAGGACAAGATAAGACAAGCCACCGGATGAACACATACCTTGGCCATCAGTTGTCAACATTCTACGCATTATAGGAAGCAAAGTTGGCTCAACTTGGACAAAAAGATCAGGTAGCCTGCTGACTGACTCAAGAATTGTGCTTATTGCACGCAAACAACCAACTGCTGCTAAAGCACCAGGATCATCAGCTTCGTCATCAGCTTCTGCGGTATTCATACATCTCCAAAATGCAGCTGCCTGAACATAAAGGTATAATGTCAGTCTCAATTAGACAGAAAAGTCCAACAAAAATAGCATCTAATCAGAACTACTCAGCATTACCAAATTCTGGCATAATCCGAGAGCATATGGTGCCATCTCCTCCCCAAATTTGTCCACTATAGTTTCCAAAGTAAAGACCAAGTCCTCATTCTCTACCTCATTCATTAGTTTGAAGAACTCTGGAAGGGAGGAAGAAAAGGAAACCAGTCACATCAGCAATCTTGGAACATTTTTAACAAGGGCTAATTGATCTATTCTATTAATAACCAGTAGAGTTGAATGAAAGGAAAAACTACAAAAAAATGCAGTGACATAAATCAAAAAAAGATCTTGTGAACAAAGAGAAGGTGAGCTCTATTTAACTGACTTCAACAATTAATGTCACAAACCAAAATGAACTGTCAATAACATGAGCATAACCACTTACCATCAAGAAGTTGAGGAAGAATCGGACGAATCTCATTTAAATCTGTCATGCACAGAACCCATTTAGATAGAAGGATGGATGGATGGAGGAATATAGAAAAAGAGCTAGAGAGCAGCAGCTTCATACCTTTGCAGGCTTCAACAAAGCATCGCAATGCAAAAACTGAGTCAACACGCACAGGAAGCTCTGGATCACGCAACCCAGAAACGACACTGTGCAAGGATTTACGGAAATTGTTCTGGTCTGAAAAGTTAATGTGGGCATATTGTCCCGCAACCCATGCAGCCTAATACCCACTCCAAAGAGAAAGAAAAGCATAAGCTCACTCTTAATAAACTAACATTTATGCTTTGCAATCTGGAAAACCCAATTAAGATTAAAGTCCTGGAGTCCATAGCAATGGGTATAGCTAAAATATAAAATACCAAACAGCAGAAAAATATGTTCAAGGAAAAAAGAACTGAGCAATAAACCTTTGCTCTAAGGTGGCCAACAGGACTGCTGAACTCGGGGAAAACATGTTGCACTAACATACGCTCCAGTTCAGATTTGTAAGGGTCAGTCTGTTTCAGTTTATCACAAAGTGCTCCAATAGCAAGTAGAGCACCATCCTTTTGTCGATAGGGTTTATATTCCACTGGTGCTTCATCATATCTACAAAAAACCAGCAATAAGAGCACCATTAAAGTACCGAAACATATTTCCATCTATTGCAAACCTCAAAATGAAAAGTACCTCTTAAAAATTTCCACTATGAATAGAATGAACTTTTGAAGGTTCTCCTTCCCACGTTTTCTAACCAACTCACTGACAAAGTCCATGGAAGCGGTCCTGGGACTATACAAATCTTCAATGATATCTGCAACAAGGTACGTCATGATGACTAGAGTTTATGGAGAAAGAGCTGCTGTGGCATTGAAGGGTATACGATTGTTCAAGAAAGTGTTTGTTAATGATGCTGTTAATGTGTTAAATGTTCAATTTAAAAATAAAAAATAAAAAAGAAAGAAAGAAAGAAAGAAAGAAAGACAATTTAATAAACAAATTGCTATCAAGGATATTTTTGCTGTTTATCAATTCAAGCACCTCCAAAAGCATCAAATTAATAATTCTCCAAAACATTATTCAAAATTATTTTTGGAGACAAAAACAAATCTTGAAACTAAGGGCTTTTTGTAACCAAATGGTCTTATTGCATTCTATGGCAAGGTGATCACCTCCCACAAGTCCAACAATAATGCCTAAGCATCTTAAGTCTTTCAAGCAATGGAAACAGATTTTGATACTCACCATAACCCTTTCTCACATACTCATGTGGGTCTTCATCCCAGAGTTTTTGATCATTGTCATTGAAGCACATAAGAGGGAAAACTATCTCAAAGAGAAGAATGTCAAGTCTTGGTTGCAGTAGATTATACATGCTATTCTTTGAGATGCTGCATGTAAACAAAAATCAGTATTACAACAATGGCCTTCAAAAAAACACGATAGCAGCAGTGCAACAAAACACAGAATTGAAAAGGGAAATGCTATTGGATGCCTTTAGGGCACTAGTTAAGGAACTAGTTTTTGGTAGTCAGTGAAAAGTTTGCAAAATGTGTAAGTTTGGTTATTAAGCATTGGATTTGTGATGTGATTAGATGAAAAGTTCGAAATTGTCTAATTATTACAAAATTTAACTACAACAATCTAATACTAGCTAAGCTTAAAAAGTGCCCTAAGGGCATCCATTAGACAAACCCAATTAAAAATATTGATAAAACTGTGATGACCAACTTGTCACAATACAAAAGGCATAAATTTATGTGCTCTAGAAACCAGGGACATTCATTTTCTGTTGAGTGCATGAGCTTGAGTTTCTTTTATCATGTGATCAAATGATAAATGCTTACAGAGCAAGGGGGGAGGGGATAAGAACATTCAAGTAGAAAGATGAGGAAGAAGATGCTATCAAAAAAGACAGCCAAACCCTAGGGGATGCCATGAGAAAAAAAATCCCATGAGTGCAACAGTTTGGGTCTAAAGAAAGCATGCCATTCACACCCGAATTGATGCATCCAACAAAACAATAACTAAGCCTCAATCTCAAACCCACCCAAACTGGTGCAATCACAACAACAAGCCTTAATCACAAGTTCCTGACCCCAAATAGTATGAAGAAACAAAATAGTTTGGAACACTGCCAATCAGAAGTTTAAAACACTGGAAGACGATATATATTATAATGGGAAGATTCAATGGGACATAAAATGTGAAGAAACAAGAATATGACTGCAGTATTTGTGAGAAAGCATATTTCACAAACCTGTTGCTTAGATATTGAAGAATTAGGTTGATAACTCTATCAGGCAAATAGCCACCAGCACGAATCACGTTCAATAGATTCAAGTGGCACTCCAAAATTTTCGCAGCAAAATTATTCTGAAACATCTGGGCAAAAGCTTTGTTTTCTGGGTTTTGAAGTTTCAAGTCTCCAAACCTACAAGTGTTTTAAATGGCCATGACACTATAAATTACATGCTCATCCCAGCTATTTTGAACTCATTTCAAACACCAAAACATTACCGAGTGTATAGCCTGTTCAAAATGTGAACCGTCCATTTCTTCACCTTCCACCATCCCCATGACTTCCTGAGCTCAGGATCCACAGGCTGGCCCTCTACAGGAACAGGCCTCTCCAAAACATTTAAGAAAAGAACCATCCAAGCATTGAAGACATTTGGATCAAAGAGTTGCTTTGGAATCTCCAGCTGATAATCAGAGACAATAAATTAAACTTGTAAATCATAACCACAAAAATAAAAAGCTTATGTCCCCAGAAATTTTCTAGGAAAACAAATCACATACAGCACTGGGATTTTTCCTAGTTCAAACAAATAATATTGGTATCATTGACAGCATGCCTCTTAATGTATTATGAAATCAAAAACTTTACTTTATTCCTAAACCAGGGAAGAAAAGCATAGCACAAGCTTTAAGTGGTAGTTAAAACCAGAGAAATATGATGGAAACTTGAAAGGTTTAAGATGCATACTATTTTTGTACACTAAAATCCATATGCATAGAGTGACAATATTAGGTCTATTTCTAGCACGCAGTAAGTAATTAAAGAGTATATGTTGAATTACTACAAATTACAACATGTACAAAACAGCTTTAACCACTAAAGGAGAGCAGATTTCCTAATTGCCATTAGCTGAACTGAAGGATAAACAAGTAGGGGAACTTCAGTGTGGCTTACATGGCATCTCAAGATGAGCAAAATCAAGTCAATTAGCAAAACAAAAGTGAAACACGACTCACCATGATAGATAAACAGTAACATCAAATAATCAAGGAATCCATAAAACAGAATTTACATTAGTTCACTATTGAACTGCCATTTCAGAGCTTACATATATTGATGACCAGAATATTTTACAAATGAGCTTGATCAAATCTGCTACTTCCAGAGAAGGATTCGGTAACTGGACAAGCTTGTTGAATAAGTTGAGAAGATGAGAGAATGTCTCCTCAACAATGCGATAAACAGGTGTCCTCTCCTCATCCGACTTGAACCTATGAAAACAAAATTTTCAGACAATTTATTGAGCTTTGCAACCAGACTCACAAGCAATGTGTTCATTGCGTGGAAGAATAACTTGGGTGACAAAGCAGTCTAAAATAAACAAAACCTAAATTTCTAATCCTTAAGTCAACTTAGTATAGCAGCTCAGATGAAGCATTCATAGACGTTGTAGTACACTAAAGCATGGAAACCCAAAGTGAGGACTGAAAAGTGTCCCAAGATTCTCATGCCACCATTTATTTGTCCAGCAAAGGTTCCTTTTCAATGAAATAAAAAGCATCCCTGATGAAATAACAGAAAACCAAACCACACAATCTAACCAACTTAAAAGCACAGGTATGTGTGCCTATTATATAGCCAGCAAATAAATAACCGTGGTGTTTTTTTTTTTTTTTTGATGCCCAAAGATACACAAGCAAATAAATTATATAATGGTGTGTCTCACCAGCACCGCAGGCCACTTGTTCAAAACAGGTCATTACATCAAGCTCAAATGCCATATGCTAGTTATTTATGTATTTCCTGTTTTTAGTGGGGAAATGATCCCAACACCAATGGTTGGATGTTTAAGAAACAATAAAAGAGAACCGCAAGAATGTTCAGAACTAGAGAAAAAGTCAAAAAGCATAGTGATTGGCATATTATCTTGGAAACAAATCAAAATGTCAACAATTAGCACATCCTTACTCGTATTTTCTAGAAAGAATCCTCAACACAAATAGAGCTCCATATACTTGCTGATCTTGTAGGTTAAGCTTGATCCAATCCAGAAGGTGAGGCCACTGCTCTGGGTAATCAGCATGGATCATTGTTTTAAGACACTCGCCCAGCTGTACCCTATATACATCATGATAATACATTTAGCATTAGAGGAAGCAAAAGTAGAAAACCCTCAATGGTCCATTAAATTCCAACGCACATTCCACAAACAGAACCAAATTTTGAGAATTTAAAAGAAAAAAAATCAGGAAATCATATTTATCTAACAAAACACGGCTTAAAAGTAAGAGATTGTAAAATTCAGGAGAGCAAAATCCCAACAAGTAAAAACCAAAATGATCAGTGAAACAGTAGAAATCAAACAATTATACCTCAATAAAGGCGGAACGCGCACAAGAAACACAAGGATGTGATCCCTCACCATAGCTTTATCACTCGCAGAGATCTTTGGTAACTCACCTACAACAAACAGCAAAACCAAAGAAATAGCAATCATCAACTAATAAAAAACAAAAAGAATTTTCAAACAGTTGGCATAACTAATTGAAGACAGCATACCAGGCTCATGGGGTGCCCAATTCTTGGCAATGAAGTTCTTGAAGTGAATACTAGCTACTTGACGCACAGCCATGTTGCAATTATCGTCCACAATAATCTGCAGCAACCTCACAAGATGCTGGGGTGTGTACTGAAACTGCAGTATAATCACAAAGAATCAAACAAAATTTTAACCTTTAACAGCAAAATTAAACAAGAAATGATTAATTATTCAATCTTGAACCTGATCGAGTCTTTGCTCGGCGTCTTTGCGTTCGTCAGGATTGGGGCTAAGAGCAGCTTGAAGGACAGCAGCGAGGCTAGGGAGGTCCATATTTTTGTTATGATTATGGAACTGATCAAAGGATAAGGAGTGATTGATCGATCGAGGAGTTTTTTTTTTCTTTTTTTGGTTATGTCTATTGTCTAAACCCTAGCTGGATAGTCGTCGTCGTCGTCGTCTTCTTCTTCTTCAACTAGGGTTTAGACAGAGAGAGAGAGTGGGTGAGCGCGTGCGTGTCGGGGCTGCGGAGAGAGACAGCTAGTGGATGTAGTATTTAAATTATTAGGGTTTTACGGTTGTTTAACTAAAAGGATTAATGACGTACGTAACATGACATATACACGTATACACATGGATTCCTTACTTTTTACCATTTATTTATTTATTAGAACTTTTAGTGTTTGTATGCTTAATGTTGTTGTTAGGGGTGAGCAAAAAAACCGGTAAACTCATTAAACAGAGAAAATTAGAAAAAAAAAATTGAAAAAACCGAACCAAAAAAAAAAACTAAATTAACCGATTAAAAAATCACAAAAAATTCCGGTTTGGTTCGGTTTCGGTTTCTAAAGTCAGAAACCGATTGAACCGAATCGAACCGAACCGGTTCAATCAACCAGCACTTAAAAAAAAACAAGTATAAATATAAATATTTCCTAACTCTAGCCGCCGCCCCCCTCTCCCTTCTCCATTCTCTGCATCTCTCTGCCTCCCCCCCCACCCTCTTCATTATCTGCATCTCTCTCACGTTACCCTCTGCCTCCCCCCCCTCAGCCTTTCGGTTAATCTTTCCCTTTCTGCTCCTCATCTAAATGAGCTAGCCGGGTATGAAATACCTTCAATGCTCCTTGGCTCTATCTTTTCCTTGACACTCTCCTTGGCATCAACCGGCCTCCCCTGGCTCTTCCACCGTCCAGGCTCCCTTTCCTCCCTATGCTCCCCCGGCGCAGTAGTTCCGTTTAACCGTCTTGTCTCCCCCTGCCACCTGACTGACCATTTTTGTTGAGTATGTGCCATAAATGGAATTGGAATAGTAGATCCATTCCTTTTCTTTTGTGTTTTCATATCCGTGGTTTTAATTACAATGTTTGCGTCTTGGGTTTTTTGCCCGATTTGCAGGGTTGAGTTTTGTTTGGTTGGATGTTGTTGCGGTCAACGTTGTAGGAGAAGTAGAGAGGACCATTGGGTTTGAACCGGTTTGGAAGGGGAAAACACTGAACCGAACCGAACCAAAATTAATCGGTTTGAACCGGTTTTCGGTTCGGTTCGGTTCAAAAAATTAAAAAAAAATCGGTTTGGTTGTTTATTTTGGTTTAAAATCGGACCGAACCGAAAATGCTCAGCCCTAGTTGTTGTTGTTGTTTTACTCGAGAATATTTGGGAGAGAATTCAAAGAATATATTTCACCATGATATTGCATTTGTCATATCAAGGAAAAAAAATAGAAATAAGACTATTTGTGTAACATCTCCTAGTATTTTGGTACAAAATTCATGTAATAAATCTAAAATAGTGTAATTTTTTTATATCATGATTTCAAAATTTACTAAATTTTCAATAAAGTCTTATCGAAAATTCAAATTATCAACTATATTTGTTATACTTTAACAAAGTCAATTCACATTTCATTCATTATTCAATATTATTGGATTGGTCGTATCATAATTCATCTCTTTCACGTCAACCATATTTCAACTACTAGATGAATTAAGCTAAGATTCATCAACAAAATAATCGGAATACAAATACATATAATTTAAACTACTATGTTTAAAATTAATACAAACATTATCAAAGAAAAATTATACTTTAGGTAACCATGGATTTAACTAGTATTTAAGTCCAACAACTCTTAGAATTCCTAACATGATAATAATTACATTAAAATAATTAGCATACATGCTATCATCCTAAAATCACACAAAATATGCAACATCAATTATATTCTTCTATAGTATAAAACACAAGGGGCTTCGTGATCTACTAATCCCAACGAAGTTGTGAGGATCTTGAAATCATTTTATACCACCATTAATTAATTAAAATGACAAAACATTTTTTTAACATTAATGAATTTACTAGTAACTAAAATATATATTTCCATTAAGAATTATGTTAATAAATAACTTAATTCCTCTTTTTATTAATTACATCAATCCCTCGAATATTCAAAAGATTTTCTCTTTAACCCGGACTCGGGTAATAAACTCTTATTCAGGGTATTCGGTTTCATAGCCCATGTCGCGGGGGGTCGCGACGTTGTCTGGCGACGGCGGAGGCTTCTTGTGAACCTATAGTCTGCGAGAGTCTGAGTAAGGGACTGGTTGTGCAAGGGGAAGACGCGTCACCCCCAATGCACCCTACCTAAGGTAAGCTGCATTGTTGTTTGATTGTTTTTTCTAAGTTAGGTTGGTCTTTTCTAAGATTCAAGACAGATCTCTCTTCATGAAAGAGTCTCTACCTTTTCGGGTTAAATCCTAATCGTTCTAAAGTCTAAATCTTTTAGCATCACATTTATTTACATCTTGTATCTTTAATACTTGAGGGTGTACTTTATCGTGTAATTTTACACCCCACAAATATTAAAGTCTACATCCAGACCCTAAAAAAAGATTGGAAAAGGTTTTTGACATTTTGGTCAAATCCTAATAGATAATCATAAACTGGTTACGATATCCATTTAAAAAAAAAACGAAAAAGATGCAATTTTTGTTTTTACGAAAAATATGCTTGAAAATTTTTAGGATTTGGCCGTATGCAACAAGATATATATATATATATATATAGATATATTTTAATTTCGGAGAAAAACTGGGTATTTAATACCGGATTTGTATTTTACAATGTAAATATACAACCCGATATTATGCAAAATGGATAGAAAAATATTTGAGAAAATCACAAATTTTTAAAAATGATTTTTGAAATTTTTTTTGATTTTTTTTCAAATAATATTATAATATATATTATATTATATAAAATATGTGGGTTGGGTCGGCCCAGCTAACTAGGTCGAGCCCAGCCTATAAAAGGGTGGGTCGTTATCGGCCCAAAATGGTTGGGCCGATCTCGGCCCAGAAAGTTTTCTTTTCTTTTTTTTATTTGGGCCTAGCCGGACCTAAATGGTCAGGCCCAGTCCCGCATGGTTGCTGGCCCAGCCCAGTGACCATGTTAATTATCCCGCTGCATGTAGAACGAGAATTCGTTCTGCATGCAGCAGTCATGGCGAGGAAAAAAATGCAAAGCTAGGAGGAGGAAGTTGCCTGGCGTTGGTCTCGGTCGTGATGAGGTGGTTTGGTCGGTGGCTCAAGGGGCGTTGGCTGAGGTGATGGTGGGCGGAGTCGGTTGTGGGAGGAAGAAGAAAAAGTTGCAGAGGAGAGAGAAAAGATGGAAGGAGAAGAGAGAGAAGGTCACGGTGGCTACTCTGTGGTCGGTTGGCGGTTTACTGTGGTGGAGAAGCCAATGGTGGCTCTGTTTGGAGGCTGGAGCGGCGGAGAGAGAGAGAGAGGGAGAAAATACAGAAACCGGGGCAGTGGGGCTGATTTTTTATCAACTTTGGACCCCGTTTTTCTCCTCCCTCAGATCATCAACGGAGCCTCTATTTATAGGCGGTGGAAAAGGGTAATCTCGTCTGCACCGGGGTAAAATTTCGGCCCTTGATTTGGTTGGGAAGGATCCCAACCGTCGGTTCTAAGTAGCCTCCTTGAGTTGTCAAATATGCAGGTAAAGGCTGCCTGAGTTGACCTCTTCACGTCGTCGCCGTGTTGTCACTCATTCTGAAACGTTCACATGGGGTTGTAGAGGAACTGTAGGAGATCCGTTTCGTGCAAGTTTGGTTCGATTTTATGAAGAAATAAGGCATTAAATGCACCTGCAAAGTAGCCACCCACGTTGTTTCTTTTGGGTAAACGGGGAAGACAATGAACAGTGACCAGACGACGGGTCGTCTGGTCCCCTCTTTTTTTTAATGGAAAACAACGTCGTTTTGGGTTTGAATTAGGATTTAAACTGAATTTCAATTTAGTCCCTTATCTTTCAATTGATTGCAATGGAACCTCTAATTGACCCTAAACTTTGGATTTAATGCAATTAAGCCCTTGGTGAACTTCAATTGGAACCCCGAAGTTACGCGCCTTTTGCAATATGGTCCTTGGTCTCGGAATTTGTCAATTTAACCCCTAATTGATCATCAAACTTTCAATTTCTTCAATTTAGCCCCTGGTTTTTGTCAATTAACCCCTAAACTGTGGCGCCTCTTGCAAATTGGTCCCTGGATGCGAATTTTGTCAATTAAACCCCTAATTGACCCAAAATCTTCAATATTCTTGCAATTTGCCCCCCAATTTCAATCAAATAACTTGGTAAAAATTAAATTTGGTCTTTTAAAATTCCAATTTTCTCAATTAAGCCCAAATTAAGCTCCTAAACTTAATTTTTCACCAATTAAGCCCCAAATAAAATTAATTTGACCCATTTAAAGTAATAATTAAGTCCTTGCACTTAATTAAATCCTTCAATTGAACCCAAATTAATTCTTAAACATAATTAAAATTTAATTTGGCCCATGATTAAATCAAATTGGCCTATTAAAAATTTAATTATGTCCTTGGACTTAATTTTTCACTAATTAAGCCCCAAATAAAATTAATTTGACTCATTTAAAGTATAATTAAGTCATTGCACTTAATTAAATCCTTTAATTGAACCCAAATTAATTCTCAAACATAATTAAAATTCAATTTGGCCCATGATTAAATCAAATTGACCTATTAAAAATTTAATTATGTTCTTGGACTTAATGTTTATGCAAATTCGTCCAATAATCATTTAATTTGACCTTGAATTTTCATTGTTTCCTTCATTTTTGGGCATAAAGGGGTACAATTAGGCCTCCAAAAATTGCATCTTGATTCCCCGGCCTACTTTCTCCATATTGTCAACCTTTATTTTATTTTTTTTATTTTTATTATAAAAAAAAATATTATTTTTTTGGGGAATAACAGAATTGGGTTATGACAGCCCATATCAGGGCATTAATCCTTAAACCAATAAGCTAGTTATCTAGCCCAAAATAGAGCATTAGTTCTTAAACCAAGAACTAATTATCTCCAGCCCTGGCATTAGTTATTAAACCAGGAACTATTCATCCAACCCCTAACAAGACAACAATCTCACACCAAATATTAATACAATAAAGTACCAAGGAATCTACTTTGATATTTATAACAATTTTATATAGAGTCAAATTGATAATATGTCGATCACCTACCTAACGTCCAAGTTCTATATGTGTTATCATGTCTCTGCACCCCCTTCGCAATTTCTTCCGCAATTTTAACAGCTCAATGTTACACCTCTCATATCCTTATATTAACTAATTTTTAGCAATAAATCAATACAAAAACAATCATTACAATAATATCATTACTTTATCTTTATTCGATGATATATATATATATAATATATATATATATATAAAAGACGATATGTTTCCTACTTGAAATTCTCAAAACCTACCTACCAATTAATCATTCCGTTATAACTTCTACCCTTCTCAATTATCAATCTATTCAAACAACTCACCCATCATAATATCTTCCATTTAATCACAATTTTCCCATCAAATTAACAGTCAACCCTTCATCACATTGCTACAAATATTACAAAAGTAGAATTCATTATAATTTCATCAATTTCTCAAAAACATTGAATTATTTTCATTTATCATATAGAAATATGATAAATCATCTAAAGTACCACTCACATGTTTGGTTATTATAATTTCAGCACAATTTACAAGAATAACACAAATTCTTCGAACATGCCTTCTTGACTCTCCATGGCTGACCCTTAATCTTAATTATCCAACCAATTTTTTATTCAATTTAACAAATTTCATACTTTTTATAGTCATTTAATCATTCATAAAAATAATTAACAACTAATTTCAATTTCCCTGAATTTCATTTAAAATACCCTAATTCAAATTACTAATTTTGCATAAAATCATTAAACATTTGTTTAAATCGATACCAAAGGGTTTCAAACACATTACCTGTTTTTAAACATATTTAGAAAGTCAATCGCTCAAGATTTTTCCAAAGCTTCTCTCTTTTCCTCTTCTCCCTTTATTTTCTCACTCTAACTTACCTTTTTTTTCCCCTTAATCTCTCTAAATTTATAGGGTAATTATGTTTTTCTTTCTCAGAACACCCCCCTTTTTTTTTTACTTATAATCATGAATTTCTAGTCATTCAATGTGAAAGAAAAAAAAAGGAAATGAATTTACCATTTTTCCTTTTACTGTAGATCATCGGGTTATAGCATAAATAGTAGCCAAAACGGTCTGATCATTTTATGTAAATTGGTCTAGCAATTTCACAAAATAATTAGACCATTTTTTGTACTGGAAACATATGCACTTTTGGCCAAAAACTCTTCTCAGTTTATCTCGCCATCTCCTTTTTATTTCTTTTTATTGTTTTATTGCATTGCTTCACAATTTTTATTATATTATCTCGGGATTTACAAGTTATGTAATTCAGTAGCCTCAACATATCTCGTCATCTCCTTTTTGAATAAAAAATGACCAAAAAACTTACTTAAGTCAATCTAAGTTAGCATGACAAACATCTAACCAAGGAAATAAGAGGCAGGTCAACTTTGGTTAAACAGTCAAACCCATGATTCAGGTCATAAGATCGGAATAATTTGATGGAAAAAACAAAACATAAAACAAAATCACAAAGTTAGAGAGAAAACAAGTTAAATTTTTTTTCAAAAAAATTTATATCAATCCGCATTAACTTTTTAAACATATGACCCAGGGTATTACACCTGAAGCACCCTATCTGAAAATCTGTAAAGCTCAACTCTTAGCTAATTAAATGTTAGAGGATTAACTTGGAAAAAGAATATGAATCACACGAGATGATCCAAAACAAAAAATGACAATCAAAAGAATACAGATCAACATTGAAATGCATAATAAATTTTATTTTTGATTGGAGGGTGAAATTAAAAAAGAAAAATTAATTAAACAAAAGTACAAAAAAATTAAAAGAATGAGAATAAAAATTGAAATTAACAAAAAATTAGTTGAATGGTAAAATTAAAAATAAAAAAATAATTCAACAAAAAGCTAAAAAAAAAAGAGGACCAGATTGAAAAATATAATATATGGCAAACTGTGATTGGAGGATGAAATTAAAAACACATAAAAATTATATGAAAGGGTCAAGAACAAAAATTAGAAATAAAAAGAATAAGGATCGAAGTTGAAATATCAGTAACAAAAAGGGTCAAGCTGTAATTTTCAAGAGAGGAAATGAAAAAAAAAAAAAAAGGCCTACTACCAACAAACCGAACAACCAATACATGCACGCATCGCACCACTAAAAAGAGGAAGCAATGGCATTTCCAACAACACAGTGGAATGATTTTGTTTGACGTCTGAAGGCGTTGCACGCGTCGCCTGAAAAGTGTCAGCGCCTTCCTCGCGTTGGAGAGTGCACCACACACGACCCAACCTCTTGTTTGTTTTATTTTATTTTTATATATGACCAAATACCAAATTACCTTGAGTTGACTTGATAACAACGAAAAAACCATTATGAAAAGACGTTAAAGCCCATGACACTAGTTTTAAAATTTATGCTTTTAAGAGTATATTGGTTGTTTCATTGTGTTTTTTTATTTTTTATATTTGGTCAAACACCAAATTTCCCCTCAATTAAATTGCTAACAATGAGAAAACTATTGTGAAAATATAAAATTGTCGCCTAACACCAGTTTTAAATTTTTTGTTTTAAAAGGTATTTTGTTCATTTCAATATATATTTGGAATGAGAAAAGATTTATTTATCCCCGTCAATTTATCATTTTAGTAATCACTAGTGAGCCTTGTAAAAATATTGAAATATCCTTGGAAGCCAGTGTTATGTTTTTTTTTTAGGGGCAAATCCTCATTGCAATGCTAGAGTGAACAATGCAAATGGAGGGAGATTTGACTTTTGTTAATATTTTACCTGAAATGATTGGGCTTCTTGCATTTCAAAGTATTTTATAAAATATGTTTAGATCAGATGTTAAATTGATATGAAGATTTTGAAGATAAAATATGAAGTTTGATTAAGTTTTAAAGTGTGAAAAAAGTAGTGAAAATATGTGTGTGTTGTGTTTTGATTATTATGTTATGAAACAGTAATTTAAATGTTCGGTGATAAACTATGGTGTTATAATGTATGAATTTTTTTTCAATACATATATAATTAATCTACTATAAGATTTTTAGTAGCTAGATTAATAAAGAAATAGCTTGTTTTAAATTTGAAATATCACAATAATGAAAATAATTTTTGTACTTGAACTTAAAAGTTATATAAAAATTAACTTGCTTACATGATTAACACTATGAATAGTTCATAATAAAATGAAATAAATGCAAGTTTACTAAAAATACCATATTATATAACAAGATAATATTTTTAATTGTGTACCTATCTACAATAAAATAAATACAAGTTTCTTAATAAAAATTATATTACTTATATTTGTGACTATTATATTGAGAAGGCATGATAATGATGATGGTAATGGTAATGAAGGATATGGTGGTTATGGAATGTCACAATAGATATTAAGATAAATATATAATATTGATAACTTCGTAAGAAGTAATTTTAAAAATATCAATATTAATTTTATATTTTTTTCTAAAAATATATCTTTATATTTTTTTCCCAGTAAAAATATAAAATATAGCCACTTGTATTAAAATAATGTAAAAACTATTCATTGTATTTTTAAATTAAAATAATTATTGGTAAAATATTAGGAGATCAAATCCCATTATTTTTGTTTATTCTAATTAAATTAATAAAATTAAGGATAATGATAAATTTATGTAAACTACAAATTCGAGTTTTCATTAAAGAATATAACAATAAATAATATAAAATTATTAATTAAGGGTCACCTAACATTTCATGCTTTGTAATCTGAATGTCCTCTAGCTACAGTGACATCACCATCTTCATTTAAATAATTCATAGAATTCAACAGATGCATTTATATCTATCATTAACTCCATTGTACAGTACTTGCCAGGTATCACCATCCTTGATGATATAGGCACCGAAAGAGATGGTTTCTTTTTATATTTGAAACTGAATTTGAGTATATTTTTAAAAAATTTAATATTGATAAAAAAATTAATATTTTTTAATAGTTTTGATTTATTAAATATATCTTAAAATAAAAAATATTTGACACTAATATATTTAAGAATATGATTATAATTACTTTTCAAAATATTTTTCACTCGAAAATATATTAAAATATTATATTTTTTATTTTTTAAAAATTATTTTTAACATCAACATATCAAAATAATCTAAAAACACTAAAAAAATATTAATTTAAAATAAATAAAAAATAAAAATAATTTAAATTTTTTAAAATATAAAACATCAATCAATACAATAAATGCAGCACGTGTCTTTCTAGTTGGATTTGAGATCACTTCTAGTACCTTGACCACACGACGCATGTGCACGCAAAATTTGATGAATGTGAATTGACATTTTCCTCTGTGTTTCACATCTCAACAAATAATATATGACAATGCGTTGACCAAAGCCATCGCCATCCATTTCCAAAGCAAGAGAACCGTGAGAATTAAAAATGTGAAGTAAAAAAGACACAAGGAAACTTGAAAACATAGTAATTTTAATATCTTGGGATACTGATTGTTTTTTTTTCAAGTAGTTTTTATTTAAAAATACAATGAAATAATATTTTTTATATTTTAAAATTAATATATCAAAACAATCCAAAAATATATAATTTTTTTTTTAAATTAGAAACAAAACTTCAAAAACTTTAAAAAGCATGTTGAACCCAATGTCAATCACTAAAATTACAAAGGAAAAATATTTTTTTATAGGTTAAATAATATTTTTTCTTCTTCAAAGTAGCAAATCTTTATCGGTTTTAATGATCATCACTATGGAGAAATTAATTAAATTGAAAACAGACAAGGTTGTTTTATAATACATTAAATAAATTTATTTAATAGTTCATAATCACTCATTTACTAGTAAAAATATAATTTTTTTTAAATAGCAATATACCATTCGAGTCGTATATAATTAATTTTAACCGACATAGTTATTATTTACCAATCCAATTCATTTGGTAGGAAAAATCTTAGATCAAGTTCCAAATTCCAATAGAAAGCTGTCTCCTAGTTAAAAAAGCTGGAGCAATAAATTATAGACAATAATAAATGCATGTTTTGTTGGATTTAGGCTTATTTTAAATTGTACATTTGTATTTAAGATGCAACTACTTTACATGTTGGCCCGGTAGTCATATGCTATTCTCGTATTCTCACTAATATATTGAGATTTTATTGGGGCTGACTAGATTAGTTATGAATTCTTTTAATGTTAGAAAATAATATAAATTATATTTTAAAATTTTATTTAATAATTTAAGTTATTAAATTAATATGGTTTTTTAATATGATATCAGAGTTTTGGTAACCAAGCGATCACGAGTTCGAATTTCACCATCCCTATTTATTTGATAAAAATTAAGCACAAAATAACATTTCACCAATGTTCGTGCTTGATTTGTCTTTGAGTATATTTGTTAGTATGGTTGCGGTTGCTTTTCAAAATGTTTTTTACTCAGAAATGCATCAAAATAATATTTTTAGTTTTTAAAATTTATTTTTAATATAAATATATTAAAATAACCAAAAATATTAAAAAATATATTATTTTTAAATAAAAAATAATTTTTAAAATTTTTGACAACGCCAGTTGGACTGCATTCCCAAGAGGTACCTTTCACTGCCATCGTAACAACTGGCTAGCTATCCATGCAACATGAGATGAAAGCTGGTGATGATCTCCTATAAGTCTATTACATCATGCTTGGAAAGAGTTATACCATCAAGGCCATGTTTGTTTTCTGGAAAGTAGTTTTCGGGAAATCATTTTCCAAACTTTCATGTGTTTGTTTGTCATTAGGAAAGTTGGTCAACGGAAAACACTTTCGGTCAACGGAAAATACTTTCTAGTTAACGAAAAACACTTTCCAGTCAATTTCAGTCAAAGAAAAATTTGACTTGGTTTTCAGGAAAGTGTTTTCTCTTTAGCTGTGTTTGTTTTCCGAAAAGTGGTTTCCGGGAAATCACTTTTCAAACTTTCTTGTGTTTGTTTGCCAGTAGAAAAGTTGGTTAATGGAAAACACTTTCCAGTAAAAAGAAAATTTGGCTTGATTTTCAGGAAAGTGTTTTCCTGAAAAATTTGGGGGGGAAACACTTTCAGAAGTTGTGAAAAATTTAGAAATGTCATTATTTGCTGATTTTATAAAATTTAATCCTCAAACTTTTGATTGCTATATATATTTTGTTTTGAATATTTATTTTTCAATTTCATCTCTTAAAATTTTATATTTTATTAACTTTGGTCCTTATTTTTATAATTGCTATTTTCTTATCATATTTTTATTGAAATTTTTTATCTATCAAATTTGGTTCTCATTCTTTTGATTTTTACTTATTTTATTTGAAATAATTTATGAAATGTTGATTATTATTATTTTAATTTCTTCATCTTTCTTTTTTTTTTTAATTTTTTAGATTTGATCTCTATTATTTTGATTATTATTTATTTATTTGAGATAATTTATGAAATTATACATATTTTTTTAATTTCATTCTCATTCAACTTTTTAATTTGTAAGATTTGTTCCTCATTATTTTAATAAACTTGAGAAAAATAAAATATTAATAAGTTATTTTCCAGCTCATTTTTCATGACATAACCAAACACTGGAAAGTGTTTTCCAACTTATTTTCCATTACACTAACAAACATCAAAAAATACTTTCTCGGAATTCACTTTCCAAAAGGAAACTACTTTCCAACAAACAAACGGAGCCAAGTAATACTCTAATAGGTGTGGGAAAATTATTGTTCCCAGACCTTTTACTTTCCCATTTTTAATATTTACTTATTAATATATTATAATTATAATTATATAACTGTTTTTTTTTCTTTTTTTTTAATTTTTTTTAATAATTTTTTTTTGTTTGATTTAGTTTATTAATGTTAAATTTTTTTATTTAATTATCAGATTTTTATGATACGAATCCCGGATTTGATGGGTTAACCTGATTTGACGAGTTAACCCGAATTTTTTTTAATTATTTTTTTCATTTAGTTTAGTTTGTTAGTAGTTTTCCCACACCTTTTACTTTCCCATTTTTAATAGTTACTTATTAATATATTATATAATAATAATAATAATTATTATTATTATTATTATTATTATTATATAACTGTTTTTTCTTAAAAAGTTTTTTTTTAATGAATATTTTTTGTTTGATTTAGTTTATTAATGTTAAATTTTTTTAATTTAGTTATCAAATTTTCATGATACGGATCCCAGATGGGTTAACCTGATTTGACGAGTTAACCCAATTTTTTTTTAATTAATGTTTTTTATTTAGTTATCAGATTTTCATGATACGGATCCCGGATTTGATGGATTAATCTTATTTGACGAGTTAACCCGGATTTTTTTAAAAATATTTTTTTCATTTAGTTTAGTTTGTGTAAAGTTAATTTTCTTTCTATTTAATTATCCGACTTTCATAACACGTATCCTGGGCTTGACAGGTTAACTTGGTTTGATGGATTAACCCAGTTAATTCTGGGTAAACCCGTCATTTTTTTTTCTATTTAGTTATCAAACTTTCATGACGCGAATCCCAGATTTTACGGGATAATCTGGTTTAAAGGGTTAACCCAATTAATTTAATTTTTTTTTCTTCCTGTTGGTTTTTTTCTTTGTTTTTTTAATTAATCTATTTAATTATCACACTTTTATGACACGACCTTATAGTCAGACCCATATCCAATATTCTTGAGTCCGGTATTGCAGACAGACTCACTTCAACTTGGGCCATGCAAGTTTAATGTTATTATTAATATTATAGATATTACTCTTAGGTCGGACGCTGCAGCCAAACTCAAAATTTTTGGGTATAGCTTTGCAGAAAAACCCAAAATTTTTAAATCTTAATTTTTTTTTGATATTTTTTATGCAAAAAAAAATAACCCGCGGCATCACGCGAGGTCATGTAACTAGTTATACAGCTATTTTCCGTTGGAAGAGGAGCATTCAATCTCCTCACAAGCAAAAAGGCTTTTAAAGTGTGAACACAAATTCAGCTGAACTAGTTGAGTCACCTTGTTAGCAGCACATCAGAGTATGTATAATGGCAGCGCCCTGTTACGGGTCACCTAGTTGGTAAGGGTGATTATTTTCGGTTCGGTTTGGTTTTTATCAAAAAAATAACCAAATCAAAATAAGAAAAACCAAACCGAAATCGGTTCGAACCGGCCGGTTTCAGTTTGGTTTTTTAGGGGGAAAACTTGTTCAAACCAGTTTTAGCTCGTTTTTTTCCAGTTTTGGCTTGCTTTGGCTCCGTTTTTTCGGTTCGGTTCAGTTTTTTCGGTTTTAAGCTTATAAAACCGATACCGAACCGAACTGGTAGGTTTTTTTAAAATTTTAATCGGTTATTTTTTCACAGTTTAGCCAGTCAGAAGGGCATGGTACAAGAAGGAAAAAGGCAAATTCAACCATCAATAGAGCTCCTGTCCTGTATACTTGTTGTGCTGTACTTTATTCGTGAATCGTTTGCTAATTTGGGATTCACACTCAAGATTGTGAGCTGGGACTGGTAAAATATGCTCTACTGATTTGTTGGTAAAACGAAGCATATTTATAAAATTTATACCCTGCAATTTCATTCAAGATGCAGGATGGGAGCTTGCTATACAATGCTCTAAGCAGGTCGGTTAGATATAGCTATATAAATGCTTCCATTTTACTTGTTCATATGTAACAAAATTATGTAAGCTTCCTATATTCAGTTTTTCTATGCATTGGTGAATTAGGTAAGAGTACCTGAAGACTTGATGCAAGTACTGTTGCTGTCAGTTCATTATCTATCGCCCTCTTTACTGGAAGTTTTGAAAAACAATTCTATCTCTTCTAAAAATCTCTTGGAAGTTTGTAGATCTCCACAATCCACATCTAGAGACTTTGCAGATGACATCACGTGAATCAGATGCTCACAAACTTCACCCAAATCATCTGTTGTGATAGTCCTCTTCTCTATCTTTTCATCTGTGCAGTCATTTTGACAATCTTCAGTATATAGACGTTTCCTGCATTCCTGCAAAAACAAAGAAAGCTAAAACTTATTGAATCGAGACCATGCATTATCTTTTCACCAATTGGTGTTTCCATTTTGTGGACAAGCGAGCAGTACCAATCTCTTGCCACTATGGAACTATTGCTGCCAGTTAGAACTATCATGCCTAACCGTTGTTCTTCAAATACTATCAGTCAAAATTGGGGGGTAATAATTGCCTCACTTTTTTTACTCACTTGAGCACCTTTACTTTTTCCTTCCTTTGCCTTTTTATCCATTGAAAGTTAAGAAACTAACTGAATTCGGGGTGAAAAGTCCTGAATTTTTAACCTTTTAACGTAAAAAAAAATAAAAAAATTACGTGGCAGTCCGAGGAAACTAAGGGAACAGAAAAGTTTATACCTGAAGTATCCGATTTAAACAAGCAATTTGCTCATCCTTTAAGAACCTGGAGTTTAGTAGCTCTCGAAATAAAAGCACCATCTCAGAGCTAATATTACTGGCTTCAAGGTTTTTAATGATTCCAGAAATGCAGGGATCATCAAACACTGTTCTCATCCACTCAGGAGATTTCTGAAGCTTTAGCAATGCAACAGCTACATGCACAGCAGGTTTGTGATGATTAATGAAAGATTTGGAAGCTAACGATGGAGCAGCCAAAGATATTGCCATCTCTTCTATAATCATCCTCCACCAAGTATTCTTTGCAATTCCTCTTGCCCCTGTCATGTCCAGCTTTTCCCATCCCAAAATCATTGATAGGCAGAGGCTGCAGTTCGTAGACACTCTGATGTCACTGTAAAATACAAGTCCTTTTAATATCACCATAATGGACGTCAAATAAGCCACGGAACTTTTTAGTTCTTCATGCCTTGTGTTTCTTTGTTCTGATAATCTTGTGATGAGCTCCAACAGACAATATGAAGCTACAAGCTTGACTGGAGGAGACCCAAAGTGCAGCAGCCTGCACAAGTCATGGCAGTGGATGCTGACCGTGGAAATAGGCTGCATCCTATTTGAAGGATTGAGAAAATTTTGCCAGTCCACAGTCCCAGGGACAACAGTGTGTATACTAAAACGAAAGGACGTTAGAATCACAGCTTGCAATCTTTAAGTCATACTTGTTATTAGAGCAGTTACCTTCTTAAAGAGAAATAGAAAAGTAGAAGTGCGAACATCAGACTTTCTCCGGTGCTTGTTTCCTCATCACAATCAAGCAAAGAAGGCCCTTTTGAACAGGCTGCTTGGATCATGCTGTTGATTGTAGAAGCCAGAGAAGTACTTAAAAATATAGTTTTTGAAGCTTCTACAAGCACTTTGTTGGTGGATTGATGCAAAATCAAGCAAAACATGGCGACTACTCGTAGACCTTCATCAGGCCAACATTTCACGCTCTGTGCGGGGATCAGGCTGCCCATCAACTACAAAACACGGTAAAAGCCCAATTAGTTACCTGGAATTCTGAGCATATTTAAATGAGGCTGAGTTAAAATAGCACCTTCACAGTCACTGCAAGCCAAGCTTCATCATTGCACAGTGCTTCAGGATGCACTGATTGTAGAATATTGAACATCAGATATGTCATGGCCATGGATACCTGTGGGGAAGAACCACAACTTGAATTGTGATAAAGAGTTCGAATAGCATGGCCTATGCCATGCAAACATAGTTGGTCCGATGCGGATGGAAAGATGTTAGTGATCATTGCCATGAGTTTTACTAGTGATATAATGTCATGCTCCTGGCTTTCGTCCTCTACAAGCTGAATCAGCAAACATACGCAAAGTCTTGCTACATGATTATCTGCTGATGATGCCATCTCTGAAATCACTTGCAAGTTCATAATTTGATTATTTTCCCCGTGGACAATGATCTGGGTTCTGTTTGAGCTATTGCTTCGGCAGAATTTAAGTATTTGGTTGGACAATGGCTTGCTGATTTTCTCTTGTTGAAACAACCATTCAAGTGACACCAAGTGAATTCTTGAAGAAGGCAAATCCCATTCAGTTTCATTCATTAGATGAAACAAGATCCTCTCTGCTTCAGGACTGTAGGGAATTTGGTGGTTCATCTTGGCAGCAGCACGGGATAGACCATAAAGATTTATCAATTGCGTCATTTTCAATGGATCTACGACCCCACATAATAAATCACTGCTGTTCACGAGAATGTACTGTTCCAGAGAAGCTAACATGGACTTCTCATCTGCAAGCCTGAGGAATAAGATACCAACAGCATGAGGAAAGGTGGGTTATAAATGAAACTGAAAGATGGCAGTGAAGTTGTTATGCACCGTATACTGAAAACTGATAGAACTACTGGAGATGAGGGATCAGTAGCTCAATTACCTGTCATCATATAAAGAGCTGGTATACAAAATCAGCAAAACTGCACATTGACATGAGTCCAGGAATGTATTTTTGGAGCTCTTCTGCCCAAGAAGAAGAAGCAAATCAATTGGATCAGTAGGAAGATTTGAAGCGACTTCTCTAATCGGTTGCCCAGCATCATTTTCCAGGAGAATCTCCACAAGCGAACTAAGCATTAGATACACTCTCCATTTCATCTTCTCTGTCGGGAATAATCCTAGACATCCAAATGAAAAACTGAACCAAGAGGATGAAACCAGTATCTTTGCGAATTTTGGGGCTTGCACATCAGAATTCTGTAGCAGTATGAAATGAAATGTTTCCAATATCCCCAGGGCGATGTCCTCATCCACTTCATTAATAGCCATTAAAATCCAAGGTAATAAATGTGAGTTGCATATATCTACAACACAGCTTCGCAGTTCTCTGATGCTCGAGTCATTCATGGGTACCTCTTCAGGGCTACAGGCATATACCTCTTTAAGCAGGTATAAAGCATGCAAAAACTGATTGGGATCTTTCTCGGAGATATTTAGACAAGCTACAATAGCATGAGTTACTGTTTCTTGAAGTGATGTTAGCAGATTAGAAGTCCCGATGAAAGATGGAGAATTCAGAAGAGCTACAAAAATTGAGCATGCCGTTATGAATGTCTCTGCAGGCAAACCCATCTCCCCATCATTGTGCCACTTAAACATCCTTGCCAGAACAATAACTAGTTCCTCAATTTGGGAAACCGACACTATTCCAGGGCTGTCAGAAATGCCTTTCCACACGAGTGTCAGTGTCTGATGTTGAACAGGATGAAAAGGAACTTCAGCAACATAACGCAGTACTGGAATCAAAGTTGAGAATCCAACAACAAGCCTTTCTGTGAAGCCTTTCTCAGCAGTTGACAAAAGATTAAGAACCATAAGGCAAGAGTTGACAACTGGTTCTTTACATTCTGTCCATAGATAGCAGAAATTCATTAGCTCAGCAACTCAAATTGTAACACCGGGCTCTATTATTATTGCAAACAGGATGAGTTTAATAATGATACCAACCTGACAGCCTTATTATTTCAAAAACATAGTCCGCAATGTTTTCGTCCACCAAAAGTTGAATCTGTTCAGGAGAAACACAACAAAGATAGTGAAAGATGAGATGTAGAGTGCTGATCTGAATTTGGGTATCTGATGAAAGCAAAGGTCCTTTAACAGACTCAGCGAACAAGACATTTATCAAATGATCAGCTTCTTCATCCCAACTCTTGATGCTGCTTATGCCATTTGTATACGCGCTCTCGAAACACCCTTGTCGAGCAAGAAGTGTCAAAAGCGCTGAACAAGAAGAAAAGGATCAACGTGTTAACATATAGAAGATAAAGATTCATCTGAGTTAAAGTGAGTCACAAACAAGCAGGCCCACCCACCCAGGCAGTTGAAGCGAACAGTATCATTGTGAGTCTTCAAGAGGGCCTCCAACAGCAGATGCAAGAGCTTAGGACAGTACGCTAAGAGAGAAGGAGCTCCTCCCTTGTCATCCTTACGGATGATAGCACAGAGTTTGTATAAAACAAACAGAATCTCTCCCCTCATTTCCTCACTGCTGCTTGAGTTAAAGAGAGATTCAAAAGATTAATTTTTAATTTAATTTTGAGAATTAGTGATTTGTTAGAAAGAAATAGGCATGCCTTGGCAATTGAAGAGCAGCAACAAGATTAGAGAGAAGAGCGTCTTCGTCTTTGATATGAACATAGCAAGGATTGCTGCTGCTACTTTCGCAGTTCAAGAGTAAAATCCCAAAGCAGTGAAGCTGTAGTTTTGATTTAATTATTATTTTAAAATTAAGAGAAACGAGAGAAAAAAATAATAGTAAGTGAGCGAGTAATACCTACCAGGTAGAGTTGACAGGGGGTGGACCCCGCCAAGGCAGTAGAGGAGGAGATGAGATGAGCGAGTCTGGTAACAAACTCGGAGCAAATGGAGGAGGAGGAGGAGGAGAGAGTGGTGATTAGAGAAATGAGGCTGCGAGCGATAGAATCGTCGTTGAAGAGAGAGAGGGAGCGAAGGAGAGGGGAGATAAGGAAGTGAGGATGGAGAGAAGGGAGGAAATGAGGATGAGAGAAAGCGAGGGAGAGTTGGGAGAGAGCGTAGGAGACATGGAAAGTGGGTGCGCTAGGGTTGGTTATGAGGTTGGAGAAGCAGTGGAGGCAGATAGAACCTCCACCACCTCCTCCTCCTCCGCCTTGTTCTGTTTGGAGAGTGAAGGTGGATCTGTGGCCTTGTGAGCAGCATAAGCGTTGTTGTATTAGATGATGCGGGGTTGGAGCTGCTGACTGTATTTCTTCTTCTTCTTCTTCTTCTTCTTCTTCTTCTTCTTCTATGAGATCGAGATCGTCGTAGGGATCTTGTGAATCGGCGAACAACATGGCGGAGAGAGAGGAAGAGAGAGAGAGAGAGGAGCGAGGAGTTTCAGATTTTGGGCGCCAGCGTGAGCAAACGAATCAAAATTTGAAATTTCACCTTTACCTGTTCTGTTTTGGAGTAGAAGGCAATTGCAATATCATCCCTGAACTTTTGTATATTTTACAAATACATCCTTAACCTAAACTAATAAACTTTGTTTTGATTATTCCTAATTTTTAAAATTATATTTTAACTGCAGAAAAAAAAAAATAGTTTGTGATTTGTGGGTTGTGTTACTCAACTTGTGTATGCGAAAAAGAAGTAGGAGATCAAATATATTCCCCTTCGAATGAAATGGTAACAAAAAGCAAGGGAAACCAAATTGAATTTAATATTGTCATAATTATTTTTTAAAATTATATTAAAATAATACTTTTTATTTTTACAAAAATTATTTTTAGTATTAACATATCAAAATAATCCAAGAATATAGTTTTAAACAAAAAAAAAATTTCAAACTTTTTAAAAATACCATTTTTGCTGCAAAAACAAACATGCATTGATCTTGATCATGATATTGTAGATAAATAGCGTGTTTTTGGTGTGGTTGTGGTTATTTTTTAAAGTGATTTTTATTTAAAATTATTTTAAAATAATATTTTTTTTAATTATTTTTTATATCAGTATATCAAAATAATTTAAAAATATCAAAAAATATTAATTTTAAATAAAAAATAAAATAAAAATGTAAAAATACTTTTAAAATACATAAAAAAATAAATTATAACTGAGCTCATTAATACCAGGAAGTAAAATAGCAACCACGCAGGCCTTTGGCTAGGTAGCTAGAGAATTCCAACAACCAGTACAAATCTAAAAATAATTATATAAAAATTACACGTTGAAAATTAATAGATATTTCCACATAATTTAAATCTTGGACAAGAAATAAATATTTAGCCAAAATGATGTCAACATTTAGTTTCTCATTGACGTGCACTTCTCTCGTAATTACTAACAACTTAATTTAAATCTCACATATGATCATGACTTCTACAATATTTATTCCATTGTCCTATGTTTTATGCCCAAATAACTTGTAGGATATTTTATTTCATTCTAAACAATATATGCTCATTCATGATATATCGCTAATGTTATAATTCAAACTTAATATTTTTTATGCCCATTTAATTCTCACACCTGAATTCCTTTTATTTTCTTAAGCATAATTCATGCTATGTTTATTTTTCGACCCTAAAGACGCAATTCCCACATCAATTATTTATTATCGCATAGATATAATTTGTAAAATTATTTATTTCTCATCCTATAAGCATAATTTACCAAAAATTCTCAGTTCTTGCTCGTAGGCAATATTTATACTACAATAATCCTAACAAAATCACCATTCATATGTTTATTAAAATCCTTCCAACATTTTTCCTACTTAATCATTTTTCATATCTAATCATAGTACATTATCACATTTTCGACCCATTCATTTCTCATGTTAATTCATGACATATTTAGTATTTTTCTAGTTTAATTTTTTCATGTCCGTGTACTTTGATATTGACAATACATGCTTGATTCATTTTCTTTAAGCTTTGCCAACATTAATTTTACAACCTCAGCCCTGTATACGCAATCGACTAAATAACGATAAATTCATAATTTTAGTCTCATTTTATGGTAAATTATGGTTGTAAAGAATTCTAAAACTTTAGTCCAGTGTTTATGGCCGACTAAGTAATCACATTTTTCAACATATTTTTTCCATCCCGTCTATTGTCTTTTTCGCACGTCATCAATTCTCACTGTTAAATCACTGTTAAATCGCACACTACTTAATATCAATTTTCACCATTGGGATCGAATAAGATTTCATCTATAATTTTCCCGCTATTATGGTAAATTAAGAATATGCATTGATTACCGTTGTTGCGATAATTTACATTCGCACAATTATTTTTACAACTGTGATCAATTAAAATTCACAAATGAAATTCCATTGATGTGATCACTAACAATTATAAAGAATTACCGTTATCCTTTATGAATGTCAAATGTCAATAAGTCCAACTAACCCTCATGACTAACAATTTATTATGGTCAACCCTGACAGTCGCTAGTAACTCTGGCTACCCCTGCAATTGCCAATTTACACCAGCTAACCTTTACGGTGGCCAATAACACTAGCTATCTCTACGGTTGTCAATTTACTTTTATGGTGGCAACTTACTTTTTTGATACATTAGATATTTCTCTTTACATTTCCAACATTTAGGACTGAAATCATTTACAATCAATGAAATTTTTTCATTAACATGACTTATTAAAATTTAAGTTAGAATAACGTGTTAAATACGTGCATGCTCCTCCAACCGCGAACGATCCAGCTCTGATTGCCCTTTCCGAATAAAAAAGAAAGGTACCAAATTTAATATCCTTCCCATCTTAGTTATTACACACTTAACTTATTCATACTAATATCATTTAACATAATTACATAATAGTTTTTCAAATTATAATTCGTGTGTATTTTTACTCTCAATCATACATTAGCACGCGCACGCATATATATATATATATATATATATACACACACCACAGAATATAAATACATGTGTACAAATCTTTTCTACATATATTCAACAATATTCTTTCATTGTTAACTCTTATATAATTTCTTAATACTAAAGATTTTAATATAGCTTAGTCAATTTCTTGCATTTCTTATAATGAAGTCATGAAATCTTTCATCACATTTTTACTTCTAAAATAAATATTGTCTTGGAACACAACCTATCAAATTCAAGTTTGCTAACCGGAGTCTCAATAACATTTTCATAACCACTCCTTTAAAATTACATTGTCATAAAATTCTTTTTTAGTACTTTCGTTATTATCTACTAATTGTTTTAATCTAAAACTAATAATTAAGTACATTCTCAATTCCTTCACTCGATACATATTATAAACTCCATTAACACATGTGTGTGTATCCACACACACATACATGACACCTTTAAGATTCTTTTTTTAATGTATTCATCTTTTTAAAACATGCGTTGAATCCCTCCATTGTTAAGTTTGAGTTTTAACTATGCCAGTTTTTTTGAGTTTCCCCTTATTTTTATACATCAGTTGTCATTCTTTTAATTCATTTCCAAATAATACAGGTTTTATAACAATCCAACATGACTTTTCAGCACAACTCCAATTAGTACAACAATGATTTATTTACTTTTTCATCACCGATTTCTCTTTAAGTTTAAAACATAATCATATAACATAAATAATTTAATTTTTTTACAAGAACTTAAAGAAACAACAATGTATGATTGAAGTGAAGATAATCATAGCAATTTTAATTCTCTTAATCACTGATTTTAATTCTTTATTCCGTCTGAAATTCAAGTAAATTACTAAGGGTCTTTTTATCCCAATTATAGCAATTTTCCTTTTCAGTCTACTTTCAATAACTTTGATTTACCTCTTTTTTTTTTATCGGGGTTTACGACAACTTATCTTCAAAGCAAAATACAACCGTTGCAAGAAATTGTTGGATTGAAGTGAAGAAAAATAAAATAAAAAAGCCAAAAAAGCAAAACATGGCACTAACAACAATGAATCAATACATTTTTTTTTTATATCTTTCACCTTTTAATTGGTATTTGTAAGATCACTTGCCTATAATTTCTCCACCATTTACTTAAAAATTCATGATTCAAATATTTAAAAAAATATCACATGAACTATTAGAAAATAAAGTGAGCTTTTGGCAAACATTGCAATAATAGCTAAAACAAATACTAAAGACAAAACCAAGAAAAAAAAAAGATAAGAACCTAATCAATTCCACTCATTAGATGCCTTACAATCCCAACTTATTTCTTATCAAAGAGATAAATGTATGAGAAAATATAATTTATGACAACAAAAATCAGATTTTAACCCCTTGCATAAACAAAAGTAACCATAAAAATATAAAAGTGAGCAAATCAATACAAGAAAAAAAAATTAAATAAAATAGTAGGATATAGTACCAACAAACTTTTATTAAGAGAAACCCACTTGAAACATCAAAACAAAAAAACAATATCATAAAAAAAACGAATTAGCCATAAAAATCAAAACAATCACTAAATAAATATGTAGAAGGCAAAGGAAAAATAAACACCAAACATAAAATAAAAAACAAGAATCATTTCTCATTAAAGTTCATTTCAATATAATAAAGTAAAAAAAATGATGAAAATATCAAAAAAAAATATTCTAAAATTAGCATGTCATCACTTAATAATCAACTCAATTATAAAATAAGCTAAATAAATTATTCTAAAATAGGTTTATTACTCAAGTTAATTCATACTTGAAGAATAAACTATTCACATAAGTATTCAAAACACACAACGAAAACAAAATTAGTTATTGAACCCAACATCAATTAAAAAATTCTTAATTTATATGTCAAAATATACAACTCCTAAGAGAGCAAATGTTAGAACTTGATACATGATTGTGTTTCATATGTTTTTTCTAGATAAAAATTTCATCACCTTCAACAATGAGAATAATACTAGTTTGTTTGTCAATGTTACACTGTAGGGAGACCTAATTTTCTTGAAATGTATACAAAATTTTCAAGTCTCAATTTTTTTTGGTATTATTATTAAACTTGAAAAAACAACCATTTTGATTTTGTCTTTTATAGATATAAATTTTCTCATCAATATATCTCTTGTTCATTTTAGCCAATGCAATATTTTTAACTAGAGAATTGTTTCTATTTTTTTAAATTATGATTGTTAAAACAAGTTTTTTTTTAAATATCAAAATATTATGTCCGTATTTATGCGATTGAAAACTTAAAAAATCATAGATGTTATAAATTATGTTCTAAATCTATTTAAATATTTTAACAATAAACAACCAATTTCAATAAAAACTTTATAAATAATTTATTACTAGTATTATTATTTTCAGATCAAATATATAATAATTGTTTTTTGTTAAGGTGAAAAAAAAGTAATTGATGACACGTTGTTTGTCACAATTAAGAAATTAAACATATATACTAATATTCAAACTCATAACTTCTTGGTTGACACTCACATGCTTCACTGCTCATACAAATAATAAAACACAGTTAAAAAACTACGAGGTAACTATTGAACCATAACTAATGTACAATAATGAAAAAGTTAAAAGCTATATTTCTTAGTCTTTTTTTATTAATTAATTATTAATATAAAAATACTAATTAGCAATGTAACAATAATTAGTAATTAACTAAATATGTTGCCCGTGCTTCGTTGTGGGCGGAATAATATTTTTTTGATGTAAAAAAATGACAGGCATAAAATTTTTTTAGTTCAAAGTCATTGGTTAAAGTGCAATTTAAATAACATGAAAAAAACAAAACACAACAACAATAAATAAACTAACCAAAAAATAATGAGAAAATGATAGAAAGAACCACACCCGAGCCTATATGGATTATCAAATAATTTGATGCTAACCTAATTGAATAAAAACCTGAACAAAAAGAGCCAAACTTCTAAAATAAAAGTTCTTAAAAAAGGGAAAAACAAAATAAAATCTCAAGCGAACCTCCTAAACCCCATCTAATCTAAAAAACCAACAACTTGTTAGATCATGAACTAGAATTCAATTAAAAAACTTAAATGTCATCCAATTTAATTTTGAATGATGAAATCATTAAAAAAACTACTAATAAAAAAACTTGCAAAAAAAAGAAAAGAAGAGGGATAGCAAAAAAAATAGGCTTGAAATCTGACAGGAAAAAACCAAATAAAGATAAAATTTTAAAAAAATTTCAAAATCCAGAAAAATTAAGAAAATGATTAGGACCAAATTTGACATCATGGGATGAAATTGAGAAAAAAGGAAATAAAAAAACCATGCAAGAAAAAAAATAGCAATTAAAAAAATTAGAACTAAATCCAAAATATAAATCAAATGAAAATAAATATTCAGGGATGAAATTATAAAAAACCAATCTATCAAGAAAATAATTTAAAAATAACAACTAAAAGAAACATAGCCAAATTTGACACAAAAATTAAATGAAAAAAATGGTTGGGGTGAAATTGTAAAAAGACAAATCAATCAAGAAAATAATTCAAAACAAAATAAATAGCAATTCAAAGAATGAGCAACAAATTTGAAAATAAATTTGAAAAATCAAATAACAAGGGATGGAATAAAAAATAAAAAATAAAATCCAATTAGAAACAATCAATGTAAATAAAAAAATTACAAATAAAAGAAGATGGACTGAATTGCAAGAAAAATAATAATTAAGGGTTGGTTTGATTTTCTGCATGCCCTGCATGCATCCAGGAAGAAAGCAAGACAGAAAAGTCATTTCCAGCCAAACCATGTTGAATCACCATACACATGCTATCTATGGAGGAAGAGGATGCTGAGATGAATTTAATGATGCGGAGGAAGCGCCAGTATAACCACCGGAGTCAGCTGCACGTGCCAACCACCTTTTTATTTCTTTAATTGCACAAAACAAAAAATGCCCACCAATCAACAATAACAAACAGACCATGTGAAAATTACAACAAAGCCCTTGAATACAAGGCTAAAAAAAATGGAATGACATGGGTAATGTCATAATTTGACTGTTTGACCAGCACATGAAAATATAATATTGCTCTTGAACAGAAAGCATTAAATTATTTTATTTCGGGTTAAGTTTGTTATTTTACCGTGTATTTATAAATACAATTACCCAAATAACCTTATTCAATTTTCAAAAGATCTGTGAAAAAAATCACCCTATCCCTGAAATAAAGATTAAAAAGGAAATGATAAGAAGCAAGACTATTAAAATAAATAATAAACCAGTCTTGTAAAATCAACAACAGCTTTAGCCTTTTGTTAATAATTAGTTATAGTAAATAGTAATTTACTATAACACGTCCTAGGGTTTTGGGTCCTCACGAAGCAGGACCGGCGAACCCACTGGAAAATTGGTGAAGCCATCGCACAAGAACAAGTGCCAACTTTTGATCCCATACCTAAATTGAAATTCCCAAAACATTTCAGGACTATTTTGTCATTACGATAACAATTTTTCATAACACTATATCTGGCACGTGCAAAGTACCTTGCCAGATATTGTGTTATGAAAAGTCTCCCACCAGTCCCCAAAAAATTAAAATAAAGAAAATTAATTAATAAATTAAAAAAATCAACGAGGCATTTGATTAACAGGCTCACTGGCTTCCAGACCTCCCCCCCTCTCTCTTGGAGTGCACACGGCGGGCGGGAAACTGATAATCTGGGAACATCCTTCCCTCCAAACCCTAACCACAACTCTTCTTCTTTCCTTTCTCCAAATTGCAGACAGGTCAGGTTATCTTCCTCACTCATGGCACTTCTACACAAACCGCATACAGAAGACAAAATCCACAAATCACCTCTCGATTTCGAAGAAGAAGAAGCCGGGGGCACTTCTATACGCTACGTGTCGTTGGACCGCGTCTACTCAGCCGCGTCTCTCTGTGGATCATCCAACGTCATGTCAAAGAAAGTAAAAGCCCGGAAGTTTCTTCCCAACCACAATCCACGTGCCAACAATCCTCCTTCGTTACTCTACGTTTATTCTCGCCGTCCAAAACGACCACCCCGCCCTTCGTTTCATGATTCGTTGGTTTCACGCGCCGATGAGCCTGAGCTGGTGGTGAAGAGTGAGATTTGTGAATTTGAGGAGGAGCCGAAGATTGAGTTGAACAAGGAGAAGAAGAGAAGAAGGATTGGGAGTAATGAGTTGCTGAGATTGGGTGTCGATTCTAATATTTTGCTAGGGTTTGATAGGCCTCGTTTGAGGGATTGCCGTAATAATACTAACAATAGTAACAGTAAGATTGGAAATTTTAGGAGAAAGAAGCGTGATTCTCTGGTTACGAATTCTGATAAATTTTCGGCCCTTCCAGATACTAGTAAAAGATGGGTCAGGTGGGTTTCTTTCTTAATGTAATAATTGTGATGAATTTTAGTGAAAATTACTGACAAGATTCGGCACCAATGTAGATGTTTTTAGTTATTAGAGTGGTGGATTTTGGATTTTTATGATAAAAGTCTTAATGTTTATAAGCTGCATTTTAGGTTTTGAGACAATATAGCATAAATTTTAAAAATTCTTTGCATTGGCCTCCAAATTGTTTCTGATTGTTCATGTGATTTCTGTTTAATGTGTGTAAATTATGTCTTCAATAGGTTGAATTTTGATGGTGTTGATCCAAAATTGATCGTTGGGTTGCCATGCAAGGCAAGCTTATGCTTTACCTTTCTTTGTTGATTTATGAGATTATCCTTTCCGTTATGTGCATGATAAAACTGATTTTTACAGGTCTACTGGCCACTGGATGCTGATTGGTATTCTGGACGTGTTGTTGGGCACATTTCAGATACTAACCGATATAATGTATGGCTTGATGCCCCATTTGTTTTCTCATTTAAAATTTGAACTGCTTTAGAATTATAAAGAATATGTTGGGATACTATTGTTGATGAGAAATGAACTACAATGCAGATTGAATATGAAGATGGAGATAAAGAGGATTTGATGCTTTCAAACGAGAAAGTAAAGTTCTTTATTTCTGGCGAGGAGATGGAGCGGCTGAACCTGAGTGTCTGTATAAAAAGTACAGATGGTGATAGAAATTATTATAATGAGATGGTTGTGTTAGCTGCCAGTTTGGATGACTGCCAAGATCTTGAGCCTGGGGATATCATATGGGCCAAACTTACTGGTCTGCACCAAATTTCTCAGATTTTGTCTTTGGTTTTTTTTTTTTTTATCTGTTTTCACTCTTTGCATACATTAGCCATAAAAAACCAAATACATCTCAGAGATGCTCGGAAATATCAAGGTCCTGTAACTCATATGAATTGCAAGCTAAAATCTTATCCTTTTTCTTTAGATTAGTGTTTGACACCATATGATCAAACTGTTTCTTGTGTGTGCCTTTGCAAACATATTTTTACTGCTTCCAACATGCTCATCTTGATTAGATCATGCTCTATAGTTTCAGGGTCAATGAAAACCAATGTGCTGGGTTAGAAAGACAATTGATTGAATGTATGGTCATTTTACTGGCATAGGGATCAAGGGAATTACAGAAAAGGTTTACCAGGCAATAAAAAGAAAAGGAAAAGGAAACAAGATCTATGATGTTGTTAAGAACTTGTTTTAATGCATTTGAGTTTGGATGCTCTTGTTTGCCCATGCATTAGTGAGCCAGGATGTCAGTGGAAAGGATCATTTGCATTTTTTGATTCCTACTCTCATGTTTGGGCAGTTTTCTGCTGTTATGTACATGCAGGTTCTATCATCAATTAATTTGTCAAAACTTTGTAATTACACTATGGATAAATAAATTTACCCTCTTGGTTTTACACCAACTATATCTTTTAATTGTTCTAGTGCAGGTCATGCTATGTGGCCGGCAATTGTTGTGGATGGAGCACTTATTGGTGATCATAAAGGCATAAGCAAAAATATTGGAGGAGGATCAATATCTGTTCAATTTTTTGGTACCCATGAT
This sequence comes from Populus davidiana, assembly GCA_030145905.1. Lineage (NCBI taxonomy): Eukaryota > Viridiplantae > Streptophyta > Magnoliopsida > Malpighiales > Salicaceae > Populus > Populus davidiana. The sequence goes on from CM057790.1 coordinate 21,294,828, forward strand.
TTTGCAAGGTTTGCTGTTCTTCTAAGTTTGAAGGAGATTTTCTTTGTGTCAATCACTGCCCAGTGTGTAGGACATCTATTTCTCTTTGAGGTTGACTTTATATTTTATCTTTCTACTACTAGAATTAAACCAAAGCAGGCGATCTCGTTTCTCAAAGGACTTCTTTCTTCTTTCCACCTAAAGTGCAAGCAACCTCGTTTCACTCGAAGCTTGGAAGAAGCAAAAATGTAAGGTTGATTTTAAGGTTTCATTTCATTGAAGTGACATGATAATATGGTGTTTCACACTTGAGTACCTTTTATTTAACCAGAATTGTCATCATGCCCCTGTGAATGTGAATCCTTCTAGCTGTATAGGTATCATTGCTGAATTCTGTTATCAATTTATAAATATGACATGCCTTTTGTCACTTGTTGAGTTGGTGGAGGTTATTATATCAGGGATCATATTATCTTGTGCCTGTCTCCTTGTAAGATAGCATGTATTACTGTGGTGAAACCTGGGAAACAGGGTTGCATGTGCCAATAATGCTCTTGATGCAGCCTTTTAATGGCTCCACAATTGAATTGTTTTCTATATTGAAAATCCTTGGAATTTTGTCCTGAAGGCTTGATTTTGCTCAGGCCCTAAAGTTGGTTACCAATTTTGGATCTCTGCACATTATATTTTTTTGGCCTTCACTTCCATTATCACTTTACCTTCTTGTTATCATATTTTTACCTGAAATATCACTGTATACACTCACTTGGAACAGCTATAATGTGCAGTTCTTTTAGAAAACCGCGAGAATACTTCAAAATTTACATGCAATGTTAGGATCCTGATGCAGTAGACATTTTGTTTTTACCAGGTATCTCAGTGAACTAAAGCTTTCGAGAAGAATGCTACAACTGCAAAATGGCATGAAAGCTGATAGCTGTGAGAGTGCGAGTAGTGATGAAGGGAGTACAGATTCAGGAGAAGATTGCATGCAAGATGGAGGGATTCAAAGGATATTGGCTAGGCTGGGTACTTCTCCATATGTAATTGGGGATTTGCAAATAATAAGCCTCGGTAAGTTTCAGCATCTGGAATTTTCTTGTTCTTGTGTTTTTTTTTTTTTAGCTTAAGACATGATTGTGTATGTTTTGTGCATTTCATTTCATCACCTTTTTGTTCTTGATGGCAACACAGTGCCTGCAATATGTTTCTGCTACTTGATTGGGGAGACCGGGTATTTTGCAATATGCAGTTAATTTACGTTGTGGCAACCAGTCATTTACACTTATAGACTCGTACATTGTCCTCACAGGAAAGATTGTCAAGGATTCTGAACATTTCCAGGATAACAGATTCATCTGGCCTGAAGGGTATACTGCCTTGAGGAAGTTTACTTCAATAAAAGGTGGTTATTTTATAAATACATAGTGAGACTTTTGTGTATCACATCTTTTCCACCATAATCTCATTTCTCTGAGATTTTTGTTTTTCATTTTCTGAGTCATCTTGATTGTTTTAGTTCCTTGACTTGTTCTCTTTTTTGGTTTCGACTTTGTGGGGTTCAGATCCAAATGTTCGTATGATATATAAAATGGAAGTGTTGAGAGATGCCGAGTCAAAGATTCGGCCTCTATTTAGAGTGACATTGGATAATGGAGAGGAGGTTAGTTGTGATCAACTAATCTTAAAACCATAAATACATTACAAAGTCATTCTCCTATTTAACTATTCCTTCTCTCATCTTGTTAAATGATTCTTTGTACTATACATCATAGGTCATAACCACCTTTTGCAGGTTGCTACTATGCACTTCTCATGCACAGATAAAAGATGATTGAGGAAACACAAACTTTTTATGGCATCTTTTTCAATGGCATTATAAAACATGATAAAATTGTCCCTCATCCTTGAGAGATAACGAGATGGGAATGGGATAGAATAGATCTTATCAGTGATTTTTTGACTTGCTTGATATTGGCATGTTGTTATCAATAAATTTATTCCTACCCATCAAACCTGAAATATGATTGGCATACCATCATCAGTGCTGTTGCTTGCTTGGCTACATGGTGTCAAACTTGCTGAAAGAGTAGCAGCTGAAGATATTATTTTTTTATTGTTGCAGATTAATGGATCTACTCCAGATGCTTGCTGGGATAAAATATACAGAAAAATCAGGAAGATGCAAGATGGTAATTCTAATGGTTTTGGTGCTGAAAGTGGAGGAGAAAGAAAACTCAAATCTGGTTCTGACATGTTTGGTTTCTCTAACCCTGAAGTTATAAAACTACTAAAGGTTTGCCTCTTGGTATTCAGTAACCTTAAAATTTTCAATGGTTGGCCTATTTTATATTGATGTCAATTTTTATCTGCTGCCATTGTGTCGGAACCTTTTCTGAATTACTCATTTGCTAGCCAAATGGATAATGAATGGTCTGGAGTGAAATGTTGTTGATAGTTTCTGTCAGGATAGAAATCTACTTTTGCCATTTTGCATCTTTGCAATTTGATTTCAAATCATTAGTATAAATCTCAATTGGATTCTGAAACTTCTTAGTGCTTCAATTAATGGTTGGAGAGGAATGCTAGGATTTTTAAAAACCAGTTCACTTCAAGACAATTGTTATGGGGTAGGTGATTTTCCTTTCTTCTTTGTGGTGTCATGCTGCAGGTGTTTTTAGGGGAGTTTCTTTTGCTTATTCAGTGGGATTGGGTAGCTCTTTTATGCAGTTTGTTTAGCTTAATTATTTGGGAGGATGATTTATTCTCCCTTAAGCTTTTGTAATTCCTTTTGCTATTAACACAATATTCGGTTATCTAAAAAACATAATGGAGTGTTAGAGAGTTCTATCGCTTTTTTTTATTCATCTAAAGAAGAAAATTTGTGAAATTACAGTAAGGAGAAGGGAACATCCTCTAAAATAGAATATACTTTTTGGTTGCCTCGGAAGTATCATCTCATCTATGGTAACATTACACCTCCAGATCTCCTAATGTTGAAAACTCTGGGAAGCTAAAATAACCATCCTGTCTCCTAATGGTTCTTCGAAGATAAATTTGTTCTTAATAATTCTGGAATTTCTCTCAACCACACTGTCACCACAAACATGTTGCAGCTCCAAAGAATCTTGGAGTGCTTTTCTCCCGAATGCCCACATAAATGCACTTATTGTGTTACTTGGTAATCAAATTGCTTGCATGTTCAATAAGGGTCTTCTCTGGAATCCACTTGGGAAGGTCATGTTGGAATCAAATAATTAAAATAGATTGGTTGTTGAAGCTGGGTATTAGTGGGATGTGAATCATAATGGGTGGAACTTCAGGGAAGCTACTAATGCCTATGGTTGGTGTGTGGAACTTGAGAAGAGGATGTGAGCACTTCTCTTTTGTTCGCTTTAAGCTAGGAAGAAGGAATCTATATTATTTTGGCATGATTAATGTGTGGAAGAGGTCTTCTAAAATAAATTCCTTTAACTTTTCAAATCGATTCTGGATAGAAATGCTTTGATGAGCTCTTGTTCAGCTGTAAATGATGGGTTTGCTTCTTGGAATGTGGTTTTTGCAGAAGGGCACAAAATTCGGATCTGTGGCTGAGTGTGTGTGTGGAGTTTGGGGTTTGCTTTGACCATTAAATAAATTTTCACAAAGAGAAGATCTTAGTGAACCTTTTTTTTTTTCCATGTAACAAGGCAGCCGAATATGTTAACCATCTACATTGCACATTAGCTTCTAACTTATGATGTGCAGGACTTACCAAATATGTCACAGTAATTTACAGAATTATCTAGACCCAGACTTTCCTGTGATGTGATTAGCTTACAATTACAATAACTCCTGTAATTCAACAAATTGTTTTCTCCTTTCCCTATCCCCAGAACAAAGAAAACCCTCAAATTCAAATTTTTACCACCAATCAGAATTCTTTAGAATCACAAATATTCCATCATTCTCTGAGTTGGCATGACACCCACTATTGATAGGTTAAAACTTTGCTAAAACTATGCTACACGCATCTAGGATAAATTGTTGTTCTGCTATGTTGCGAAGTTGTTTTTAAAGGGACTGGTGAATTTAACTTTTATCTTCTTATTCTTAAATTGGATCAAGTTCCTTGAATTTTCCTTTGCAGTATTGAGATGTTTTGGGTATTATGCAATATACCACCATTTCAAAAGTTCTGGCCTCATCAACCTTTCTTTTTGCTCATTTGATGATGTCTTTAAAGTGTTCTGTTTATTTTCTTGATCGTGGAAGTTCAAAGGTGTTTTGAGCTTATGGTGCTATTGCATACTTGCAAGTGTCTATTGTTCAAATTCCTTTTATTTTGACTGTAACTTTACTCTAATTTCCAATGGTTCTAACAGGGATTATCTAAATCCATACATTCTTCCAAACTGTCTACGTCCAAGTTAACATCTGAAAGATATCAAGGCATACCTGTTGGTTACAGACCTGTTCGTGTTGACTGGAAAGACCTTGATAAGTGCAATGTCTGCCATATGGATGAGGTAAAAGCCAAACTTCTTCCCATAATGCATGGATAGAAATTGGTTGGGCAGCATGCTTACTTGCTACTTAACTCCCTGTCACGGGGAATGAAAGAACCATGAATGAAAAACTCCTAAATTCTTCGATTGACACCATATCTTTCTGACTTGTCTTGCTTTCTGGGCATCTTTGTCTTCAATTTTCCCCAACTATTGAAATTCTTCCTCTTCTTTTTCTCTCACTTTGATACTTCCATGGTTAGAAATTTCTAATAGCTGCTCTTTGTTTTCAGGAATATGAAAACAATTTGTTCCTGCAGTGTGATAAATGCAGAATGATGGTAAGGGTTTCTATACTTGTTTTTCTACAATCAGTTTCATGGATTTTGCATGATGGGTTGTATTATGACTGCAGTTTTTTAAAATTGACAGTGTTTTCTCATCATCTACTGTTAGTTAAATAAGCAGCATACTTAAACTTTGTTTACAACACCTTTTCCTCTTCCATATTGGAGTGACATTACCTTTTGTTCTATCTCATTTCATATCTATAATCCATCTAGTCGCGTCCTCAAGTTAATCAGAATTTGATGTCTGCTCAGGTCCACGCCAGATGCTATGGGGAATTAGAACCTGTTGATGGTGTGCTGTGGTTATGCAATTTATGCCGACCAGGGGCTCCTAACTCCCCACCACCATGCTGCCTTTGTCCTGTTACTGGTGTGTGATTGTCTTAGAACACCTTTCTTTTAAGCAACAAGTGATGTTACTGAATCTTTGAATTGACTTTCCTTCAGGTGGTGCTATGAAGCCTACAACTGATGGGCGCTGGGCTCATTTGGCTTGTGCCATATGGATTCCTGGTTAGAATCTAATTTACACCTTGTTTCATCTTTCCTTGTAATGGCTTATATTGACGCAGTTATGTGCTGCAGAAACTTGCCTATCTGATGTCAAGAGAATGGAGCCCATTGATGGGCAAAATAGAATCAATAAGGTACATTGGCTTGTTTATCAGTTTTGCATTTTCTTGTCCTATAGAATGTCCCTTTGTGGTGGGTGTGGGTTTATTCTTTATATTTTACACTCGGTAACCTAGTAATTCTGAGTACTTGTTGGTCTACTGTAGTAATCTAGTATCGCAAGTGCTTCTTGACTTCAGAATCACTACAATATGATATTTTGGGTTCAAGCAGTGTGCATGTGTTTTCCTTCTAATCTGGCTTTTGTGATTGACTAGGATCGTTGGAAGCTCTTATGTAGTATCTGTGGCGTAGCTTATGGAGCTTGTATCCAAGTAAGCTCAAAATTAACCCAAAGATAATATACTTGTTAATATGCGTTGTGACTTTCTGGACAGGTGCTTATGAGTAGTTTTCCTGGTTCCTTTTTGGTGTTCCCTATTGTTCGTATGTAGCTATTCTTGTTTAAACATCCTTATTTAATTTATTTTGGCACATTTGCAATAGTTTTATCATTTTCTGGAGCTCACAAAAAATTCAGCACATCTTTAAAAAGCTCTGAATGACCAGCCGAGAAAGCTAGGGACTCAACATTCCTGAATTAAAATCTTGTGAATGGTAACTGTGTCTTCCTACTGGACCATCTTATATGCTAGTGAGATTTGTATTGTAATTGTCACAGCTGACGTGCTGCCTGCCCCATCAACTCTTCCAATAGTCGCACTGTTAACATGATCGGAAATATAAGAAGCCTCAGCCCAACTTTTTAGTGAGACCATGAATTCTCTCTCAACTACTGGCTACTTAATGTCCCTTTTTTGAGAAGGATGATATTCAGTTCTCTAATTAATGTTGTAAATGAAATACACTTATTTGAAGGGTGTTCAGGTGATGCTATCATCTTTATGGATCTTTAGTTTACTTTTTTCGTATAAAATGTAGCAAATTAATACCCTTGGATCTTCACCACTGAACTTCAGTCATGAAAAATGCATTAGAAATTTTATTTAGTTATTTAAAGAAAGGGCAAGCTGTGATGTACAAAAGGAAAATTCTAGATGTGAGCTTTGAGTTGCAAGAAACTGAATGGGATCCTAACATTAAACTTAAACTATCAAGAATCGTGGCGGTATTTATATTACTTATTGTAGTTTTTTGAAGAAGAACTTTCTTTCTTATTTATTCAATTGTTCTGATTACAAGATTTATAGTAGAAAAGGCCACCAAATTAGGAAGGACACAACATCAAGAAGTCAAATTAAAGAGCAGATCTCTAGGGTAGAGAATAGAAAACAAAAACTCATAAAAATCTGAAACAATAATTCCAGATTTTATTTGCAATATCACTTTCTACTTTATTTTCTAATAATCCGACACCCCCCTCAAGTTGGTGCATAGATATCCATCACTCCCAACTTGCTTGTAAAGAACTCAAAACAGGTCTAAAGAGTCATTTGGTGAATATATCAGCTGTTTGTTGAATGGTAGGAACAAAAGGCATGCATAGAACTCCACTATCAATCTTTTTTTTGAAATTTTTTTATGAAGTGTCTGTCAATCTCTACATGTTTGGTACGATCATGTTGTATTGGATTTTGTGCAATACTTATAACAGCTTTGTTGTCACAATACAACTTCATTGACATATTCAGACACTTGAAGCTCTTTAAGAATTCTCTTTAGCCATAACATTTCACACTCCATTAGCCGTAGCCCTATATTTTGCCTCAACACAACTTCTTGCAACCACATTTTGCTTCTAACTTCGCCATGTAACCATATTTCCCCAAACATAAGTACATTATCTTGATGTGGATCTTCTATCAATGACTGAACCTGCCCATTCTACATCAATGTATGCTTCTATTGTCTGCCAAGTTGTCTTATGAAAGAGTAAACCCTTGCCTGTTGTACTTTTCAAGTATTTGAGGATTCAATAAACTGCTTCAAGATGTTTTGCATAGGGTGAGTGCATGGTTTGGTTGCTAAACTCACATCAAACATGATATCAAGCCATGTATGTGATAAGTAGATTAGCTTTTCCACCAACTTTGATACTGTGTTGTATCAACTAGATCGCCTTCTTTGTCATCACCAAGTTTCTGATTAGGATCTATTGGGATACTTGTTGGCCTATAACCACTCATCCTAGTCTCCTCAAGATCAAGAACATACTTTCTTTAGGAGACAACAATCCCTTTTTTTGACCGAGCAATCTCCATTCCAAGGAAGTACATGATAGATTCTAAATCTTTAAAACAGTTGGTATAAATTTTTTCCTTGGATTCTACTTTTTACATTTTCTAAGGTGAATACTCTTATAAAATATCAACTATGGATGGAATAAGAATGAATTACTATGCTGGAGAATGAAGGCTTACAAGGAGAATGGGGCATCCTCCTAGAGTAAAAAGTAAGAATAAAAAATATGGCAATTTCTAGTCTTATTGAACATTAATTTCAGAGATATTGGAAGTTCTTGAATCAGAATTTTGTAAAGGTCGTAAAACTATCATGTTCCCTAATAATTGCTGTGAAGGAGATTGGTCCTCAAAGACCTCTGCTTCAACCAGATACTGCAAATAATTGCAAAAATTGTACATCTTCAGAAGCCTTTTCCTTCTAGAGCTCATAAAGTGTTTCCATGCAATTTCCTCTGTTTTATTCAGGATCTTTGGAGATTCTCTAGAAATATCAAAAGCCTGTCCGTCCCACATATCTCTAGCTATATTGGGTAATTTAAGAATAGATGAGTATGCATCTTTCCACTATCGTGACAACTGGCACATATTAGGTGATAGGGTCTTGTATAGCTATTTAAAAAGTGTATATTCTTATGAATTTCCCACACTTAAATATCTGGAGATAATCATTCAGCACAAGTCGAAGTATGCAGCTACAACTTCTTTTTCTGCAGATGCCTTCTGAAACTGAGGGACTGATTAGTCATTTTAGTTTCTGTTTGGAATTTGCTTTCTCACAAAGGGCTAACCTTTTCTACTGGGTGCACTAATGATTCACTTGTATCTTATCATCTCTTGCCCTTTTCCTTCCTTCCTTTCTTTCTCTCATTTTTTTTTGTTTAGTACTTAGTTGTAACCCTTTTGAAATGCTTGTTGTATACAGTGTTCAAATAATTCTTGTCGGGTAGCATATCATCCACTTTGTGCACGTGCTGCTGGCCTTTGCGTCGAGGTATTATTTATCAAGCATTCAGAGATTTGTGCTGTGTTTGCAAGTGTGTGCGCTCATTCTCATTTTTACGTGTCCTTGCCTGCATGTCTGCATTTATATATTTTATCTTTCTTTTATGATTGCATAGCTTGAGGATGAGGACAGACTCTATCTCCTTTCTCTAGATGAAGATGACGCAGATCAGTGCATTCGTTTACTTTCCTTTTGCAAGAAGCATAGGCAGCCTTCTAATGACCGTATGGTCACAGATGAACGGGTTGGTCAAATTCCTCGTCGGTGTTCTGACTACATCCCACCATGTAATCCATCTGGCTGTGCTCGTACTGGTACGCTTTTCTGTATTCTTGTGTGGTTCTATTTGCAGTACTACAAGGCCAATTACTTCGTAAAATATTTATTTCCTACTCTCTGACTTATGTGTGTGCAATGACGTGTTTGTGAACCTTTTACCCATCTCCACTCTCTCTCAAGCATGCCTTCCTTCGGGCTTTGTTTCTGGTCTTTGAGTTGGCAGCAGAGTTTTATCTGAACTGTTAATAACTTTGGTTGTATATAGTAATTGCATCTTTTCTGGCAAACTTTTCCTTATTACATGTGTAGCTGCTTTATAGAATCTATCAGTTCAAAACGTCTGAATAGTATTTTTGTTTATATCTTTCTTTTATCCTTGCAGAGCCTTACAATTATTTTGGGAGAAGGGGGCGGAAAGAACCAGAAGCCCTTGCTGCTGCATCCTTGAAGCGATTGTTTGTAGAGAATCAGCCGTACTTGGTTGGCGGTTACTCTCAACATGAATCATCAGGATGTACAATTGCTTCCAATGGACTCATAAAGTCTGTCTTCTCTTCTAGTCTTCAAAGGCTAAAAGCCTCTCGGCTTAGTGCTCCTAGTAACATTCTCTCTATGGCTGAAAAGTATCAACACATGCGGCAGACCTCCCGCAAGAGATTAGCATTTGGTAAGTTGGTATTCCAAATTTCTATTTGAATTTTCCAGTTTATTTGAAGGAGCATTTGGGACTCTACATGGTTGTCGTTTTTTTTCTTTTGCTAATCATTAAAATATATCATGCCATAGGCAAATCAGGAATCCATGGATTCGGCATCTTTGCAAAGCATCCACATAGGGCTGGGGACATGGTAAATTAATTTGCTGATGTGATATGATATTTCTCTTTTCGACTTGTATTTGGAATTGATTCTTTACAAATACATGATTTCTTAGGTGATTGAATATACTGGTGAACTTGTCAGACCTCCAATAGCTGATAGGAGAGAGCGCTTTATATACAATTCATTGGTGGTATGTTTCTATTGAGAATGTTGCCATTGTCCTTACTCTTTGTATGCATGTATTTGTCATCTAGCACAACTACAAACTATCATCCTAAAACTAATGTGATTATTTCTGAAAGGTTGGCTTACTGTGTTGAAGTCCTCTAGAAAGCTGTTGAGATTGAAGTTTACCTTTTCTTTTCCTTGTTAATGTAGGGTGCTGGGACTTACATGTTTAGAATTGATGATAAACGAGTCATTGATGCCACAAGGGCTGGAAGTATTGCTCATCTGATTAATCACTCTTGTGAGGTGTGTATCATCTGTTCATCCTGTTTAATAGCCTTTCTATTGGATATGAAAACATGTATGAAAAGGTCTATGCCATATATGATTTATAGAAAAGCTTTATGATTAAGTTTTGACTGATAAATTTATCCAACTTTATAGCATTTTTCTCGCTTTAACTTTTCAAACTTGCTTGAAGATGAAAGGTCACATTGATAATATGCTTCTGATATTGCTATTTATTTCTACATTTGCTTTACCAAATGCTATATCTCCTTTTGCTTTTTTTGCAGCCCAATTGCTATTCGAGAGTTATAAGCGTTAATGGTGATGAGCATATAATTATATTTGCAAAGAGAGATATTAAAAGATGGGAAGAGCTCACATATGATTATAGGTTTCCCTCAACTCCTATGTGACAAAAGTTCCTTTTTATTCCCCTGGGATGCTGACTTCATTTCTTTCAGATTTTTCTCAATTGAAGAAAAACTTGCATGCTATTGTGGCTTCCCTCGATGCCGTGGTGTGGTTAATGACACAGAAGCTGAGGAGCAAGTGGCAAAGCTCTATGCTCCATGCAGTGAATTGACAGATTGGAAAGGAGAATAAAAGAGGTGAGCAGAATTAAAGGTCTACTTAGTCCGTTTGCATCTCGTTCATGTTTGTTGAATCCAGTGTGGCTTATTAATGCACAAAATACAAGGTTGATAATACACGAAAGAATGGCATGTACAATCACATGAAGAACCCAGATAGTGATATATGCACCACCAGGTCATAGTGGCATGAGAACATTGTGTAAGTTATGTAACTTGGATAAGAAAGCTAAATAAGAAAGGAGCTTGATGCAGGACAAGTTTGGTTTTTGTCCCACAAAGGGATTTGTGGTGGGCAGTGGAGAATTTGGGATTTTAGGTGAGAATCAGGGTTAGAGTTTGATGTGTGTGGAATTGGTATTGATTAATGATGTCTTTTATAAAAAAATTGGGATTGTTATTGTAGCTGTAAATAGTAATCCGAGGTTACTGTAGCAATAAAGAATAGAGTAGCAGGAAGAAGGAAGGGGTGCTAGGAAAAAAGATGAGGATGGAAGAACATGTTAGAAGCATTTCGACGTAGCTGACTTGGTCTTATGTTTTCCAAGTTCTAGCTTTTTAGCTCAAGTAGTTCTATTTTCTTGTAGTGTGAGCCAGTATATGTCTAAGTGGTTGGGATTCTTTAGCAATATATTTATAGTGTCTTTGTTAGTGGTTAGTTATTCAGGAAGTTCTGCAGCATGTTTCTGTAACTTTGTTATCCTAGCAAGTCTATTTAGGTGTCTTCTGCTGTGTTTCAATTAAGAGAGTTTGAGTTGAATGAAAGTTTATTCAGAATTATGAGACGGGTCTACCTCTGCCTCTTTTTTTCTAGCAGAGAACACATGGCCTCTACCCTCAAACTCAACTAAAATACTCAGTAATTCCATTACTCAAAGTTCTTTTAGTCAAGGAAGAAGTGTCCATGATAGATTTATTCTGGTGGGAAAAGGATCAGAAACCAAAATGTTGAAGAGATGTTTTTTTCATTTCAATGAAAGCATTGAATCCATGAGGTATGGGGTACATCTAAACGGGTTTAGGAAAAGAATCAGATATAACAACACCACCTCTAAAATTTTCTCAAATGTTTTAATGCTACCTATATAGCAGTCCTGTATATGCTTCTAATAAACCTGGTGCCCAAGCATAGGATACTTAGATTTATGAAACCTACTAATGATGTGCTGCTACTTGTTGATAATTTTTGTTCTCCTGGGTGCTGAATGACCACCCGAGAAGAATTGAACACTTTGCTTTTTGTAGTTACTTTTGCTATTGTTAAACTATCACTTATGCTATCTTCTGCCATTAAGGTGAAAATGCTAAATGGCTTGGATGATGGATTTCTCCCAAGGTAGGAAACAAAACTAAATCCTTTCAATTAACTTGTAATTCACAAATTGAATCACAATAGGCAAACTGTGATACGTATATGCTTATCTGTTGTGATTGTGCTCTTGAGTTCCAAAGAAACATGCTCTTCTACAATGAAAGTCTAACGTTTGAAATCACAAACTTTACAAGTACTTCAATTATTTTCTTCTATTTATTCGAAGCAAAACATGTTCTTTTGTATTAAAAATGAAATGGTCTTTAGCAATATACTCCCTTTGTCCCATGTTTGTCCATTAAGCAAAACTACAAAAAATTAATTTATTTATCAAAGGAAAAATATAACTGTAAAAGAGATAAATTAGCTTTTAAAACAAAGGGTATGGGGTATCCTCCTACAAGTAAAGCAAACAAATAACTGAAACATTTCTAAGCATTAGCTAAAGAAACTCCTCATGAAGCCTTTCAAAAGGAATATCATACTATTCTATCCCAAATCACTTCCATCAATTATATTCAATTCTGAGAAGTCATGAAGCACTATCAAAATGCACCAAAGTCAACACCACATTTCTTATTTTCTATTTTAACCTCATCCAATTTATTGAAGTTCATCCATTTTTCTCCTTAGTGTGTCATATGTCTCTCCATGCCATGTCCCAATTCAGTATAAAGATATGTAGGTTGATAGTAGAAAATATAATTTTATTAAATCCAACGAATATGAATTCAGAATTGGTGAAAAAGAGGAAGGATATTAATGTAGTGTATTCCAGTTAATTTATGGTCCATGCCTTAGTTGAGTTGAGTTGTACATTTTAATTAAGTGTTCTAGAAATATATAACCATGGAGTTCAAGTAATTATGGGAATAAGGCAATCAACACTTTAGCAAGAATTGTTTTTGGTTTCTCAACTAAACAAATGAGGTTTTATTGAATCAACTATAATTCACTTTGGATCAATAGAGATTTTAAAGGTTGTAACAAAGAAAATATTATTGTTACTCCTCAAGTTCGTATAATACTTGAATAAATGCAAGCCATGAAGCTAACACTATTGGGAACTTTGGGATAAGTTGGTGGTAGATATAATTTCTGAAGACAAGGAATATAGCCATGGAATGTCTCATGGTCTCATCATCTCATTCCATGAAAATTGATACCATCCACAGATGGGCATGCATCTGCACTACCAGACTCGTGTGTCTTCAAGACTTCTTTGTTGTATTGCCCTTTTATCTTTCTCCATTCAGAGCATGCTGTCAAATCTTCCATTGTATCTCATGTTTGTCTAGTTCGATATTATTTTTCTTGCCTTTTATTTTTCCGCTTGCAAATCCTTTTTTTTTTTTTGAGATCATGTCACTCTTTTGGCAAAATGCTGCTTGAGCAGAATTTTCCTTTGGCACCCTGTACTGATAATCCTTTCCAATTCCTTTGTGCAGAGATTTCTCAATTACCGGGTATGCCCTGTGAAATCCTTTTGAAGATTGATTGTTTCCTCTTCACAATTTGCTCATCTAGCATACCATTCTGTGGATGCTAAAGGATCATGTTCTTTTGTTTCCATGGTCCTATAATCTTGTACTGTTCTCTCATCTTACAGCCGTAAAGAAATATTAAGTGATTCAGCTTCTTTTCCTCTCTGGTTCTTTCCCCACTTTTGAACCTTGATTCACAAATTGAGATCTCACTTGTCCATAAAATATCTTAGTTCAGCTCACAGGGGGGCACGTTGCCTCACACTGTAACTTTACTCAGGTACACTAATATATATGCAATTAGATATAAATGAAATCTCACCCATTATTCATCCATTTCAATGATCTGTCCAAACTTTTGATTTTTCGTTGCATTTCTTTTTATAATTTTGTTTAAGGCTTTTTGTTTTTCAAGTTTGCAATTTATCATTGAAAACTATCCAAACTAAATATTGATTGCCATTTATGTTGAAATTGGATTTTCATAGATGAAGGCATTATCTGTATTAGCTATAGATTTCATTTATTAATATTTGGCCACAGGGAATGCTATCAAAATTAGGCCAATTTCCGAGTCCATTTTCCTGAATCTTTTACAAACACTTTTAGTAATTTCTCTTGAAGCAAGTGAATATTATCTCAAACATATTTTATTGTCAATTGGCTTCTCATGTTACGGAATCCTCATGCATTCTTAATTTGGAATGGATAATCCAAGTCCGGATTTCTTTGGCTTCAAACTTGGTGTCCATTTTATTCTCTTTTGTTTTACTGATCCTGCAAACTCTGAGCAGGTTGCTCCTTTCACTGTGGTAGTTGGCACTGGTAATTGATATAGAGTGATTTTTACCTCGTGTTTGTGCCACGGGGTTGATCTCGGGAATCATGAAAAACGCTATCATAAGTCACAAAATGGATTCTAAGATATTTGGGAGTTGTAGTTTATGTCAGTTTAGTAGTGCTATTGGTGGCGACATGGACAATCTTTGATTCTAATTATCCAGGTGAACTCCAGGAGGATACAATCTCTCTGTGATATTCAGTCGACTGGAGGATTGTCACTGAAGTACTATATGAGCGCTTATGAGTCAGGACAAACATAATGCGAGTTGTTTCTTGCATGTTGTGATTGCTAGTGGCATCTGTGGTTCAGCTGGAAATTTGATGCATCATGAACATACCAAGCTGATTGGTATTGGGTTCTCTTTATTCTGGATTTTTGTTTAAGTCTCTAATTAGAAGAAAAGATACAGCAGGCGAGATCATCTTATTCATCCCCAGCTGCTGGCACAAGTTGCCGCACTATCTATGAAGATTCCAATGTGCTTCCTTTGCTGGAACGTGTTGGGGGACTGATGTATGAAGATTGTTGTTCCCGATTTAAGGAAGAATAAGACCTGGTATACTTTAATGAGCGGGAAAGTCAAATAGAGCATGTGATAAAAGGCTAAAGAAAAAAAGAAAAGCAGCAGCTAAGAAGCCAAAAAAAAAAAAAGGTGAAGAAGAGAGAGTGGGGGTTGGAAAAAATCTACTACTTTGTAAATTTTATTCAATGTCAAGAAAATTACATGTAAAACTCTATTCATAATTAAATTTGGGCTTTAAACCTATTGATTAATAAAAGTTTAATAAAATAATATAAACAAGTTGGATGTGATGTCTCGTCAAGGCGGCTCTAAAAATGCTTCTAAAAATTATGATCAAGTTAATGTGATGTCTTTCTGGTAATTTAAACATAGTCTGAATCTGGTCGTCGATCTCATATATAATTCTTGGTAAAAACAACTTGTGCATTTAAAGCAAGGTTGTCAATTCTGTTTCGACAGGTGTTTTGTTTTTTCAATTGGAACGAAATGTTTCGATTTCAGAGCGTTTCGACGTGCCGTTTCGGAGTTGTACTGTTCATATGTATATATATATATATATATATATATATTCAACAAATATAATTCAAATTCAAGATAAATTATGCATTACAAAGTACAAACACAATGTCAAGCAATATAATTTTAAAATTTAAAATATTTCTAAATAGTCAAGATTAAATATAATTTTCGGAATTTAAATATCTGTGAAGCTCATCAACCATTCTAGGCCATATGGTATAGAAACTTGGATCAAATTTTTGGAATTTGGACATGGTAGCAGCAGACAACAAAGTTGAAGAACAAAAGAAACAAGGGCAATGGAAATGTGATGTGATTTCTGCCAAAAGAAGTAAAAACCGCATCTGCAACCAGTTTCGATCAGCTCAATTTGCATTTGCATCTATGAAATCTAACAACACCGTGACATCCAATTACTTGAGCAGGAAGATTCAAATCACAAAAATATAAACAATCACTTCACAGGCAAATCATCTTCGTCTTCAACTCTGCCTGTACCAGCACTTGCTGTTGCTCCCTGCAGCTCCGACCTTGCTCTCATCATTACTCCCAACGTCTTCAATCTCATCCCATCCAACATCTTCAATCTCGATTTGCCCTGCCCCTCCTCATCAAAGGCAATGCCCACTCAACAATACTTGGAGGTTCGTAATCTCTATCGTATGCCTTCCTTCCGGTTAACATCCCCATCAGAACAATGCCAAAATTATATACATCACTTTCCACATCTCCATTTGCATCCCTATCATTATTGACACCTTCACGAAGATTCTTTTTGTAACCTAAGGTGGATGATTATGCCCCCCCCTCTTTCAATTTGAGTGATTCTGGTAATGGGATGCCAAGAACTATTCATAATCTACACAATTTCGTTGTGCTGGAAAAAACAGTGAGATGCATGGTGTTATTAGCAAATTCTTTTATTTTTCATAAGCGATATGCACATGCAAAATTATTATGTTTGGATTTAAAGTACTCATTTTCTTTTTTGATAATTTTTTTAAAAAATAACGAAATAATTATATGATGAATAGAAGGATAATTTCATAAGAAAAGCCCCAGAAAATATGAAATCTGGAATTCTATCGTGTAAAAAAAGGTGGTGAATTCAATTGTTTGCTGATGGAGGTAATTCTAGAACATTGTTTCTCCACCGCTCTGGAACTTTCGGTTTCCCCCTCCTCTTTTCCTCGAGGATGATTTCTAAGCTTCTTATATAATTAAACCCACCCTAACCTCCAAGTTGCTGCACCACCTTGAACCCCACGCCAAATTAAGCAACATTTCTCCAGTCCAAAACAAAATGGCAACATCTGTCGCTCTAAGGAGACCCACCGCTACTCCTCTGTTTGCTAAGCTCACCAGCCCTGTTCGTTCCGTCTCTGTTTTTCGTTCCTTCAACGCTGATTCTCAGTCTCAGGTCGCTAACACCGGAGGCAATGCCCCAGGTGACTATGGTAGGGTCGAGCTTGATCGCCGCAGTTCCTCTGATCGTAGCCCAGAGAGGACAGAACACAGGGGAACAGAACGAACAGGAGGACAAAGAGAGAGAAAGGGAAAGAAGACATATACAAACGAAGAACGAATACACAGAAAGTGAACGAAAGCAGAGAGAGACATGGAAGGAGAAAAAAACCAGAGAAGAAGATCAAGAACAGAGAGATAAAGAGAACCCATGAGAACACAAAATACACAAAGAAAGATTTCTGGGCTTTCTTCCAGGACTCCAGCAAAGGAATGTCTGTTGTCTCCTAAACAACAGATCACCCAACCACCCAAAAACAAAGGAAACAGAGACGAACACAAACAGAGACGGAGAGAATAAGAAAAGCAAAAAGAAACCAAGCAAAGAAAAGCAAGACCAGAAGGGTGAAACAGAGACGGACACAAACAAAGACTCGATGGCTTTAACCCGAAACGGAACACCTGGATTTCGGCCGGAACGTTCCGGCCGAAATTTGACCGGAATTTCCGGATCAACCCGAGATTTTAAGCGAGGTGAAACTTGTTCCGTTTTATTTCGTTTTTTTAACTGGTACGAGACGTTCCGGGCATTCCGGCCGAAACGGAACGATATTATCAACTTTGATTTAAAGTAGTATTAATATGTTTTTTTGTGTGATAATGATAAGGATAATGGAGTATCAAAAAAAGCATCAAAGATATTTTGTAATTTATGTACAACGGTTTCTTCATATCAAAAGTAAAGTTAATATCAAAATTTAATGGCAGTTTAATGATATAATTATTTGATTCAATTCTTTGCAACATCTTGAATGATCAATCACTACTTATTTGAAATTTATAATTGGTTTTCAAAGGACATTGTGATAATGATCCAATTTGTCATGAAATATTTTTCAACATAAAGTGCATCATGATACTTATATAAATAAGCTTGAAACTTATGTTGTTCTTTACTTGCTTGAATTTGTTATATAATCCAAACCTATGATGTGTTGGACTTCTAACTTGAGGGGGTGATGAGTATGTTGCTTTAAACCTTTGTCGTGCTAGACGTCAAGCATTGTGGGTGGGGAATCAAGTAGTTTAAGATGACTAATATCACGACTCTTCTAAGACTATACTTACCTCTTCAAACGATTCCATATAGAGTTTTCTAAAACTTCTTTCTCTATCACTAAAGCAGAATTATTATATTTTTATATTAATCTTATTTTAAGACTTAATTTGTACTTATAGTGTTAAGTCCCGCTTCTTGCACAACCTTTTCATCTAAATCATTAAAGTCATCAGAATGGAGTTCATATACTTGCACACAATAGTTTTCCTTTTCAGCTGTATCTTTATGTTCTTCGATGATTAAGGGTTTAAATGTGTAGTTGAAAAAAATATGATCAAAATCTTGATTTTTAGCACACTAAACCTCTAACCTCGACCTAGACATTTCATTAATGACACCTTTTCTCTTATCTTATTTATAAATTTGGGCACAACTAGGATTAAATCTATATGACAGAGCATCTAACAAAAAACTATCATTTCTATTTTTAGATCTAAAAGAGGTATTATGAGGGTCTTAATGATTTATCTATTGATTCTTTATAAGCAACTCATAGTCTTGCACTATAAATAATTGATCAAATAATTATAGGCCTAGTCAAGAGTAAAATCATCTATGAGCCTGATCACTTTTCTAAAATCACCATTCAAACCTTTATAAAATCTACACAAATTCTTGACTTTATTTTTTCTCATAGAAGATCTCATCTTGTAATCACTAATTGTGTTCTATGCTTATTGACAAACTTGTTCTCTTCTTATATTGTTCCAAAGGTCTAAAAATTTATTCATATAAAACCAGGATATGTATTTCTCATGTATTTTTTGATTTATTTTAGTTCAATAAGTTATGAGAGGTTTGTTTGTTTTTTTCTCTAAACAATCCTCAACATCTCCACAATAAAGTTTGACTTCACCAATGAGTATCATCTTAGCAAATCTAAATCTCCTATTACCAGACAAGTTGTGTCACTCAAATAATTGATCAATGTTACGAATCCACATATCAAAGATCAAAGGATCATGACGACCATAAAAAATAGAGGCTTTTATTTTGTTAGGGTTCATGACACATTTATCAAGGTCATGTTTATAGTAACTTAAATGAGTCATACTGGTGGCGCTCAGGGTGAACTTGTCTATAATGGTTATTCCTGTGATATTTATTGGTTTTTGGGTGTCTTATTTAAGAACCCTTTTAAGGTTAAGTTCTTTTAAATATGTTGGTTATCTAGGTTTGAAGTTCCTTTCAAATGGCCCTAAGAGACTAAAGGCCAGGTCTACGGCAAGTGTAAAATTAAATTTGGACACTAGATTATGACACAAATGCATGTGGCACTAATTTAGAAATAGAATTGAAATCACATATGATTTTCACAAGTGAATCACAATATAAAAATAAAGCTAATTTCATTTTATATTTTATTTTTTAACGTGGAGATTAATCAAGTACAAAAAACACCATAAATTTTTTAAGCATGCAACATTATACCCTAAGTGTAAATGATTAATCAAATAAAAGGTCAAAAATTTTAATTAGTTTCGATAAGCTCCAAAATTAATAAAAAAAAACTAATGATAAAATTTAATTGACAAAATCTAAAGTGAGCAAAATATAGGAATATATAATAAGATGGGAATATTTTTTTTCAAGCACAAAAAATACCATTAATGATAAGTTAAATAACAAATGTATTATCAAAGAAATAAAATTCAACGAATTAAAGAGTTAAGTAATTTACCGAACAAATTATTTAATGTTGATGATAGACTACTTGGATCACGCGTGCTATCGTTGATTTCATGAAGTTGCTCTCGTGATGTCTTAAATAATATCCTTTCGCTACTTTGACTTTTCCTTTTTTTTTCTCTCTCTTTTCTCTTTTTTACTATCACCTTTAACTTTTTTTTTTTGTTTTTCATAAAAGAAAATTTACAACTAATCAAAAGAAAACAAACTAAAATAAATAAATAATGTTTACATAATTTGGCAGTTTAAGATTCCACAAGTGACTTCAACTCTACTATTATAGAGCAAAGTCAACAAAAGCAGGCATTAGGTACACTTCATTCTCAAATGCAGAAGAGACTGAAAAAGTGCAATGCTGTTTATTAATAGCTTTGTATGCTTTAGCGGTAGGATCAGTTCAATCAAGAACTTCGCTACATAAAAACTTGAAGTTATTTAATAGAATTAATTGCAATTGGAAGAAGACAAATGCAATTCACTCCCCAAGAAGAATTTGTTGAAATTTGATCTAGTTAACTCCTTGCCTTTTAAGTAATCAGTCTCCTCATTTTACAATTTCCTAAAGGATAATATTGCATTCTGCCTATCTATTGACAATGTTATTTAGTGCATACATTTGAATAACTTAACTGGTTCAACACGTGTGGGTTGTGCTGGTTTTTATTGAGAAAGGATGATTATTCCGAGAATCTGAGTACAATATTTGGTCGAACCTTTTGTGCTTTAACTAGATATTTGCAATATTTGACTGAATATTGCATAAAATTATAGAACAAAACTTGAAGCAATTTTCACTCATTATAATCTTTCAAGCCAATTTGGAATAATTCCTGATCAATAACATTGATACTAGGAAAATATTTTCTAATGGAACCCGATTCACTTTTGTGCTTTAACTAGATATTTGCAATATTTGATTGAATTAAGTAATTTGCAATGATTTTCTTGCCCTAATGCTGTTTAAGAATGTTTTCAATGATCTAAATCTAAAGACAATGCCATTGGTCTTGAAGGAAAGAAATTGTTAAATTTCCCACTACTAGGTGTGTTGGATCTTAGTTGGATTTTTTTATGATCTGATTGAGACTTATGTCACAATGTTATTGCTTAAAACAATAGGTTGCTTACGAATTCATAATTGTTTTTGGATTGTCTTACTTTTTTTTGGTTAAAATATGCTAACCGGCGGTTTTTTCAAGGGAATAACTTGCATATGTTTACAATTTTGTTTCATTGGGGGTATGTGAGAGGGATTTTAATGCAGTTTGGTTTCTAAGAGAGAAGTTCATTCCCATTACCATCATAAGCAAGAAAATTTGGTGATTAGTCTTGAGGGGTGTAGCCCAACTGGTTAGGTTCTAGGTTTACTTTCTAAAGGTCACTAGTTCGAGTCCCACAAATCTTAGGGCCATTAGAGGCTTACATGATCATTAACTTCAGGGCCCATGAGATTAGTCGAGGTGCGCGCAATCTGGCTTGGACATCTATATTAATCTAAAAAAAAATAAAATTTGGTGATTTCATCCGGGAGTGTGATTTGCGATAAAACCAAATTACATAAGGTTTATTTGGTCTAAATTTGGTCATCATTTGAACCAAAAAAGGGGTAAACATTGTGTCAGCATTTGGATTGTTAGGTTTTGTTGACCAGATTAGGTGATACTAGTCCATGTGCTCTTACATTGCTACATGTACGAACATGAAAGCTATCTTGAAGTAATTTATTTGAATTGCTATACATGTTTTAATGAACATATAATAATCTTGAAATTACATCTATTAAATTTGTGAATTATTAACTTTTCCATAAGTATAGTAACAAAATGAGTTTTATAATACTAGTACATGTGGTCTTTTATTATTATTATTATTATTATTATTTGAAATAATTCTAAAATTGATTTTTTTACAATTTTATTCTCATTCAACTTTTTTTCCTATCAGATTTGATCTTTATTATTTTGATTGTTATTTTTTTTATTTCATCTTTTAATATTAAATTGGTTGGGAATTGAATATTTTGATTGAGCCAAAGTCTATAATTTCACGGGTGTGAGTTTGAAAGATTAACCTGGGTTTAAGAGGTTCACCCAAGTTTGGTTGTTTTTTTCTTTTTCTAAGCTCATGTTTTTCAATGTCATCCTTCAATATTTATTCAATTAGAGATTGGGCTCCATTGTTTTTTTATTTGCTTTTTATAAGAACTATCACGTATTTTGAAAATGATTCGGGTTATCTCAGATCTTTTTTTCTTTTTTTTCTTTGTTAAATTTATCTTTTTTAAAATAAATTTTGTTTTTGAATTAAATTAAATTAATTGATTAAATATAAGCATGAGATGCTCAATTCATTATATATTGTTTGGTTTGCTTTCCAGATTGCTGCTTTAACTGCTTGTGTAGTCTTTTTCAATGAAGGTTTTATTTATTCATTAATCAACAGATTTGTTGTTAAAAACTTGCAGCAATTATTGATGAATATTGAAATAGTGGAAAAACTATAAAAAAAACATAAGATTTAACATGGTTTGATGATGTGCATACATTTATTGGAGCGAGGAGCTTTTATTTTTTACTAAATCGAAATAGGATTACATGATATGTATATATAGTAGATCCTAAACCTTCTAAAGAAACCTACCCACTCAAGAAATCTTAACCGTCCAAGGAGTATTAATAATTTTTTCTAATACCCCATTACCGTACCCCTCCAACCTATTAATTGTCTTTGACGACTAAACAAGAAATAAATCCTAGAGAGGCAAATGTTGTTGTTCTACTTTGCTTCTCTCTGTCATTTGCCTATGAGCTACAAACTACAACAATCTTCACAAAAGTGGATATTCAACCTTTAGGAGAAAAGTAGGGAAAACTCTACTTGAAACAATAAGTTGGGATGTCTCCCATATGGTATACAGAGGCATAAATTAATTTAAAGCAATGCTTGAATTTATCTATGGTAACAAGCTTTGTCAACATGTCTATTGCATTCTTAAAAGTGAATTTTTTCAAGCAACAATTCACTAGAAGAAACCAAATCCCTGATCCTGTGAAACCTCACATCCATGTGCTTGGTTCTTTGCCAAGTAAATGACACTCTGACTATCACAATGCAATTGAACTCCACTATGCTGAATACCTAACTCTTTGACCAAACCTGTAAGCCACAAAGCTTTCTTGGCAGCCTTAGCCACTGCCAATATTCTAACTCAGTAATAGATAGTGCAACTAGAGATTGAACCATAGACTTTTAATAAATAGGCCTCCTTACTAGAGTAAATAAATAACCTGTGATAGACCTCTTGTCATCAAAGTCCCATTCATAGTCTGCATCTACATAACCCACAACTGAAGGATTACCCTATTGTCTACTAAACATGATACCATAGTCTGTAATACCTCTTAAGCATTTGAAGATCCACTTGTCCAATTATGTCATTTTGGATTTGATAGAAATTTGCTTACCACACTGACTACGTGTGCCAAATCTAGTCTTATATAAACCATAACATATATTAAACACCCTACTGCACTAGTATAAAAGACCTTTGACATGTCTTTATCTTCATCATCTATTTTCGGGCACTGTGCAATAGATAATTTGAAATGATTCGCGAAGGTGTACTCACTAGTTTTGCACTATACATGTTGAACCTTTCCAACACTTTCTTAACATGGCTATACTAAGATAACCGTAATCGCCTAATAGTTTTATCTCTGCGAATCTCCATCCCAAGAATATTCTTAGTAGCACCCAAATCCTTCATGTTAAATTCTCTACTTAACAAAATCCTCAACTTGTTGACCTCACTTATATTCTTTACAGCAATCAGCATATCATCCACATAAAGTAACAAAATAAAATAAAATGAAAGAATCACCATCAAGGCTCTCTATGCAAACACAATAGTTATACTCATATCTTTTGTAGTCAATCCCGATCAAGTTAGAGTCAAATCGCTTATACCATTGCCTTAGAGACTGTTTCAGTCCATAAAGTGATTTCCTCAATTTACAGACCAAGTGTTCTTGTCCAGGTTGACTAAACCCTTTTGGTTATACCATGTAAATTTGCTCCTCCAAATCACCATGGAAAAAAGCTGTCTTGACATCCATTTGCTCTAACTGTATATCAAAATATGCCATCAAGCTTAACACTGTTTTGATGGAAGTAACTATATGGGAAAATATCTCATCATAATCAACCCATTTCTTATGTGAGTAAAGCTTTGCTACTAGATAAGCTTTGAACTTCTCACCCTCTTTTTCATATATTGCCTTTTTTTTTATACACCTATTTGCATTCTATTGCCCTATTTCTCTTTGGAAGTTCAACCAACTTTAATGTCTGGTTCTTATGTAGAGACTCTATTTCTTCTTCCATAGTACCCATCCATATATTTTTATCTTGATCGTGTAATGCCTCTTAAAAACTAGTAGGATCTTCGCTACTAATAATAAGTGCATACGAGACCAAATCTTCAAATCCATACCTAATGGGTGGCCTGATAGTATGTCTAGGCATACCTAAAGCTATATTGTCATGTTACTGATTTTTTGAATTAGAACTCCTTGAATTCTCAATTATTTCTTTCTTAATATGAGTATTTAGCTATATTGTCATGTCATATATATGAGTATTACTCAGTACTTCAACAATCTCTACCGTCATTGGCAACACCTAGATATTTTTAAAATTCACAACTGGAATTGCCCTAAAGACACAGTCCTATATAGAAGAATTGTATAGCAAAAAAGAACTTTCAAATTTCTTCTTGGGCTTAACAAGAGTCTTGATAAAGTCAGAGGAAGAAAAATGGGAACCAAACCTCTTCCAAATCTCAAAAAAGCATTCTATGAGGTTAGACGTGAAGAAAGTAGAAAGAAAGTAATGATTGGACCTCACAACTCAGCTCTAATAATGGAAGGATCTGCCCTTGCTACTCGAGGCTATTCAAACAACAACTATGATAATCAACAAAGAAAAGGAAGACCTTAGTGTGATTACTGCAAAATACTACAGGTAATATTAAGAAAAGAGAAAGACTTCTCTCAAAATTCTTCACATATCTTGTAGAGCACAATGCTTTATTTATTCCTTGGTGAATTTCTGATTTGTGTTTGTTACCAACATCTTCACATGCATAAATGATCATTTACAAATTTGGACTTTTATAGGAAGGTATGTGGTGCATTGGATGGCAGAACAGTGGCCTGCAATCGAGTGATGGAAGGAACATGACACTTTTGGAAGGTATAAACAAAATACATACTTTTTCTTTGACCGCTTCAATCCTTAAAATAAGAAATGCTTAAGCCTAACGAGCACCATACATAGATTCTTGACTCTCCTCTATCAGGAAGAGGGATGTGGAGGCTTGTCGACCATGTAAAGTGGATGTTTGGTATTAATTTCTTATGATTGTTTAACTATCATCAAATAGAAATCATATTTGGCAGTGTGAGGGATCAATATAGAGTAGAAAGGGACTGCGATTGTAATCATTCACCAGTTAAAACTTCAATAATTTCCAAAGTTCTCCTAATCCTTGCTCTACTTTATTTTTATGTCTAATTTAGTATTTTTAAAGAAGTTAGTCTTGTATGATCTTGAAAATCAGGCCTTTGGATGGATTGAGTATTATCAATCATAGTTACCTTAGGTGATAATTATATGAAGTTTTATAGAATCATATTTGATAGTGAGGACAAATCAATAATATTCAGAGCAAGGGGACAACCGCTGAGATTATCCATCAATAGAAACTTGATCATTTGTAAAATTCTTCTAATTCCTTTCTCATACTACATTTTCTTGTGCAGATTTAGTACTTTCAAATAAGCTAGTCTTGTATGATCTTGAGAATCAGATCGTTGGATGGACTGAATATAACTGCGAACCTAAAATTATTTCCCCTACCCTGGTTTGCTGTTTTACATTTCTTTCTTATGCAAGTGGTTGTTTGTATTAGAATATGATTTGATAACTTGTGTTGTATCTTTGTGTTATCTAGACATGCCCATGTTATCATCAAGAAAAACTTACGGTCTCTGCTTTTATTGTGGGGATCAAGTTCCTTTTGTACCCAAGCTAGATATACAATAAGTTTATTGTGGGGATTTCGAAGACACTCATCCATTTTCCCCTGTGAAAATTGAGAACATGTAAATGCGGGTCACAAAGTGGAGAAAAGGGATCGAAAATGAAGCATAGAAATCTGCATGCATTTATCCAACATGGCTTGGAAAATAGTACTTAAAGAAGGGGTAGAATCCCATAAGAAGGAGGTAAGCTTTTCTCATGTTTTTCCTATTAAAGAACCATTTTAACCCAATAGCTTAAGCTTTTAGGTGGGGTCCTAAGATATAATTTATATTATTCTAACACACTCCCTTAAGTGAAAGCTCTTTGGACTTGAAACTTGCATAGACCCATATTATCATGTACTTGATTTTTTTATTAAATAAATGGGAATGGTGAGATTCGAATTCATGACTGCTTAGTCATAAGGCTCTGATACCATGTCAAAGAACCATTTCAATCCAATAATTT
This sequence comes from Populus davidiana, assembly GCA_030145905.1. Lineage (NCBI taxonomy): Eukaryota > Viridiplantae > Streptophyta > Magnoliopsida > Malpighiales > Salicaceae > Populus > Populus davidiana. The sequence goes on from CM057790.1 coordinate 21,321,116, forward strand.
AAGTTTTTAGATAAAATCTTAGAATATAATTTATATTATTCTCTAACATTTTCTTATAACACTCTTCCTCGCATTTACATCGCAAATGTGGTGGTATCCAAAATGTCCGATGGCCTACCCGATCTGTGTTCAACTTTATCTAGAAATATCAACTACAATTGGAGTTTGAAGATCCTAAGCATGATCACTGTTCGAGGAGGATGCCACCCTCGCCTCACTTAGGAATAGCAGCAGGAAAGGGGGTTTAGGTTTACCAAGTCAGAGATCATCATAGTTGATTAATAATCTATGGAGTGTGCTCTGTGCGTGTGTGATACAACTTTACTCTTCTGCTCGCCTGACTATGTGTTGTAATTGTGTGAGCTTGTGCTCGAGTGGGCATGATTCTTGCAAGAGGGGTCCCTTGGCGTTGCTCTCCTTTCTTGTTTCTTTTAGCCAACATCGTACTCGGATATAGTACTTATCTTCTCTCCTTTTCACTTCATTGGATAGTTGAGCAATGGTGTTTATATATACACGTGGATCATTATAGCATGCATGAAAAATGTTCATTATTGTTGGTGCTATCTTGTTCTTCGTTTATTGGAGCTGGCTTCTGCCTTTTTTTGGGACAAAAAATCCACTGTTATGGAACATGGACTGACATTAACCTGCAACTCTGCTGGGTTAGGTTTTTTAAAAATAAAAAATAAAAGGAGTTAATTTAATTAAAAAGACGATTTTTTTAAGAATTTCATTTTAAATAATATTGTTTTGAAAACTTTTATAAAAGCATCCTATTTATTTTTCCATTAGGATTGTACTGATGTCATTTTCTGTTTGGGTGGTTACGATTACTTTTTAAAGTATTTTTTTTATGCTGAATTGTATCAAAATGATGTTTTTTTATTTTTTAAAAATTATTTTTTAGATCAACGCATCAAAACGATCTAAAACATATAAAAAAATTATTTTTTAATAAAAATAAAATTAATTTTTTAAAAACAAGACTACAACCACGTTTCCAAACATTCTTATAAAATTTAATGGATTTTGTCAAGTAATTCTAACAACAAGTCATAATTTGAGAAATCAAAATAGATATGAAAACAGTGTAGGTGTAAAATTGATATTACCCTAATAGTTTGGTGATGGATTTGTTTTTCTTTTTTAATTCTAACTAATTAATTATATAACATAAAAAACCAAAATGGACAATTAATAGATGCAAATTAATTATTTTTATTAATTTTAAAATCATAAAACAATTAAGATGTAACATGCATCAATCTTTACTGCTTGTTGTTTCCTTGATGAATCAAAGCTATCATAACATATAAATAACAAAACGACATCTCTATCATAATCAAAGCTGTCATTACAATTTGTATTTATCAGCCCTAATAGAGAAGTATTCAAAATTAAATTTTGAAGCATCAGATTGTAAATTCTAGACAAGCTTTGTGAAGAACAAGAGGAGCTGGGACTTGATGAGAATGATTTAGAATACGACCAGGTCCAAACATCGTGCAATCACTTGGAATCTCTGTCGCATGATCCTGCTCATTTTCCAGCTCCTGATACTCCCCGCAACAGGTAGTCTTTTTTCGCTATTCCAATGAATAAATCAATTTCGAGGATATTAATTTGAATTAAATTACTAAAAAATAACCACCTGATTTAATTAAAAAAAAGTTCTTTGTAGACAAATTAAATGTTTTGTGTTTAAACAAGAAATTAATATAATAAGACATGGGCTTATTTAGATGAAAATCCTGAAAACTGAATTTATTAACTAAAAAAACACATCACATGTAGAATTTATTGATTATTTATCTTTCAAGAATAAATTTATTGGAGCTTTTTACTATATATGCTCTTGTGTGTGATGTATTTGATTATAATTAAGATTAGAGCTTCACAAACATACTTCCAAATCCTACTTAAGGCATCCAAGTGACTCATAATACGAAAGCATTATCTGCAGATTAGAGATTTGATACAAGAAGGAGAGACAGTGCTAAGAAGAGAACACAAAATGAAAAGGCGAAGGGAAGAACATAGGTTAAATTATTGAAATACACGGTCCACTAGCTAGTGCATCAGAGGCTAAGGAGGACACATAGTAGGCACGTAGATATGTTTACTCGCACTGGAAGGACCAAGAAGATGGGTGCATGAGATACTTCTGATGGGAGTAATTGAAGGAAAATCTTTGTAGGGGTGAGAGTGGCAAGCCTCCATTAACGACACAGTCATCTTGGGCTACCACTTTGAGCAACCTAGGGTTGACGAGAGCTTGAGGAAAGCTTCCACATTTCAAGTGGATGTTGATAACTGGGCACATAGGGCAGTTGTTTTGCACTTCAACCATAAATCTTGGAGGACTACCATTCCCCACTTGAGTCTGTTGGACACTTGGAGCATTGGTTGCACACTTGGCCCCCAAACCTGCAAATCTCGAAGTCAATTTTCTCCTCATTTAACATTGATTTGCTTCTAATAAACATCATCATTATGTGCAAATGTGTGTGTGAAAGAGAGAAAACGAGAGAGAGGACCACGTACAGTGGATCAGAGAGGGAAACGTGAGAGATACTGTAAGGAGAAGGAAGGTGAAAGCTTGCTGCTTCTGCATCTTCATGGGGTGCGTACGTTTAGCGAGGATAGCAGACTGTGCGACGGAGCTTGTTGATCAGTATATGCAACCAGCAATGCGAGTAAAAAAGAGGGACAGAGCTTAGCTAGGATTTAAAGCAACTAGAAGAAGGTCTCTTGTGGCTGTGATGTGAGGAGAAGCATTATCGAAAGAGAGAGAGTCACATGCAATCTTCACGACTGAAAAAGAAGGCAAATATTGAAAAGAAAGCACTGACAGTTGAGTGGGGACTTGACCATTTATGCTTTAACTTCCCTACCAGACAACCTCCTTCACATGGCCGTCGTCAGAACCATTTTCAAAGCCAGAAATATATCTTTTCTTAGAGCTGACGAGCCTCTTTCTTTTCTCTCTCAAATCCCAATCACATGCCTATAAATTTGCTATGTTTGGGAGTAAAATCCAGACAAGCCATGTGTGCAGAATCACGTACAAAAAAAAAAGTCTCAAATTCTGGATCTCTGCCCAGCTAACCCTGCCTAGCTCACTGGGGTCAAAAAGGAGAATGTTGATGCGACTTTTTCTTTACTTTTTTTTTTTATTATTATTATTCTTTGAATTCATAGCTAGCGGAGTAACTAGAGTTGTCGTATAATAATTAGAATGTGTTTTGAAAAATAATAGCTTTTGTGATTGCTATTGAAAAAAATATTTTTTAAAAAATTATTTGTTTGTGTAATTCTTTTAAATAAATATGTGTTTGATTACTATTATGGTTAAAATTAAAATTGTCTAAAAAGCACTTGATATTTGTTTGGTTAAGTTGCTTTTGTAAGTGTTTTATTGGTAAAATTATCTTGAAGGACATGTGTGAATTTTGAGAAGTTGTGAGTAGAATTTGTTAGGAAATTCTTTTAATATATAAAAAATTATGAATGTTACATTATTGTTGTCCTTCATTCATCCCATTAAACTATCCGCAATGTCATCACGCGCATAATTCATTTGAGAAGGCCTATAGTTCCTTTGACTTTGAGAACGTGAAACAACATCGGCTAAAAAATCATCAGGAATAAATGATAATTGCGATCATATTCTGTAAATGCAACATTTTCTTGTGACTTCCTTCTTATATAATTATGTAGTGCCATTGATGCCACTACAATCTTCACCTGTGATTTGTATGGATATGCCGACATGTTCTGTAAAATTCTTCATCGTTGTTTCCACACCCCAAATGCACGTTCAATGACATTGTGCACGATTGACATATCTAAGATCACCGTTAAACAATAGAGAAGACCAACACTTTTACTACATGAAAAAAGCAAACAAGAACTGAAGGAATGAACTTACCACATTTCTGGCGAAGCTTGGGGTGGGTGTGGCTGGTCATCACATTTGTGTGCTATGAGGTAGCTTTTATACCGGATATTAACTGGGTTTCTCGATCTGCAAAGAAGGAAACTGAAATAACGGAGGGTGAAGGCTTGCAGAAGAGGATGTTAATGGTGAAGAAACCAACAGAAGCTTTGAGAAAATTGTTACGCTACATATTGATCTGGTTAACCGACAAATCAAAATTGATTCTACGGGGGAGGATAGTTTTGTCCAATAAATGCAACGGATAGTAGCTACATTTAATTGTAATGTTTGGATAGATAAAATAATCAGCTTCTCACATGAAAAGCTGATAATTTTTACTTTTTCTTACATGTGGTCACACCATCATTTTCACATGGGTCCACAACTTAAGTTAAGTATAAATCTTTAACCAAACAACATACTCACTGCTTTTGGGAGAACCACAGAAGCCACCACTCTCCCAAACGGCCACTTAGATTATTTCACTGCCGCGAGTAAGATTCAATATCTAAGTAGTTGTTATAGATATTTTTTTAAAAAAAATATAATGAGAATTGATTTGAGATGATTGGTTATTTTTAATAGGTTTAAAATTAATATTAATATCTAAGATAGATTTTTTAATAAAAATTAAGACGATAAAATATCATATCGACTCAGATTAACCCGAATTAATTTACTAATTAACATACCAAGTTATTATTGTTTTAGGATTAAAATAACATTAACATATAAGAAAAGTAGATTAAGTGTTCCACTAATAATAAATAATATTACAATTAAACACAATTAACTAACAATAAAATTAAAATGTTTAAAGTAAAGAGTATACGTATAGAAATTGCAAACCCAATTTTTAATGTGGTTCGGTAAGTCTACATCCACTCCTCAAGCATGAATCCTCACCAAGATCTTTTTCACTACTTTAAGAAATATTTTCTTCAAGATTTTTCACCTTGATGATGTACTTGATAATGACTAAGAGTTTTTTACTTAAACTCTTGAAGGATTACAATTATTTGAAATGTAGCAATATTATCTTAAAGTGTAAATAATACAATTGAAGCTTATATATCTATAGCTCATTAAATAATACTTAGAACATATGAAGATGTTTAAGTGTAGTTAATGGAGAATTTATACTCTTGTACAAAAATATGATAGTTTTAATGCACAAATATGAATATAATTTATAATTGATGATTTAAAGTTGTAGTTTCTTTTAAAATAGCCTGTATATGATATATATTTAAATTTTATGCTTAATTCTTCAATTATATATATATAGCAAAAATTAGTTGTTTTATAGCCATTATTGTTCCTTTAATAGATGAAACGAACGACCCGTTCATATTCTTTAGGACAATCGATTGATCGATTCCTGTAGATTTTTAGGTGTTGATTCTTGATGAACAAGAGGTCGACCGATTCACTTGGTATAGCCAAGTGGTCAACTGATTCAACTCATAACCCAAATTTGACAGTTTTAAAATTAGTGAATCTTAAACCGAATAAATGAATATCAATCCTATAATGCATGCAATATGAAGTATGTGAATTTATTTTAATTTATGCTATCAAGTAAGATATTAAAATTTATGTAATTAGCACCAAAATGAATCATTAAAAACTAGTCTTCACTTACTTTGTATCTTGGATTTGTTTTATTTCTTTATTTAATCCTTCATGTTTGTTGATGGTCTTCATATAAATTAATATGTTTAAACATAATCTCAACCAAACATATCATTAGTTTATTTTTTTTTAATTATTATAATCACAATATATAAATATTAATATGTGACTCAAAGGTCAACAATAATGAGATCATGATAATTCTCATAGAAAGCAAGTAAATTTTTTTTTATAAAATTTAATTTTCAATAAACTCAATGTTGAAAAATAAAATTTTTAAAAAATCAATTAAAAAAATATCAAAAAATTATTCGAGTTAACTTGAATTAACCTACCAAACCTGGAACCTAAGTCATGAGATAATGATAACTCAATAGAAAACAAATTAAAAAAAAAATTATAAACTCAATTTTCGTTCAACCCAGTGAAGAGGAAATTGAAAAAAAAGTAACAAAAAAAATAATTCGAGTCAACAAGAATTAATTTGATAAACTCGTGATCCGAGTCATGAGATGAAGATTTCTTCATATAAAACAAATAAAAACAAATCATGAAATCAAATTTCCAATCAACCCAATATTAAAAGATGAAATTAAACAAAAAACCAATTAAAAAAAAAGATAAAAACTTGAGTTAATCAAGTTAACTTATTAAACCCGTGATTTGGATCATGAATTTTAAAATAATTTTATAAAAAATAAATTGAAAATAATTATATAAATGAGAAATGAAGGAAGGAGAAAACAATTATGCGGGGAAATTATTAATAAATTTAATGGTGAAAGATAAAATTTAAATTGAAAAATAAATTTAAAAACAATGAAAAAAAAAATTTTTGACTGTTAGGTTCTAAGAATTTTTTTTTTTACAATTTTATATAAAAAAACTGTTTTAGTTTTTTTTAAAACTATTTTTATCTAATACAAAATTATTCATGTTAAAAAATAAAAGTAATATTATTTTACGATAAATTCAGGTTAACACGCTGATGTTGAGTAACTCTAACCAATCAAAACCCGAGCCTTAAACTGTATCTAATAACTATGAATATTATTTTAAAAAATGAATGTCTTTGATTTGTATAAATTGAAATAAAACTCCATTATATTTCTTTCTTCAAAATAGAAATTGAAAGAATTTTAGTGACGGGAGAACGACATGAAATAAAATGAAAGTGAATAAAATGTAATGGTTGTTTTATTTCGTGTAAATGTTCTTACTGTTGCATGTTCGTCGTATAGCCATGTCCACGCGCTCCCAAACTTGGAAGCTAAAAACCCTCACCTTGCTCTCAGTCGAGGATGATTATTTTCATTTCGATTTGACTTATATTTTAAAAAATAATTACATTGATTTTTTCAAAAAATTAAAACTTAAAATCAAAAATTAAAACCCGTTCAAACCGACTATATTCAGTTCAATTAATTGATAAAAAAACTAGAAAAAACCGAACCAGCCATAATTTTTTCTCCAACAACAATCAAAGAAACCGATTCATGCTAGGAGTAGATCAATGTCGCCAGATCTACTAGCTAGGGAGAGATCGCGTTCTCATAGCCTTACTGAATACAAGTTTCTTTCGACAAGAAAAAGACACCATGACATGGTTGATAATGGCTCTGATGGTGAAAGAATGTCTCGAAATAGCAGGGATCTGCGACATGGCAGTAGAGATTCATTGAGAAATGTGGAGAGGGAAAGCAGTGTTACTTACAACAAGCCTTTGGATGGAGACGACCGGTGTCGCAACAAGATTTCACAGGATACAGAGAGAAGCAAGGAGAGGGAGAAGGAGGCGGCCGCTGGGATTAGAATAGAAAGCATATTTTTTACTCACCCCTGCTCTTAACGCTTTAAGCTTTATCTAAAATCAATGTCTAGAGTTTTCCAAAAAAAACACCTAAAAGGCGTTAGATATTTACCACGCGACTCATTGTAAAGTGAATTATTACAGTGTAAAAACATCTTTGCCCTCTATTCCAAAAATGAAAAAGCCTATATTCAAGGGGAAAATAGTCTTTTTAACGGAATCTATTTCTCGTTTTACAAATGAACGGGGTTATAATAGTGTATTATGTTTTTTGAACAGTTAAATGACATTACTACCCTTTAAAACCAACAGGTTATAAATGCTTTTACATCGTTTATTTTTTTAAAAATAGTAAAATAACGAAATTAAAAACAAAAATCAAAGTTTTTCTCCCATTCATTTACATATTTATAACGTCATTTGAGCTAGGAATTTAGGATTTTAGTTGAACATTATAAGATATTGAATCAATAAAATAATCTTATTGACCCAATCCTAACTAATTCAAACTCAATTGAATTAATACTAAAGATTCAAAAACAAAAATAAAATGATATAATTTTAATAAAAATAATTGACCCGGATTGACCTTGTGACTTAATAATATAGATATTTTTCTAGACATATTTTTAAATCAATCTAATATCTATAAATGTAAGAGTTTTTTAATATTCATGGATGTTTTGAATTATTTTATGTGTGAACTAAATTTTTCTTAATAATATTTTAAGAGTTTACTTTTTATATTTAAATTATCTCAAGAAAATTACTATATATACCAATTTGATTCTTCAAGATATGATTCTTCATGCTTTGCTATGAGATACCAATTTGACTTAATAACTTAGATACTTTTCTAGGTATGATTTTTTAACAGTTTATTTTTCAATTTCACACTTGAATGTAGCCAATTGGATCCATAGAGTTCGACATCTTTTGCAAAATGCTCATTGGTTATGAATTTTTTCAATTTAGTCTTTAATTGACCTCGAAACTTTGATTTTCTTGCAATTTTACCCTCGATTTCAATCAATTGACTTGGTAAAACTTAAATTTGGTCTCTTAAATTTTCAATATTCTCAATTAATCCCAAATTTAAGCTCCTAAACTTAATTTTTTTTATCAATTAAGCCCCTAATAAAATTAATTTGACTTATTTAAAGTATAATTATGTCCTTGCACCTAATTAAATCCTTTAATTGGATCCAAATTAATTCCTAACCATAATTAAAATTTAAATTGGCTCATGATTAAATCAAATTAGCCTATTAAAAATCTAATTATGTTCTTAGGATTAATTTTTAAGCAGATTCGTCCAATAATCATTTAATTTGACCTTTAATCTGTATTGTCTTTTTATTTTTGGGTAAAATGCGGTACAATCAAGTTCCCGATTTTGTTTAAAATTATAGCTTGATTTTTCTTGCTTTTGGTAAAACACCAACCTTCTTGCTAATATTTTTATTATATTTTTTAATATTTATTTTTTTTAATTTTGAAAAGAAATAAGATGAATTTGGGAAATAACCCAAAAATAAATTATTACATCATCATGAATCTTAATTACAATAATCATGACCTCCATATCACAACTCCATATGACAATGCAGAACATTAATTTGCATTAAAAAAAAGTTTGTGAGTGTGTGTATTAAATTCATACATCTCCAAAATCAAAAGTTTAATCATTACATTACAAGTTACCCATGATTCAAAATAATTTCAGAGTAAACACATAATATTTCTAGTCTAAATAACAAAATATAAGATAGAAAAAGGATCACTCCTAGCATTAATGCAATGTCATTTCAATTTCTCATTGAATCCTTTTTATTAGTTTACTTCAAAATTAAAAAGAAACTTTTATAATCTCCATACACATTCATGCATACATGAACTTCATCTGTACAACCTCCACCGATTCGGTTTTACATTAAGATCAATATATAAACAAAGTAGAAATTAGCCAATTTCCAACTAACTTAATTTAATCATTCAAGAACATTATTCTTTATTTAAATCATAACTGATGTCATAAAGTTCTTTTCAAACGTGGCTTATTTGCTCAAAAAACCTAAGATACAACACTACATTTTTACTAAAGGAAAGAAAACCTAATTTTGCTATTTACGCACCTAAACTATCAATTTTTGTAACTCGCTAAAGCTATCCAATACAATTCTAGTCTAACCTCCTCTCAGATTGTTTATCAATATCTAGGGTTTTAGCATTCTAAATGAAGCAAGGTCAATCCTGTTAGAATGCTAACATCACTAGCTATACCTTTTATGAAGCAACCCATCATAAATCATACTATTTTCATGCTCTAATCTCCTCTATAATTAAAAAGACAAAACTGTCTAGTTTTTATCTACGGGTTAAATAAACAACCAAACATATCTAGTTGACTTCTCACAACTCAAAACAACCATAGCTATGTTTTACATCATATAATATCACTAAATAAAACCTTCTAAAACCAACCAACCCAATTCACACTAAAAATGGTATAATTTAGATAAAATCTATTATAAGCCTTTATTTATACATTAACACATATCAATTTTTTTAAAAAAAATAAAAAAGCTCATTGAATTAACCAAACTCTCTTTTCCCAAGCATAAGGTGGCTGACATCCTATATAACCCAACACTTCAAATTTTTCCCTAATTATTCATGGTTTTAGATTATTTTAACTTTACACTAACTCTATTCCATCATTTCACACCAATTCCTCAATATCCCTAAAATCCATCTAAAAACCCTAACACAAAATTCATGATTAGAGCATCAATTCTTGATCGAATTCAATTAGGCTTGCATATTCAAGTCTGGGGCCTCGTACCTGGTGGTAAAGTGCGCTTCAACTCCCAACTTCTTTAAAATTTTCAACTCCTCTTAATTATTCGTCTTGGCCAACCCCTTTTATCTCTTTAACTTTCATAACTCTTTTACTTAATCTAGTTAATTTCTTCCTTATATGAAGTTTTCCCTACTAGATAACCTTAATCTCATATAAAGCTTGCTAATTTTTGTGATTTTTCTCTAAATTAGGTGAAATGAATTGCAAATTTCCTTCCCCCTATTTTCTCTATTGCTGTCTATTTGAGGAGGGAGAAATAGAGTATTTATAGCTCCAACTTTTCATATTTACACATTGACCCCTTATGGTTTTATTGTTTTGTTTTTGTCCCCACTTATTTTCTGTTCTAAAAATTTGTGCTATGCACTCCTTTATCATTTTTAATTTCACCCCTTTGATTTAATTTAATCTAAGTATCCTTAAAACTAGCCTAACCCTTTTTATCTCCGGGTTTAATTTTTAATATCTCAAAATATTTTACTAGGGCTTACATGGCGGCTTGATATGAAAAGTCTAGGTGGTTGGTTGCAAATGATGTCTAGTAAACTAAGGTGATCGATAGCTATGGTAATAGCAGATGATGTCTAGTAATCAGTACCTACAAAAAGTTTCTTTTAATAGACGTGATGACTCTCCAATGGTAAAGTTAATAATTTTGTAGAGAGAAAAATTGCAACGATATTTTAGAGAGATAGACTATAAAAATATATATACTGAAAATGTTAAGCATGAAGAAATTGTGAACCTTGTTCTTGAAGGATTCATGGGGTATTTATAACCCATGAGTCTTGTCCTTTTGTAATGAGGTGAAATATAATTCATATTTGTGATATTTTAAATTGTATTTTACTAAAAAAAAAAATTAGATCAATATAAAATATTAAAGTACCCACTTGAGATCATGAAAAATTTGTAAGAAAGAATTAAGTTTGGGCAAGTTGCCTAAACCCGAGAAAAAAAAACACTACCTAGAGAGAGCAGAAGGAGAGGGGCTCCTCCTCGTGGAGCTGGGCTTCTCCTCTTGGGAGAGCCCACGCAGCAGAAGAGTAGAAGAGTACTATTTCAAACCACACTTTTTTTTCACTGATACTGATGATACCTTTTCTGGCTAATGTAAAGCAACCTTGTTTTATGATTTATAAGTAAATTTACAACAAGAGAATCAATTTGTGCAAGTTGTCACTGCAATTTCATACACCCAAAAACTCTTTCCATGTCTTATGATGTAAGAAAATTTACTGTGGGAGCATCAGCTAGCCCGCTTCAACTATATATATATATTGCCTTGTATGCAGCAGCTGCAGCCCAGTTATTTTCGCGTATCAATCAGGTAGATAGAAGGAGTGGCAAAGAGTTCAGGATTGTGGATAATCGATCTCTGGATCATAAACTTATTTTGTTCAGGCAGAGTGATCTCTTTTTAGATTTGTAAAGAGCGACTTCGAAGAGGATATGGTCCCAGCGACCCCAAGAAGTAGCCCCAACGCAAGAAGGGTCGCATTTAGGATCAGGGAAAACTTAGATAATTGAGCTGATGAAATCTTGATATAGAAGGCACAGGGGAAAACTATGCAAATGCAGTAAGTCACAAGGGAGCCTGTAAGGTTGAGGACATGCTCAAAATATGGAACGGAGAGTGCTATAGTTAGTATTATTAGTAGCAGGAAGGAGCCCACAGCGCCTCTTATGATTGTCTTGGTCCTGGAACTAAAAGAACCAGGAAGGCTGTGTTCTATCTGGACGGAGAAGGGCGCAAACTGAAGGGCATATTTGGTCATGGGTGTTATCGCGGTTGCCCATAGTGCAATCTTTGTAATGATAAGATGTCGAGGCATGCTTAGGGTTATTTGAGAGCTTACTTCAGGACCGAATAATTTGGCTCCCGTGAATGCTAATGATGTGTAAAGTGCTATCACCGCAGCGAAGCTCACTGTAGACGCCTGGAAGTGGAGATTATGGGTGAGCAAAATATTCTCAAACATATCACATCAATAGAAAACATAATATTCATGAAGTTTTGTTCTGAAGAAGAAGAAGAAAAGGAGCGAATCAAGTACTGTTGTTTGAGCTGAGGAGAAAACAATTGGAAGTCATGGTCGATGATACCTTGGTAAACTTAGATGGATCCTTCATGGATTTGTACAAGTTGGGAAACACGATGTGGCCACCATAACTGAAGATGTAAATGCCAGATATGGCAGGAATCTTATGGAGGTGGAGAACAGGTATATTGTGATTAGCTTTCACAACTTGGAAGATGGCAAGGTATGCCACAGAAGTGAAAATGATAATGGACATGAGAACGCCGCCGGATGAAAGGTAAGATATGGAAGAGAGATCTGTCAGCCACAGACTAGGAAGTGCTATCAGCACTCCGATCACGGTTAGTAACTGAGATGTAGATAATCCGGTCCATATTGGCAGCCTAAGTTGTGTCCCTACAAACACTGTTATAAGGTTGTCATGCAGTGCTATGGTGTAGGATACCAGGGTCATGAAAATCTCCACATCAATGAAGGTCAAAGCCAAAACTCTTCCTCTGGAGCCAAATGCATGCTGTCCAATATCAGTGTAGCTCCTTGATCTGGGAATCTTTTCAAGGCATTTTGCAAGCAGATGCGATGTGTATGCACATATTACACCTATTCCAACCAGCAAGAATGCAGAAGCCCATCCTCCATTTTCTAAAGCATATGAAGAAGACAACTGCCCGAGCCCTGTGACAGGGAAGAAAACAAAAAAAAACCCTAACTTCCTGCACCTTCATATATATCAAGAAGATGGAATCAAGAAATTTGAAAGTCTTACCTATGAGCATTCCAATCATGTTGATGACAGAATGCGCAAAGGAACTATTAGCCTCGGTATGATCCTCAACATCTGCTTCATTCACAACACTCTTTAAATCTTGGGTGCTGTGATCACACATGCATCCTTTGTTCTCTACACAAGCATCGCAGCCCACCCACTGCAGAGCCAGCTTTTCACCATGAACGTCTGTCTCCGTCGCAACTTGAATATTCTGATGAGGGAGACTGTCTGCTTCAGGGCAGGGTAATTTCCAAATGGACTTCTGTATCTTGTTCCACATGATACACTCTTCAACACCCAAATTTGGCAAACAGAACTAGTTGAAAAAAATGGTATGTCTAACTGTAACTGATGTAAACGGATGCAAGAAATGAATATGAACTATATAGTTTGTAAGACCCCATCTTTGGTATCCTATAAAGAAATATATGGTTGACGATGCAGAAGAAGTTATAGAGTGGGTATAATATTTATAGCATAAGATGGATACACGTAATATTATCACACGCGATTCAAATGTGTACTAAGCACAAGGCCCGAATTATAAATTGACTGGGTTGATAATAATTCATTAAATTGTTTTTTTTTTTTTTTATATTCTGAAATTTTTTAAAAAGTAAAATTGATGTTTCACCTAGTTTACCAAATAATCAATTCTAGATTAATTTTTTTTTTTTTTAACATTGGTGTTTGGATTAACTTATATGTATTTTAACTAATTTCATGAGTCTTGAAATTTACAATTATATAAATTTTTAATGATTTGAAATTTATGAAATTCAATCTAATAATTTTAAAAAAATAAATTTAAAATTTAATTAATTGAGCTAGTTAGTTAACACTTAGCTTGGCATTGTAAGAATCTTACCAATGTATGTGATTAGATTTGCAGGTGTTCTCCATCAAGTCGGTGCTACTGATCATGAGAAATTTACAGAGGAGTTGGCATATGGAACATGTTGCTTTCACTAGAATGCAAAGACACTAGAGCACAAAATGGAAAGCATTGTTGTTTTAGGCACACACGTTATCCTGATTATGCAAAAAAAAAAAAAAAATTTAATTCATGAACGAATAAATTCAGGATTCTTTTGTGATTAAGAGAGAGACAATAAAAAATTCCTTTCACACAGTAAATAATGATGTGAATAATATATTTAAGACTTGATTAAATATATAGTATTTAAAAATTATTTGGATGCTATATATGTTTATATCGAAATAAAATAAATATAACCTCATCTAGATTGGTTAATTAATGTTACCAGACATAAAAAGACAAATATATAAAAAAAACAAAAAATGATTTACTTTTAAAAATAAAAATATAAATATAAATGAGACAGTTTTAGAACTAATGAAGTTTTATCTTTTTAGGAAGAAATGTTTTTTATTATTATTATTATCTTTTTCTCTTTTGACTTGAGTGAAGCTTAAGAATTATCTATAAACATTAGGATTTAGCTCTAAAACATGTATAAATAGGATTGTATAGCTTGTTTTTCAATAAATTTAATGATATTTAGAGTTTATTAAAACAGAATTATCTATAATTTAGCTGTGATTTTAAAATTTATGAAACCCTAGTTTTTTTTCCACTGTATACTACATCAACTAAGCATGAATTTGACCATGTAAGCTACCAAATTAATGGTCATGGTTCATTAATTATCATACAGTATTACATCAATTATTCATAATAATTCGATGCAAAATTAATTAATTAGGTTTCCCATTATCGATCTTGGAATGGAGATGGCTGCGTTGGTTGATCAGAATTCGATCCCTCGCTCTTATTCCCATTATATATATGCTTTAAATATGGGGTATCTTTATGGGAATTTCTATATGTAGTTTTTGGGGGAAGTATCGATGCCAAACGAACAAGAACATCACCACCAAAATTGTGAATTGACCGCTGCTAGCTGCCTTATGGGAAAGGAGGATACTGGTGCCAAACACACATTGCCCTGTACTATCTACGAAGCAATATTAATTTATGGTGCAATTTCGACTTCATTTTCTTTTTTGGATAGGACTGGCGCCATTTATTAACGAAAATATAACATTGGACTTTTTTTTTATCTAGTATAATGCACCGGATCTCATAAAAAAAACCTGAAATTAAATATGTTTGGACTAGAATAATAAGAGGATGAGTGATCTCTGAGAATTATTGTGTATCCTAACTCACATACAAGTGTATGATCGCTGGTGGATCTCAAGTTGATAGGCTTTTCGTTATGGCTTGGCTATTAAAAATGGCTGGCTCATCTATGGGTGACGTCTAAAAGTGTGTCCGCAACACACATACACAAATATATATAAAATTATAGTTGTCAACTCGATTAGAGAATTAACTTAAAAAAATATCTAGGTTAACTTGTGGGTTATTGGTTCAATCGTGTCAATTATTTTTATTAAAATAATATTATTTATTTTTAATTTTTTTTAAGAGTTGATCTAGCTAAATTTGATTAGTTAAATCAGATTACAGATTAACCCAAACAAGTTAATATCTTTTTTATTTCAACTTGAAAAAAATCCTTAATCATGTTGTGGGTCGCTAATTTCTATATTAATCCATTCTGTTAGGCCATTTTAATAACTATGATGCATATCAAACAATACCATATATAAATTCCGAGTCCAGTCAATGTAGTTCAAATAATATACTGTAATTGAAATTAAAACAGGGAGTTGTGATTGTGTCTAGTGGAACACCAGATTGTTTAATTTGCCTTCAGAAAGTCAAATGTATATATATATATATATAAACAAATATATATATATAAAATAAAAAGCAAAATCAACAACAAACTTCAAGGTCTAATAACCTAATTTTAAAAGGTAAAATTAAAAAAAAAAACTAAAATTAACCCGAGTTCACTCTATCAACACGCCACCCACAACATGAGATTAGGATTTTTTTTTTTAAAATAACATAGTAAAAAAATATTGAAGTTAAATAAAAAATAAACTTTGAAAAAAAAAAATATAAGTCACCTTGGGTTAGCCTGACTAACTCGAGTCCTGAGATAACACCATAAAAAAAAAACATAAAATATCAGAAACATCAAGACCCAATAGTTTAATGTTAAAGGATAGAAATAAAAATAAAAAAATAAAAATAATTCGAGTAAACTCGAGCTGACTTGACTAACCCCAACCCGGGATAACCCCATGAAAAATAAAGTTAGAAAAATAAAAAAGTTCAAGGCCCAATAGTATAATGTCAAATGATGAAATTAAATAAAAATGATGAAGTTAAACCAAGTTAATATTTGAAACCAGTAACTTGAATCAAAAAACCAGGATAACCTTGTAAAAGACAAAAACAAAAAAATCAAGAATAAAATTCTTAATCATCAAAAAAATAAAATAAAATAAAATAACAGTTGAAACAATGATGGTCAAATTTGAAATAACTAAAATTTAATAAAAAAAAAAGACTAAATTAAAAAATAAATTAAATTAAATTAATAAAAATAAAAATAAAATATTAATTAGTTTTCCAACCATACACTCATGTTATTGATCTTTCCCATTACTTTGAATCATCATTATTAAACTTGAGTGAAGAGATTTAGGGTTATTTTAAGCCAGTTAAAAAAAAAGTTTGGGAATTAATTAGCGTGATTGGATATAAAACTCAAGTTCATCATAAAAAAATTATTAATTTTTTTAAAAATAAAAAAACATTATTATTATCTGAAAAAAATTATTTACTATAATTATTATCCAGACCTTATCCTGGATAAACCCATGATTCAAGTGCAATAAGAATGCTTTGGACAGCCATCTGACGATACCCACATGACGTCGGCCCCTTTACTTTTGATTTTTGAAGAAAAACGAATCCATCTATCTAAGACCTTGTGCTGTAGAGTGTAGATAACTAGACATATTCCTTTTTCCAGCCTAGAATTCTACCCAAAAACCGACGCAAAACAGAAAGAATAAATATATTCTTCTTTTCTATTTTCTTTATTTATTTTTGCCAATATTCTATTCTAACAATTGCTATCTAGATGAAGAATCATATACATCATCAAGTGATGCTTGCGATAAAAGTCAGTCCAATGACGTTTGATATTCCTAATTTATATCCACTTAATTAACCAAATTCTTTATATCAAAGCAATTAAGTTGTTTGATTGAGTTTATTTGTATTTAATTAAATTCAATATTTTACATTCAGGGAATTAATTGCAAAATACAACTATAATAAATTTACCATAAATAAGGACAACTCAAACAAATGGCATGTCCAAAAATATCCTAGACAATAAAAAAAATAATTTGACTCAAAACAATTTTAAAACAATATTTAAAAAAATATATTAAAACAACAACATATTAGATCAATTCAGGTCAACTCAAGTTAACATGTAAAATATATGATCCGTGTCATGAGACCGTGATAACTTCATAAAAAGTAAATCAAACAACATATTTAAACTCAATTATTAATTAACTCAATGTTGAAGAATAAAATTGAAAAACAAAATCAACTACAAAAAAAAATAAGAAAACCTGAGTCAACCTAAATTAACTTGTCAAGACTCGATCATGAGACAATGATAACCCAATAGAAAGCAGATCAAAATAAATTATGAAGTTTTATTCTTAATCAATACAATATTGAATAGTAAAATTAAAAAAAATCCATAAAAAAACTTAAGTCAACTCAGTTTAACCTGGCAAACCCTTAACTTAGATAATAATACTAGGATAATCTTATAAAAAGCAAGCTGAAACAAATTATGAAACTTAATTTTCAATCAACTCAAATAATGAAGGATAAAATTGAAAAAAAAGAACAATTACAAGAAAGGACCAGAAAAAACTTGAGTCAAATAGGTTGATTCACTTGTGACTCAGATCATGAGATTAAGATAACCTCACATAAAACAAATTAAAATAAATTATGAAATTTAATTTTCAATAAATCTAATGTTAAATAATAAAATTAAAACAAATATTGTTCAAATTAACAGTACTTTATGAAAAAAGAACAATAATTTCTCCTTCACGATTAGTTCACAACTAGATGATTGACCAGCGCCCTGCCGCGGGTCAAATCATTTTTTTCTTGAATGTAAAAAAATATTCAAATATCTCTAATGTTTTTTTCTCTTGGCAAAAAGAAATCATGTGAGAGTTTAGCTGATGTAACCCAGTTGACTTTACTAGTCAAAAACAATCCATACAACCTATGAAAGCAAATTTTGACTAAACAAAATTTTAAGATGATATCTTTTTTTAATATTAAAATAACAACATATTGGATTGATGTTGGACAACCCGGGTTAACATGTCAAATTCATGACCCAGGTTATGAGACTATAATAACACTATAGAAAGAAAATTAAAATAAATTATTAAGCCTAATTCCTAATCAACCCAATATTGAAGGATGAAATTGGAAAAAAAAATTCAATTAAAAATGACCTAAAAAAACCCGTGTTAACATGTTAAACTTTTAGCTCTAGTCATGTAACCGAGATAAACCTATAACTCTATGAAAAACAAATCAAAACAAATTACAAATTGCAATCCCTAACTAACCCAATAATAAAGGACAAGACTAAAAAAAGAAATCAATTAAAAAAAAATAACCTAAGTCATTCCACCAAACTTATGACTCGGTTCATCAGACTGAGATAACCTTATAGAAAAAAATAAAAAAAAATTACTTGATAGAACCCGAGTTAACCTGTCAAATCCACAACTTTAATCCTGAGACTATGATAACCTTACAGAGAGAAAGTTAAAACAAATTATAAAGTTCGATTCTGAATTATCCATGTCGGATCTAATGTTTAACAATGAAATTTGTCAAAATCTTAATTAAAAAATGACATAAAAAATAAGTCAAGCTAACCCTAGTTAACCATTAAGCATCATTACCGAGTCATGAAACCAAGATAACCTAATGAAAAAAAAATAAAAACAAATCATGAAGCCTAATTTCCAATTAAACATAATATTAATTGATAGAGCTTGATTAAAAAAATCAATTAAGTTAAAAAACAAATCTAATGTTGAAGGACTCGTGACCCAGGTCATGATCAGACCAATATAACCTCTTAGAAAGAAAATAAAAAAAACGACATGATTTAACCAGGGTTAAAATGTCAAAACTTGTGACCTTGATTTTAAGACAAGATATTCTCATAAAAAACAAATCAAAATAGATTATGAAGCTCAATTCCTAACCAACCTAATGTTAAATGAAAAAAATTAAATAAATCAATTAAATAAAAGATATAAAAAAATAACTCAAGTTAATCCGTTAAGCATTATTCTTGTGTTGTGAGATCAGGATAATCTAATGAAAAGTAAACAAAACAAATCATGAAGTTTAATTCTCTGTAAAATCAATATTAAATGATGAAACTAGAAGAACAAAAACTAATTAAGAAAAAGAAAAACAATATGAGTCAACTGGGTTAACCCGCTAAACCAGATTAACCCATCAAACCTACGATTCGTGTCATAAGAGTGTGATAACTAAATAGAAAAAAATCTAATATTAAAAAATAAAATTAAACCAAAAAAATTAATTAAAAAACAAAGTAAAATATCATTCCAATAAATAATACTTTGTGTGGAAAGGTACTATAACGGTATAACCCCCTTTTCTTTTAGTTTATAGTTAATTAATTAATTTTTATTAGTATTTACATTTCTTATTAATATTTCCATTGGTTGAGTGGCTCTCCGCCTAACTCCACCTGCCCATTTAAATTTTAAATTCGTATGTTTAAAGGATAATTACCAAAACACTCTCATATTATATATATATATATATATATAGATTGTCTAACGCCAAAATTGTTTTGTATCTGTCTAGTCCCAAAACAAAATCTTCACATAAAAAAACCTATGGATATAAAATAACCTATCTTCTTTAACCCATTTGTGTTTTTTTGTGTGAAAAAAATAATATTTTGGGGTTTATCGATATAAAAAAAAATATTTAATGAATTTTATACAAAAGGTATTTTAAAATATCATATATCAATAATAAAATATTAGCAATACTAATATTATGTATACAATTGTATTTTGTAATATAAACTACACACATGATACCACGAGTTTTGTCTTATCTAACTAATCATTTTAAGAATGTGACCAAAAGTTGAAAAATAAAAAGGAGTTTTCTTAAGATATTGCTGAAATAATTTTTTCTGTTTGAAGAAAAAAATTATCGTTTACAATTGTAGAAATGATGTAAAAATTATAAATAGAAACATGTTTTTGTAGATATAATATTGAATACAAACCAAAATCCATAAAAACTTTTTAACATTATATTAAAACAAAAGTTAAGGCATTGTTAACATGTTTTTAGGAAAAAACATTGATCATGAATTAAAAACCTAATGCATATTGAATGATATCTTTTAAAAAAATTAAGATGGTAACATATTATTTTTAAAAGAAAAAAAATACTAAAATGACAATATACTAAAACGATCATGGTCAACACAAGCTAACTTGCTAAACTCTCAACTCATATTATAAAATTGTGATAATTTTATAAAAAATAAACTGAAACAAATTGTCATAACTCAAGTTTAGACCTCCTTTTTCAAAAATAAAAAATCAAAACAACTTAAAAAGTGTTTTCGACACATTTTGGCCATCCGCACATTCTTTTTTGTAATTTTCAATTATTTTTCTGTAGTTGATGTCTTTTTCAAAAAAATCATATTTAAAAAAAATGTTTTCAATGCATTCGTGTCCATTTTGTATTTCTTAATTTCTTTTCTTATCAAATTGACATTAACATTAAATTTTTTTAAAATCAAAATAGAAAGCAAAATGGACAAAGTTTTAAAATGCAAAACAAGAAAAATGAGAGATTAAGATAAAATGGAGTTGCTTGGGGGCTAAGTAATTAAAAAAAGACAATGACAAAAGTCATATGGGCTAAATCATAAAATAAGAGAAATGAGAGACCCAAGTGAGATTTAGTTCCTTAGGGACCAAATAACTAAAAAAGATGACAAAATTTATAGGCTATAAATAAATGGATGAGTTGTAGAGGAAAGATGGTTACCAAATAAAAACACATTATTCATCATTTTTTTCACCAAACCCTTAACCATAAAACACTATTCATTATCGTTTCTATCAAAACCCTAGCCATCATAACTTTTTTTAAAGTATATGAGCTTAAATATTGAAAAACAAACCCTAGAAAAACATTATTCATCTTCTCATACCTTTCTCCAAAAAAAAAAACATTAACCTCGTCTTTCTCTCTTTAAAGCAAAAACTCTCCCTTAACTTGTCTCATTTCCAACCTTCATTTTCAAAGAGAACATCATCTTTATCTTCATCTCAAATCCTTCTAATAAAGCCCTCAACCATATTAAAACAACAACCCATGCATCAACACCAATTAAAGACAAAGATTAAAAAAAAAAAAAACCCTGAAACTTTTGTATTTGATTTTACTCTTTTTTGACCTCCAAACAAGGTAAGATTACCATTATTTTTCTCCCCTTGAAGAGCACTACACAACCATACAAGTTTCAAAACCCAATAACCTCTTTGTGAGCATCTAAATAGATAAAATTGAGATAAGAATAAGGGAACCATAACCACCAAACATTTATGGTGTCAAGTCTCCCTCACCAGTTAGCGGTGACCTGCATCGTTGCACAAGGAGTGACACACACTGCTAGCCACTCCAAGTGTCGATCAAATATTGATGGCGCATGGAATGATGCACCAAACGTGATAACCTATTCTTGGAGTATGATTGTCACATGCCAACACTGCCTCTCTCGGTTCCATAGTATTTCTCCATTGTTTAAGCTCTTTTTGGTCCTCTTTGACCACCTTTAAAAGATCTATTTTGAATCCTAAATACCTCTTAAATAATTATCTTTATTTATTGATGATTTTGATGTATTTGGTGATGAGGTTTTAGGAACGTTTATTGGATTAATATTTATGTTTGAATGATGTTGGCTAAGTCTTTAATCTTGCATCTTGTTCCTTTGTTTATTTTAATGTGTTTTTGTGATGAGATTTTAAAATTGAGCATATTTTTATTAGATTGACATTTGTGTCTAAATGTATTTAGTTGAATCCTTGAATTTTACATATTGTTTTCTTTCATGTTCTTTGCCATTTCATCATTATCCTTAGCATTGCAACAAGTTTTTATTTATGTATGAACTTTGATATATTTAACAATATGTATTGACATGGCCTTTTTATTTGAAATGATAGAAAATCAAAGCTCATCCATACATTTACATGGGCTTTTATAACTTATTTATAAAATTTATTAAGGGTTCTACCTATATTAAAAAGCTTATTGAGTCGATATTCCAAACCTTTTAAAAACTTATCCTGATTTTCTCACAAATTATGTGAAAAATACCTTGTTATTCGTAGTTAATATTTAGGTTAAAATGGAAACATTATGGACCATTACTTTAAAGTATCAAAAGGGGTAACCTGCTCTTTTGATTTTAAATAAAAATAAGTCTTAGAAATGTCTAAATTCAATATTCACCAAACAATTAGGAGTATTTATATTTCTTTGATTAGTTTATATGAGTGGATGGGTACAACATTGTTCACTTGTTGTGAATATACATACACGAGTCATAGAATCAGTATGTATAAACACTAATAAAAGGCAACCAACAAAAGGCTTAATTATAAGAAGGTGATTATTAAATAACACACTTTAAAGGCATGTGAATCTTGAAGTGGTTATTTTTCAAATCTTAGTCCATAAAGGACCTTCATGTCATTAGATTCTATTCCATGCAAATAAAACCATGATGGTCATTACTTAGATAGGATCATGACATACAATTTTTATTCATTCAGCAAATATTACGAGTGAATCTTTGATACTGTAGGATGGATGAACTTTAATAAGATATCATTCATGGACCATTCCTAATATTTGGGAAGGTTTAATAAGCCTAACATAAGCTCATTGGTTATTTATTAGCATGATTTAATGGACTATTAATCATAGGTCATAATCTAGAGTCACCAGTTGTAGACATGTCTATTCACAAAGTATTATTAAAAGATAATAAATGGGAGTAACAAAGATAAACCAAACCTTAGAACGGTTAAGTTGGAGCCCATATATCCATACACGATTAAACTCATAATAGTAGATCCATTATCATTTATTGATAAGACCATAGTTTTAAAACCCGGACCGGCCCGGCGGGTCGACCCGGGACCCGGCCGACCCAGGCATGAGACCGGTCCGGGTGAAGGCCAAAACCCGCTTGGGAATTGGCCTAGCCAGACCCGGGACTCGACAAGACCCGGTCAACACCCGACCCCAAACCCGCTGACTTTGATTTTTTTTTTGTTTTTTTTGCTAAAACGACGTCGTTCTGATTTTTTTAAAAAAAATTAAAAAATAAATTTTGACCCGGCCAACCCGGCGACCCGGTCAAAACCCGGAACCCGGGCCTTGAACCGGGCCGGGTCTTAAAACTATGGATAAGACTACCGGTAGAATAGGCATAATACACTATTAAGAATATAAGATAAAAGTAGCAATGCAACTTACCTTATGTGGGATGATTTAAGGTGATAGTGGTTTTCTTTTAGCATAATAGTTCCTTACTTTAGAACTTTACAGACAAATAAAAGTTTTCTAGTGACCATAATACTAGGTGATGACTACTCTTTTCATTTTTAACTTATTCTCAAACAAGCTTTTGTTTTTATAGATTCGCCACGATGTCATGTGCGATACAAATTATTAAGTCTAATTCTCAATAAATCCAATATCAATGGATAAAAATAAAAAAAAATCAATTAAAGAAAAGAAAAAAAATATTGAAGTGGACTTGGTTGAATTTGGCAAACTTGGGGCTCAAGTCATGCACCCCACCAGATTTAATAACTTTTATTCATGAAATTGTTTTTCATTCAATTATACAACAACCAGGCATGTTGCCTTATTTTTGTATCGAATAATTTTTTTTTAAAAGAATAAACATGATAGACATTTGAGACTTAAAAAAAAAAAGGCTTACTTTTTTAAAAATTAAATAACAAAAAGAAGCATTCAAATAAAAAAGGAAAAAATTATTTAAAATAAAACTTAGGGGTTGAAAATGAATCAATCAAAAAAATTAAAAAAAATCAAATAGGTCAGACATGTGAGCCCACATATGACTTATAAAAAAGAGGTTGGGCTTGCATTCTAGGTCTTTTTTTTAATATTAGATAGTGAACAACACACCATTCTCTCTCTCTCTCTCTCTATATATATATATATATATATATATATATATATATATATAAACAACACATCTAAATGTGTGTGTAATGTAATTTAATTTGCTAGTACAATATAACAAGGTAATTAAGGATGATAATCGTATCCAACTTTATAAAGGTTTGTTTTCATTTACTTGAATGAAGGCATGTGTATATGGGATTTTATATCCATAAAGAAAAAAACAGGGTAAAGTGAACATTATACTTGACTTGAGTATTAATGCATGTGATAGACAATTTAACCCTACCCATTTACATTAGCCTTTGATCTTGTAAATATGGAGCTGAATATTTATTTAAATTTCAAATTTGGTTAGTGAAACCTCAAGGTAAAATTTTATTTTATTTTTCCAAATATGTATTAATTGAGGGGTGAAATTTTTCCTCGACTTTGGAAGATCCTGATATCTAGACAACCGAAATAAACCAAACTCAAATCTCAAATAAATTCAATATGAAATGATCAAATTAAAAAAAAAATTGATCAATAAAAAAATCCAAAAGACCAAAAAAAGAACTGGAAGTTTTTCACTACCATTTCAATTTAATCCCTAATACTAGCAAAAAAAAGAAGAAGAACGAACTAAACATTTAATCAAGCCTCAAGTTTAGTCCCTAAAGATTTAATAGTTTTAAATCAATAACATTGAGTTTTATCTTTCCAAACTAACTGTTAATTGAGCTACGCGATATTTTCTTGATATCGCAAGATCTCCATAGATAGGTAACCAAAACAAATCAGCAAACCTGATTCTAAATTAACACAATAAGAAAGGATCAAATAAAAAAAGTTGAGAGAATAAAAAAAACAAAGGACAAAAAAAAAGGAAAAAAACATAAATCATTGTGGAAATTTATTACAATTCATGCTCTTTCTTGTGTTACAATAATTCCATTGGCTCATTTAGCTTTTTTTATTTTTATTTATTTTTATTTTTATTTAATGTGATGTAAATGAAATATGGTCTAAAATCTAATAAATTAATTATATAGGGATCCAAATATAGGACTAAGCACCTAACCTCTAATAACCCTTAAACATTATTAAAAAACACTAAAATAAATTACTTTTTTTATTGTAGGCTTTTAGGATTTGAATAATGTCAAGGAAATGCTCGGTTTGGAAAAATAAAAAACCAATTTCATTGATTTAGAATAATTAAACCTCCAAGGACTGAATTTAAAACTTGAAAAAATATTCAATCCTGTGTTTTTTTTTTTTCTTTTTTGCCTAAATAAAAGGGTTTATTTGCATAGTTAGGGGGGGATTCATGTTTTTTTTTTTTTAATTTCAGTCTCTCAACTTTTTTCCTCAATTTGATCTCTTCACATTGGCTTTATTTAGGATTCAACTTGGAAGTTTGTTTTGGTTGACATATATTACAGGAAATTTTCAAGGCTAGGTTGCTGCTTGATTTTACAAAATAGAAAGAATGTCGACTAATTTAAAATAATTAAGTATTAAGGGACCAAAGTTTTAACTTCTAATTTCATCTCTCAACATTTAATTTTGTTTTGTTTTTATGTCAAATTTTGTTCTCATTTTTTTATTTGCTAATGGTTTTGTTTTGAGTTTTTTTATTGGATTTTGTTTTTCTCAATTTCATCCTTTAACATTTTATTGATTGAAAATATATCTTCGTTGTTTTTTAGGTTTGTTTTTTTAGAGTAATCCCAACCTCATGACCCGAGTCATGAGTTTGGAAGATTAGCCTAAGTTGACTCGGTTTCTTTTGAAGTCCTTTTTTACAATTAATACTTTTTTAATTTTATCCTTCAATATATAGGTTTATTGGGGATTGAACTTCATTAGCATTATTTTTTGCCTTCCTTTTTATAGGGTTATCCTGATCTCATGTCATTAGTTTGGTAGGTTAACACGGGTTGACTTAATTCTTTTTTGAAAAAAATAATATTTTTTTATGTTTCGCTCTTTAACATCATGTTGGTTTAAGAATTGAGCTTCATAGTGTATTTAATTTGCTTTATATTGGGTTATATTGGTCTCACAATCAAGTCGCAAATTTTGCAAGCTGCTTGGGTAGACCCAGGTCGTGTTTTTTTTTGTCCTTTTTTTCAAAATTGATCTTTTTTAATTTTATCCTTAAATATTTGATTTCTTGGAAACTGAGCTTTAATATATTTTTTTTATCTATAAGGTTATCTTGTTCTCTTTTTTTATTTTGTTATCAAATAAGACCACATGGACATTTTTAGAATATTGAAAGGATATCTTCTATGATATTAATAAACATTTATTTTTTTTCTAGTTAATCATTGTCAAAAAATTTTCATTATAGTTTATTTACTATCGCAACCTTTTTTAAATTATATTATTAAATTAATCAAGCTTAGTGAACCTAGTTGAGTCAATTGCTTGAATCTCAAATTTTTCTTACTTTTTTTAAAAACACTAGCATCCCATGAGCATTATTTTTTCATGTTAGGAAAACTTGGTCCAACCCATAACATAACATGGATAACCAATAGAAAACTGATAATTTTGTTAGTTTATTTGAAATTAGTAATTAGGAATAAAAAATTTTAAGTTACTATAATGTGATGAAAATGAAATACAAGATCAAAATCTAATAAATTAAATATATATAAAGACCTAAATATAAAGTTGTAGAGTGGAGCACCCAACCTTTTAAAACCCTTAGATATGAAAAAAAAAAAACAATAACACCATCAATCAATATAATTGAACAATAAACACTAATTGTTTTTAGTTTATTGACTAGATTGGTAGTTAGTGTAACACTGTAGGCCAGACCAAACTTCTTTTTTTGCATAAATAATAATGTTTATGTGACGGTAATGTTTTTACAAAAGTAAAAGAAACCCGAGAGTTAGGTTAAACCTCAATTAATTTGATAATATGATAAAAATAAACAACAAAAACAAAAACAAAAATAAATAATAATAATAATAATAACAATATTATGCTGGGTTAAACTAGGTTAACATGCAAAACTTGTGATCTGGCACATGAGATCGAGATAACCATATAGAAGGATGAAATCAGAAAAAATTGATTATAGAGAAGGACCTAAAACAAAAAATTAAGTGAACTCGGTTCAATCTTTGAAACCCCTGACCCAAAAGGCTAAAAAAATCTTGATAATAAAATATTGAGTTATGAAATCAAAACAGAAAGTTCCAATAAAAAAAGTGTTAAAATAAAACAAATAGCAATAAAAAAAATAAAGACCAATACTGTCATAAAATAAAATGAATTAGAATATTGAAGGATGTAATTAAGAAAAAATTTAATTACGTGAATGATATAAAAAATTGAGGGATGTAGTAAAAAAGATAATTTAATTAAGAGAATGATTAGAAAAAAAACTGAAAAATCAAAAGAATAAGAACCAATTTGTGAAGGTAAAAAAAATCAATGGAGGGTTAAATTGAAAGAAAATTCTAATTCCATCAAGTATTTAAAATAAAAATAGAAATAAAAAAATAAGGGTCAAATATGAAAGAAACAAATCAAATGGATGTCATGTGTAAAGGAAGGATCTAAAACTAAGGAGGAGAGAGGAAATAATGAAGGGAAATAAATAATCACGGGAGCAAAACTCAACATTTTTTTGGTACACACACTACCGATTAATGAAGGCGATGTTATAAGGAATAAAATGCCATTGTGAAAGCTAGATTTTAGCCATCTGACGACGCCGTATACGCTGGACAAAAATTACTGGAGCATTAATGCTCTACTGACTTTTTGAAATTAATTAAAATTTTATATATGCTTTAATACTAAATTGTTCATGATCAAAATTGATAATAATAATAATAATAAACAAATTAAAAAAAACATATAAACCCTTTGACCCAAAGGCGAAGACAATTTTAATCCAAGGGCATTACAAATAATTTTAAAGTGAGTTTGAAATGGAAAAATCAAAAATACCTTTTCCCTCTAGCACATTATTTTATTTCTATTTCTAAGAGTATGATAGTCATTTTCTTGTGCACAAAACCATAAAAAACCATTTTACCCTTGTTACCAAGGTCATGTGTTTTGTTGTCACGGGTAAAATTATAATTTTATCGTTTCAATCCTGAATGACCATGAGTCTAGAGCAACAGTAAAAAAATTATAGTAAATGTTCTACCCATTTTAGTTTCTTTTTAATGATAATAATAACAATAATAATTAATAATAGTGAAGTAATAATAGTGAAGTAATAATAGTAATTATGTAATGTAATCGAGTAGCTTAAAACTAGTTGTGGACTTGCAGTATACTTTGGGCCTAAAATTTTTATTTTTCATAAAATAAATCTTCAGGTACTGCAAGCATGTTTCTATAAAGAAATTTTTTTTCACAATTTAGGTTATAAACCTAATTGGGTCAAAAAGTTGATTATAATTTAATTAGGCGATAAAAAAAGAGGAAATGATAACATATAGAAAAACTAAAAAAAGTGATAATGATAACCAATGAATTTTTTTTCTTTCTAAATGGGGACAAATGATATAGCTCAATTCTTAGTCTGTTAAATATGTAATGATGATATAGCTCATAAATCCCATAAAAAAAAACTATTACCCCGTGTCAACTTTTTAAATTCATGACTCGAGTTATTAAACTAGAAGCACTTTATTTGAAAAAAGTAATAAAACTCAATTTTCAATCAATCAAATTTTGAGAGATGAAATTGAAAAAAAGAATTAGTTATACAAAAGTATTCAAAATAAAAAATAGCAATTAAAAGAAAAATGATCAAAATTGAAATACCAAATAAATTTTATCTTTGATTGAATGGTGAAATTGAAAAACAAAAAAATCAATCTAACAAAAAAAAAACAAAAAAACAAAACAAATAAATAAGGATTAAAATTGAAATAAGAAATACAAACATTTTTTTTAAGGATGAAAACGAAAAGAAAATTAAATTCAACAAAAGCCAAAAAAACCCAAAAGAATGAGGAATAAATTGGAATTGAATGATAAAATTGAAAACAAATCAAACTTCTATAATAGGGCTAAGAACAAAAATTTAAAATAAAAAAAATAAGGGCTAAAGGTAAAGCATCTCCAATAAATAGAGCGAAGTTGTAATTTTTAAGGGAAGAAAGAGAAATAAAAAAAAGGCTACAGGAAACAAACCATTTCACCATCGTTAACACGCGTCGTACCATCAAGAAAAAAACACGATGATGCTTTTAATGACACATAAAGTATTTTTTGAGCTTGATAGATGCTATTTAAAGTGCGCGGGCACCTCCCACGACACTTAAGCCCTACACATCTTTATTTTTTTTCTATTTAAATAATATTTAATCTATAGAAAAAGATCACGTTGCCTTTAGAAAACTAACAATAAAAAAACCATGTTGAAGAAGACCAAAAGACCCCTAGACTCAGGATTTATTTTTTCTTGGTTTCAAGAGTGAAATTATCATTTTATT
This sequence comes from Populus davidiana, assembly GCA_030145905.1. Classification (NCBI taxonomy): domain Eukaryota; kingdom Viridiplantae; phylum Streptophyta; class Magnoliopsida; order Malpighiales; family Salicaceae; genus Populus; species Populus davidiana. Next base: position 21,350,903 of record CM057790.1, read on the forward strand.
GTGTTTGAAAACATGAAAAGACTTTAATATTGTTTTTTAGTAGTATAAAAGATCTTAATATGAAAGGTAATTAACTTATTTTACTGTGTTTAAAATTAAAAAATATTTATATATCTCTAATCAAAATTTTAATTTTAATGACAGTAAAAAAATCAAATTATCCTATTACTAAAGGATGCTATTTTTTCTTGGAAGAGCAAATACATCATTATTTTATTCTAGTGAGCAGTATAAATGGGTTTGGGTGAACAAATATTTTGAAAGGGAGTTTAGCTTTTATTAATTCAATTATCTTTTGGATTTATAAATAAATAAAGATTTTTTTAAAATAAAACGAGATTAATATCAGTTGAGTTAAATTTATTAAAATATGTTATTATTATTATTTTCTATTTTTCTTTTACCACGAGCTTTAATTAATTCAAATTTATTTTTTCAAAACTCATTTTTATTTTATCTTTGTTATATTTAAACTCTATTAATCAATCTTTCACACCATTAGGAAAGAACTAGAATGGAGGGGTGCGTATGACCAAGCATAAAAAGTATAGGGACTCTCCTACCCTGTTATGAAGTATAGGGACCAAACGTCCAACCTAGAGGTACCAGGTCTGTAGTTTACCCGAACCCATTGCAGGCAACCTTACAGCACTATTCCCCAGTAGCACAACAAACCCCTCCCATCCCCAGGTATTGATGGCAAACAGCAAATACGAGTATGTCAAGTCTTTCGAGGATGAAGACGAGATCATGTTCCCTAATATCATCGTTGTCCGAATTGGAGATCGCCATTTTCAAAGGTAAAACAGAACAGAACCCCATTTACAGTTCTTGGGAACATTACTTATTAGTAGTACTTTGAATCTTGTTGTAGATTCAGTGAAGTTCACGAATTCGAGAAGCCAAACGACGAGAAAGCTTTGAAATTGATGAGCTTATGTGCTGCTTTGGTTTTACAAGAATACCCTGATATTGTCTTCTCTTTTGGCTTCAGTGATGAATATAGGTGGTGCTCTTCTTCATTCCTTTTTTTTTTCAATTAATCCTCTTCTTCTTTTTTGCTAATATATTTTTGGGGTGCAGTTTTGTTTTCAAGCAGACGACTAAGTTCTACCAGAGACGAGCCAGGTTCTTTAATGTTTTATTATATGTTTTTCTTTATATTTATTGTTGTTGAGGTATTTATTTATCAACTGTGTGTGCAGCAAAGTGGTTTCCATCATCGTGTCTTTCTTCACTTCCGTGTATGTCACAAAATGGAAAGAATTCTTCCCTGAGAAAGAATTGAAATACCCTCCTTCATTTCATGCCAGGCCGATAGTCTGTGCATCCCTAGAGGTTCTACAAGAATATCTTGCGTGGAGACAACAGCATTGTAAGTATCGACACGAGATAGGATGCAAATGCTCGTAGTTTGCTGCAGCTTGTAGATGCCAATTTTTTGAATTTGTGGAAACTTTTGAGAAGCAGAAGGGCTAAGTGTTTGAGGTCCATGGATTATAAAATAGCATATGTGTTTCTTGGTTTTGCAGGCCATATTACCAACCAGTATAACACTTGTCTTTGGGAGCTTGTTAAAAGTGGCAAGACTGAAAAGGAAGCGCTTGAAATTTTGAAGGTGCTTATTTCTTCTTCCCTTTCTTCTGGAATCTGTATTTGTGTTGGCATTCATGTGTGTATATTTTCTTTGTTTTGTGAAAACTCTTATATTCAATTGTAAAAATATTAAAATTGAGCTGTTCCATCCTGTTTTCCATGTATGTTTGTTCTATTTTCTCTCTGTACAAATTTCATTTTTTGTTTTGTAAATTGTGCACTTTTTTGTGCTTTTGTGCCTTCACTTGTATTCCTACGTGTTTTTACAGGGTACTCAGAAACAAGAGCGAAATGAGCTTCTCTTTCAACATTTTGGTATCAACTACAGAACTCTTCCTCAGATGTTTCGTCAGGGTACTTGTGTTCTCAGGACAGAGGTTATTCCCATTCTATTTTATCATAGTTATCTTCCCAGTTCTGGTAATTCTAGGATATATGTTGAAGAATACATGCAAATTTTTGTGCTTCTTCAGTACAATTTGTAACAGTTGGTTTCATAAACTATGAATTTAATATATTGCTAGTCTCTGCTAAATTTGTAAATGCCTTTGGACTATTGTAATCTATTATGCTCCTTATGTTACCCTGATTATATATTGAAGTTTTAAAGTTAATACTTTTGTTGGGAGCAATTTTTCATTTACAATAAGTGCCTCTCTCACTTACAATGGTTATCATGATGGATCCACAGAGAGTATACTCTCAAATTAAATAATCCCACCTTTTGCTGGTTGCAGGTAGAAGATATTGTGAAGTACAGTGAGAATGGAACTCCTATTAAAAGAATGAGGAGGGATACAACAACAGTCCATTCAAAGAATATTGCTGGGAGAAGTTTTTGGAATGAGCACCAAAGTCTTCTTAAAGAGCTGGGTGGTTTTACTAAGGATGTTGGCAAAATTAACTCAGATTACATTAGGTCTTTCCTTTTTGAAAGCAAATTGATGGCATCCACTTGGATTGTCATTAGAATTGATGGATGCCATTTTCACAGGTAAAGTGACTGTGTGCTTGGTAATATTGTTACCACTTTTTCCATCTAACAATTTCTTTTTATCTGAATGAACAATGAGTCTCAGTTTTTTATACATGACTGCTCCTGTGTTTTTGTATTGTTTTTTTGGAATTCAAAGAATGTCTTCCTGTATACAATTATATGTAATTAGAAGTTGAGAATCCCTTGATTAGGTATATATGATGGATTATTTTAGGTATTGACAGTCTAAGACTTGACAAAACTCAGAAGTATCCTTTAACCTTGCCCTGGATTCTCTCCTTTTTTTTCCCATGGTCGTGCCTCTTAAATATCTAATTTAACATATTATCTCTGTGGATTTGGATGACTGAAAACTTGTGAGATCACCATGAAATTAACAGAAAAATCTTTGCAATAGTGGTATGATTACTATTCTAATCAGCAGGAATTGACTTTTAACTTCAATGACATGTTGTTATCAAGTCTCTGATGCATGAAACTTTGTTTGTTGTCTACACTGCTGTGATGCCGCAATGGAATTAAGAGTAAAGTTATATTGTTTATGGTAGATTTTCTGAAGTTCATGACTTTGAGAAGCCAAATGATGAGCAAGCTCTGAACCTTATGAATTCATGTGCAGTGGCTGTTCTACAAGAATTTCCAGATGTTGTTTTTTCTTATGGTGTCAGTGATGAGTACAGGTATTGAGTTTGTTTTCTTTTGTTTTTTTGTTTTGATATCTTAAGACTGTGCTTGTATCTGTTTATGTGATAATATCTTGTGTACAACTTCCAGCTTTGTGTTGAAGAAGGATTCCCAGTTTTGCCAAAGGAAAGCAAGGTACACTTTAGGCATTTTCTAAGCTGACATTCAAGTAGGATTGGAGGAAAAGCAGAACTGTGTCTCAGTTGTTAAACATAGTGCACCTCTCAGGATTTTATATTTTGTTTGCTGAGGTGCCCATGTTCCTGAAAAGATCCTTCTAATCATCAAAATATGTTGATTTCAATGCTTGTACTGCAGTGGTCTAATTGTGGTCTAGCAATATGAATAGCCAGTGAAATTTAGATGGAATCTCCTTTATGGGAAGTTCTGTGTCCTTATCAAATTTGTGCTTGTCATTCTTCTCCATTTTCACTCAACTTTCTGCTGCATTCATAGACTCAAGGAAAAAGCTCTCATTGGCAAGCAGGCTTGTGGCTGATGTGCCCTAATATTTTTCATCGACTCCTGGTAAAAGATTAATGTGGACAAGGACTTCTAAATAAGTCCCCCGTATGTCAGAATGGATCAAATAAAAAATAATTGAATCTTCCTATTGACAAAAGTTGTTTTTTATAGAGCTTTTTCAGCAGAATATTGTTTTTATGACTTGTGATTGAGAGATTCAAAATCATTTTGGTATTTTAAGGAAGCTATAGAAGTTGTTGGTTTCTCTCCAACTTAATTGACTCTGGGAAGAAGTGGTTCTCTAGTGAATCTTTCTAATGTCAGTCTCTTTTCATCTGAAATGGGGCAGTCAGGCTTAGAAATTATTCTGGCTAAAGGTGTCATTTCAGTCCATTTATCCTTTATACTGCTTGCAAACAATTAGTTTGCTACTGGTTTTCTTGAATTTTTTGTACTGATATATCATTGGAATTCATTCAAAAAATCACATGCAGCAACATCGTGTCTATTATGGTATCATTCTTCACCTCAATGTATGTGATGAATTGGAAAGCATTCTTACCCCAGAAAGAGTTGAAATATTGTCCGGCTTTTGATGGAAGGGCTGTATGCTATCCATCAACTGAGATTCTACAAGATTACCTGGCATGGAGACAAGTTGATTGTGAGTAGTCTTAACTGATTTTACTGCTTTGCTTAAAGCCATGTTTGTTTCCAGGAATTCACTTTCCTGGAAACCATTTTCCTCACTTTTCCATGTTTGGCAAATACATGGAAAGTGAGTCAAAGGAAAGTAAATTCTGGTCAAAGAAAATGTTAACGTTAATCTCAGGAAAGTGTTTTCCGCTTTTTATTCTTGGAAAACACTTTCCTAAGCCTGCGTTCTCGTGCTTTTTTAATTGTTCATGTTAATTGCACTGTTCAATGAACAGTGCAATTAGCATGAACAGTGTATTGCGTACATTGTTCACTAAAAAATAGTGAACAGTGCAGTTCTCTTGCACTGTTCACTTGCCTGCGGAACTCTTTTTTTTTTTAAGTGCGCTATTTTTTTAACATTTAAAAAAAAAAATAGTTTAGAGTGAATTTTATACCTTAATATTTTATCCAATTTTATTACATGCTAAAAATATTATTAAAACTATAGTTTTTGTCGGATGTATTTCGTATGTAATGGAATTATAAATGGTTTCATGGAATAGTAAAAAATATTTCACAAGCTTATTTCTCTACAATATGATATGATATATATAGTTATATTTTATAAAATAAGCTATGTATGAATATAGGATATAATAAAAAAAATTCATCATTATACATTTTAGATTTTATTTTTTTTTATTGTAAGTGATTAAATATTTTATATTAAATATTTTATATATATATGATAAATTTAAAAAAAAAAATTAATTTATTAATAAATTATTTTCCAGTTCATTTTCCATAATACAACCAAACACTGGAAAGTGTTTTTCATAACACTACCAAACATCGGAAAATATTTTTCCGGAATTCACTTTCCAGGAATTTACTTTCCCCGGAATTCATTTTCCAAAAGGAATTCACTTTCCTGCAAACAAACAGAGCCTTAAGTGTTTCTAAAATTCTATGGCTTTTGATTCTATATAAGCACACTGATGCTGGTTTTACCAACACTGCATTGAGGCTTGAGTTTCATGTTGGCTGACACTTGAATTTGCTATTGTAACATGCTTATAAAACCCCGTGTTGATGGTTACAATCTTCTCAATTCTCCGGATTTGCACTTTGCAGGCCACATCAACAACCAGTACAATACCTGTTTCTGGATGCTTGTTAAGTCTGGAAAAAGCAAAAGTGAAGCTCAACGTACTTTGAAGGTGCTATTCTCCACCCTCGTTCTCTGTGATGCTTTTAAATATACTCATTGTATTTGCTTTTCTATACTTGTAAATAGTAACTTAGGAGTTGAGATTCATGATGTGATTTTGATGTTCCTCTCATAATTATGTTTCCCGATTCTTTTATTGTGCAGGGAACTCAAGCACAAGAGAAAAAAGAATTGCTTGCTTGGTTTGGTATTGATGACTACAATGCATTACCAGTCATGTTTCGGCAGGGTTCTTCTGTTTTCCGGGTACATATCTTTTGTTCTTCCACAGAAATTCCCAGTACAGCATTTCTGAACATTAGCTATCCAAAAACAAAACAAAAAAAACACTACATGACATGAATATCTCTTGCATGATTGGGAAGCATTTAGGAGCAGAAAAATTCTGGGTGATTATGCCAGTTGCATGAATTTCTTGTTTCAGTCTGGCCTTGAAGAGTAATTGATGGGGATCCTCATGATTATTTTTTAGGACGAATTTAGAAAAAAAATTATGCTTTGACTTCAATATTATAGTTTCCTATTTTTATCAGGACTTATTTTATCTGTGTCTATTAATAAGCATCATTAGCAGACATTCAACTTTATCATATTATTATTGACTAAAATAAAAACTGAGTTTTCTCCAAGATTAAATGTGTCTCTCTTATTTTGGTCCCTTGAAAATCGAGTATGTCTCTCTTGGTTTGGTGATCTTATTCTTTGGTTCAACATCAGTAGCCTTTGTCCACATTTCCAGCCAGATCCTTGTTGCCATCAAATGCTACCATTTCACCACCGTGAAATGACATGGAAGAATAACTGTACTTTCATATTTTCATCCCCATCTCTGGTTAAATATCCTTTAAACTGTTGATTTTGGGATTGGGGAATGGGATGAAAGCTAACTGATTGGGTGAACAATGAGGTTCGCTTTATGCATGGAAGCATATTAAATCATGATCTGAGGTTTAACTTAAATGTGGATCGTACAACATCATTTGTTTACTCCACCTTCCAACATGCACAGAATCATATTCTGCAGCCTATTGCTTTGAGTATAGTGACTGTATTTATATCATTGTGTTCTTATATGTGTTCAGCCTTCCTGCAGTTTATTTAGTAGTATTCTGGTTATGCTTTTTTTTTTTTGTGCGCACGCGCGCATGAACTTGTGTGAAAGTGAGTTTGTGGGAAGCTGAGAAGGTTTAAATATTGGTGACAAACATTCCCTAACAGCTACTTTCCATATGTTTTAAATTTTTCTTGTATTCCAAATTTAACCGCAATATTTTTGAAAAGATTGTGGTGTTTTAGTCCTTTACTTGTATGAATGATGAGGATGATTCATTACAACTCTTGGAGTGACAGCCGTAAGACATCAAAGGATGAAATGTTTTTGATGAGTGTGGTCGTGGATGGACCTTCATTGGACCTCATGGTTTCTTTTTAGGAGATTTAATGGAAGAAGATTGAACTGTTTCCAACCACATTTCAAGCTTAGGAAAACATGAATATTAATCATTATTCCTCTTTGTACTCGTATCCGACCAGTCCTGAATTCAAGATTTGTTTTGTATGCAGGATGGCATGGCCCCGAATGAAAACGGAGCAGCCGGTAAAAACCGTTGTTACAAAGTAATTGTAGAACATTGTAATATAATTGAGCAGAGCTTTTGGGAAGAACACCCAGGCATCCTTGGATAGGAGCATTAGACACCGAGTGATAACGAACTCTCTATTTGTGCGACTTTGAAAGCTCCAGAATTCATTATTCATGTCTTCATGAACTTGCTGTCCATGTTTCAGCAGTAGGTTCTGGAAATCTTACCTTGCTGACTTGAAATATTATCATTTTGTTTCCACAGCAATGAGATAGAGGACTCAGGTAAAGTTAGAACTGATCTGCGAAGCTGCCTGTGGAAATTTTCGGTTTCGTTACCCGTACACGAGTTTTCTAAGAGCATAATTTTGCTGATAATGTTATAAGTTCTACGTAAATCAAGATCTACAATGAGTTACGTGCACCCTTGAAATGATTTTGTTTGTGTATCCCTTTCACTTTCTGTCTTTTTTGACTGCCCTGTCTTTGGTTTTGCCCCCTGCTTTTCTTTAGGAAATTCACTATAAGATGCAGGCAGCCACAGCACATTAGTTTGTACAGACAGCGGGTGAGAAAAAAAATTAAAAAATTGATTAAACAGAGAAAATAAAAAAAAAATAACTGAAAAAAATTAAATTATAAAAAAAATTGATTAAATCAATTAGAATTTTAAAAAAACTGACTAGTTTGGTTTCGATTTTGGTTTTATAAGTTTAAAATTAAAAAAATCAAATCGATCTGAATTCAAATTAAAAAAAAATAGTCAAATCAAAAGAAAAATTGAGCTAAAACTGAGTTAAATATAGAAAAACATAAGTAGAAGATGCAAATCAAAACACAAAATAGTTCAAGAATTAAAAATTTTAAAAATAAAATATAGATCATCAACGCCAATCACATGGGTTACATTTAAGAGTTTTGTAACCATTAGCCCAGCACATACACAAGATAACAAATTATCTACTGTTGATGAGACTGAAAATCTGTTTAATGTTCTTCCTAACTCTTTTTAAGAAATACGTTATGTGTTTGGTTGTTATATTTTTTATTCTTTAAAAGATATAACTTCATTTTAAATTTATCTGTAAAATAAATTCATCTCTTCTTTATTTGTTTTTTTTTCATTATAGGACAATAATTTAATACAGCCTAAAGATTAATTAAGAATTAACAACTACTAGATTCGTTTTTTTTTTTTAATAATTGTTTTAGGTTTCAGTGATAACATTTTTGGCTGAAACAAAAGAGACAATGGCAAGTAGCTAGACAAACCACGATGCACTGAGTCATGGGCAGAGAAGCATTTTCAATTACAAAGAAGAAAAATGGATTGAAGGACGGTTAAAAGGAAAGAAAAGGGTTGGAAAATGGGAAATTCTGAGTTGCTTTCTATCTTTCTCTCAGAAAAGAAAATGTTTGAGATGTCAAACAACTATCTCAATTTAATAGTTTAAGTTGTTAGGTGAGATTCCAAGATATGATTTATATTATTCTCTAACACACATCTTCAACTGAAAACCCTTTAGGCTTGAAACTTGCACATGTTCACATTATTTTATACATAATTTTTATCAAATAAATGAGATAGTGAGATTCGAACTCGTGACTGCTTGGTCATTAAGATTCTGATACCATGTCAAAGAATCATCTCAACTCAATAATTTAAGCTGTTAGGTGATGCTCCAAGATATGATTTATATTATTCTTTAACATGAGAATGGTAACGATTGATTTTTAAAATATTTTTTTATTAAAAAATACATTAAAATCATATTTTTTTTTATTTTTTAAAAAACTTAAATAAAATTTACTTTTAAAACATAAAAATAAAGCACTCTCGTCCTCTCCAGGAAACAAAGAAACACTCGAGCTACTGCTTGAATTCTCTCTGTAGAAAGTCGCTTGGGATTCACTCTATCTATGAATCAAATTCAAAGTTAGTCTACATCACCAAGGAGTTCATGTTAAGAAAAATCAAGAAAAAGAAGGAAAGAAAATATCAGGAGAGTGAAATCTTGCTAGAAATGTTGGTGGCTTGATCTGCAAGAGAGGCAAGTCAGAGATAAGCCCACCTCTAAGAGAATAATCAAAATCAATCAAGAGAATATATAACGACAAAAATGTTGGTTTGTGGGACTCTTTCTAATGCACAAATTTGAAGTGTGTTTGTGTATAATATTGTATAGGTCGGGTTGCCTAGTTTAACTAGCCACCCACTGCAACACATATTTATTCAACCAATTATTGTTGATCATGTAGACCTAGAGACTCAAATTTTGATTTAAATAATATTTTTAGCCATACTGAATCTGACATTAACTCGATGAAATTCAATTAATTTGATCAAGTTTTTAGTGACTGATTAAATCTCTTTAAGTCAATACTAAATAATTTTTTAAAATAAAATAATATCATTTTGATAAAAACAAATGATTTATATTAATTCAATAATCTATATTAACCTAATGTATCAATAATCCATGAATTGATTTAATAATCGGGTCATTTCACGGGTTAATTCCTTGTCGAATATGACAACTATGCTGCAACCCACTCCATAGAGTCTAATACTAGGCTCACTCTCACACATGCGCACAGCACCAAAGTTGGGTGGATCTTAACATATTCCATACACAAATCATTCTAGCTTGTAAGACAACCTACAGCAACCCAATATAATATAACAACTTGATATATTTTTCATGGCAATTCTTTATTTCCGCATCTAATCCTGGCACAGCTCTTGAATGCATGCATGCCCCTTTCAGATTTCGTGTTTGATTTTGTTATGTAAATCGAACATGAGAGATCGTAAGGAAAGATTTGTAGTTCTTCCCTTCTCCATCGGCTGTGCTTCTCAGTCTAGTGTTGCGGTGGCCACCGCTGAACCCTGCAAGAAACCAAAACATGAGACCAAATCCTCACATGCAACAAGTAATCTCGCCTCCCTCCTCCTCCCTGATCTCCGTTAAAAGTCTCTTAACAATTTCTTTTTTCTTTTCTTTGACTCTAGGAAGACGGGAAGGGGAAGAAAGCTCTTGTCAAGAAAAGACGAATAGTAATACATTCAGTTCCCTGGTTCTTCCAAAGCCTCACATCTCCAGTGGCATGCACAAACTCGTTAGGGGCTTTAAAAGCCTGTCCCACATATTTGGTAAGTGATTGCTTCTTCTTCATCTTCCTGTCCTGTCCAAATAATGCAATAGATTAACACAGTAGCATATATACAGATTAATGGTCATACATATGTTAGAAATTGAAACTGAGTTTTTTGAACAAGAACCAACTTTAACCTCGACCAAAACCTGCCGCAGTGTCTTTACTCTTCTCTCTCTACTCCTTTTTTTTCTTCGACCAACATCAAATTGACTTAATTTAGTAAAATATTCAAATCCCAGGTCTTAACTAATGCTGTGTAACATGCCTTTTGGTTAATCACTAAGGTGTTCATGTCATCCTGGTTAATTATCTCAGCTTTTTTCTAAGTTTCTTAGCATTAATTCTCTTAATTAGGTGAAATGTCTTCCTCACGTTTCTACCCCACCTTTGGTTCATGCATGATGCAGTGTACAAAGAAGATGATGGCGACAGAATGGAAAGAGAGATGGAGATCGGATATCCGACTGATGTGAAGCATTTAACACACATTGGATTGGATGGTTCCACTTCTACAACGACAGCGACAAATACTATAAAGTGCTGGGAAAGTCTGAAACCTCCAGAAATAATTTCATTTCCTTCTATTTCTTTAGGGCACTTAGAGCTTGCTATGGCTGCACAGGCTCATGGACCTCTTGTTGAGGTCGATCATTCCAGGCTCTCCTGAATTATGGGAATTCTTCAACTTCCATGCCCTCATCGTGTTTCTTTAGCACCTGATGAATGGGAGATGAAGAAGACGACGGATCCATGTTTTTGATGGATCGAGGCCCTCCCAGCTGGTTGCTTGATGTGATCATGATGATATGTGTATAGAACTTGACAATGTTTTTTCGGATGGAGATTGTGTTGGGAAATTATTATTATGATTATTATTATTTTGTAAATTTGTAAATCTTTGCTAAATGAAAAACTATTGGCATAAAATTTGACCACATAAAATAAAAATGCTTAAAGTTTTAAAGAATTAAATAAAAAAAATACATGCAACATAGCAATTATTCAATTAAATAATTATTGAATTGAAAAACATTATCTTAATAAAAATTTATGAGAATTATTGAAGATAATAAAAAAAGAAATGAGGAACTTAAACGCTATTGCCAAGAATTGAATCTTTTATCCTCAAAGCATAATTTCCCGGCACTTGGTGGGTCCAAATGTAATTATTTTGCATGAATTCAACAACACCGCATTGAAAAAGGTGATTTTCTTTTTAAGGTAATGGAATGAGCTCACTTTTTTTATTCAAAAGAACACCTCCTTGAGTTTTTTTCAACACTAATTCTAGCTTGCCAACTAAGGAAAATCCCATATTTGCAGGCTAACATAAGTTGATTTGTCATTGTAAAAAAATTAAAAATAAAAAGATTTTAACCTCTTAACTTATGTTTTTATTCTTATCTTATGTGTAAATATTTACTATACTTTGGCAATTTAGGTTGTAAAATTAGAATCAATGCTAAAGAATAATATAAATTATATTTTAAAACATTATTTGTCAGTTAAAATTTTTGGATTGAGATGATTTTTGATATGGTATGAAAGTTTTAATGATCAAGTTGTTACGAGTTCGAATCTCACTATCCTCATTTATTTGATCAAAAACATTAAGCACAAAGTAATGTGGATCTGTACAAGTTTTAAGTTCAAAGAAGGTGTGTTAAATAATAATATAAATCATATTTTGAAACCTTACCTAACAGTTTAAGCTTTTGGGTTGAGATAGTTTTTTGATAAAGTGTAAAATATTTTCCGATGAATAAATAAGGATAAATTAAAATAACAACGAGAATTATTTTTGCTATTACTTCTCCTTGAATTTTTAATGTTTAATAGTTTTTTTTTTAAAAAAAACCAGTAGTGTGTGTATGCATTAAAAAAACTGTTCTATGAGTAAAATGTTTGATATTCGTCTCAGTTATTAGGATAACACCTCGATTTTTTTTTTCCTTTCCAGCTTGCAAATATAAATTTTGAGATTTTAGAAGAATTTTTTTTCAATGTTTTCAATTCAAGGGGTTGCTTTATTTTCAATTAGATAAATCCTATTAGTTTGATAATGTGAATTCATATAAATTATAGGGGTGAGCATGGTTTAAATAGTTTGTTTTGGATAAAAAAATAATAACTAAACGAACCCCAATTGGTTTTATATTTTTAAAAATAAAATAAGTAAAATTTAATTTACAAACCTTTTATTTGGAATATTTTTAATAGTATTTAATTTAATAAATCTTCTATTTTTTTTAATTTTGGTTTCTAAACCGAAATAAACTAATTTGTTTTTTAAAACATTTAATTAAAATTATCCAAACAATTCATACGCTATTTCAGTTTATTAATTTGGAGTTAATTTTTATGAATATACCAAAAATTCGATTAATTTACCCATCCTTAATAAATTCTATTGGGATGTAATAATGGATAAAAAGAAGAAAAAAAAAACAAAAAGAGAATAATAAAAAGCACAAATCATCCAAGCCCACGAAGCCTTAAGCCCAGACCAACAACATCACTCCGTAAGCCCATAGGAAAACTACTCTTAAAAGCAAGGGTTTTTTTCCCTCTCGCCAGATAGAAGAGGCAAAGGGGAAGAACAGAGAAGCAAAAACAACCGCTTCATTCTTTCCTTCCTTCATCAATTCACCGGCGACTCCATGGCTAATCTTACCCCCAGTTTGTTCTTTTTCTCACTCTTTTCTATGTATCTTCATGGAAGGTTACGATCTGTAGTTAATCTTTTCGTTTTGGTGCAGCAATGGCACGATCTTTCCTTCAGGTTGCAGCCACGGAGGAGGTTGCTCCTCCTCTCCGTGTTGTTCAGATCGAAGGACTGGTACTTTATCATTTTCTTATAATTTAACAACAACAACAACTATTTAAATTAATAAAATTAGTTTACAGGTTGTTTTGAAGATAATCAAACACTGCAAGGAGTTTTCGCCGTCTTTAGTGACTGGGCAGCTCCTAGGGTTGGATGTTGGTAGCGTTCTTGAAATTACCAACTGCTTTCCTTTTCCGGTATGCTGATTGTTTCAATTTTGAGAAAAAGTTTGGTTGGTTTCGCTGCCGAATTAGTTATTGTTATTGTTATGTAATGAAGATTAGGGAGGAGGATGAGGAGATTGAAGCAGATGGTGCTAATTACCAGCTTGAAATGATGAGGTGCTTGAGAGAGGTCAATGTTGACAATAATACCGTTGGATGGTCAGTTTCTTAATGATTTTTCATTCTTCCTTGAAGGTGCCATGTATTTTATTGATTTCTTCTACATTGTTTATGCGAATTTTGAGATAGAAATACCTGATTGGATTACAGCTGATAATTTATTTGATAGCTTCCCCTTTATGATATTTCAATTTATCATCTCATGTTAGAAATTTTTTTTCTTTTTAGAATCAAAGGATTTGGAATAATACCATCATTTGTTCTACAAGGGCGTGTTTGGCACTGCGTTTCAAAAGCGCTTTTGAACAAATTTGAAAGTTTTTTTTTTTTTACTTTGAATTAATATGTTTTTGATGTTTTCAAATCATTTTGATGTGCTGATCTCAAAAATGATTTTTAAAAAGTAAAAAAACATTATTGACATACTTTTCTGAATGAAAAACACTTTGAAAAGCAACCGCAACCACACTCCCAAACACACTCTAATCAATTATGTTTACTGTTATGGCCTTTAGGCTCATTAGTTATCCATTGAAGGACCCTTCTTTCTTTTGAAGTTTATGATTTTTAATTCTAACTTGGTCATTAGTTATGTGGTCCATGGACCATAAGGTTGGGCTTGTTGCGGTTAGATTCTACAACAAAATTTGAGATGGAGTCGCATCAAACAATTGACATGGGAACGAAATGTCAAATGCTTGTTTTTTGTGTGATTGTTTCGGATAGCACCGACACTTTTGTTGTGATAAAGAAAAAACATGGTCTACTGATGTTTGTTGCTAATGAGGTTCTCAAGCTATCACTAAGGAAAAATATTAGTGTTTCAATCCAAATAAACAAATCTCATTGCAGCGGATTTGCAACAACCTTTTGAATTGAAATATACTCTTACAATTTCTTATTTTTTGGAGAATTTGTGTTGAATTTTCACTTTTCATGGTCTACGAATATGTTTGTGGGATCTTCTTGTTCTTTTCCTTATAACATGGACTATATCCATCATGCAATGCAGTGAATGAATTTAACTGGTTCACTGGACTGTTAAAGACCATTAAATTATTTGGGAAGGATTAGTTTTTGGCCTGATTATTGCAAGTCTGTATTTCTTTTTCATTTTCAATATATGGCAGTTTGAAAAAGAAAAAACAACGATTTTTTGTCTTGAGTGCAAATTCTAGGAAGTATGGATTTTCCCAAGTAAATTATCTTTTATCAGGAGCATTTATTTGTAAAGTTTTACCTTGAGACTCATTTTTAAATGGTTTGTATGTGTATGGTGTTACCTCAATGTGTCTATTGCTATCAATAATAGGATACACATGTGTATCCCTTCTCTAAATGTGTCTAACTTCCATTATGAGAGGCTGCGACATGGACCTTTGCCCACTTTATACCATGAGTTCATTGCTTCATCGATCTTTTTCTACAACATAACTATTCTCCTTCAAAATAAATATGTACTTGTGCTTCTGCTTGCGCATATCAAGTTTGCTGGTGCAATCTATGATCCATTACTCTCTTCTCAATTTTCAGGTACCAGTCAATGTTGTTCGGTTGTTTCCAAACGGTGGAATTGATTGAGACATTTATGAATTACCAGGTACTGGGGTTTCCTCATTGTTTTCTTTTTTGACATGGCATACTCACAATTTGAGTGATGTATTCATCTTAATTCATTTTCCCTGCTCTTGTTATTGTTGTCTGTGAAGTTGAAAGTGTGGGAATATGAAAGAAGCAAATGAAAATAGAAAGTTAGCACTGAAATATGAGAGATGCAAGTGACTATTTAACTGTTAAGTGGTTCCATTACTGATTATTTGGTTTTTTAATACTGGAGAGGTAAATATTTTGTCTGCTAGAATAGTTTTTGGCCTTTTCCTTATTAAAAGTTAGTAATCCTGAAACAGAAACTAGTATCGTCTGTGCTGTTTTCTTGAAATTACAGTCATACTTGAAGTGAACCATGACTTAATAGGAAGGTCAGCTTGAGTGTAGATGAATTGATAATGGAATGCTTTTAATTGGTGTACATCCATTGACATTGTAATTTGATCATATTGAGTGCGAGAACAATCCTTTCACCTTCTTTTAAGGATTGCTGGTTGATGATTTACATATTAATGGTATAAAGGAAAACTAACATTATTTGCAATGCTTGAAAGATGGTTAAGACATTTGATGGTTTAAGACAGCCCTTCAAATTGCAATTTTAAGGGTTATTCTACAAATATGATGCAGGATCTTTAACTACAGCACCTAAATATGGAGATTTTCAGATTATAGCTGATGTGGTGGATTAGGAAATTAAGGAATAGGTTATAGGAGAGGATTGGGATATGTTCAATGGTATAGTGAATAGGT
Organism: Populus davidiana; assembly: GCA_030145905.1. Lineage (NCBI taxonomy): Eukaryota > Viridiplantae > Streptophyta > Magnoliopsida > Malpighiales > Salicaceae > Populus > Populus davidiana. The sequence continues at coordinate 21,366,788 of CM057790.1, forward strand.
AAAGGGTAAAGGATATGGGGTTTATAAATGCAAATGGAGATAGATTTCTGCTAACATGTTACCAGTAGAGTTTCTTGGAATCACACCTAGAAGATGAAAACGTTAGCATCACATCTATGGTTCTTAGGAGTCACCCAGGTATATTTGAAACTCCCATTCATTCATTCATTCTCTAAAAGTGTATGCTTACTAACATGTATATGGAGCAAGTAAGAAGGTGCCATGAGGAGGTGCTTGTTAGGTGGAGCCAGCTGACCATTCACAAGAGTGAGCAGCTGACTGCTCAACTTTTACAAAATTATAAAATTAACCTGTGAAAGACAATCACAGAACTCTTGCAGGTAGTTTAGACCTCAGAATCTTACAATATTACAATACCAGCTTAGCAATATAATCTTCTTTGGGCTAGTTCTTGTTGGGGGTCAAGCAAAATGGACATGCTTACCTTAAAGATCACATAAAGATATATGAATTCTAATTGTTTCAGTTTCTGCATCAGTTTATTTACCCCAAAAATAAAATAAAAGCATTTGCATATGTTTCATTTTATTTTTTACGGTTTTGAACACAAACTTAGTATCCAGTTTCAGGAAGTTGGTTTTGAATATATATGAATTCATTAACGAATTTGGTTGCCAGCACTTGGTACTGCAGCTTGCTACTGGCTTTCCATACTCAAACTTTTCATGAATGCAGGAAAATATTAAGCGGTGTGTTTGTATAATTTATGATCCTTCAAGAGCTAATCAAGGCGCCTTGGCTCTCAAGGCTTTGAAGCTTTCTGATTCTTTCATGGATCTGTACCGCAACAACAATTTTACTGGAGAGAAGTAAGAACTTTTCCTGAGGTGAAGTTGGGGAACTGGATTTAAACTATTTAACGCAATCTTATCTTGATGTCTCTTTTGCTTCCATAGATTGAGGGAGAAAAACTTGTCATGGGTGGATATTTTTGAGGAAATTCCTGTAAGATTTTGAAGTTTTTTTTTTTGACTGCAAGATAAATAAAATATTGCTGACTTTTCATTAAATTGTAAAAAATGTAGCATGAAGAAAGGGTACCTGTTTCCATATGGGTAACATTTTTCTTTCTGTTCTCAGATCAAAGTTTCAAATTCTGCACTTATCAGTGCCTTCATGACTGAGCTAGAAGCTGATACACCAGTGACTCAGGTACAATTTTAGTATTTTGAGCAACTATTGGAACCCAAGCTTCATGTTTGTAATTTGTCTTACAGTTGTTTCTTATGCCAGTGTGATTATGACCGCCTGCAATTATCAACCAGTCCATATTTGGAAAGAAATGTAGAATTTTTGATTGAATGCATGGATGATTTGTCAGTCGAGCAGCAGAAGGTTGGTTTTCTTGTTATCCATTATTACTGAATAATATGTTAGCCTAACATTATAATGCCTTTGCAGTTCCAATATCACTATCGGAACCTTTCACGCCAGCAAGCTCAGCAGCAAGCATGGCTTCAAAAGAGAAGGTAAAGTGTTGATTTAGTTGTTCACTGCTCTCTTTTTGTTTGGATGGATGGTACTGTGTTTTGGGTTGCATAGTTGGGAATTCTACTGATGTTTGGGCTGCATTCTGGTTTGTAGAAGTAATAACTGTCATAGAGTTTATGTTCATATGCCCCTGAAACCAAATATGAGGTGGAACTATTATTTTCAGATAGTTGCTATGGATGCTTTGACAGGAAATTGGTACTGTTTTCCCTATAAGCTGGTTGTGTGCAATAAGGATCACAGTGCCCTTCATCAGGCCTAAGAAATCAATTGCATCCCCATAGGCTGGCATGAATCCCCAGCCCATTCACAAATTAGAGTGTCTTGTTTTTTATGTATAAGTTGTTGATATGGAACATATCTGTCTTGGGTTTTGACACGTGCGCACACTCAAAGACACCCTGAGGACATGGGAAAGATAGAGGTTGGCTATTTGAAAGGCTTGGGGTTCCTAAAGTTAGGATATAAGCTCCTTGTAACTCTGGACCACTGGATTAACAACATTTATCCACTGACAAGTCTACATCAAAAAGACTAAAGAAGAAAGGCTAACAAAAAGAAACAGAAGCTGTGGGAGAAAAATCTGTTTGATATTAGAGCTGTGTTGTCATTTTGAATTAAAGTTCTCAACGCAAATGTGCCTGTTTTCCCGTTATTTTTTCTTGTTACTATTTTATATGCTCATGGAGGCACCTGTATTGGATTCATTCTGTTCTGCAGGTCAGAGAACATGACACGCAAAGCTGCAGGAGAAGAGCCCTTGCCTGAGGAGGATCCTTCAAATCCCATCTTCAAACCAATCCCTGAACCATCACGTTTGGGTAGTTTCCTGATAACCAATCAAATGGCAAATTATTGCAACCAAATCAACGGGTATGTTACTGATCTAAAAGACTGGCTGATATCATATCCTGTTGTAATGCACCCTGCTAGAAAGCTGACTATCATCATTTTCATTGATGAGTTCATTGGCTTCTATTTCTGTGTCCACTCTCCATTGCCTTGGGAAATTCTGATATGTGATTTTCTGGCTGTTGTCTGAGATATTCTGTGCTTTCTGTATTTGCGTTTTAGAGTCGCAACACCTGCTTGTTAGAATTGTCACCTTTTTTAGGCGAAATGCTCAGATGTTAAATGAAATGCTCAAATGTTAACTTTTCTGGCAGCATGAAATTTGGACATGTTGAAGTGCCCCAGTTGCACTTCAGTCCCCAGCATCAAAATTGTATCCCTCCGTGTTATTTCATCTTCTACAATTTGACTTTTCCAAATCCCTACCCATCTAGATTGCTCATTTAATTGCAGTCTTGACTATTTCCTCCTAATTGATTATGCCTCTGATGATCACATAGAAAACTTTTAAAAATGAGAGACGATGTTTGGATCTCTGTTGTTGGATATAGCCTCTGAAGAAGTATGTGTTTTTGTAAATAATTCTTCAAGCTGAGCTCCTTGTTTGTTGTCCTATTGGGATTAATACCACTTAGCCATTGAGCCTGGAGGAACTGTAATAGAAGAGATGTTTTTGTCTTTCTTTATGACAAATTTACGTATTTATATCAGAATACAAATTTGCATAATCTAGAAGGGGTAATTAGTTTGTAACTTTTATTGTTGATGCTCTGGGTCTGGGAGTTAAATTTCTTCTCTCTTAGGTGACACTTATCCACTACCTCAAATCATTGATGATTATAGTCTCATTGTGGCTGTGTATCATATAACATGCAGGGTTTCTGGACAGAGCTTCAGCCGATTATACTTGATGAAGGCTTTGCATAAAGATTGATGCTATGTGAGGTTTGAATGGCCTGTCATCCCTCATTTCAGAATTATTTATTGTTTGTAGCCTTTGTTAACAGCGAGGTATGACGCCATTTTGGATGAAAAATGAAAACAATTTTGGGCAAAGAACAATTGATGCGTAAAAACAGTGTCTTAATTTTGAAATGATTATAGAATGTTACTTAGCATTGTTTAAAACCGATTCAATGGTAGAATTCCAGGTCTGATTTGTTGCAGGGTTGTCTCCTCGGGCCAAACTTCGGGAGCAGACACTTGAAAATTTTGAGTAAAAACAGTGAAAAATGAAGTTCGAGTAAAAACCGAGGTATAGAATTTGGAATGCTCCCAGATATCAAGACAGTGAAAAATGAGCCCTTCAAATTACTCAAAACATCCAAGTTGTCTTTTCTTTAATTTCCCAGTCATGCTACTTACTCTCTTGCTCTCACGATCAATATTTATATTTTGACCTCTCTTCTAATAAATTTTTTCTGTTTAATGTCATTGTTGTTTTTTCTTTTGAAGCAAAATAGAAAATATGTTTGGTTAAAGTGATGTTTTATTTTTTTTATGTAAACGATTTAAAAAAGGGGATTATTTTCTATTTTCTGTTTTTTTTATGTGCACGATACCATCTCTTTTATTTTTATAGTCATCGCAACTATCACTTTTGTCCACTAGATTTAAAGTGGGAATAGAGTAATTTTTAAATCAATTACTATTATTATTAAGGTTGTGTTTGTTTTTTGGAAAGTGATTTTCGGAAAATTATTTTCCAAATTTTCCTGTGTTTTGTTTACCATTAGAAAAGTTGGTCAACGAAAAATATTTTTCGGTTAACGGAAAATACTTTTCAGTCAAAGAAAAATTTAGCTTGGTTTTTAAGAAAATGTTTTTCTTTTATTTTGGGCGGAAAATACTTTTTGGAAGTTGTGAAAAAATTAAAAATATGATAATATTTGATGATTATATTAAATTTAGTTCTCAAACTTTTGATTGTTATATATATATATTTTGTTTTGAATATTTGTTTTTCAATTTTATTCTTTAGAATTTAATTTTTATATTAATTTTGGTTTTTATTTTTATAATTGTTATTTGTTTTTTTCTTATCATTTTTTATTTGAAAGTTTTTATCTATCAAATTTGGTTCTCATTTTTTTAATTGTTACGTATTTTATTTGAAATAATTTATGAATTGTTAATTATTATTATTTTAATTTCTTTATCTTTCATTTTTTTTTTATTTTTTAGATTTGATTTCTATTATTTTGATTATTATTTATTTTATTTGAGATAGTTTATGAAATTATATTTTTTTTCAATTCCATTCTATTTAACTTTTTAATTTGTAAGATTTGTTTTTCATTATTTTAATAAACTTTTAAAAAATAAAACATTAATAAGTTATTTTTCAATTTATTTTTCATGACATAACTAAACACTGGAAAATATTTTTCAATTTATTTTTCATTACACTACCAAACATTAAAAAATACTTCACTTTTCTGGAATTTTTTTATTTTAAAAAACTACTTTTTAACAAACAAATAGGGTCTAACAAGAAATATAGGGTTTTCACTGTAATACTAAATATAATTTAATATGGATTATTACAATGTAATTATTATTTTGCTCTTGGATGAAAAAATAGGAGGTTTTGTGACAAGTAATTTAATTTTTTTCAGAGGTCTATTTGGTCATTAAAATTAAAGATTATTTGAGAATATATTATTTTTTTCTAAATTTTTATATAGTAATATAATGCTTACACTTTAAAATAATAAAGATATTTCCTTATAAGGTGTAAAAAAAGAGAGGTGTTTTTAACAAGTTTTTTATGTTTTTACTTTTAGAAGAGACAAAATAAATACATACAGGGGTGTTTGTTTTGTAATTTTTAAGATAATAAAAGGTTTTTTTAGTATTTTTAATTTGGATTTTTATTTTTTTTTAACATCAAAAGTTGTTGACAAATGCTCATTATGCGCCAACATATAGGTCTGTATGTGCCTTTTAAGCGGCATCCAAGATGCCATCTAGTAGCCAGACTTAATCTTTCGCCATGTATTTGGAAGGGCCACAACATCCTTTTTCTTCTGGTATAGCCCATGACAATAGATGATGGACGGTTTATTATTGGTAGTTGTTTCCTCCCCTTTTTTTTTTTTTTTTTATCTTTATTGTTAGGAAAAATACACCATTGTTCTCTTTATTAATTTTAGTCATTGTTTTTTGAGTTTTTATTTTTGTTCATATCTTTTTTATTAAAGTTTTTTTTCAATTTAATTCTTCAATTATAATTACATGTTTTTTTCCATTTCGGTCCTTATTCTTTTAATTTTTTATTTTTTTTATTTGCTCTTTTGTTAAAGTTTTATTGGTTTTCAATTACATCATTCGATCAAAGTTTATGTTTTTTTTTTTTTTTTCAAATTGACCCTCATTCTTTTGATTTGTTTTTTTCTTTTGTTAAAGTTATTTTTTGTTTCAATTTAACTCTCCAATTGAAAATTTTGGTTTGTCCTTAATTTATTTTTATTTTGATTTTCACCATTATTCTTTTAATTATAATTTTTTAGATCCTTTTGTGTAATTGGTTTTTTTCCCGGTCTCATCCTTTGATATTTGATTTGTTGAAAATTAGGCTTCATATTTTTTCTATCTGTAATGTTTTTTTTATCTAATGACCAGATTTACGAGTTTGAAAAGTTAATGTTGTTCATGTTTTCTCCACTTTTTACTTATTTTCTTTTATGATTTTATCATCCTACTTTAGTTTTTTTTAAGAAAAAAAATTGGTTTTGTGAATATCTTCAATTTCTTTTCTATGAAACTTTTATGGTTTTATAATTTAGATCATGGATTTTGCAAGTTTTTTTTTTTGAATAGGAGTTTTTTAAAATTATTTTGTTTGTATCTGATTTTTGAAGATATTATTCTACTTCATCTATTTTTATTTTTATTTTGTTTTATATAGATGAACTTTGTTTTCAAAATAAAATATTTATTGTGATTTTCTTTAGGACATGAGTTTACTCAATTAATTCCATTTGTGTTTCTATTTTTATTATCTTTTGTTGATTTAAATAAACAAGTTTAATAAATTGAATCAGGTAAATATCTTATTTTGTGTGGTATATATCTTGATCTACATTCATCTCTTATTTTTTTTTTAATTTCTCTTTTAATTATCGTTAATGATTTTTTTTGTTTATTTATATAGATAATTATCAATTTATTTAATTAAGTTTTTGTATAGACTTTTTGATTTATACTTTAAATTTTTGTATATAAAAAAATCACATCGATATAGCCTGCATGCTTGATATTTGTTTTTGAAAAAAATACTTGACAACTTGTAACGAAGCACAAGATATATGTAATATATATATATTTTTTTTGAATTGACTTGCATATTATTGATATTGTGGGTATAATTATGTTGGTGGTTATTTCTGGTTAAAATATTCAGTTTTAATATTCATTAGGTTTTGGATGGAAATCTAATATAGAAAAAAATATATTCAAGGAAGGTGAGAATGTTTGAAGAGTTAAAACTCGAAAATATCACTATACTTTGTTTTGAATGAGTACGTTAATGTACACTAGTTTTTTCGCTCCTTATAGTTATATTTTTGGGTTAAAAACTCAGCAAATCATTATTAATTTTAAAGACGTGATATATTTTTACGGTGGCGCATAAAAATAGCATTTCAATTGCTTTGACAGTTGATCTTTATAGCCAAATTTCAAAACTAATATTAAAGGATAATATAGTCTATGAATCACAACGATCTTTTATTAAACATGTATAATCCTTTATAGTATGGGTGTTGTTATTTTGGGCTTCATGAATTGTTAATCCTATTCCACATTTATTACAAATTCTGATTCATAGACTATATTATCCTTTATCTTTAATATACTTCTTTTTTTCGCACAATCAAAATCTATTGAAATATTACATTCTAATTATTAAATTTCAAAATTAATTCAAACAAAAACAAAAGTACATAAATTGAAGCTTACATAATTTTAATTACTATATATATATATATATATATATATATATATATCTTATTGGTGCATAATATTTGGAAGCTCAAAAAAATCTCAAGGAATGCAAGAATACAGTGTGTTTGGTATTGATGTTGTGGTTTGAAAAAAGTTGCTTTATAAAAAACACTTTTAGTTGAGATTGGTTTGGAAAAAATATATATTTGGTTAAAACTGTGGTTTAAATTGAGATTGAATAAAAAGTAGTTTTAATGTATTGGGTAACCGTTTGGAAATGCGGTGCAAACCGCGTTCCCAAAAATTTAGTGTATATTTTTTTCCTGAAAAATAATTTTATTTTTTTATATTTTCAAATTGTTTTTGTGTGTCGATTTAAAAAATAACTGGATTTCAATATATAAAAAAAATTATTTTGTTGCATTTGTAGGTGAAAAACACCATGAACCAACACTGTTACCATACTCCCAAACATGCAAGCTTTTCAAATTGAGGTCATATAATAAATATAAAAGACATATTAATATCGATGTTTTTTAATTTAAATATTAAAGATTTAACTACTGCTATTACATCATGAAACAAACAATACTTTATAAAGATTATGGATTATTGTTCGATTAAACTATCTGCAATTCTGTCACGTACCAAATTCATCGTGCCTTGACTACAGTTTGCATTGATTTCAGAGCGTGCAACAACATCAGGTAAAATCTTATCAGGAACATAATAGGGATTGCGATCAAATTCTGCAAATGCAGTGTCATCATGTGATTTCCTTCTAATGTAATTATATAGTGTCATTGATGCCACTACAATTTCAACTTGTGTTTTGTATGGATAAGTAGACATATTTTGTAAAATCCTCCATCTTTGTTTCCATACTCCAAAAGAATATTCTATGACATTACGTAGTGACGAGTGTACTCGATTAAAAACCTCTTGCTGATTTCTTGGTTGTCTGTGACACCTAAATTCTTGAAAGTGATATCTCTCACCTTTATATGGACCTAAATAACTATACTCATCGGGATACTCACCATCAACCAAATAGTATTTACTTGTAATTACAAACAACATTCAAATTTTTATACGTATAATTACATAACAAGTTATATTGTATAACTGCCTTCTGGTGGTTTAGGAAATTTTATATTTCTATTCTCAATAGCCTCAAGAAAAATGTGTATCGTGGGCACTGTCTTCCCATCCTACCCACACAAACATGAACTACATGTCAAAACTACCAGTAACCATTATGTTTTGAGTCGGTATACATGAAAACCATTGATAATATAATGTCATTCCTTACTAACATGCATAAAACTATTTTTAATTGAATACTGACAACATTAACAAATATTTTTCTTACCTTGAAATGAGACATATATCTTGGATTCATTGTAATTTCTCGTGGTGTGCTTGTAAAATTCAGGATCTCTAGTTTTATGACATCTACTGCAAACAGACATACTGCTGCGAGGACTTCTTTAATGCATCTACTAACAGTTTCACTCAAATGTTAAAATCACTCTTGAACCTCCCTATTTGATGCTCCTAGTGCTATTGTATATAAAAATATAGCCACTTTTTCAATCACACTCATCCTTCTCGAAGGCTTTACCTCATACGTTGTTTCTAAATCACTGCACAGGCTCAACAAAGTTGATGTGTCCATTCTAAACATGTTGCCACATCGTTTCCAATGTCCTTGTAAAATTTCAGTTAACCAACACATGTTGTATTGTATGAAACCATGCACGGTTCTTTATGTATAAAATTAATAAAATACATGTTTATTGCCCCAGCTGTGCACACAACTAACCTTTTTCTTATCAAAATCTTGCTTCCAAAATGATTCATCATCCGCATCACTATCGTCGTAGTCATTTGCCCCATCATCACCATCCCATCCTAAGCCACCGTTGTCACCACCACCACCATAATTAATGTGATCAACAACACGATCCATTATGTTTTCATAATCATCATCAAGATCTTCATTGAATATTGCATTCAAATGCATCAACCATATGTATAATGCTAGATAAAGACATAAATGAATAATGTTAAACACTAGTTTTTCAAATAAAACACAATATATGATGGTAAACTTTATCGATTAAAATTTTAAACCACACAAATATTACAATCTTCGCACTAGATTTCAATATTGGAAACAAATGTTTTTATACAGTTTTTTTGACGAGATTTTTTTTTTATTTTTTTTCAAAAATTGAGTCAGACCCGGTAAAATATTTTGATTTGAACCAGGAATAGTGGAGATGGTCTCCATTTCACGTGAATAGTGGAGGGCGGCACATGCAACAACATTCGAAGAAGGAGAAGGAGAAGGAGAAGGGGAAGAGGAGGCTACCCCGTGCGGCGGCTAAGTCTGGTTGGCGGTGGTAGAGGCAGACGCCGCTGGTGAACTGAGGGAAGGTTTTCCTCTGTTTCTTCTCTTCTGCCTTCTCCTTGTCTCTGTTGCGTTCCTTTCCTGTTTCGGTCGGTGTTCTCCTCGATGATGGTGGTGTTGCTGTTGTGGTTATGGCTCCAGACGGTTGTTGTGGCAGCGACAAGGAAGGTAGCGGTGGTGGCCCTGTTTTTTCCCTGTCGTTGCCTCTGTTTCCACTGTTTGTGCTCTTCTTCCTTCTCCGTCTCTGCTGCATTCCTTTCCTGTTTCGGTCGGTGTTTTCCCCGATGATGGTGGTGTTGCTGTTATGGTTGTGGCTCCAGATGGTTGTTGTGGCGGCGACGAGGAAGGTAGTGGTGGCGGCCCTGTTTTTTCCCTGTTGTTGCCTCTATGTTCCACTGTTTGTGCTTTTCTTCCTTCTCCATCTCTACTGCATTCTTTTGAACATTGTATTCACAACTTATTTTTCTCCCACCCTGTTGGTTCGTCTCATCTTTCTACATGTTTGTTTTTTTAACTCCGGAAGTTTGTAACCCATGTGCAAGAATCTAACGTAATGTACCATGTGATGAGTAGTATCGACTTGTATTGTGACATAACATGTAAAAAGTTCTTATATCTCTGGAATGCATCAGTTATGACTTGTTGCATTTCAAGCCCTTACATTTCAGATCCTTTCAAATCCGTTCTATTATTGTAGCATGTGATTTATGATTTTTTATTTTTTTAATATGTTTAAAATTTTGTATATTCTATCTTTTAACTTTTCGTTAACCCGCATGAATTATGTTAATAAGAGGACATAATTTTTTTTATTATTGGATTTCAAATTGTTAAATCAATTAAAACACTACCATTTATTTGCATCAACAATTTCTGAACATGGAATTTATAATTGAAAATTATTTTATCAATTAAGAAAACATCCTTTGTTTACATCATCAACCAGTGGCATTCATCTGCAAAGTTAGGTTATGTAAATTCTAAAGGCATTGTCAACATCATATGGCATTAATATTACATAGTATTTTTCCAGATCGCAATTCATAATACTCAGCAATTATGGAATAACACGACAACTTATAACTACGTTAATATACAATCCATAACATGAATATAATATATATTAATGCCCCTGTGAATTGTTAAAATTATAAAAAGGGTCCCGAACCAACATAATTGCAAATGATTACTCCATATCATCTTCAGATATCTGCAAATTTAAATAATTGACAAGAAATTTAAAAACATGTTAGATAACAATTTATATAATAATATTACCAACGAATAAATGGAAGCATTTATTTGGGATCAATATATACCTCTCAGTCTAAGGTGCTTTACTCCGTGTATACATTCTCTGCAACCATTTCATCTTGTTTTCAAGAGTACCCATAGTTGACCACATTTCTCTATTCCTTCTGAAACCTAAAAACTCAGAAGCAAACCCATGAAAGTCATCACCGATATGAACTCCTTCAATTGAGTGAAGCTCGGTCATAACCTCACGAATACTAAACCCTTTCTTATCTCTATTGATAGATGTTGAATCACTGTTGTTTGACATGCTGTCAACCATTTGATCCTGCCGTGATAGTAGTTGCATCCCAATTCCAGAACTTTTTTTTTTTTTCCTAGCTTGAACCTCAACACGTTCTCTTTCTTTTCTCTTCCCATTGCTGCGTGTGTTGCTACTGCTAGACATATTAACCCCTCTAACCATGTTGCAAACACCATCAGTGAAATTTGGTATTCCATCCTCTTTTGAATCACCACTTCCTTCTTCCAAATTAGGTTGTTCCTTATTAGCATTTGGATCCTCAGCAACACCAGCATTATCATCACAGAGGACTCCGGACGATGGTGCCCATGCATACTCTCCAGTTGCAACAATATTCGAGAACATCCTATCGAACTTCATATGTAAAGACGGTTCGATACCAGATTGCCTAAACTTTTTTGCTCCTCTTATTTCCTACACAGAACAAATGAAATTAAATTAATGCAACTTCAAATAATTTAGTTACTAAACTGAGATTTAAAACATTAAAAATTAATGATCACGACAAATAACCTGAATTTTTGCTTTCCACCATTCATCACTTGCAGAAATTGTTCCTAATTCATTACTCCATCCCACACCAGTTTTGAAAATGAGCTTCTTCCATATCCTCCAATCCTTTTTGCAGCCATCCCATTTGTTCTTCAGTTGTGTCTTGGTGAATGCATGACCTGTTTGTTCTTTGAAAGCTGTCAACAAATATTTCCAACCAGCTTTGTTGAAATGCGTATTCGGTCTCATTCCCATGTTGATGGCCTTGATGCAAAGGTCGCAAAAGACATGCAACATTTCTTTAGTCCAAGCAGCTTTATCCAAATTTTTAGGCCCTTCCATTCCTAGTTGGATAACATATTTGAAAGCAAACATAATGAATTATAACATGCTAATAATTTGACTAATATTGGATGGAAGTGTAGTTAACATACAAGTATGTAAAACAACTAACAACGTACACAACATTGAAATTCAATACAGAAGACTTGTAGTCCCTGAAATGAACTTAAACCATCAAATATATATGAAATGAAGTTCTCAAATCTCAACAGAAACCAGAGAGTGACAGCAGCTCTATCAAATGTGCAAAAGAAGTTTTCTATTGCCGAAAAGCTACAAGTAAGCTGCATATTTTAAGCCAAGCACATCTCATAATCATAAGAAACTGTGAGCATTGTGTAACATCAAGTCCTAAAATCAATATACAATGAAGTAGAACAGTTTTGGAGTGCAATTATTTATAGCAGTATCCGACTTCAACAGAACAATGAACAAGGTTTCATTGTAGAGACAGAAATGAAAATGACCAACAAAAAAAGATGGTTAGAATCCTTGCACAAACATGTATAGAAAAAATGATCATGAATTATGTTAACTGACAGCAAGTTCATCATACTCATCTTTGCCAACAATGAAAATGCTGACATCCCCAAGAGCCATGTAAGCTTGGCAAGAAAAATAGAACAATAGTAATTCAAGTAGAATTCACTAAAAGGGCAAAAAATCCTGCATCAAATTATATAAAAAACTATAAATTGCTGGTATACAACTATAACAGACATTGCAATTCTATACTATTACAGAAAGTAGAAGAAAAAGGAATAGTCCATGCCAACAGTACCCAACAAGCAACCTACAGATGGATTGTTAAAGAATTAACATATATTGATCAATGAGTCATATAATTTGCAAGAGCAACCGTTGCCTATACTATCCTGCAGAACTGCCTCGTAACATAAACTTCAGTTACACAATTTGCTTGACACGACTAGATTAAAATTTATCAACTGAATAGAATAAAATTGTGTTTCCCACATAGCAAACTGAGAGTAGAAACTATAAGATGTGCAAATCCAGGTTTCATAATTTGCAAAAACAAAAGTTTTTGACAGTGGCATATATGCCACACCACCATTTTAGTACAGTGAACTCAGATAAACAGGAAACAAACCATGAACATGATAAGGAAGAAAGAAAACATGTTTCATTGAGTTCCATTTTTAAGATCATTTTCAATTCACAGATACGCAGTGCACGTACTCATCTTCAAATTAACATAAATCAAATTGGGAAAAGTTAATTTTTTTAGCATTTCAATTTCCAATTCCCAATTGACAAGCAAACAATTTTGTTGATAGCAAATAGGTAACGGTAACAAAATATGGCAGCAGAAAGTTCAAACATACGATACTTGGACAATTAATTTGCTATGGACAGAGGTTAACAACACAAACATAAACAGGAATTCAACTTTTGGTGTCGTGCATGAAGAAGACAGGCACAAAAGATATACACAATTGTTAACGATGCAGGCAACAAACAAATGAAAAAAATACCTTTTTATTAAGCAGATCTACAGATCAAGAGCGTCTAGGGTCGAAAAAAGAATCTGCAATTTTTTTTGACAGTGGCAAGAGACCAGTCGCAGGAACAAGTAAAACTTCAAATTTTTTTGTGAGAGAGAGGAGGGAGCTACAAGGAAGAAATGATTGCAATGTATATGCTGTGATTTTTTATTCTCCAACGACTTTTTTTCTCTCAGGAGTGTCGGTGGATCTGAAAATTGAGGTTGCTGCTGTTGCAAAGCACTCAGACCCGACTTTTCTTCAACCACGGGTGCAGCCACGAATATGGATGGGCCCCACCAAAATAAAACACGGTTTTCGCATAACCAAACACTACATATCTGCGGCTTGCTTTAACCTCGGGTGCAGCCGCATTACCAAACGGCACCTAAAAGAAGACAGAAAAGCCATCACAGTATCTCCATATTCTCTATGCAATTCACAAACACATTCAATATTTCATCTGAAGTTGGCAATATAATAGAAAAATGAAGTAGATTCATATCATGATGAACTTCCTTGTCTCTTATTCTATACCATTTCTATCTGTGCCTATGACAACCCCTACCTGACCCTAAATCACAGCTAAATTTATATGCGATAGCTTTTAAAGACTGAAAAAATGTGATTGTAATATCAATGAACCGAAATCCAGGACCAGCACTCTAAGAAATCAAAGTTCCAATCACAAAAATGGAGCCTTAGCAACCTCTTCTTCCAACCCCTCAAACCCTAACAAAAAGCCTATGACTTCCTGAAACAACCATAAGTTCTAATCACAAAAATGGAGCCTTAGCAACCCCTTGGGACTTCCTTAAACAACCAGAACCTAAACCGCGGGCACTAAGGGAAAAAACAATCTAATTTAAGGCTCAAATTGATCACAAAACCCTAATTATCCACATAACTAAAAATTGTTTAGCTTAAAATTATAAAAGCAAGGGATTGAGACTGACCGGCAGCGACAAAGCGGCGGTTGTACTGCATTCGCTTGTGGGCACGACCTCTAGGTTTCTTCTTCTTATCTTGCTTGGCTACTTTTGGGGTTTGACCTCTCACCTTCCCTTCATAGGCAATGATTTGTGTACCTTACCTGCAAAATCAAAATAAAAATTAAAATGGGTTTGGAATATCAAAGTAGTGATTTGGGATAGAGAGTGAGAGACTATCTCATTCTAGGGTTAGGGTTTTACCCATGATTGTTCGCTACTTCCTCTTCTTCTTTGCCTGTTCCCGTAAATGAGAGAGGTTGCGCTCTGTGTGTGGATTTTGGGGTTAGGGTTTTCGATATGACGAGTGATATTTAAAAGATTTTCGCTCCTTTTAAATAACCGACATGTCTTATTTATCCTAATCGAAGCTAACAATGTCGTTCATTAAAGAGCATCATTGATTTACAAACGACATGTCATGTGAACAAAAGTAATTCTACAATTAAACCTCTATAATTTAACCATTTAAATTTATTAATTAATCATAATTGAGAAATCATTTAAATTTAAAATTTAAATCGTAACCATATAAAAATATTATTTAATTAATTTATCAAATATAAAATACTGTATTTATTTTCCTTAAAAAAATTCCAATAACCCCTTTGTTTAATGTACAAAATTAATCCATTTCTAACTTAAAAATATTTATAAGAATTCTCTTTCAAATTTAATTTGGTCTTTTATATATATATATATATATATATATATATATATATATATAATTGCTATGGTAAGACATAGAATATACATAAAACACTAAGAATAATATGATTCTATCATCAATAGTTTTTTTTTTTTTCTCACCTCTGTTTTTTTACTGTCGTTTCTCACTTTTTTTTTCTTTTGATTTTTTTTATTATTTTCTTAAACTAAGATAAGAATATTACATGTAATAGTAAAAAAGAATATTGTGATTGACAGAAGACTAAAATGATAAAAATATCAAAGAAAAAGCCAAAACTTGTCCCTTTTCTTCCTCACATCTCTCTCGGCCAAAATTCATGAAACTCTTTGAGGTCAAAAAACGAGTGCTGATGGATTTGCCAAAAGTGAGTGATTTGCTACTGATTTGATGAACTAGGTTGGTGGTTGCTGAAGGCGTGGACTAGTGGCGTAGCTGTCCAATTATGGTGGGGTGGTTGTACATGGGGGCATTTTTTATGTGGGCAATAGGCGTGGCTGATTTATGGTTGTTGCGGGTGGTGGTTACTGTTAGAGTATTAGCCGGCATAATAACCACCAAAACACTAGGAGAGGACTCCAAAGATACTACAAAAAATTTTACAACTACTAATCTGCAGAATCTCTGGTAATTAATAGATTAACTATTTTGAATTTCAAATTTCTTGTAATCTCCATTTTATTCTCTTTTGTTACTCAATTTTTTGTATGTAAGTCTCTCTCTCTCTCTCTCTCTCTCTATATATATATATATATATATATATATATATTATTGAATACAAAGTAAACAATATTCTTTTGAGTCATTCTCTTTAAATGTGGATCTATAAGAAATCTATATAGCTTTTTATAAATTTATATGGTAACAAGCTAAAATAGACAAACGCTTGATGCTTTCCAAAGCTTTCACATACAGAGTTCTTCCCTATCCTCTTTATCTCTACTGTAATTTCTCTGTTTCCACCAATCCTTTATCTTTATCTACACAACAGATTCAATCCATTTCATAACATGTTAGTCGAAAACTTGAAGGACACACTTACTTATAATGAAGTGTTTAGTTTCAAGTTTTTCTTTAGAGTCATGATTTGAATGGAATGATTGATGGTTCTGAAGAAGCACCATGTAAACCCCGGGAAAAAAATAAAGGTTGTTTAAATTGCAAACTAACTACATGAGAAATAAAAGTGAAGAAATCCATGCATATGATTAGATAAAAACAGGAATTTAGAAACTTTTGGATATAAGTTTTTGAACAAAATATTTTGAGACATTATAAATCAACCCGAAAATGTTGAGGGTTGGATTAAATTAACGAAAATAAACTAAACTAAAAGTAGTGGGGTGAAATTATAAGAAATGAAAAGAGGTATAACTTAATTATAAGAAAAAAAAAGGATGTGGGGGCCTAAATGCAAATAAAAAAATTATAGAGCATAAATACTCATATTCTCACAAAAAATCTGCAACAATCATAAGGAAAGAAAAGAGGGATTTTTTGTATCTATTCTTGCAAAATCAAGAGAGAAAGACCAAAATTTCAAGAGCTCATCCAAGGTTAAGAGTTTATAGATGAAATAAACACTTGTGGGCAAGGGATTAACAAGAAAATTGAACAAGAAGAGAAGATGGAGGGCCAACTGTCATTAGATAAGAAAGGAGGAAGTTGAAAATTTTCAACTGGTTGAAGATCAAAACCTTAATTTGTACCGGGTAACGTGTTCTAAACATGATCTTATAAGTCATTTCAAAGTTGATAATGAATTGATGCCTTTATATGAATTATAGATTTGGGTTCTTAGACTTGAATTGGGGGAAAAATATTTGTTGTTAAAATTATGTTAATTCATGTGTGGTATGTGATTAGAGACGTGAAACCATGATAATTTACTTAGAAAATATAGTTTGTGAAAGTTATGTGTGAAGGGAAGGGAGTGACGAATCTGGACAGACTCGTCTCCTGACTTTCAGTAGGATTTTGGATAGGAGGATGAGAGAATTAAAACCAGGTTCCTTAGAGAAATTGTAATTTTGGATGTTAACTAACTAAGAAAATTGGTCTTGCTCAATTTGGAGTTGTAAAACTCCAGTTATAGGTTATCAACCGAGACTCAGTAAGTCTGATTTGTTGATGAGTAATTTTGACTGTCTTAGAGGTAGAACTGGGTTCTCCTTCCTTTAGAGAACTTGTAGCCCCATGTTTTAGCTTTCCAACAAATCTCGCTTGAAACGGAGTTCTATAACTCTAGATATAGTTAAAAGTCTGAGGAGAGGTTGGACAGTAACAGTTCAATATCTAAACAATAATGGTTGGACAGTAACAGTTCAATGTCTAGACAAAAACAGTTGGACAATAACAGTTCAATGTCTAGACAGTAACAGTTGGACAGTAACAGTTCAAATGTTTGTTGATGAGAAATTTTGACTATCTTAGATGCAGAACTAGGTTCTTCTTCATTAAGAGAACTTGTAGCCTCTTGTCTTAGCTTTCTCACGAGATTAATCTCACTTGAAACAGAGTTCTATAACTCTAGATATAGTTAAAAATCTAGAGCTCAGACAGTAACAGTTCAATATCTAGACAGTAACAGTTGGACAACAACAGTCCAAATATTTGTTGATAAGCAATTTTGAGTTTTGACTATCTTAGAGACAGAATTGGGTTCTCCTTCCTTTAGAGAACTTGTAGCCTCGTGTCTTAGCTTTCTAACTGGACCAATCTCGCTTTAAACAAAGTTTTATAACTCTAGATATAGTTAAAAATTTAAGGAGAGGTCGGATAGTAATAGTCCAAATATTTGTTGATGAGTAATTTTGACTATCTTAGAGGCAGAACTGGGTTCTCCTTCCTTCGAGAACTTGTAGCCTCGTGTCTTAGCTTTCCAATAAGACCAATCTCACTTGAAACATAGTTCTATAACTCTAGATATAGTTAAAAATCTGAGGAGAGGTCGAACAATAACAGTTAGAGGTTTAAACAGTAACAATTTAAATATAAAGAAAAGAATGATAACCATGGTTGGACAAAGAATGATGATATAAATAGATGAAATGAGAGAACATAAATATAAAGAAATGAATAATTGAAAGAAATACTTGTATTGGTTGTTACTATGGTTAGTATGAAATGTATTCTTGAATAAGGATCACTTATGAGATTATACATGTGATTACCAGGAGGGACCACAGGTGTTGTGCAGCGGTGGCAACAGGGGAGCACAAGTAGAGCTTCTACTACAGGTAGGTGATCCGCACCTATACTTTCTAGTTAAATTATATGATTTAATATGTTATTGATGTGATATGTGAATTACTGAATGTTGGATATTAGGAGAAATATGGAAAGTTTGTGTAATGATGTCGATATTTTGGATTGTATTTCTGAATGTGTGTGTGTTCAAGGTGAAAGGTTGTTGTGTGAATTGCCAAGTGATGATATTATCGTTGATAAAGGAAATATAAAAAGTGTGATTTGGGGCGTGAACTAGCATACATTTAGTGTATGCTAGGATCCCGAGTGAGGGGATCGCCATGTTTGGATTAACATACATTTAGTGTATGCTAGGATCCTAGGTAAGGGGATCGCCATGTTTGGATTAACATGCATTTAGTGTATGTCAGGATCCCGAATAAGAGGATCAATCATGTATTGGCTAGCATACATTTAGTGTATGTTAGGATCCCGGGTAAGGGGATCACCATGTATTGACTAGCATACATTTAATGTATGTTAGGATCCTGGGTAAAGGGATCACCTTGCATTGTCTCCTACGGGGTGATGATGATAGTAGTAAAATTGGTATCGGTAATGTGTTAAGCGGAAATAATCATGGATGGTCTTATGAAATCTTGAATGGAGGTTGATAATGGAAGAGGAAAGAGTTTTTAGTAGTTGAAAAAGAAAGAGTTTCCAATGAAAACTAGAAGGGAGAAATGAATAAAATATGAATGCATGTTTGCCTTTTTAAATTGCCAGATATTTGTATTGCTATATTTTTGTGATATTCATATTTCAATTATATGTATTTTATTTCCAGGACCATCACATGCACGACATGAGTATATTCTAGCTTAGGTTCATTTTTTGTAATTTAGGTTTTAGGGAGTATACCCTTGTATTTGGTAATATTTCAAATTTTATATAACTCAATTTGTATAATTAATGTTTAAACTTGCATAGATGAATTTAATTTTGTAGTTGTATAACCATGTGCCATATATACATGTTTATATATTCCATCCATAATGATAATTGTTGTACAACGTATATCATAAACATTGTGGTTGATATGAATGATGATGTTTGTGGAATTGAGACCCAGGATGATTGGGTTGAATTGAGTTAGGAGATGTGGTATATTAGAAGTGTAAATAGGTCGTATATCGATAACTAGGACCTCCCGGTAAAGAGGATTGAAAATTTCAGTAGACTTTAATACAAACACCGTGAATATATATATATATATATATATATATATATATATATATATTAATCACTCTGATTATCAGTTAACATGAGATAGTTGCTTTATCCCGGACATGGGGATGTTACCCACCATCTAAGATTATATCAGATGACTCTCCTATGCAATTTGGTTTAAGAAAGACAATTGTGTTTTGAGCTGGTTACTAGCTTCTAAGACATTGATTAAAGAGTCTACTCCGATGCAAAATCAGAATTTTGCATTTTACAACAAAGACATTTAATTATATAAAAAATAAGCATGCATGTATTGCTTTAAAGTTTCAACAAGTTTTTATGTCAGCACAACCTTATAGACCTCTAAGATTCTAGTTTAACAATGATCGTATAACTCCACATGAAAGACTATAATGTCAAATTTGTCAAAACCATGGTCGCATTGTTTCGGATTATTTCCATCACTTTAATTTTTCTTTCCAAGAAAGGAGGCCACCTTTTGGATTAGCAACAATGATTGCTAAAGCTAGCAACACTTTTGAGCAGCAGAGTTGGTATGTGGCTAATGGAACTAACACTCATATTACTATCAATATAACAAATTTAACAACTCTTTAGCCTTATAACAGTCTTGAAATTGTCCAAATAGGCAATGGTTCAAGTTTGGTAATCTAAAACACTAGCTTTTCATCTATAAACACAACTCATATTTCCTTTTGTTTGAATAATGTTTTTCATTGTCCTCAAGCTGCAACCAATCATTTATCTATGAACCAATTTTTCCTAGATAATGACTGTTATTTCATTCTAAATAGAATTGATTTCTATGGTAAGGAGAACAAGATCAAGCAGTTGCTATTCCACGGGTTATTGAGGATGGTCTCTATCAAATGAATAGGAACAAAAACTACACCGATAAATTTTGTTGTTTAACTTCCAAGTTAGGGATAAAGGCTATCAAGGATAATGTCATGATCATCTTAGTCATCCTTCCAAGTCCATGTTATATTTATCATTTTTCTTGCAAATAAAAGTGTCAGCCAACAAGTCTAGTATCTGTCATTCTTGCCAGTTATGAAAAGCTAAAAGATTACCTTTCAATGACTCCTATGACAGTCCATAAGACATTTAACTTTAATCCATATTGATATCTAGATATTTCCTATCACTTTGGTTGAAAGCTATCGCTACTATGTTTTTCTTTATTGATGATTTCAATCGTTTTACATGGATGCATCCTATGTGTTTCAAAAGTAATGTTCTTTCAATTTCTCAAAACTATAAAGTTCTCATTGAAAATTTATTTTCTTGTTCAATTTAGGAATTGCAATATGATAATGATGGAGAATATTTAACTAAAGATTTTTTAAATTTTATTTGCTAATTATAGAATTTTTCATTGCTTAACATGCCCTTATACATCTCCACAAAATGGTTTAAATGAACTAAAACATAGACATATCCAAGAAATAGAATTAACACTTTTAGCAAATGTAGTTATTCCAACTTGTTATTGGGTAGATGCTTTCTTGACATTAGTATACTTTATAAACTGTTTACCAATCAAGGTTCTTAAGAATCTACCACTATACTTTGTCCTCTATAAAACCATGCCTACATATTCTGAACTTTAAACATTTGGTTATACATGTTATCTTTATCTTAAATCATATGAAGATCATTTACTAACTTTTAGAAGTAAACGTTGTATTTTCATAAGACATGCAAATCAATAAAATAAAATAAAAGGTTTTGTTGCTTGGATTATGACATATGTAGAGCTTTTGTTTCTAGATATGTGTTATTTAATGAAGAAACTTTTCCTCACTTGAACATATATCAATCCTTTACTAGCCACACGAGAAACTAGTTGTCAGGTGTGACTTCTATACCTCATACAATTTATTTACTTTAAAATATTTAAAATTTCAATTCTATTTTAAGTGTTACGTAATTAGACTCCATAAATCACATAATTATCCTACTCGAGAGTCTATTCTTACTAACAACTATTACATTGTTCTCCAATCCTCCTTAAACACGAAGTTCCATATCCCCTACACTAGGTATTGAGTTACCCACACCTTATTTCATGCTATATAATCTTATTAATACAATCAATCTTTTTGAAACACAACTTGAACCATCTTATATGCCTCATAGAGAAATTTTTACTAGCTCTAAACTAGGTACACTTAAGACTATAAAGTTTCTTGACTTTAAAACATTCTTTACTACTTGACACTCTCTATATGTTTTGTCTAACATTGTTATTGAATCTAAACCTATTTATTTTACAAAGTCAATGACTAAACCAAAATGGCGAGCATTAATAGGATGTGAATTTGATGCATTGATGGCTAATAACATATGCTCTCTTTGTTCAAGACCATTAAACAAATATGTTGTTAGAAATAAATGGGTTTATAAGATTAAAAAGAGTGCTGGTGATAATATTGAACACTATAAAGCAAATAGTGTAGCTAAAGGGTTTAATCAATTCTCTAGTATTGATTACTATGACACTTTCTCTTCAGTGATGAAGCACTCAATAATTTGATTAGTCTTGACTCTTTCTATTTCTTTAAAATGGAATATTAAGCAATTGTATGTTTTTAATGCCTTTCTCCATGACATTATGGATGAAAAGGTATATATAGAGCAATCAAAGTGCTATGTCGATGAAAACTTTCTAGAACATTTTTGTCATTTGTATCACTCATTATACGTTTTTAAACAAGCTTCTAGAGCTTTGTTTAAGAGTCTCTCACAATAACTAATTGATTTTGGATTTTTAGAATTTAAGATGGATGATTCATTATTTACATATATTTTTAACACTTTACATATTTTCATGTTAATGTATGTTGATTATATAATTATCACAGGTTTTAACAGTTAAAGAATCCATAAATTTATTAATAAACTAAAAAGAGAATTTCTGGTTAAGGATTTGGGCGAGTTATAATTTTCTTAGTGTTGAAACACTATGAAACCAAGATGATTTACACTTACGCCAGTCTAAATATATTACTGATTTGCTGGACCACACACATATGCTTGGTTCAAAGCCTTTAATTGTATATCATCTTTTGGTTTAAAGCTATCATCTATTATTAGTGACATGTTAGATGACCCAATTGAATATTGAAGAGTTGTGGTGTTTTTTAGTATTAAATGATAATAAAACCATATATTGCCTATTTTGTAAACTAGTTATGTCAAATTATGCACTCTCATTTTGATATAAATTCGATGGTTATGAAACATATCTTAAGATATCTAAAAGGCACTATAGATTTCAGTCTCCATTAAGTTCGAGGGGAAATAAAACTAAATGTCTATTGCAATTCAAATTAAGCATGTAACCTAGAAGACATGCGTAACACTACTAGTTATGAGGTGTTTCTTGACAATAGTATCATTTCCTAGAATAGTAAAAAATAAGGGGTTGTCTCTTAATCAAGCACTGAGATTGAATACAGAAACATGACTCATACAATTGCTGAGTTATATTGGCTTTGTATGCTATTTTAGGATTTATATGTCACATTACATATTGCCTTGAATTTGTGGTGTGACAGCTTAGGTGCCATTAAATTAGCTTTCTATTCTTTAATGCACGCACAAAACACTTAGAGATCGATTACCATTTCACTAGAGAGAAGATGATTACTCATGATATCCAAGTTAAGCATATTTCAACACAAGATCATATTGCAAATATTTTTATCAAATATCATATTACCACTAGGTTTATATTTCTAAGAAATAACATGTGTACGTTTCCTTTCCTTCCTTATAGTTTGAGAGGAGTGTTAGAGTATTAATTGACATAACAACCATTTTAAGATGAGAGGATTCCAAAGATACTTTTATGACGTGTATGACGTT
Organism: Populus davidiana; assembly: GCA_030145905.1. Lineage (NCBI taxonomy): Eukaryota > Viridiplantae > Streptophyta > Magnoliopsida > Malpighiales > Salicaceae > Populus > Populus davidiana. The sequence continues at coordinate 21,390,402 of CM057790.1, forward strand.
GAATGACAGATCTTTTTCTTGGAATTAAAAGGGTTTTATAATTAATTATAAAGTTATAATTAACGAAATTTCCACCTAATATCATGGTTACTAGGAAACTTATGGTTTGCAAGAGTTCGGGTAAAATAACTAGTTGTGCAAGGGGAAGACACATTACCCCCAATGCACTCTACCTATAATAAAGTGCATTGTTGAATGGTTTTTAATCTAAGGCATGTTTCTATTTGTTGGTCTCATCTAAAGTTTAAGGTAGATCTCCCTTCGGCAGAAAGTCTTTACCTTATCAAATTAAATCTTTATCAGTCTAAGGTTTTAATTTTAACATCACATTTATTTTCTAGATACAACTAATTCCTGACACTCCTACTATTAATTAAATTAATTAATTGTTGTGGAATTTTTGAAATTTCAACCAAATCTCGATGGATAATCTTAAAATGGTTACAATATCCATTTTGTATTTTTGAAACATGATAAAAATACGATTTTGTCTGTTAAAAAATATGCATGAGAAACCTTTTGAAGTTGGACATATGCACGAAACCAAAACATATTTTTGTATTTGTTGAAATGAGAATTTTTTTTTATTTTTGGATTTTTTGAAATTTCAGAGAAAAACCAGGTATTTTTAATATTAGGTTCGTATCTTACAATGTAAGTTTACAACCCAATATTAAATGAAATTCATGAAGAAAAAAAGTATTTTCTAAAATAAGTAATTCATACACCTAATTCTTGGCATTCCTAATATTAATTAAATAAATTAATTGCTGTGAGATTTGTGAAATTTCAATCAAATCTCAATGGATAATCTTAAATTGGTTACGATATTCATTTTGTTTAAAACATGATAAAAATACGATTTTGTTTGTTAGAAAATATGCATGAGAAACTTTTTTAATTTGGTTATATGCATGAAAACAAAACATATTTTTGTATTTTTTGAAATAATAAGTTTTTTATTTTTTGAATTTTTTGAAATTTAAGAGAAAAACCAGATATTTTTAATATCGGGTTTGTATCTTAGTGTAAGTCTACAACCCAATATTAAATGAAATTCATGAAGAAAAAAATATTATATTTTTAGAAATTAGGAATTTTTTGAATCTTGGAAATCATGTATTTTTTAATATTGGATCCGTATCTTACAATGTAACTCTATAACTCATTATTAAATGAAATTTTTGAAAGAAAAAATATGTTTGTATTTTCTGAAATAAGAATTTTTTTTTAATCTTTCATATTTTTTCTTTGAAATTTTAGAGAAAAATCAGGTATTGCTTTTTAATACCGGGTCCATGTCTAGTATAAGTCTACAATCCGATACTATATAAAAATTATTGGAAAAATACATTAAGGACACATAAATAATTTTAAAATAATTACTGAATTATTTCAAAAAATTTAAAAATCATATAAGATTTGTTTGGCAAAACACATTTTTAAAAGCTCAAATAATACAACTTTCTTTGACAGATTTTTATCAAGCTTAACATTGTCTTAAGGTTCTGTAGAGGCTAAGCCCAGACACGTGGTGTGGGCTCCTTAAATGGCCCCACACATTAACACCAACCTAAACAAAACACAACATGGGCTTTACATCTTGTTGTCAATAAAACGGGTTGGGCTTAAAATAAACTACCTAAAAAAACCCAAGGGCCTTGAAAGCCGAATCCACTAACAAAACCCAGAAAGTCATGTATTTCAAAAATTAAAACTACATGCTCCCCTTCGGTTAATTCAAAAACCGGAAGAAAAAACAAAAGCATGCTTCAGTAAAAAAAGGAAGAAACTAACTCAAGCCACACTCTTTCATGCTACAGAAAGAGGCCAACCCGTGACAATGCCAAGCATTTTGCTTGATTAAGCATAAACTCAAGTTGCTAGCCTTATTGGCGTTAGGCTGTGAAAGGTGATCCAACTATATGGAGAGCCCTCCTCAGTGCCTGTAAACTACATAGAAATGTCGAGTTTAAATGGAAAAAAGAATGCAAGGCTGCCGGTGAGGGTGTACGCTGGACTGCTCACGGTGTTGCACCAGGGAGGATGATGTGCACGACATTGCGAATGAAGGAGACAGGGCACTGCTGCTGCTGGAGCTGGTGCACGCTGCTACTGCTGGTTCTTCTAACAGCTACTGCAAGAGCTATGTCAGCTGTGTGTGTACCTCATATGCAGAGATGAACTCACAGAAAGAACAGACAAAAAACAGTGTGATTTTCTTGGGAGAAAAGGCAGCAGACACTGTTGAATTCTTTAGTGTGGTTTAGTGTGGAGTTTTGCTTGGTTTCGTGGCCTAATCCCAGGTTTTATATGGTTGGGATTTTGGTTGGACCAGGGTGTTAAACAATCCAAAAAAATAAAGAGAAATAAAAAAATTAAAAGAGGATGGGGTTAGAATTTCATTGATACTACATGATGTGATCACGATAGAAAATTTCTCAAACCAAGCATGAGGTGCTTGTTTGAGACCATATAACGCTTTCTTGAACTTCCAAACATACTCGGAATCATGTGAAACACTAGGAGGGAGCGCTATATAAACTTCTTCGAGAAGATTTCCATTCAAGAAGGCATTTTTAACATTAAATTGAGAGATATGTCACTAACAAACCAAAGTTATTGCAATAAGAGTACCGATAGTAGTTATTTTTGCAACAAGAGCAAATGTCTGCTTATAATATATACCATACTATTGAGAGTATCTTTTTGTAACCAACCGAGCTTTATATCGCTCAATAGATCTATCAAAATTAGTCTTGATCTCATATACTTAACGATAACCAACAACACTTTACTAGGAGGTAGATGAACTAAATCTCAAGTATCTATCTTATGCAAAATAGAAAGTTCTTCATTCATAGCTTTCTGCCAAATAAGATCAAGAATTTTCTTTTTTTTATAGGAAGAGGTTTTAAAGAGACAATGAATATAAGCTAAAAAAAAGTAAAAGATGAAGAATAACAAGCATATGCGAAATCTGCTAACTTTGTGGACTCACAAATACATATGGATTGATATAGAGGTAGATCTACAATCTCAAACGAAGCTTGAAGGACTATAGAAGAATAGGGAGTTTCAGGTGTCCTAGAGAGTAAAGTGTCAGTATCTGCAGAATGATCAATAAGAATTGGTCGAACATGAGAAGAGGTATTTGAAGTACTACGAACCTGAGATGATAAACTATCAGAATCCTCATAAAAATAATATATATGAATAAGATCATATCTATTCAAGCTATGAGTAGTGGATGGAATAGAAAAGAAAGGTATATGCTCGAGAAAAAAAGCATGATGAAACATATGAAGTTTCTGATTTATTGAATCAAAACAACGATACCCCTTCTTACCTTCACCATAACCAAGAAAGACATAAATAGTACAACAAGAGGACAACTTATTATGTTTTACATGACGACAAAAAATGAAACAATTACAATGAAAAAGTTTAAAGAATGAATAATCAAAAGCATGCTTATACAACTTTTTAAAATGAGAAAAAACTGAAATATGAGAAGATGGAGTTGTATTAATCAAACCTATAGTAGTAAGAACAACTTCTCTCCAAAACATATTAGGAACATAAGCAAACAACAAGAGAGAACGAGCAATTTCAATAATGTGCCTATGTTTTCTTTCAGCAATGCCATTTTGCTCAGGATTATATGTGCATGAAGTTCGGTGAATGATTCCATCTAAGGCAAGCAACTCACAAAATTTAGTAGAGGTGTATTCCTCGCCCAAATCACACCTAAAACATTTGATAACACCATAATGTTGAGTTTTGATAAGAGCTCGAAAGACTGTATGACTCAAAGAATTTAGAACGGTGTTTCATTAAACAAACTTAACAATAATCAGTATGATCATCAATAATAATAATAATAAACATAATATCAAGACCATTTTTTTATAGCAACATAAAAGGTCCCCTTACATCATAATAAATCAAATCAAATGGAGAAGAAGAAACAACAATACTTCGATTAAAAGGTAAAGTAGAAAATTTTACAAGTTTACATCCACTACACATTAGGGGTGATCATTTTCGGTTTGGTTTTTATCAAAAAAATTAACCAAACCAGTTTTTTTTTTAAAACAACCAAAACCGGTTCAAACGGGCCGGTTTCGGTTTGGTTATTTTAGAATAAAAACCGATTCAAACCGACCGGTTTCGATTCGATTCGGTTTGGCTAGGTTTTTTTCAGTTTGTTTTTTTTTTTTAATTCTAATCAGTTTTTTCACGGTTCGGTTTTTTTTGTTTTTTTTTTCCCAATTTTCTCGGTTTAATCGGTTTTTCGATTTTTTTTGCTCACCCCTACTACACATAGCTTAACTAGATCTGATCTTATTCGTATAAATTATTTTTTTGAGGATTCTGATAGTTTATCATCTCAGGTTCCTAATACTTCGACCAATTCGTATTGATCATTCTGCAGGTACTAACACTTTACTCTATGGTACCTGAAGCTCCCTTTTCATCTCAGTTTTCATCGACATCACATGATGTGATCACAATAATATAAAGAAACAAGTTTAACCTAAACACAAAGAGATCATATATAGGCTAATCTGAAAAGAAAATAAAAATATTATTCTACCCTTAATAAATAAATAAAAAACAACCCTATATTTCTGAACATAGGAAAGGTGCAAGCTATGCTGGTACATGGGTGCTTCATATGATGGAGAAAGTGATGTGGTGGTCTCCATATGGGTTCTCAGGTTGAAGAGTTGTTGTTGTTATTATCATGAATTTGAAGGGAAATATGACTAGAGTTATTGTTAGGAGGTGACCATTAAGGGATAGTGATAGAAAATAACATAGAGGGTTGTCAATTATTTTATTTTTGAGGGGGTTGTCACCAGGAAAAAAAAAAAAGAGCTCTTCATGGTATGGGTTTTATAGGGTTTTTATAAGATAAATGGTGAGGTTCTGGGGCTTATGGATTAATGAAGTCTCGACCCTTGATATTGGAGAATAGATACCAGCCAAAGGGAAGACCAATGTTGTTTTTGCTGGCAGAACAGTGCTGGATAATTTTTTGGGAGACAATCTATAGGTGTTTTTGTTGATATTAGAGCTGGAATTTTGTCTTAGAATAAAGTACATATACCTGGGTATAAGTTGATATAAGATTTGTGTGCTATAAACAAAGGTTTATCCTACTTTGCAACTAACAAAGAGAGGAGCAGAGTTCTTTTTGTGGGCATAACAATGTTGGGTGGTTTTTTGAAAAGTGAATTGGAAGGTGTTTTTGGTGCCATTAGAGCTAGAATTTTAGCTTAGAGTGAAGTACAAAAATCTTTTTTCAATATATTTTTTTTACATAAAAAATATTATGTATAAATCAAAAGGCTTATGCATGCACTTAATTAAATAAATTGAGAACCATTTGTGTTAATAGATAGAAAAAAAAGAGTCATTAATGATAACTAAACATGTAACTGGAAAAGTTAAGAGGTGGATAAAGATCAAGATATTTGATATCGCAATACGAGTCATTTACCTAGTTGTGTTAACTGACTCAATTTATTAAAATTAATTTTTTATTTAATAAAATGATAGCACAAATAGACACATATATGAAATTAATTAAACAAAATCAAATGAAAAAAATATCTCAGAAAGTTGCACTTATTAGAAATCATATCCAAAAATAAATATTTTTTATTTAAAAAATAATGTTCAATTATATAAAATATAAAAAAATTATATATGAATAAGAATAATATCTTCAAAAACTAAATACATACAAAATAACTAAAAAGCACCCACTATTTAAGAAAAGCTAAATACAAAAAGAAAAAAAAAATCAAAGAGAAGGTGTATCAATTAAATATAAATTAAAAGATTATTTAAAAAAACTCTTATAAAAAAATATGAGTTTTTTACAAAAAGAAAAAATGAAAAATAAACAAAATAGACGCAAGGCACCTCTAGGATTGGCTCATTTAGAAAGGGCCTGCACGTGGGTCTTATTTTTAAAAAACATACAATTAGGGCAGACAACATGTCATCTACCCTAATATTTTTCAATACAAAAAACTTACAAACCACTTGCCGTCTGTTTTCCCCGAATTTCAGCCACTATAGTGTCTGAAAAATTAGGATTTATGGTTTTCTAACTTAAAAACTCAATTTTAACAAAAAAAAACTTAGAAAAACCTAAACACCTTGATAAACCAATAAATGGCCTTAAAAAACAGCACAAAAATCTGAAATCAACCCAGAATAAAAAATCTTGATGGGCTTATATTTGGCTTTTTTTTAGGTATTTTAAGGTGAAAAAACACATAAGTGAAACTCCCCTCAGCAAGTAGAACTTGTGGACACTAAAATTGACCATTTTAGTTGTTGAAATTGGTGTCAATATCAATTTTCTCTCTCTAACGCCAGAACTCAACGATCTCTCTCTCTCCTCTCTCAAATAAAAAACTAAAAGAATAATAGAAATAAATTTTTATATCAAAAATCAAACTGCAAAGATATTAAGGGATCGAATGGGTATGATTTGGAAAGTGTGAGGATTAAATTGAACTTTTCCCAAGAACTTTGAACCCAACATCCATTTTCAGTGTCTTTTCCACATTGGTCAATCTTGTCCTTAGTTAGTAAATTTGAATAAATTCTCTTTTAATTTGCCTAAAAAAATGCAATCATTAACAAATAAAGTTCGAGTACAAAAAAAAATTGTGAACAATAAGAAATTTGTTGTTTTTTCTTCGGTTAAGTTGTCGTGAATATTATTAGTGGTTAGGAGAGTCATGTCCATACAAACAAAGTGTTGCAAGGATACATAGTTATATATTATAATGACTCACATAAATCGTTAAGTACAATATAATTTTTATAAATTAATATTTGATAAATTAATAATTTTGATTAAATAATGTTTTTGTCATAACCCAACTTAAAGTACAAGTTTAAATCATATTTTAATTAAATAATATATGAATTAATTGATAAATTTTCACGGTTCTAAGAACATTAAACATTAATTTATAAAGGTTTAATTATACATTGATTTTTTTTTATTAAAAAACATATTGTTTTAGAATATATAAAACAACAATATGATTCTTAAAAAGACAGCGATGACTATCAAAAATCTATTAAACCTTTTTCCATATCCATACTCATCCTATTTGGGAAAGTGGTAGCTTTTGTTTTTGGATAATGTTTAATATACACATACGAGATAATACATCAATAATACACACACACACACACACACCATAAGTTGAAATGAAAATTTTAAAAAAATATTATAAAGCTCAGTATATGGCGCTGTTACACCTGAGAATAATTTAAAGATCTGGTCACAGGTTTCCAGTTGATTTACTGAATTTGAAAACAAAACAAATTTCTTATGTGAATGAAGAGGTAAGTTTAGGAACGACACGATCCTCTAACAAACATATAGCATACTTAATTTTGCAGAAATGTAAATAATAATTACAGTAGAACAAAGAGATTTTAAAAGAATCTTACATAAATTTGTATAGAAACCAGTACACGAGATATTGGTTATAGAAAAGTGTTTACAAAAAAAGGTTTGCGTTTCTTTTTCAAGAAAATTTTCTTCAATGTATTTTCTCTCTCCCTACCCTTTAAAACTCAAGAGGTCTCCTTATATAATGGAGCTATCATGGAAGAGGCCAAAAGATCTTTTGAAAGGCTGGAGATTTTTTTTTGGCGCTTTGTAGTTGGTCATGTGTTCTTGTTCCCCAGGTCAAGAAACGACAATCTTGAAAATTGCCTTTGTGGGGTTTTTCTTTATTTTCTTCTTACTCACCGATAGTTGTCTTTTTGTTTATATCATTAGGAGACTTTGTAGAAAAAGGCCTAAAAGAATGGGTCTGGAAAAAAAAATTTAAAATGGAAAAGACTAGGCGTAGAAGAAGAGCTCAAAACATGTGAGCGTAAAAGGAAAAAAAACCTTGAAAATACTTTTTTTTTATGGATTTTATAAAGATGGCAGAATGCCATAACAATTATCTTCATTTTCATTACCTAGAGGAGTATATGATCCTAAGGATGAGGAAGCTGAAGAAGAGAAAAACATAAATTCTCTTTTCCCACTATCCAGGAGTTGTTTCATGACCTTAAAATATTCTTCTTTAGACTTGGCAGTTGCCAAGAGTGCTAAGGCATGGGCTCTTTAGGCGAGGAAAAGGGATTGAGAATTTATGGTCGTGAAACAACTCCTGGATAGTGGAAATGGAGAATTTATGTTTTCCTATTCTTCAGCCTTCTCATTCTTAGGATCATATACTCCACTAGGTAATGAAAATGAAGATGATTGCTATAAGATCCTGTCATCTTTACAAAATCCATAAAAAAAACAAGTACTTTCAAGGTTGTTTTCCTTTTAGGCTCACCTGTTTTCAGCTCTTCTTCTAGGCATAGTCTTTTCCATTTTCAAATTCTTTTTCCAGGCCTAATGTTTTAGGCCTTTTTTTTATAAAGTCTCTGATGATACAAACGATAAGACAATTATCGGTGAGTAGGAAGACAATAAAGAAAAACCCCATGAAATTCAGAAGCAGTTTCCAAGATTGTCGTTTCTTGACCATAGGGAACAAGAACAAATGACCAACTATAACGCTTCGAAAATAATATTCATCCTTTTATAAGATCTTTTGGTCTCTTCCATGATAGTTCCATTATATAAGAAGACCTCCTAAGCTTCAAAGGGCAGGGAGAGAAAAAATACACTGCAGAAAATTTTCTTGAAAAAGAAACAAAAACCTTATATGTAAATACTCTCCTATAACCAATATCTCTTATATCTCTTGTACTGATTTCTATATAAATTTATACAAGATTCCTTTAAAATCTCATTGTTCTATTGTATTTATTGTTTACATTTTTGAATAATTTTACATTTCTGTATAATTAAGTATGCTTTGTGTTTGTTAGAGGATCATGTTATTCCTTGAATTGCCTATTCATTCACATCAGAAATTGGTTCTGTTTTCAAATTCAGTATATCGGCTGGAAACCTGTGACCAGATCTTTAGATATTTCTCAAGAGTAACAACATCACGTACTGAACTTTAATATATAACGATGTAACAATGCCACATACTAATTATCTTCAAATTCACTTATCCTTCTTGTATTGTTATCTTTCTTGTATTCATGGTATCAGGGCCTATTGGGATCTGAGTAGGAATAGTATTTTAGGCCTCAGAAAACCAAAGTGAGAAAAGGAAACTTTAGCAAATAGGTGAATGCTACCGAATGGTGTAAGTCCCGCTTAGTGATTAGGGCAGTAAACCTATATAACTTACAACCTGTTTTCTAAACTATCTTTTTCAAATTATGGATTTTGTTTTCTACAGAACTAATTCTATTTCAGCTTCTTCTACCTCTAAGACTTTTAAGAATAAGAGGATCGTACAAAGTGAAGAAATAACAATTGAGGATTTTACAAAAAAAAACATTGATGATTGGAAAATTCCAAAGGTTTATAAAACTCAAATTTATCAAAAATCCCAAATTTGATCTTTTCAAAACAAATTTTACAATAAAGACTGAAGAAAGAGATATTCAACTTACAAACCCTTTTGAAACCATACCAAAACCCTTCTATACTGACACTGATTAACAATCACCTCTTACATCTCCGACCTTCTCCACAGTCACTGAAAACATCCAAAACGAGCTAGATGTCTTGACTTCAGAAAAACATTTTGTTCTAGACAAAACTCTTTTTAAAAATGATTTTTATAGTAACCACAATTCCAAGAAGCGATCTTGGTTTTTCAAATACTTTCTTTAAGAAAGACATATTATTCAAAAACAATTTTATGATTTTATTGAACTAAATAGAATATAAATTTTATTCTTTGACTGATTTGAACTCTATTATGCATCAGCACATCATGTTACATATTCATTTGCATCCATTAAACATGCATGTCCAATTATCACCAGAACCAAAACATCAGTATGGAATTTCACTAGTGGTCCTCCAGTTGAGTCTAACCATCCACCTTGAGAAACATCCAACTAAACCACAAAGATCAAACTGTATATGCAGCCCCTTACAAAATACCCGGTGACAATACCCTTACAAAGACTAAACACATCATCCAACTAAACAACTTTACAAATACCAACCTCAATATCTTAGGTAAACAACTTACCAGCATAGAAAAACAAATACAAAGAACCCCTACCAGTTTAAGTAATACCAAAACCTTAATTGATCTAAAACTAAAAAACTCAGTCTTCAAGCCTTACCAAGTTACCAAGACAAGCCAAACACAGATCCAATAAAATGAAACAGATTTCCTCAAAGCTATCAAAACACATTTACAGAACTTTAAAGGTACAAAAATTCAAATAAAGCCATATTGTCGATTTTGAAATCATTTGAAAAGACTAAGGTAATTTTGATTAAATATGTTTTTGAAGATATTTGAGTTAAAACGTCTAAAAAATCATCAGGAATGTGTTTAATGTTTGTAAGTGCACGAGACTCATTGATTTGATCTTCTGATTCATACTTAGTGTCAGACTGTTTTTCTATTTTGGACAGAAGGTCTTGTAGGAAGGCTGAGTCTTTTTGTTGAGCTTATTTTAGGGTTTGTAACTCAGATTCGAGGGTTTTTATCTCATATTGTAATTTAGGGATGGTAGCTAAGGTTTTGGATTTCCTTCTACTGAGGATTTTTGTAAGGTCATAAGTATTGGTAGTAGTTGCAGGTAAGACATAATGGTTTTGGGGATTAGAATAGGGTGTTTCTGGTTTGTTGAAATTAATCAACAATTTGTCTAGATAGGTTTTTTTGTAATTGAGGATCATCAAGTCTTTTGATAGCCTCGAGGATAAACTCTTGATCTCTGGTTAAGACACTAATTTGTTTGGAGTTTACTGAAGTGTCTGAACTAAAACTGGAAGTTGCTAATTCATCTATTTGGAATTCTTCTTCATAAATTTTTTTAAGAATTGGGATCAGTGTGTGTTTAATATTTGTAAGTGCATGATGCAGTACATGAGACTCATTGATTTGGTCTTCTTAGACTGTCTTTCTATTTTGGACAGAAGCTCTTGTACGATGGCTGAGTCTTTTTGTTGAGCTTGTTTGAGGGTTTGTAACTCAGATTTGAGGGTTTTTATCTCAAATTGTAATTCAGGGATGGTAGTTGAGGTTTTGGATTTCTTTCGACTGATGATTTTTTTAAGGTCATAAGTATTGGTACTAGTTGTAGGTAAGACATAATGGTTTTGGGGATTAGAATGGGGTGTTTCTGGTTTGTTGAAATTATTCAACAATTTATCTAGATAGGTTTCTAGTAAATTAAGGATCATCAAGTCTTTTGATAGCCTCGAGGATAAACTATTGATCTCTGGTTAAGACACTAATTTGTTTGGAGTTTGTTGGAGTGTCTGAACTATAACTGGAAGTTGCTAATTCATCTATTTGGAATTCTTTTTCAGAAATGTCTGAAGAATTGAGATTAGTGTCTGAGGTTTCAATGTAGAGATTTTGTAATTGGTTAATAATGTCTTCATTTAATTGGAGTTCATGTAGTTCGGTATTGATTTTAAAAAATAGGATGTATGTCCTTTATGTCCATAAATTTCTGTTTGGGCTTAGAAGGGGAAGTTTTATTGGTTTTGATAAACTTTTTGTAAGGTTTTTTTTGTAATAGGTTTGCTCGGGTTTGGAGTAAATTTGTTTTCAATATTTATTGGCTAATCTTTTGTAAAGAGGTCTGCTATGGTTTGGATAATTTTTGGGTTTTGAGTAGTTACCAATGCAAGAGGGTTTTTTGGTGGAAAGGTCAAATTGGTGACAGAAACTGCCTAGTTCTTGTCTTGTACGTTTCATTTTCCATTTCAAATGTTTTTGAAGTTTAAGATCTTGGCAAATTTTAAAACCTTCCTTTTAAGTGAAGCTAACAAGTTCACCATAGGTAAGCTGGTTATATGGAGTGCTTTTGGATGTAAAGGTATCTTTGATTTTGTTTCGGACCTTTTCCTCCAAGAGGATTGGTAGACTTGCAAAGAATTTTTCTTTCCAAAAAGGTTGGTTTGAGTCTTCTCTAAGCATAACACAAATAAGGAAAGTATTTTTATACCATTGAAAGTCACTGAGCTTCTTACATCTAAGATTAGAGAGGAGTTCAACATTCTTGTCTTTCAGATGGGAAGGATTTCCGACAAAATATAATGAAATTATAAGAATAAAGGTTGACACAACATTGTATCAATTTACATTAAGGGTTAATCATAAGCATAAAATATATATGATAATGAGGAATATATACAAGTTTGGCTTCTGCTTATAATTAACCCTTACTGTTCTATTAACCGGTTGACCAAAATCTACCAATCGATGAACCAAAATCCTTCATATCAATCGGTTTATTGAAACTGACTCACTAGTCAACCGAAGCCAAACAAGTCAACCGATCGACCGGTTTAGATAAACTAGTTGATCAGGATTTCAAATTCTCGATTTACTAGTCTCCTTAAAATGAAAGATCTCCAAAAATCCTATTGACACTTCGAATAATCATAACAATTAACCCCCAACATTTAATTCATAACAATTAACCTATAAAACTTCAATTAATTTAGTAATTAACTCAAAACATAAACTTCAAACCCTAAACCTTAACAAAACCAAAACTAAAACCAAAGCTAATTACCATAATCATACATATCAAAGCGTAACTCTTACCTTAAACACTTATTTTCACCAATTGTCTTCCCTTTCCTGTATCTTTCCCTCTCTTCTCTTTTTCTTCTTCTTCCACCTCCAAATCTCTCTCTCAATTTCAGATTCTCTCTTTTCCTCCTCCTCCTTCTTATTCTTCTCCTTCTTCTTTTATCTCTTTCTTTTATACTTATCAATTGGTTGAGCAATTACCACAATGTCTCTCATTCATTTATATTTAATAAATACTCCTCCACGGTTATTGTTGTCTTTTCATATTAAAACTTTCTTCTTATTTCAAAGCATTACATAAAAAGGGATGATGAGATACCGATGCAAATAGGGGAGGATGAAGAACTAACTGTTTACAACAGAAATAAATAAAAAAGGAAGCAGCTGCTGATAATACAATTCTCAGAAATCAAAAGGTAAAACAAGACATCATGAGAAAAGGAAGGACATGTCTTTGCTTTTGGATGTTGTAGAAAGTTGTTAAAATAACTTACATGGTTCATTTCTTAGAAAAATTCTGTTCTTTGTGGAACTGGGGTCTTGATGACCTGCAATATTTGCACCACTTCTGCCATGGAAGGCCTGCTGGAAGGTATGTGAGAGGTGCATACAAGGGCCAATTTGAGCACTGGAAGAACCTCATCCTCAGGATAATCCCCCATGCTTGGATCAACACAATCAAAGACATTACCTTGTTCAAGCAAAAACCTCACATGATCCTTAAGTATCAGCACATTGTCTTCACCATATTCCACTGGCCTTCTTCCAGTTACTAGCTCAAGAATCAAGATTCCAAAACCATATATATCACATTTCTCATTGATTCTCAAGCCCTGGCATGATAGTTCTGGTGCCACATATCCTAATGCACTCTGAAATCTAGTACTTATAACATGCTTATCAAGCTTCGCCAAGAACCTTGCAAGTCCAAAATCCGAAATCTTCGGGTTGAAATTTTCATCAAGAAGAATGTTGCTTGGTTTTAAGTTACAGTGAATGATTGGTGGACGGAAAGAATGATGCAAGTGTGCAAGTCCCTTTGCTGTTCCAAGCACAATCTTCCATCTGTTTGCCCAAGAAAGACGTGGAGCAGACGGTATCCTTTCATGGAGTTTGGCTAGCAAACTGCCATTAGGTGCATATTCTGATACCAACAGCTGCAATTGAGGAGTCCAGTAATACCCTTTTAATGATAAGAGATTTGGGTGCCTTGCCTTTCCTAATACCTGAACTTCTCGATCAAAATCTTCAGGATATTGGATAATGTTTAATGTAAAGAGCTTCTTTATTGCTACCATTCTTGCCTCTGAACCCAATGAGACCTTGTAAACAGTTCCAAATACTCCCTGACCTATCTCAGCAGCCTTATTAAGGAGTGCTTCTGGATTACTGATCCAATCAGGAGATGATTTCGAATCGAACAGGACCAGCTTGCCTGTGGATATATTTCCGGACCTGGAAGAGCTCGAGCACATGCTTTCCAAGGCATGGTCCACAAATGCAAGCCTCTTCCGGACAGATACATTTAGTAGACTTACGAGTATCACTCCAAACAAAATGAATATAGCTGCTGAAATTGCAATGATAGTTGAAACACTGAGGAACATATGATGATGGAACCTTGCGGGGTGAGAGGACACGTTTCTTGGTTTCTTACCATCCCCTTGATTGCCATAGGCATATGGATCAAGTACTAGAGGCTTGGGAACATTCATCTTACATGGCCCCTTCAACAACGGTGAGCAAATTCCCAAATTCCCCTGCAATGCACTTTGATCCAAACTTGGAAATATACCCCCAACAGGAAGCCTGCCCACTAGCTTATTATAAGATACATTTACAGCCAGAAGATTCTCCAGTTTTCCAAGCTCTTGCGGTATCTCTCCGGTCAGCTCATTGAATTCCAACTTCAGAATCTTGAGCTTGTTTAGCCTTGAAATGGACTCGGGAATGGAACCGCTCAAATTATTTTGGGACAAGCTCCTGCAAATAAAATTAATGGTTTTCACATTTGGTACGTAAACAAGCATCGAATAAAGCATTAGTTGTAGTTTTGAAGTGGAATTGATGCAAGACTTACAGCAAATACAGTGATGAACAATTTCCAATCTCTTCTGGAATTTGGCCCACCAATGAGTTTCCGTCCAATTGAAGGATGTTCAAACTTCCAGACTCACATACATCAGCGGGAATTAAGCCAACTAAAGCACTGTTTCGAAGATCCAACACTGTCAAGTTCTGAAAGTAGCCAAGCTCTAGTGGCATTCTTGATTCCAGATTGTTCCAGGACAAATTCAAGTATCTTAAATTAGATGAGAGACCCCTTTCAGCTGGAATATGTCCTGTGAGATTGTTCTTTGAAAGATCAAGTGTATGAAGAGATGAAAAGAAAGTAATCGAACCTGATGGAATTGAACCTACCAATCCATTGTCTGAAAAATCTACTTCCTCCAGCTCAAGATCAAACAAACCTTCTGGTATGCTGCCATTGAAGCTGTTACCTCTCAACCGAATCACTGATAACATCGTGCAAGAAACCATTGAGGTGGGAATGATGCCAACGAGTTTGTTATTGGACAAACTCAAGAAGCGCAGAGATTTCAAGTCACCAATGGATGATGGGATGCTTCCAGTTAGAGCATTGCTTGACAAGTCCAAGTATTCAAGATTGGTCAAGCTACCAATCCACTGAGGGAACTCACCTGCCAACATATTCTTGGATAAACTGAAAAAGCTCATTGAACTCAGCCTCTGAAGAGATTCTGGAAGTGCTCCACTAAAAAGATTGCGGCTTAAATCCAATCTATTCAAGTGCGGGCACAGTCCAATATCTCCAGGTTGTGGTCCGGAAAAGCGATTTCCCTGTAAATGGAGCTCTTTCAAAAAGTGAATGGCTGATACCCCTTGTGGCACGGACCCCGAAAACTCATTGTGTGAAAGATCCAATTTTCGAAGCTGCTTCAATGACCAAATCCCACTACTAAAATCTGGGTCACCGGAGAAATGGTTGTTGGACAGATTAATAGTGTTCAAGGAAGAGCAGCTCAATAGTGAACTAGGAATTGGCCCTTGAAGTAAATTCCCAGCTAAAGAAAGGTAACGAAGAGATTGAGAGTTTCGAAAAAGATTATCTGGGAGTGGTCCGGAGAATGAATTCTCAGAGATATCAAGAAACTTAATGGAACTCATATTGTCAAGAAAAGCAGGGATGAGGCCTGAAAGACTGTTGTGACTAAGGTTAAGTCTTTCAAGATTTGACAAGAAACCAAGCTCAAGACTAATGCCACCGCTAAAATTGTTTTGAGACAATGATAATGTCTTCAAATGCTGCAACTTTTGGAGCCCTTTACCTAATCTACCTGATAATCCCAAGCCATCGAGTGAGACTTGAGAGACTCTGCCGCTCACCGGATTGCATTCTATGAACTTCCATGAACATGGGGAGTCATCGTCTTCGTTCCATGAGCTGAGATAGGAAGATGTGTCGATAAGGTCTGCCTTGAAAACAATCAAGCCGAAGACATCATCATTGATTTGTATCGGTACACTATCACTTCCCATGCAACCTTTAAGAGAAGCAACTATAGAAACTAGCAAATATAACAACAAATGAGAGTAACCCATCACTAGTGGGGTAGCCATTAACAAACCCAAACTCTCTCTACCTGGTTCTTGGCTATGGAAAGACCAAGAAATTGAACATAAGCAATAATATCGAGATACTGTACTTAACAAGAAATCTAGGATGGATGACTGTTAGGTTAAACTGTGTGTTCACGAGAAAGTGAGTCTGAGGTAAGATAGGGCAAGACATTTTTTTTTTCTTTTTTAACCCAAATGGAGTATATGTACTTTGTAGTGATTAAAATTTTGCTGCTATCACCTTGTCAAACATCCCGTGAACAAAGTGGGAAGCTAAAAGAGGGAATGCAAGAAGTTATTTCGTCATACGAAGTAGTAAATTAAAATTTTGGTCAAGACAATAGGTCCAGCACGTTACAAGGGTCTCGTCATCTGGAGTCCTGACACATTCCACCACACACCAAGTCTTTTGTATTTGTCTATATACAAGCTGTGGAACATGTCTTTGCTGAGACCAAACTTGTCGTTTCTTAAAGCACCTTCTTCTCCTGTTTCAGATTTCAATAATGCACCAGCTGCATATGACACTGCTGTTTCAAAACAGCTTTCGGTGTCCATATAAAGATGCAACTAGTTGCTTCAACTATTTTGCTGCTGGAAATACGTAATTTTCCTCAAACTTGACACCATTAAGGTTTGTGGCTCTTTTGCAATGTTCTAGCCTCTCTTCTTCTTCTTCTTCTTCTTTTTTATAAATCCTGCCCCCACCTCACATGTTAAATTTGACCATTGTGTCTATTTTAAAAAAAAAATCCATATCAATGTTATTTTTTAGTTTTTTATAATCAACTCGAGATAAAAGTCTTGAACTAGAAACAGAAACGACTCTAAAATTAAATGGTTTAACCTTGAATTTAGAAGAATAGTGTAGTAGTAAATGTGTTATCCATGTGATAGCAACTCTTCTACTCCTATTTTAATTAGCTTCAATTGAGATAGATAACAAACGGATAATTTATCTTTTTAAATAAGGTTTATTATTTTTTGGTCGGTATTTATTTAAAAAAATAACCAAATGAAAATTGTTTTAAAAAATCAAAACCGATTCAAACTGACTGGTTTCAGTTTGGTTCAGTTTTTAGAATAAAAACCGGTTCAAACTGGTTTAGCTTGATTTTTTCGGTCTGGCTTAGTTTTTTTCTAAATTTCAATCGTTTTAATTGGTTTTTTTTATTGTTCGATTTTTTCAGTTATTTTTTTAATTTTATTTTCTCAGTTTAATTAATTTTTCAGTTTTTTTCTCATCTTTATCTTTAAGGACACAAAGCATACTAGAATTATCATGTTGATGTTAAAATATTTTAGAGGATTTAATGAACAATTTGTATGTTTAGTACCTTAATTCTAACTCATTTGAATAATTATATTCAAGTAAGACAAAATAATTTGTTTATAGATCCTTGCATATCTTTGAATACACAATTAGTTGGGCAGCATATTCAATGGTGCCCTACAATTAATTTGGCTTGTGTTAGCATAGGGGGAGGAGTACCTTTTTTATTTATTTTTATTTTAAAAAAAAAAATTTAATGGAGAATATTCTCTCTTACCTAAATCTAATCATGTTCTTTCACGGATTCTAATATAAAATTTTAAAATAGTAATTTGTAGGTCTTAACAGTCCCTTTAAAAATAATATATTACTAGATTATTGTTTGTGCAAAAAAAATCTTTTTTATATGTTTTTTTAATATAAAACAAAATTTATAATGTTTAATATATTAGATGAAGTAGGGTTAATATATCAAATACACTTAGATTATGAAACCCTGATGATTTTATAAAAAAAATATCAACAAAAAAAAATTATTCAATTAAATTCTCGATCAATTCAATACTAAAAAATAAAATTAAAAGTAAAATCCAACTAAACAAATAAGCCAAGTTAAATTAGATTAACTTGCTAAACCTTGATCATGAGACATTAATAACCCAATAAAAAAAATCAAAATAAATTATATAGTTTAACTATCAATCAATCCAGTATTAAAAGATAAACTTAAAAAATGATAGAAAAAGTCATTGAGTTAACCGACCAAACATGTAAATTGAGTCATGAGACCAGGATAATTTCATAGCACGCAAACTGAAAAATCAATTATGAAACTTATTTCTCAATCAAACCATATTGAATTGTAAAATTAAAAAAAAAAACAACAAAAAAAAAACCTAAGTCAACCGGCTTAACCCACAACCCGAGTCATAAGACCATGATAAACATATACAAAGCAAATAAAAATTAATTATGATATTCAATTCTCAACTAACCCAATGTTTAAATATTAAATTAAAAAAAATGAAAAAGACAAAAAATAACTCCATTCAACTTGGCTTAACTTCTCGAACCTGGGTTAGGAGATCGGAATAACTATAAAGAAAATTAAAAACTAAACTTATAAAGTTCATTTTTTAAGCAACCCGAAGTTGAAGGATAAAGTTTTTTTAAAAACAAATATTTAATTAAAAAATGACCAAAAAATTGAATTAACTTGGCTAACCAGCAAAACTCATGACCTAAATCATAAGAATGTAATAACTTCATAAAAAAAATTAAAAAATAATTATGAAGCTTCATTTTCAATCAACTCAATGTTAAATTATAAAGCTGAGAAAAAAATAATTTAAAAAATGATAAAAATAACTCGAGTCAACACGACTAATATGCAAAACTCATGATATGGGTTATTAATAACTTTAGACTGAGATAACTTTATAAAAAATAAATCAAAATAAATTAATAAGTTTAATACCTAGTAAATCCAATATTGAATGATAAAATTAAAATAAAAAACTAAATTTAAAATTTAAAAAAAATCCTAAGAAATTTTGAAGATAATTCATTGTATGCACTTTAATACATGTTAATAATATCTATCTTTATATATTTGGATTTTTTTATATATAATTTTTTGAGGATTTTTCATTTTTGTATGTTTTTATATATTCATGTTTCTCTAGTGTATAATTTATTTTTTATTTTTACTTTTTGAATGAGAAATAACCCATAAAATATACAAAACATAATAATTTTGAAAATTTTAAAGCAACTTCAAAGTCGTAAAAAAAATCTAGAAACCATTTAGAAAGCAACTTCAAAGTCGTAAAAAAAAGCATTTAGAAAAGTAAAAGAAAAAAATAAAGAAAAAGAGTTTTGCAGGACGTGTAGTTTTAGATTATTATGGGTTATTTCAATTTTTTACGAATTTTTCAAAATAACTTCCAAGTATTATTAAGCATCTAGATTTTTAAAAAATTTCTACTCTCTAGGTTTTTCAAATTTTCTCATGTTCTTTTTTAAATTAGTGTTTATTCTTAGTCTTAAAAATTAAATTTGTAGGGGTAATTTTGTTATAAAAAAAAAGTGTTGAAAATACATAAGAAAGAAAACATATAAAAATAAATAAGAATATATGAAAGAAAAAAGAATTTAATAATAAATAAATAAAATAATAAGAATAGATGAATCAATTAACCTATATTATAATATAAATAATATAAGTGTATTAAAAAAACAAATAAAATAAGTAAATTATTGAATTTGCTCAGGCTCCAAGTGTTCATTTCAAAGCAACATGGGCACTATTCACAAGATCCAAACTTTCTTCACGGGGATCCCTCTGTTCCTTCCCCGCCTTGCAGACAATCTTTCTGTCAACATGTGGGCTCCACTCCATCATATCGTATCATATCATATCAATGTAGTGTGGGCTTAATTCTGTCCCATTTTATTGTTTTTTTAAGTGTAAGGTGGATGTCCGGGTCAGCTTGCATGTACCTGTTAAAGTATGACTAATTAATTTCATGGGCCCTGAAGTTAACGACCATGTAAGCCTCCAGTGACCATTATATAAGCAACTCAGAGCTCGAACCTGAGATTACAAAGAAAATAAACATCTTGGTTCCAAACTCTTACTACTGGACCACCATCTAGATGGTTCCATTTTATTGTTGATTGTTTATTAATATATGGATGAACTTTTTTAAATTTTTGGTTTTTTTTTTAATTAGGATTAGATGAAGTTTGAAGAGTTTTAAGTTATTTTCAGTTTCAAAATTTTAAATAAGTAAATAGTGGGGTGTTAATTTTGTTACAAATAATTTTTTATGATATAAAACTCATACAGGTTTTCCAAATTAATCTAGTACTTGTAAATTTAAAATTTATAATGTATTTTGAAACATGTTTCTTTAAATTTTAATTATTTTTGTTAAAAATTATTTTTGTATATTTTTAGATTGTCTTGATGTATTGAACTCAAAATTAATTTTTAAAAAATAAAAAAAATATTATTTTAATATATTTTTAAATAAAAAACATTTTAAATTATAACTATTACTACAATTTTAAACAAATTATTGGAACAATCTAGATTGAAAAAAAAAGAAAAGGAATGAGTTTGACCGATTAAAGAGTCTTATTAACCTGAATCACAATCACCTTGATGGAACTTGATCTAAACCTATAAAAAATCTCTTAACTTGTTTTTGTTTTTTTGTCAAAATAACATTGTTTCAGCTTTTTCATTGTCAATTTTCATTGATTTAAGATTTGAGGTCAAGAGTGCGACCGGTCCAAGTTCATGCTCCACCTGCAAGCTTATGCTGGGCAAAATTTATCCAATCATTCTTTCCATGCCATCCATACTCGGTTTTTTTTATTATTATTATTGAAAATATCCTTCACTTTTTGTATTTGGACATTTTTTATATATCTTTCTATGAAAATAAATAAAATAAATAAAAATTATTTAGGAAGAGATAAAATTAAAGAGATTTTTTATTTGGAGTTATTTTCCATCAATTATTCTTTAAATTAAATTAAATATTTAATTTTATAACTTCAAAATAGATTAAATAAAATAATAATAATATTTATGAAAGTAATTAATTATATTTAAAAGATTAGAGAAAAGGAAGTCAAAGATTCGTTGAACTTTAAGATATACAAAGGCTTTAACAATGAAAGGAACGATTTGAACTCTAGTCAAAGACAAGTGAAGGGAAAAACAAAAACAAAAGATTGGTGGGTTTTTTCCCCAAAAAAATGTCTGCTTGGGGATATTGCAGATTGCTTTGAATTGCAAATCATAGTGTAAGAACTCCATCTTTTGATTCAAAATCCAGAGGGTCTACTGGGTTTGTCTCGAAATCTCACAAAATTAACTCAGAATCGAAAGAAATACGAAATAGATGGTCTTGCTGGGGGGTAGAAGCTCAAATGAAGTAGGAAAAATGGAGTTGACGAAGACAGCATTCATTACATGTAATAATCAAAATGTTACTATACATGCTCTAAAGAAAGTTCTAGCCAAGAGTATCTTATTTTATCCTCATCTTTGATTTCATATCAGACCTAACGAGAAGAGTACAAAAAGGTGGGTACAAGCTTGAGCAGATGCTTAGTGAAGAAGAAGATGCTTTGATACACAATTACAAGTAGGAATCGAGATATCCATATGTATGCCTTTTGTTATACTGTAGCAAGCTCGCATAAGTACGGTCCCAGATTCCTATATACAAAGATTCATCATCTGGGCTAAGAGCTACTCCTGAAATCTCACCGAAGAAATCAATCTCTTGCCGTCTCCTGTAGTCATCCTGTGCGCTATAAACATGCACAAAATCTGCAGGTTCAGCTACATACATGAATTGGCCATCTGATGAAAAGCAGATTGATCGAACCGCACCCAAGTTTCCCTTGAGGATAGCAGTAGGCGACGATAACTTTCTTATATCCCACACTCGGCAAGTCTTGTCCTGATTCCCTGTGGCAAAAACCCGTCCATCTGGGTGCCATGCTGATGCAAAAGAATAATCTAGGTGACCCTCCACAGTGGATACAGTCTGCAAAACATTAATATGATTATGATTTAAGAATGGCAACAATAAACCAAGAACTACAAAGGTCCAGTCTAGAGAAACCGCTGCAAGACCCTTGAATGTATCACATTGAAGGCAGGGATAATTGCTTCCAACATTCAAGGAATTATGAGCATGGAAGATGACAAGTGGAAAACAAGGCTATAATACTCTTCTGTAAATAATTTTCCAACTGGACATAACATAAAAAATAACACAGTTGACAGGGGCAAGTGGAGTATTGAGTGCTTTCCATTTAGTTTTTTATGCAGTTTACCTGTCTTGAAAACAACCGGTTCCTCCCCGGGAAAAATAGAAGCATAGGCAATTCAAATTTCAATTAGAGCTTGTTTCGGGTAGTGATGCAACCAGAGTTTCATGAAATTTTGATATTTGTTTTGCTTCAAATTTTTTTTTCTTGTGTTTTTGGATTGTTTTGATGTGTTGATATCAAAACTGAACTTTTAAAAATAAAAAAATATATATTATTTTAATATATTTCCTAGTGAGAAACACTTTGAAAAACTACTGCTACCACTATCCTAAACACCCTTAAAAAAAAATAAAGCTTTAGATGGAAAACTTCTTGTACCTTCCCACTTTGTGAATCCACCAACAATCCATCCAAGTTATCTCCGACAACTGCTATTAGCCTCCGGTCAGGGCTCACTGATGTGTGCTGTAAAAAAAAAACAAGTTTAGTCATCAAATTGGAAGTTGAGAAAGGCATAGCAGTTATCAAGTTCCACAACAGACGACTAGATCAAGGACCTTAAGGGACACTTCAAAAACCTGCCTTGTTAACACCCAGCCTGGAACAGTTCACAATTGGGCAAAATTAATTGAATTTGAATTCATTGAACCCAATACATATGTTGGAAACTGAAATTACTTGGCATGAAATGAATTGACAGAGCCAAAATCAACCAAAACTGATTTGGCATGATTTGTCAATTCATTTGTGAATTGCATTGCAGCAATTGTTGATTCCTATTTTTTCATGCTAGTGTTAGCTCAGCTATTGCTCTTCCAAATAGTTTTGGATAGAGAATCCACATGCAATCTATTCAGTTTGGTTCATTTATAAACTACTCCACAAAGACTTCTAATGCATTTTGATTGTTTAATTTCTCCTTCCTCCTACAATTATTGCATTTCCACCTATTGTGTATATGAAAAGAAATTGATGAGGAAAACTTGCTCCAGCTAGCAGTTCCCCTGTACGTGTTCCTTCCTAACTCTGAGTATTCATGTGGCAGTCACAGAGAAAGTTGTCCCCAATAAACAAATCAACCAGAAAATGCATATTAGGTTTCTTGTAAGTTGCTACAAGTAATAAGGATAACTTACATTCACTGGCCAAGGGAAACGAAAGTGATTCAAAAGTTGAAATGTCTCCAAGTCATATTCTCTAAGACCACCATCATTGTTGGATGACATGAAATTGATTCCACCCCTGCAAAAGCAGTTCCAATATCAACCTGTAATCCCTGAATACAATTTATGACACTGAGCAAATACAACACAATCTTACTACCTCATGCTGTCATATATCTCAATAGCATTCGTGATGGCATTGTCATCATATGTAGTGCGGGTACAAAAGCTAACTCCTTTTTTATCCAAACGCTGCAGCAGATAAAATAGCTGTTTAGAGAGAGTTTCATAAAAGATGTTTGAGCAGCATATTGGCCTTCTCATTATTCTGATTGTCATCTTATTTTATTTTTCCTGTTTGCGGGAGCAGAGGATATTTGAAACCCAGAAAAAGTAGAGCTAAAAATTACATTTCCTGTTATCTTTCCAAAACCTCAGCACATAAATACAACATCAACAATTTCATCACTTCATCAAACAGACAAACTGTCAGTTGCAAGCATGAAGCATCAAATGGAAGCCATTCAGCATTACAAGACAGAGGACAACAGAAAGCCATTCCTAATCAATCTTTCATTAAGACATCACCACCAGAGCAGTCTTGATATAGTGTATAACTGCAATTTATCACAGTTCACTTAAGCTCCTGAAAATTGTATTTTCACAATTTCATCAACATCCTAATGGTGCTAAAGAGCAGACAAAGGAGTGGAATGGTGCATTGCTCAATCATACAACATGCCCTCATGTGTGTTGAGGTTGATCATATCACAAGCAAGTTAGCTTAACTCGGCAAAAAGGTTGGGGATTATTAAGCATAAAGAAACCCATCCATATCTCAAGTTCATTCTGAATTGTTCATATTTAAGATTCCAACTTCAAATTTGAAAATTGGTGAATGGCATGTCCTAACATTGCTAAATTCTAGTAAGAGCACAGCGACCTGCAAATAATGCTAGGTTTAACCTTAAATGTCAGAACTATTACTTTTTTGGTTAGAGCAAATTGAAGAAAATTTGATGAGATGATAATGACCCATGTACATGTGCATATCCTTGTGTGTCTGTGTGTGCATTCAAGAGAGAGGGTGTGGGGGGTATCAACTCACTTTGCAAGTAAGCTCTCCGTGGAAGCCCCCAGCAACAAGAAAATTATCTTTGACTGCTATGGTGCTGATTTGAGTTTGGGTGAAACCTTCTAACAAACTTCCAGCATGTTTCTGTATTAAAAAAAAAAAGTTAATAGGGGGGAAAAGAACCAGAATGGTAAAATATATACAGGCTGACAAGGACCTTTTCTCAGAAACATAAGAGGTCTCATTCATATCATACTTTGACATACAGACTTGTTATCAACTGTGAAGCCAACATGGAAATAAACATAATACCTCAGAAGGGGCTACATGTCCTGCAAAATCGATGACCTCAGACAAATTGCCAGATATGGATGACCAGTGCATGACTGAATAATTAGACATAAGATATACATCATGCTTCGAAGTGGCCCAGACCAAGTTCCTGAGCTGCATAACCATAACACAACAAAAGGCTATCAAGAGTCATGTGGGCGATATAACTAGCAGAAGTAAATGAAGTCAGCTAACATGCAATCTGGCTTGAAAGGAAACTTGCTACTACACGCAGTCCAAAGAAACAAATCAACAGAGTCACTTTATAAACATGGAAACAAATGGTTGCAAACTAACACCTTAACATTTAAGAGTAGAAGTCCTAAAACTAAATATACGACTAGCAACATTTACGCACTCTTTCCCTATTCCAGAACGTTGTCAAGACAAGCATGAACACAAACGACATGGTGCTGACATAAACTATTACATAAAATAAACTGCTATCCAAACACAGAAGTTGCAAAATCCACCAACCTGAAAATGAAGAATGGTGGGCTTAACCGATCTAGTATTATAAAAGAACTCATAGTAATGGCCACCCTTCTCCATTTGTTTGCATTCCTACAACAACCAAGTACAAGAATCATAACAAATTTCTAAACCCAGAAAGCAAATCAACAATTACCAATATAAATTAGTATTAAAGTACCTTATCGACAGCTTCGCCGGATAAGGGGATGTTCTCATAATTTTTGTACTGCTCAAGCCTCGTAGATCTGTAATTTTCCCTGCTTATATTCAATCTTTCCCAGGGAATACCCTGTATGTCCTGCCCGTTTCTGGCTTGCCCAGATGATGTATCCGTAACC
This sequence comes from Populus davidiana, assembly GCA_030145905.1. Classification (NCBI taxonomy): domain Eukaryota; kingdom Viridiplantae; phylum Streptophyta; class Magnoliopsida; order Malpighiales; family Salicaceae; genus Populus; species Populus davidiana. Next base: position 21,416,192 of record CM057790.1, read on the forward strand.
TTGGTAATCTGGTCATTATTATTATTATTATTTACCAAAAAATAAATTAATTTTATAACCTTTCCATCTAAACTAAAAAACAAAAAAAAGAAACAAAATTGAGAATAAATACCAACTCGTATTCATCAGCTTCAACATCTTCTACACCACCAGCGGCGGCGGCGGCTGCTCCTCCATCCATTTCGTCAACGAAATCAACCATTTCTGCCTCTTCCGCCATGTAATTCATTTCTTCTAACCGCTGGTAGTATGACATATACTATTTATCTATTTATATATTGTCTGTTCCAAAAATCAAAATCAAAATCAAAATCAAAATCAACTTCCAAGACAATAATTATCAATTGTCTTTGTAATTATAATATATATGAGCTATATTCATGGAATATTTTTAAAAAATCCAACTCAGGGAATAACTAAAAAATATTTGACAATTTCAAGGATTAATTTACAGTAATAGATTATTAAGATTAACCAAAAATAAAATCTATTTAGCACCCAAAAAAAGGAAGAAAAATAAATTAAAATTACAAAACAAAAATCATGGGAAATAAGTAAACAACTAACTGTTACTAACTTACTCGAGAAAAAAAATTTAAAAAAAAAGAGAGAGAGAGAAAAAGACACAAGAAGAAGAAGGAGAAGAAGAAGGGAAGGGATTCGCTTACGCACACAGATTGTAAAGAGGAGAGGAAATTAATTTTTTTTTTTTAAAAAGGGGTGATGATTGTTATTATATAGGGTTAAGTTAAGTCACTCTGTTTAAAGGGTTCATAATATATATAGCCACACACTTAGATGGGTGTCCCAAGCGACGCCACAGGCAGCAGCAATTTCTTTTTAACCTGAAAAAAAACAAATTGAAACAATAAGAGAAATTTTATAATTATGTTAAATTTTGATTAAGTTAATAATATGATAAAAAAATAGTAATAATAATAAATAATTTTTTAAAAAAATATATTGTCTTGAGTTAAGTTAAATTAACATGTAAAACTTATGACTTAATATATAAGATTGGGATAAACATATAAAAGAATGATATCAACAAAAATCAATTTAAAAAAGGACTTGAAAAAAAATCTAAGGTAACCCTGTCAAATATTTCAAACTTGTAATCCGAAAAGCTAACAAAATTTTGATCAATAAAATACTGAGAGATGAAATAAAAAAAATTAAAAACAAAATAAATAAAAATTAAAAAAATAAAAATCAAATATGATATACAATCAAATAAATTAAAATATTGAGAGATGTAATTAAAAAAATATATAATTAAGAGAATAAAATATCGAGAGATATATTCGAAAAGATAATTCAGTTGAGAGAAAAATTAAAAAAAATCAAAAGAAGAAAAATGTGAATCAAATCTAAAAACTGAAAAAAACAAAGGATGATTAAATCGAAAGGAAAATCCTATTGCACAAAGAATCTAAAATAAAACAAATAAAAATAAAAAGAATAAGCATCAAATTTGAAAGAAAAATAAATCAAAAGGTTGCTTCAAAAATATATTGGGGTTGGCTCTAAAACTAAGAAAGAAAGAGAAAAGAAAGGAGGAAAAAAAGAAATGACCACTAACACAAAACTCGACATACTTTTTCCACATATACCATCCAAGAATGAAGACAACATTGTGAGGGTTAAAACATTATTATGGAAGATAGAGTTTGGCCACCAAAACACGCTATCTAAAAACCATAAGAGAACCCATGCGTGTTTATGTAAATACTATGCATAGCTCGCTTAATCAGACTAAATAATATTTTATTTATGTTAAATACTTTATAATAACCGGAAAAAAACCCTTTAAGCCTATGGAGAGACAATTCTCATCTAAGGGTTTTATGGTAATTATACTAACCCTACCATTCAGTATTTTATTTTATTTTGCCTCCAAGGTCATAATAGTCATTTTAATGGTTATTAAACAACAAAAATAATATTATACCCGCGTTGCCAAGTCCATTTACATGTTGCTGCCAAGAACAAAATAGTTATTTCATTGCTCCAATTTATAATAGTACTAAATTTAGAAGCATACTTATTAGGGGTGAGCAAAAAAACCGAATAACCGAGAAAACCGAGAAAACCGGAAAAACTAGAAAACAAATAACCGAAAAAACCGAATCGAAAAAAAAAACCGAATTAACCGATTAGAAAACCACAAAAAAATTCTGGTTCGGTTCGGTTTCGGTTTCTAAAGTTTGAAACCGATTAAACCGAACCGGTTCAACCAAGCCAACACTTAAAAAAAAAAACAAGTATAAATAGCTACTAACCCTAAACCTAAACCTAAACACTTTCTCACCCCTCAGCCGCCGCCCCCTCTCTGTCTCTCATCTCTCAAATGACAAATCTTCCATGCTTTCAAATCTTCACTTCTTTGCTTCGTGAATGGAATGACTTTGCTTCAAATCTTCACCAGGTCTCCTATATTTTTCAGGTTTTCAATCCTATCCGGCACAGTTTCTAGCACCGTGCATGCTGTGATGTCTAGCCTCTCTAACCTAGACATTGATCCCCTTGCTATTCTAATGCGCCACAATCTCTCCAGTTCATGGAGACCTAGCCTCTTCAGCTTTGAAAATCCACTAGGATCACAACACAGTTCTTCCCCTGCATAAGCTTGACGGAGTTCAAGCATCACCAAACTAGGCAATCTTGGTTTTATGGATTTTCTTTTTCTCTTTTAATTTTCCAATCTTCCATCTTGTAGGTTCATTAAAGTTGGCTTCATTAGGACTACTGGATTTTGTCTTCTTCTCTTTTAATTTTCCAATCTTCCATGAACAGGTTCATTAAAGTTGGCTTCATTAGGACTACTGGAGTTTCTTCGTAAGCGAAATTTCTTTGGTTAGTTTGATTTGTTGGCTTCTTGAAACGTAAAAGGCCTTGAGTTGGAGAGTTTCAAGGATATGTTTAAGGGTTTCAAGATCTTTCGATGAGGATTCAATCCCTTGCGTTGTGTTTGTTCAGTTTCAATCGGTTTGAACCGGTTTGGAAGGGAGAAAAACCGAACCGAAATTAATCGGTTTGAACCGGTTTTCGGTTCAGTTCGGTTCAAAAACTAAAAAAAAAAATTTCGGTTTGGTTGTTTATTTTGGTCCAAAACCGGACCGAACCGAAAATGCTCAGCCCTAATACTTATAAAACTGTACCGTTCCAACAAATTGGGATCTCATGTCTTAATTGATTTGGGTTAAAAAAATTTAGAGAATAAAAAATATTCGGTTTGACTCAATTAGAAATTCAATTCCAGATCTTTATCCTATCCAAACTTATCACCTAATTCATTAATTTTTTATAAAAATATTTAGTTAGAACATTATTTTAATCTTTCATAATTAAAAAAAAATGAAAAAGCACGACTCCGTTGTCGTTTCAAACCAACCCAAATTTTATAATTATATATAAAAAAATGAATAATACTAGGAAAATAAATAAATATAAATGGGTCCCGCAAATAAAAAGCAAAATAGGCGTGTGTGATGCCCATTTCTGTTCTTATTATTAAGGGGAAAAAGGCAAAAAAAAAAAAAAAACCCTCACTATGTTCAAGCTCTCGAATAACAACAAACAATGGAACCCAACTGAAAATTTAGACAAAACTAGCGAATGATTATAGTTTTGAAACTCGATAAAAAATTATCGCACTAAAAAATTGTGTTTTGTGTTTTATTTATTTATTGTTGGCTGCTAGGCAAGTATTGAATGAGATCTTAGTTTTTTTAAATTTGATAGAATATGTCATTGGCTCTACCTTTAAAAAATAAATTAATAGAAAAATGGTTCTAATCTCATTTTTAAGTAGAAAAACTCTTTATTTTTTATGACCAAGAGCTTGTGAAAATTCAAATTTTGTGGTTGACGATTATGAAATTTATTCATTACTCTAAAGAGGGTGATTTCTTGTTTTTTTTTTTTTTTTCATTTCTTATTTTAAAGCTTGAAGTAGCTAGTTTGCACTCATGATTGAATATTTGCGTTTAAAATGCACAATATGATTGAAAAATATACCCCTCTATTTTTCTATTGCCTCGAAAAATCAGATCTTCCCAAGTGTTTTTTAAGCTTATAAAAAGAATGGTATAACATGCGTTTAACAAATAAATATATTACTCTAGAGAGGTTTAATTGAGAATAAAAAAATTTGAATACATACAAAACTTGGTTGGTTTTTAAAATTGATTTTTCTTACAATTAACATAAATAATTTTTCTTATAATTATTAAATTTAGTTAGATAAACTAACTTGAAATCTAGTAGATTTATTATATTTTAATAAAAATTGACATAGAGTTTGCCATTAACTTTTATTTTTTAAAATAATATTATTTTGATTTATTTTTTAAATTATCCCTTAAATTAACTTGAGTTAATCCAATAAATAAAGAGCAGAATTGAGATTAATAACCTGATTTTTTGTGTCTTGATAAAATTGAAGATCACAAAACACTAGTGGGATTCATTTTATAGGTAAAGGTGAGGGACATAGTGAACAGCCTGATTTCCCATCATGGCGGGCAGTGATCTTCAAGCACATAAAAAGAGTTAATGAGGTAATGGAATTATTACATATGGTTGTGTAAGCCACATTGCATACATATAAAATGATATATCTAAGTTGCCTTCCTCATGCTTCCATGCATAATAAAAAAAATTATAGAAACCCACACCCATCATCATCACCATACACATTCCCATACACATTCTTGTTGATGGAGACTTCTAGAGAAGCTTTTAACTTTGAGAATTTCTAAAAGCCATCGTCTTCTATTTGAAAATTATATTTTTTTAAAAAATATTTTTTTATTTATAATTTATTTTTTTATGTTTTAAAATTGTTTTAATATAATAATATTAAAAATAGTTTTTTTATGAAATAATAAAATATTATTTTAATATATTTTTAAATAAAATATATTTTAAATCATAATTATTATCATATTGTCAACCTCGAAGGCTTCAACACCACAAAATAAAATCAAAACCCATGAGATGCCAAGATAACGAAAGAAAAACCCTAACCACCATCCTACTTAGCTAGCGTGGACACTTATACTCTTATGTTCACATAATGAAAGAAAAACCCTAACCACCATCTTATGTTCACATTACTAGCTAATGTCATCATTACATCAACATGTACATTATGTAACGTCAAAAATATGTCTCCTTTTTGCTACAAAACAATTATGAGCATCTCGATAGTAGTAAGTATTGATTAACATATAAAAATATATAAAAATGATTTAAAAAATATAAAAAAATCATTTTTTAATAAAAAAATCATTTTTTTGTAAAATGTTGTTTGGGCTGCTCTCCTAAACGGCAATTTCCTAATTGAGGCCCTCCCCTGGAAACTTTATGCGTTGAAGTAGACAATAATTGCAAGTGAAGCCATCTGTATGATACTCCATCAACTGGCTTCTGTAAGCTTCTGCAAGTATCCTTGCATGTCTGAAAAGTCTTACGAGCACCAGCTTGTCATCACGTGGATAATGGCATAATGCTTACTTTACATACTTCAGTGTTGAACCCACAATCCATTAGTAGCAGCAACCATGCTCGTTGCTGCTCAGAGAGGCAATCCCTGGGGCCTTTAACTTCGACAAGCTTGGCTTCACCTTTGTATTCTCCATGGAAGCGCCACAGCAACAAATCTGGCATTCCACTGGACCAGCTCCGATAATCTTGAGCAAGGTGGCGGCAGAGAGAGGCCAAACAAGGGCCTCCAACGCAGGTAACAGCGGCTCGAAGTTCCGGGAGAGAATGCCGGTCCCAATTAACACCCCTACAAGCTGTTCCTGAATGCAATTCCCATGATGTGATGAGGATCATCTCCGCCGTGCCATCATAAATTTTCTGCAACTGGGATTCTATAAGGTTCTTTCTTGCTGGATAGAAGTTATCGGTCTCTAAATCCAAGGGAGCAGTCTGCAAAAAAAAAAAATAAAAATAAAAAAAATAAAAAAAATATATATATATATATATATATATTTTTCTAAATTCTATAAAAATAGGCAAAAGTTGGAGAGTCAAGCAACAAACTACACAGAACAAAAGGGAAAAACAGATGAAGAATTGAGTAACAAATACACTGAAACTACATTGAGAAGCTCTTAGTGTCTGTTTAGGAGTGTGGTAAAGAATGCTTTTTAAAATACTTTTCGCTTGAAAACACATCAAAATTATGTTTTTTCATTTTTTAAAATTTATTTTTGATATCAGCACATCAAAATAATCACAAAACATACAAAATAATAATTAATTTGAAGATAAAAAAAATTTCAAAATTTTCAAAACAACCATGGAAATGGAAGTCAAAACTTAACAAATATTCATAAGTTCTCGTAAGGTTTTATTTTGTTTTAGAAATTCATTTTCAATAAATCATTATATAATGAAAATCTTGAACATAAAACTAAATGATTAAAAATAAAAGAAATCTGCAGGGAAACTTGAACTGTCTTGTTCCCCCCGACTAGGGAAACCTGATGCCGGCCCTATTATTGATGGGGTGGTGGGGGAGGCTAGACCCACTTCCAACCTTCCCCACTACCATTTCTAAACTTCTCTTCCACAATCGCAATAGTTTTTTTAAAATATCTTCAATACAACAATGACAAGACTATTCTGATAGACTGATGATGGGGCAGCAGCTGTTAACAACAGTATAACTTATGCATTATGATAGGCTATTTGTCTACCATGAAGTTTTGAGCATCAATATTTTGCAGCCAAACATGCCAAAACCCAAAAGATGAGAGTTTTACAGCTTAAATACAAGCCATACCTGAAATCTGTTGCGGAAGACATTTGGTAAATCAGAAAATATAATGTCCCACATAAGAAGCGCAAAAATTGTTAACCAAATTCCACTCTCTGTATGAACACCCTGCCATCCACCACCTTCACCAGCATAATACTGTAAAGCAAGCTGCTCAACTCCACATTGTGCCCCATCTTCTCCATAGAATCTGCTCTTTATTCCAGCTTCACAGTTCAAAGGTCTTCCTTGAATATGAACCTATATTAACAGTGGGAATTTGTAAAACAGAACATTGTTGGATGATGGCATATTTTGAGTTATTAACATTGAACTTCAAGTTCACTAGCATCCCAAATCTGAAAGAATTACCCAATCAGTTACCTCTCTGATCTTCCTCTTGATACACAATGAGAAACTAGGAGCTTTCCAGCGCCTTGGTGGTTTTCCCAGGCGAAGAACGCGCCTTTGCAATGCCATTCTTGAACCAGCACGTACCCATGGATCCAGTAACCCATCTTCAGCAACTAAAAGGCTCTCATTGGGACAGCCCATGTGCTCCAAATCAATAGACAATCTCAGTGTCCAGTTCCCCCTTCTTCCATCACAAGTGAAAATAAAAAGCAACCTCTTCAACAAATTAATTGCATCCTTGTACCTGAAGAGAACTTCAGTTCATTTAGACATATTTCATGTAATAGCAAAAAAATGCAGCACCGTTTTCATGATGCTCAAATTGTCTTATTTAATAATTCACATGACACTACAAACAAAACAGATTTTGACTTGCAGAGTAATCAACAGGAGAACATGAGGGTGAATTTGCACTTCCATTACCAAGGACTATTTCCTTAAACACAAACAGAAGAGAGATGCCTTGCTCAAAATAATACAACTGTCCTTAAATGGATATACATTATTATACAGCTGAATAACAACTTTGTTACCAAAAAATTCTGTGCAAATAGATTTTTGGCTTTGACCATAGCACCCACCAAGTTTGAATCTGAAAACCAGGATAAAATCTTTCTATAAAACATTTGTATCAAAAAGGAAAAGAAAAATTCAATTGTTTACACAGGAAAATGCTTTCCAGAAGTAAAGCAGGAATCATCCAACATCAGATTGCCATTGACCAATCAACACCCCTTCCAACATCCTAAAAGGATATCCACGAATATACTCTGAAGCAACTTTTCATTCTTTGACTGTTCTTTCTGCTCTTGGTATATGATTTTAGAACAGTGCTAATCAACCCTAGGAAGCAAAACAACGAATTGGATGAAAAGAGCAAAAGAGAGAAAAGGGATGCATTGTACAGCTGCCAAAACCACCAGCACAATTGCTGCCACATCTTTTCCACTTTCCCATCAATTAGCAAGTATATTGAAGGGCTTTTTTGTTAAAAGAAATTATTTAAAATGGTTGAAAATGATGGTTAATTTTTCTAGTCTGCATCTATCTTATGAGTTTTAGATTTGAAATATAGTGTAGGAGCCTTTGATGGTGGAAAATAATTTCTGAGGCGGCTTTTGTACCTTACCTTAAAAATGCAGCAACAAGTTTCTGAGCACAAAATATCAATGAAGCACCGACGCAGCTAACTTCAATAATATCTATGAGGTTTCTAGTTCAAAGAATGTAGGAGAACTGACAATGCACAAGCACACGATCAACTTTCTTTATTTGGAATCAATATCAGTCACTTGAAAGACCAAAGTAGTCACAATGGTTTTTCCAGAATGAATTTATACATGTATAAACAAGCATATATAAATTCTACCACATGATTATGCATAGTTACCCACCATACTGATTTGATATGCATGAATTTATACATGTATCAACAAGCAAATATAAATTCTATCACATGATCATGCATAGTTACCCATCGTACTGATTTGATATGCATAATTTCCTCGTAACTTTACTAAATTTCACTTGCAAAGAAAACATATGCTGCAGAATGAACTGCTTCTGAAATTTGCAAAGACACTATAAGGGGCGGGCAGGTGGAGCCAAGAACTTCCCTGTGTTGTTTGGGGGAAGGGATGAAAACTTATTATATTTCTTTATTTTGATGTTTATAGGGATGAGACCGTTCATTTGAATAAAAAAAAAGTTAAAATGGTAGAAACATGAAGAGAATAAGAAGTGCTGCCCAGGAAGAGGTGAGGGCACTCATGATTTTCTATACAATAAAATAAATAAAGTGAAAAAAGCAAGTTTGCAAATCTTAAAATAAAGAGAGAAACAATCCAATTGCACTACAAAATTTCATAAATGCCAGGCTAAATTATAAATTATGTACCTCCGCTCACGCTCAAGAAATGAAACTCCTAGAAAGACCACTTTAGAGTATACCCAGGATGCTGAAAAGCATGAGAAAAAAGCAGTCACTAATTCAGAGGCTGTTGAGTGACTTGCTTTAGTATGAGACATACGAGACTCAGCTATCATTATGCATCTAAGTACTGATTCACTTTTGTTTTCATCAAGAGATTCATCCATCATTTGTGCCACTTCAATTGCCTGTAAAACATGAAGTGTTAATGAAGGTAAAAAGCAGCAAGACTTTAAAGGCAAATATAGAAATATAGCACCTCTTCATAAGCTATAAGGTCACTTCGAGCTGAGAAAATTTGTTCTGATATTATGCAGTGGTATGCTGGATACTTGATGATGCCCAAATCAACTAGTAGGAATGCTGAAAGATCCTGTTCTCCATTCAGGAAGAAAAGTCTCTGCATAGGAAATGAAATTCAAAGAACACCTTAGTTGTAAACCAGATCAACATCCTTGTCTTATTTCCACCATGACTAACTCAAGCAATGGAAAGTAAAGAACACCTCAGTGCGCCAGATAAGGGACTCAGCTTTTGAAGATATCTTAATACAAATTCCTGTTCTATCCAAAATAGCGATTGGTAGGAATGGGCTGGTAAGATCAAAATCAACATGAATAATATTAATTGCGATACTCATTGACACACCAAGAGGAGAAAAACATCATCTAACAGAAAAAAATATTAATACCATACTCCATCTTCATAGGATGAAAAAACAGATGCAATAAGATCCTGTTTTCTTGTAACACGAGTGCCATTCTGAAGCCTCAATAAAGCACAGAAAATTACAAAGAAGTTCCATCAGAGAAACAAGAAGAGCATATTGCATCATTATAAGAATTTTTAATATAAATAAAGATTGTGTTGCCTCCATGTACTGATTTACAGCCGCAGTTAAACATGGGTTTTATTTTTAGGACATAATTATCATGCACACTTCATTTAAATATCCAAATTACAGAATAGGGAAATCACATAACAGAAGTAAAAACTGTGAACCTGTAACCCTCCAAGAATTTGTCACTTCCTATCCCCATAAGATATTCAAGCCTCTTAAAAAGCAAACATAAGGAACCATCTGAAGACCTAGATCAATATATTTGCTTAAAGTTAGTTTGTCTACATGAAATTTAAAACCATGACATTCTACTCTCAGTTTCTCTTTGCTTTCCCTCCATTTGAAGCCTTTCAAATTTGAGCACATTGCCTCTAGCATGGAAGCATAAATGGCATAAGGAAGTGCAGCCTTTGAAATTTGCCATCTAGGTGCAAACATGCAGAACTGTGGCAATATTTATAGTTCTCTAAGGCATTTCTTTGATGATTCATCTTCAGACACAGTTCAAGAACACTTTCTAAAACGATGTTCATAATGTGTCAAATAAGTCAATTGTCCAATATGTACTGTAGACTTAATCAGGAAAGGACTACTATTTTGTTTGTTTAGTTGAATGTCATAGGACACATGCTAATTTAGCGAACCACATCACAGAATTGACTGATGAATACTGAAATTATTGACTGTAGTTTAGTATTTAGTACCATTCCAAACATGAAATCAGTCATATTGTAGAATATTCACTCACAAATACATTTTGATTAATTCATTTTTATATTTTACATTCTGGAAAAGATCAAACCATGAAAGACACTTTAGATGAGAAGTAGATTGGTAAAGATATAAACCAAGAAAAAGAATGGGAACTGAGACTTTGAAATGTTCAATAAACAGCACAAGAGAACTTCATAAATCATGGATTATGTTAACTTTTTAGAAAAGACCCGATCAAGTGTGCACAAGCAAAAATCAATTAAGGACCAAGGAAGCACTGTATTTGTTGAGTTTCTGTTTTTAGCATTCTTTTGTGCATAAAAGGATAAAGTCTTGATCATCAAGCATGTAAAAGATGTTTGATCCGTTTCTGTCCACAGAAAATCTCAGTGTAGTCATCCAAAGCAATATTTTTTTTTTTAAGTAGTAAGAGATTTGCTATACTAGTACGAGATCTGCTGCTAGTAAGCAAGAGAATGCATTATGACCTTGTTTTTCTAAAATAGTAAATTATAAAATCAATAATAATAGTGGTAGTAGTAACGATATTTTTTTAGCTACACGCTCTAGTATCCTATAAAACTTCAAAGAACCTATAATATGAGTTCAAGAAACAAAATGTAAAGAAACCTTTTTTTTAACATTTGAGCATAGGACCCTCTTTGGGGGACGGAGTGACTACAATTGTGGGAAAAAAAAAATATAGACTACTAAAAAATTAGAATCACAATTGTACTTCTGGAATCTACTATGACATTGCAAATTCATAGCCATGACACATACAAATCTTTTATGGATCAACAAGCAGCATCTGTAGCTAGAAAATTGATAAATAAAACTAAGTGTACCAATGGCTAACTTCTTATACAAGGAAGTAGACTAGAGTTTTCAATGGGACTGCGAGCATACCTATGTAGCACGCACTAATGGTGTGGGAGTTATAGAGAAAACACTTAATCTCTAGTTGAGTGTGTTTAGTATTAAATACTGCTCTTCAACAATACTTCTCCAACACATTACACAACACAATATGCCTAATGCCCTCGTCAGAAATCAATGCTTATGGAACAGTGGAAATAGGATTAGGTCAAGTACTTTGGAAAATATGATACAAATGCAAACCTTGGACATGGATGCAATTTCACGTAGCTCAGACACGGTGAGTAAATTCAAAATCTTTTCCATGTCATTCTCTTGTAGTTCATCCACTCCTTTAAAGGAGCACAAATAACCCATTGCTGATACGACAAGAAAGAAAAAAAAAACTCGCCATCAAAAGCCACATTCAGAAATTCAATATTAAGTTATAGAAAAAATTATAAAAATAGTTTAAATACCAGAAAGATCCTTGATAGCCTGCTGAGAATCAGTAACTTCTGGGTATGAAATATTGGACATCCGAAACCATGGTCCTAAAATAAGAATAGCAAAATGCAAGTTATAGTATTGGAGATGGATATCTAAATTTACATTTAGCATAAGAAGGTGATTTATTAGAGTGTAAGTATATATGTGGAGACAATGTCAATATTTAAACCAATAGGCAAGTAGAGAAATAAGATAGTTTCAAGCACTTCCACCAGCAACAATGATTAAAGAAAACCTTCATTATGAGAAGTTACAGTGGTCACTCAAATTGTTATCTCTGTCAATATATTCTCCTTTATTTCATTTCTTTAATAGCTGTCAGTCTTTCCTTTATAGCTGTCAGTATATTCTCCTTTTCTTATTCTATTTCTTTCATAGCTGTCACTATATTTTTCTTTCTTTGTTTAATTTCTGTTATAGCTGTATATCCCTTGATTCTCTCTAAAGATCTCAATTATTGTCTAGGCCTAGTATTAAAGGATCTGATTATGTTTATTAGATCCTAGAATTAAGGGATTTGATACTTCTTGATGTATATATATATTGTAACTCTCTTAGTGAAAAATACAGAAAACATTTCAGAATTTCTCTTGTATTATCTTGTCATGGTATCAGAGCCAAAATTCTGAAATCAATTCATCTTGTGTCTAGTTCTTCTATTCTGTTTTTCTTGGACTTGATCTTTTGGTTCTTGTTTCTAGTTAAATCATATCTTTGGAACGATCTGAATACTTTCTTGTTCGATTTACTGGAAAGAACTATTTTGCATGGGCCTTCCAGTTTCAGATTTTTGTCAAGGGAAAGGAATTATAGGGTCATATTGCTGGGACAATTCCTGCACCTGACAATGAGCAGGAAAAGGAGAAATATGTGAAATGAGAGGTGAAGGATGCTCAAATTATGTCTTGGATCCTTGGAAGTATGAAACACTCCATGCTTCTCAATCTCAAGCCTTACAAATCCTCTAGAGAAATGTGGGATTACCTGAAGAAAGTTTACAATCAAAGCAATACAGCACGAAGGTTCCAATTGGAACTTGAGTTAGGTCAACTCAGTCAAGGCAGTATGTCAATACAAGAGTTGTATTCTTCCTTTGTAAATCTTTGGGCTGAGTACACAGACATTGTGTATGCAAGTGTACCTCTTGAAGGACTTATTGAGACGAGCAAGCGTGATCAGTTTTTAATGAAGTTAAGAGGGGAATTTGAAGCAATCAGGTCCAACCTGATGAATAGAGAACCAGTTGGACCTGATTCTTCAAATTCTAATCTTAACTTCATTAAAAACTGATCACGCTTGCTCGTCTCATACACACTTTGAATAGCAATAAGTCCTTCAAGAGGTACACTTGCATACACAATGTCTGTGTACTCAGCCCAAAGATTTACAAAGGAAGAATACAACTCTTGTATTGACATACTGCCTTGACTGAGTTGACCTAACTCAAGTTTCAATTGGAACCTTCGTGCTGTATTGCTTTGATTGTAAACTTTCTTCAGGTAATCCCACATTTCTCTAGAGGATTTGTAAGGCTTGAGATTGAGAAGCATGGAGTGTTTCATACTTCCAAGGATCCAAGACATAATTTGAGCATCCTTCACCTCTCATTTCACATATTTCTCCTTTTCCTGCTCACTGTCAGGTGCAGGAATTGTCCCAGCAATATGACCCCATAATTCCTTTCCCTTGACAAAAATCTAAAACTAGAAAGCCCAGGCAGAATAGTTTTTTCTAGTAAATCGAACAAGAAAATGTTCAGATCGTTCCAGAGACATGATATAACTAGAAACAAGAACCAAAAGATCAAGTCCAAGAAAAACAGAATAGAAGAACCAGACAATGAACTAGACACAAGATGAATTGATTTCAGAATTTTGGCTCTGATACCATGACAAGATAATACAAGAGAAATTCTGAAATGTTTTCTGTATTTTTCACTAAGAGAGTTACAATATATATATACATCAAGAAGTATCAAATCCCTTAATTCTAGGATCTAATAAACATAATCAGATCCTTTAATACTAGGCCTAGACAATAATTAAGATCTTTAAAGAGAATCAAGGGATATACAGCTATAACAGAAATTAAACAAAGAAAGAAAAATATAGTGACAGCTATGAAAGAAATAGAATAAGAAAAGGAGAATATACTGACAACTATAAAGGAAAGACTGACAGCTATTAAAGAAATGAAATAAAGGAGAATATATTGACATCCAATTCATCATATTTTTGTTCAAACATCCAACTCAGGCGATGTTTAACAACTCCATCACAATGCTTTAAAGTGACCCATGCAGGTTTTATCTTTGGGGTTCATTTAAGCACCACTAGTAAAGAGCACAGTGCTTTTATATGCCTCACCAAAAGAGAACAAAATAAAGAATTTATAGGTCCTTCCTTTTATCTATGCATCACCAAAAGAGAACAAAATAAAGAATTTATAGGTCCTTCCTTTTATCTGGGAAGATCAGAAAAAAAAAAATAAGAACAGGGAGAGAGAGAAAAGAGATGAAATTCGCATTTATCTAGGTTTTGGGTAGATTAAGGTAAATATTGTTTTTCATATAATGAAAATTTTCCACTCATCATCACCCAAGAAGTTATGCTTTGAAGGCTCAAACCTTAAAAACTCTTTGTCCTTGTGGTGCAGATAACTTGCCATTCTAGTTGTTCTCATAATTGTCAACTTGCCTATTAATCCAGGTCTTGGGTTCTCTATAGTATAAATTTTTGACAGGATAAAAAAATAACCTTTACGTGTATAGAGCCGAACAAAAAGCCTTTGACTGTCATCTGATAGAGAAATAAATGATTCTGTTGACAAATAACAATGAAATAGTTAGAAATTATAAAGAAGAGAAGAAAGTGATGAAGTATTAAACTAGATAGCAGAGTTTATACCTAAAAACATTTTTTCATCATTGGTGAAAAGATGGGGATTACTTTTTAAAACCTCTTGTATCAACACCCAAAAGTTGTGTTGATATTTCGTCATACTAGGCGGATAATTCTTGGCAGATTCAGCCACATGAAGAACATTTTTCCATGAAAATGTGAAGTCCTCAATTTCAGTATGGTCTTTATTGCTTTGTAACATAACTTCGCAGCATTCAATTTGAATGGGAACAACATCAAGATAATGTTTTGGAACAGAAGTTATGCATCCCTGCAAAACAATCCTGATGGGATTATAATTATTTGGGAGGGCAACAATTCATCATGTTCTCATTTGATTTGAACAAACACATGATAGTAAGATTAGGTTTGGTCGGGAGTAACTATTCATCATGTTTTGTGCACAATTCTGAGAGCAACAAATGTTGAGCAGGAAATTCTTTCCTTGGGGTCAGGGGCAACTAATTCTCTCTTTAAGAAAACAAATTTTCAGATATATATACTTGAACAATTTCTAGTTCTTCTGTTTACCTTAAGTAGCAATTTAACTTTAAAAACTTTCACAACAGTACTAATTACCCTTGCTAAATTACTTCAATATATATATTGAAAACAATCCATAAATGTGGAAGGACAGGTAAAATATATCAGCAAACTATGCATCATCAGATTTGGGGGGGGGGGGGGGGGGTGGTTAAAAGAAGCACTGGCACTTCTTTCTGTATCACTTATTGATCAGTGCATATTTATCAATATCTACACCAAGATTCAAGAATAGATTCAATAGCAAGAAAATAAGTGAAGTGACACCCATCCTTTGATTTCTTTACACTACTTTACTCAAACACAATCTAGAATTCAAACATACACAAGTTTGGATAGAATTATTTTCACAAATTAAGAACTATGTTACCTTAAAGGTCAGTGAGTGCTTATCAATTAGAGGAGACAAATATTGAGCTAATTCTCGGGGGAGATAACCCAGCACTTTACAGCATCTGGAATCTGCCAAAAGAACCTGAATCAAAGACCACATGATTAAACATTAAAACTAATCTATAAAAAACTGAAATTCAAGGAAAATACAAAGCAGAAATGAGATATACCTGGATAGCATTGGGGTCTTTGGCATTATCTGTCTCTCTCAAAAGACAGATGTTTGCACCAAGATTTAATTCCTTTTCAACACTAAATCTACGTCCAACAATGAAGGTTTCAAGAAACACCCCTGATATGTCACCCACAGGTACAGTCTCAATAGATTTCATGACCTCACTTCTCAAATTCAACAAAGAGGGATCAACTTGGCCATTGATCCGATCATCATCAATCAGTTTTTGCTTCATAGTTGAACCACCAGCACTAGTTCCTAAAGCTGTCTCCCCTGATATGTCATCCACAGTTACTGCCTCAATACATTTCGTGACCTCACTTCTCAAATTCAACAAAGAGGAATCAACTCGGCTGTTGATCCCATCATCATCAATCAGTTTTTGTTTCATAGGTGAACCATCCATGCTAGTTCCTAAAACAGCCTCCCCCATTGGAACCAATGTGCCTAAATTACCTTCATTTTCATCAACTGCAGTAGAGTTGTCAAAACCAACTGCCGCATCCTCCTGTACATTTCCTGTTCCCAACTTCTTTACATCACTAGACCTACTACACACCATTGGTTGTGAGCAGAAGTTGAGTTGGAAGAGGGTGCGCTGCGTCAATTTCCGTTTGGTTCCTCTAGTTAGGCATGCATCTAAAAACACCAATAAATAATAAAACAACAAAAAAAATCATAAGCCCTTAACGCAATGACAATATTTGGTATCTAGCAATTTCGAATAGTATCTCTCTATCTCATTTAAGTAATTAAACCTAATAATAAACGACCTTAATTAAAAAAAATTAAAAAAATCTATACGTAAATGAGAGTTGATGATGTGGTCTTGAGCAGCAAGTTTAGAGGAACAAACAGGGCAAGTTACCCAATCTGAAGACCGCGGTGATTTGGATTTCTGTTCACTCTCCATTGACATTATTATTCCATCTTCATTTTCATCCGTTTTTCCCAAATTCAAAGGCGTCTGAGAGAAGAAATTAAAAGCTTGAAATAAAAAATAACAAATCAAAATAAATAATAAAGAAAATCACAACCACAATCATAATCAGTGAGGTGAGGTGATGTGCAAAGAGTACCTGAGGTGGGTGAGAGTGAGAGATAATGGAGGTGGAATCGGAAAGAAGTGATTTACAATTGGGTCGGCGCTTACCAACCAATCGGATCAAGCTCTCCCGTCCCCTCAACATTTCTCTCCCCCTCTCCTCCTGCTTCTGCTAGGCTAGGGTAAGCAGTGACCCAGGAAAAAATAAACTTTCCATTTGTTTATCGTCTCGTCCCGCCAAGCTGGGTTTTAATTTGGTGCGATGCCTAGTTTCGTCTTTAACTCTTTTTGTGCCGTTAGATTTAGCATCAGATTGGAATTGCATTCCATTCTAAACGACTTTTTTAAAAAATTAATTTCTTTTAAAAAAATATATTTTTTAATTGTTTTAATATATTAATGTTAAAAATAATATATATATATTAATATATTTTTAAATAAAAAATACTTTAAAATACAACCAATACCGTATTTTCAAATAACCATTTAATACCATAATTAAAGTTAATTGTATTGGATTATTCACTCTAAAATGCAATATAATTAAATAGCTATTTTACCATCATTAATTATATATTTCTTTATGTATTATATAATATTTTTAAAATGTTTTCTAATTTAATTTTTTTTTCCTCATATTTTCAAGGCTAGTATAAAATGAAAGATAGAAGAATCTATAAGAAGTTGGATTTCAACAATATCATTTGAAAAAGTTGGATATCTTATAATGCGCAAGTCAATTTAAATATGAGATGGGAGTTTTGTGAGATTGTGCGCGTATGTTTTTTTGGTTATATAGAATATTTAAGTTTGTGAAAACTATATTTTTAAAATATATTTTTTTTTTGTTAAAAATTAATTTTTTTATCTGCTGATTTTTAAAAAATAAAAAAAAATATTATTTTGATATATTTTAATATAAAAAGTAGTTTGAAAAACAACCACAATTATAACCACACTTCCAAATATATTTTTGTTTTTATTTTTTTATTTTTTTATTTTTTTGGGGAAGAAAAAGATGATTTACCTTAAGGTTTAGAGATGTCTATATAGCTTTGAACCCACTTGTATTTCCTGTAAGGGTCAATGTGTTTATTAAAGAACTCTAAAAGGCGTGGGGAAAGCACTGTAGCTTCCCCACGCCTTTTAATTATACTTATATATAATAATAATTATTATAATTATAATTATAATTATATTATAATATATATTATTTTTTGTTTTCATTTTGTTTTCTGTATTTGTTTTGGTTTTTTATGCCTTTATGGGTTTTTGTGGCTTCTTTCTTAGTTTTTTTTCCTTTTAATTTTTTTTGTTTAATTTAATTTGTTAATTGATCCCGAGTTTGACGGGTTAACCTGGTTTAACGAGTTAACTACATTTTTTATTTTTTTATTTTTTTATTTTTAATTAATTTTTTTCATTTAGTTTAGTTTGTTAATGTTAAATTTCTTTCTATTTAATTATCAGACTTTCATAACACGTATTCCAAGCTTGACAGGTTAACCCAATTAATTATGGGTTAACCTGTCAATTTTTTTTTCTATTTAGTTATTAAACTTTCATGACGCGAATCTAATGTTTGACGGGTTATCCTGGTTTGAAAGGTTAATAAAAACTCTAAAACGTGTAGCTTTTTCACTATTGCTAAAGCTTTTTTTTTTTTTGCAGTTTTTTTTTGTTTTTTCTTCTGTGGCATTTTTTTTTTCGTTTTTTGTAGCAGTTTTTTTTTTTTTTGCTTTTGCTTTTATTTTTTTAAAATGTTTTTCACTGTAGCAGCCTTTTTTTTTCTTTTTGTTTTTTTTTACATGTTTTTTTTTAACGCATGGGTTTTTCACTATAGCAGCTTTTTTTTTTCCTCGCTTTTGTTTCTTTTGTTTTTTACATATAAAGTATCACTGTGCACACAGTGAAACACTTGACTTTTTTTTTTCGTTTTTGTTTTCCTTTTTTGTTTCCCGTTTTGCCCATGAGTTTTTTTTCTTTTTTCTTTGTGTTTTTTTTTCTTTTAATGAATTTTTTTTGTTTAATTTAGTTTGTTAATGTGAAAAAAAAAATAATTTAGTTATCATACTTTCATTACACAGATCTCGGTTTTTTTATATATTAAGTTGGTTGAGAACTTAGCTTTGTAGCTTTTTTTAAATAAAAAAAAAGTATGGATTACTACAGTGTTTTCCTTACATGATTTTTGTTTGGCTGCAGTGTTTCCCCCACATGTTTATTTTTTAAATTATCTTTGTTAAATTTATTTTTTTAATATTGAGTTGGTTGAGAATTTAGCTTTAACTTTAGCTTTCCCCACGTTTTTTCATTATAATAATTATTATATTGTATTATATTATATGATTGTTTTTTTCTTTTGTTTTTTCTTTTTAATTTTTTTTAATGAATTTTTTTGTTTGATTTAGTTTGTTAATCTTAATTTTTTTTATTTAGTTATCATATTTTCATGATACGAATCTCAGGTTTGATGGGTTAACCTGATTTGACGAGTTATTTTTCTTATTTAGTTTAGTTTGTTAAAGTTAATTTTCTTTCTATTTAATTATCAGACTTTCATGACACGTATCCTGGGCTTGATGGGATAACCCGGTTAATTCTATGTAAACCTATAAGATCCCACATCGGAAGTGAGCGTCCAGAGCCAGGGCCTTATAAGTGCATGCTCACCTTGACTAGTAAGACGCGTTTTGGGGTCATGCGTAGCTGCCAAGAACAAAACTGTGAGGGGGACCTGGGTGGAAGCCCTGGATTTGGGTGGACTGGGAGGCCCAAAGCGGACAATATCTTGCTAGTGAGGTGGGGTGTTACAAAACCCGTCATTTTTTTTTTCTATTTAGTTATCAAACTTTCATGACACAAATCCCAGATTTTACGGGATAACTTGGTTTAAAGGGTTAACCCAATTAATTCAATTTCTTTTTCTTTTTCTTCATTAGTTTTTTCCTTTCTATTGATTTTTTTTTCTTTGTTTTTTTAATTAATCTATTTAATTATCACACTTTTATGACACGACCTTATAACCAGATCCACATCCAATATTTTTAGGTCCGGTGTTACAGTCAGGCTCACTTAAACTTGGGTCATGCAAGTTTAATTTTATTATTAATATTATAAATATTACTCTTAGGTCAGGCGTTGCAGCCAAACCCAAGATTCTTGGGTATAACTTTGCAGAAAACTCCAAGATTTTTAAATTTTTATTTTTTTTAATATTTTTTATACAAAAAAATAACCCGCGGCATCGCGCGGGTATAAAAGCTAGTAATCTATATTTCTTGTATCTTCCCCGAGCCTAATTTTAAACATTGAGACATGGATCGGCTCCCGAGGATATAATAATAAACCTCGAGCCCGTGATTACTTTCTTTTATTTATTCTATTTTCTTCAAAAAAGAAAAAAATTTGAAGAAATGAAATTCATAGCTAAATTAAAATAAAAACATATCGAAAAACATTAGTGTTAGATGCTGTAGTTTATGAAACCACAAGCAATAATTAATTAGTTTCATTGAACTAGAGAAATTAAGTTATAATTAACTCTATATATAAGTTTAAACTCTCAGTAACTGAGCTTTTCCTTTGTTTTCTCGCTTTTTTATATATATAAAAAAGGCTGGTGTTTTTTCTTTAATTTCTTTAAAAAATTTGAAGTAGCTACTTTTAGAAATATTTCATCCTGTTTATTTTTTATGTTTTAAAAATATTTTTTAAAAAATTTAAATTTTTATTTATTTATTTATTTGCTTTAATTTTTTTATGTTTTTAAATATTTTTAATATTAAAATAAAAAAAATTATTTTAATATATTTTCAAATAAAAAATTATCTAAAAAAAAAATATAACACACGAGATATGCTTCGAACACTTGCATGGTCTTGGTACATAAAGCCCATCAGTTCACATGCAGCAGATCAAGTTTCATTTCCCCTGCTGCAGCACTGCCTAGATATAGAAGACCATGCACCTTTTGGAACCTAGCAAGCAGACAGGGAGAACATTCTCCAGCAGAAAATGCCACATCTATACGATTTGTGGCTACCGTGGTAGCATAAAGAACAAGCTTGATGTGCAGGCCGAAGGTTTAAAGCTCTTTCATCAAAGGAATTAGGACGCCAAGATTAGCATCAAAACCATTTTAACAAACTCGCATCTATTTCTTGGAGATCATCGAGCTTTTTGCTCACTACTTGGGATTCGATCATCTTCGCAAGGTCCCAGCTTCAAAAGAAGTATAATTCACAGATATTTGCTAGCATCATTCACATTATGGAAGTGTTTGTAACGTGGTTTTCTCATTAAATTTAATTTTTTTTTATTAAAATTTAATATAGTTTGTATGTTTTGGATTGTTTTGATGTGCTGATATTAAAAATGATTTTTATAAAATAAAAAAAATATCATTAACATATATTTCAGCGTGAAAAATTATTTAAAAAGCAATCGCTACTACACTACTAAACATACTCTATACACAAACTACCATTAAAACACCTAGATTTCACACAGATAAATAGTACAGTGTCAGTCAATGCTACCAAGGTTCCCTGGAGCCTCCCCCGTCACTGGTGCCATCGAAGGAAGTATCAGCTGTCCATAACTCTCCATTCTTTCCATAACCATCAAACTCATTGTATTTGTCATCTTTGTCGATAAATTCATAATCAAAGCCTGAATCTTCGGAGTCAAACACATTCTCGAAACCATCATCATAGTCATCAAAAGCGTCGAGCAATTCATCATTCTCATCAACATCATTGGAGTCTCCAGAAACATTGCCATACTTACCGCGCTTTCTCCTTTCTCGTCTCAACCTCTTTGCTTCACTGACCAACTTCATCAACTGATCTTTTATGACCGAAGTTCGATCATTTTCCAGAAGTTTACCATTCTCATCAAATCCCTCGACCAAGAACACAGAATCCCTTAGGCCCTTCAAGCTCACATAAAATAACTCTGGGTGCCTTATAATCATCCCTCTCAACTTGTTGGACAGCCCAAATTCCTTCCTGAAATGTGTCAAGTGGTCTATTAAAGTCCTCTTTTCAACTGTCATGGCCAAAACCTCTCTTACAACCGCACAAGCTCTCTTCTCAGCCTCAACGGACTCCTTAGCAAATTCTTCTAAACATGTGTTATAAGGACACACATCAGGCAAGTCTCCCAACTTGACCAGGAAATCTCGGTGACGTCTCTTCAAATTAAGACCCTTTCGAAGTGTCAACTGCTTGAATTTCAAAGGCCTGTCCACTATCAACTCACGAGAAACTTTCGGAGCGGGCAAAGGAACAGCCAGCTGTTCATCCCACGATACAAGCTCAAGTGCACGACCGTACGAGGTGTCAACAGTCCTGAATTTATCAGGGTGGTCATTGCAGAGGCGAGATCGAAAATTAGCGGGAAGCCCGAGATCAGGTGCAAGATGAACCAGCTTCGACAAGACAAGTCGGCGATGAGAAGAGAGCATGAGAAGCTTCTGCAGTTTGTTGGCTAAATCAGTGGAAATTTCAGACTGAAGACGAAGTTCCTGTGCAGCAAGGGCTGCAGCAGCTGGGGTCAGACGAACACACAGCTGATAGTAAGGCTTGGTGGCATTTAATGGCAACGGAGGTGTCGGCATTGGAAATATTTCAAAAATGGAAGGGTAACGATAAATCATAGAGCGGATTGAACAAGGTTTCGTGAGTGAAAGATAGGAACGGCATTTGGAAAGAATGTGGAGCGGAATGTAATGTTTTGGTTTGGACAACAGCAGCGTTTTAAGCTTTTGAACAAACCGAATCCTACTTTGTCTCACAACGTGCTTGTCTAGTGAAACATCACGAACAATTTTTGGAGCTGAACAAGATATGGAAAGACGCTTGTATCTGGGTTTTCTACAAGTCAGGGAGGGATTTGCATGTAGCTCAGAAGGAGTACTCGATGGGAGGAAGGTGTACTTGAGGAAACAACCGGTTTGGGAAGGGGAAGACAGGTACAAAGCCATTGTTGTCTCAGTGATAGAAGAACCAAGTAAAAGTCTGAGAGACTTTATCACAAACAGTTGGGGAGCATTCAAGAAACGAAGAACGGCCACCAGAAAGGGCAGGTGGGAAATGTTGTATGTACCCTAATGTGGATGAAAACGAAGAAAAGTGCATCATTAGAGATGAAAATTAAAGGGGTTAACGAGAACGAATTGAAGTTGCATGAATGCAATCAATTGAGTAAAGAAGATTAGATTAGCTCAAAGACAAGGTGGGTGTTTCTTGAGTTGAGCTTGTCGGTATCAAATCTTTACCTTCTTTAACATGAAATTACACGAAATTGGAAGAAGATGGCAGAGACGAGAGACTTACAGACACTTGGTGGGTGAAAGTTCAAGAGAATGGACATCTAGCTGATACAGCCTTAGAGTGGAGCGGCGAGGATATACTTTTAAAAGCCGACCCGGTGAGGGTTGAGAGCAATACTCAAATTCATCCTATTTTTTAAAAAAATTAAAATCATATGAATTCAACTAAAAAAAATTCATAAAACAAATTAACATACTAATAGTTAAGTTAATTTTTTAATAAAACAAATTAATTGGACAAATTAACTTGAATTTTTTTAATTAATTTTTAATTTTAGATTGATGAAGTTTTAATGGACTCATTAAATGGTCCATATTTTAAAACAAAAGAGAAGAGAAGATGATAACTTTATATTTGTCCAATTTTTTTAAGCCAAATATGAGTATCAATATAATTTAAAGTTATTTATAATTGAAATAATTCATAATTAATATTACTAATTTTACTCATAATGTGATGTAGAAGATATATATTATCACATATAAATAATTTGATTTTTGTAAGTTAATATGATGAAAATATCAACCAAAATCTATATAAAAAAAGTAAATCCAATTTAATGAATATTGATCAATTAATTTGAAGTTACATATAACTTAACAATTATATAAGTTACAGGATATTTATACAATTAATAATCAAGAAAGCTCACTTACATGAAATTATGCACAATCATTTACATATAATATCATGAATTCTTGCACAATCAAGAAACCTTTAAAAGCCTTCGAGGTGGAGGAGGTGAGTTAGGTAACTAGGAAAGGAGAGAAAATAGTAGGTGATTATGTTTTAAAAATCCAAATAATCTAGGAATAAAGTTTTTGAGTTGGATAGTTGGTTAATCAACTTGTTCTTATAATTTTATTCATTCTTCCTAACTAAGGTAGTTAATATCTTGTATTTGGTGCTTGCTAAACTAAGGTAATTTGTGGCTAGTATATGCAAAAGATTTTTTTGGCAGAGATGATGGTTTTCTAATGCTTAAATAATTATATTTTTAGAGAGGATGCTCTGAAAATATATATACAGTAGAGAATAAAGATTATAAATATTTGTTATGAAGGTTTCATGATATATTTATAGCTAGTGATTTTTTTCTTTTTATGAAGAAAAGAAGCTGGAGTGCAACTTCATCTTTTGAATCATATTGTGAGCTGTATTCTACTCATTTTATCCAGCTACAAGATTGAGACATAACGGGTCATGATTGACTTAAGCCCACTTGGGGCTAGGCTTGTCATACTATCAAGCCCACCCGGGGTTGAGTCTAGTTAGTTCCATACCCAACGCGCCTCCATTGAGGTGCGTTTGGTGCTGACGTGTGCCAACCCAACACATGAGAATTTGAAAAAAATTATACTCATTTGTTTTTCTTGATCCGATATTTATTGATAAATATATATAAAGACATATTAATAAAATATTGGTTTATCAGTAAGAGATAAGAGATGCAATTTTATAATTGAGAAAATTACCCATAACATTCTATAATATGATCAAAATTATATTTGCCTATCAAGTTTTGAAAATTTATAGTTTGCATCCTAAATTTTATTGGACTTGTAACAATTTACTTTTTATACATAACATATCCAAAAAAAGGCAACAAAAATCATCTAAATACTTAGGAGTTTACCATTATTTTCTATTTAATTACTAAGAAACTCTAAACCAAAAAATAACTAAAAGGCCATATATTTGATTTTTTTACCCAAGTATAAAACCCTAAAAACAATAACCAGTTATTAAATTGTGCAAATGAAGGAAATTCACCATTAGAAAAGGTTAACCGGACAAACTCAAGCATTGAACAATTCTAAGCTAGGGCTTTAAGACTCATATTTGTGTAATCTTGGTGGATTGTTCATCAGAAGTGGTAGGGAGAAATTTAAAGGAAGTTGGAGTGAAATTGAGCAAAGATTACTTGATTTTTGTGCTAATCTTACGATACTGCACTCTCTGACTCCAACAATTGTCCAAATGAATCTTCTCCAGGTTCTTGCACTTCCCCGAACCTTTCTCGGGGCTGATCAGAAGTAATTTACTAGGCCAAGCTCTAATATGGAATCCATTGCTTTTGCCTTCGATCAACAACTAGCATAAAAAATGATTTTTTGTCTTTTTAAAACCTACTTGTCATCACCCAGTTCTTGAACCCTAGTTTCCTTCATTTTCTAAAAGAAATATAAAAGTAAAAAAAAAAAACATGTTTTCAACGCGACACAAAATTTAAAAAGATAAATAATAATAATAATAATAAAAAGAATATGAAATAAGTGTGTGCACTAATTCCACTTTGAATTGAGTGAGCTTTGCATTTAGTACAAGTGTATTAAGTGTAAATGCACCATGCACTTGCTATAAAGCAATGCATTTGTGCAGAGAAGAGGAGG
Organism: Populus davidiana; assembly: GCA_030145905.1. Classification (NCBI taxonomy): domain Eukaryota; kingdom Viridiplantae; phylum Streptophyta; class Magnoliopsida; order Malpighiales; family Salicaceae; genus Populus; species Populus davidiana. Next base: position 21,442,018 of record CM057790.1, read on the forward strand.
CTTGATGTTAAAAAAAAAAAAAAAAAACCAAAACGTATCCCTTTCTCACTCAAACAAGCAAAACAGCCCTATAATTATAAAAAATATTTTAATCGGTAAGATCTTGAGTTTATTTTCTAATAGTTACAAGTTCAAATTCTCTTAAAATCATTGAAAATTTACATAATTATTAATTTTAAAATTTATAGAATTAGTTAAAATACATATAAATTTATCATAACATCTAGAACAATAATAATAATAATAATAAAAAACTTTCTCCATTTCTCCCCACAAAATCACCACCATTCACTCCAGATACTAGCAAAAACACACAATAACAACACCTTTTCTTTGATAAGAAAATAAAAAATTAGAGAAAACAAATGCAAAAGAAACATCTCTTAAAAAAAAAAAATGATTGCCCCTCACTCTTATTATTTATTCCTCGTCTCCAGCCATTCTCCCCATGCAACAACTCTTTTCATAAACTAGAATGAAAAAAAAAGTATAATAGAGAAAGAGAAGAAGCTAGAAGAGATAGGAAGGAGAGGGAAATCAAGATTCAAAACGGGTTAATCTCCTCCTTTAAGCAACCGTTGATCACACCGTCGGCATAAAAGTGACTAAAAGGAGAAAAACTACCTGATCCATTTAACCATGCTCTTCCAAAGTCACCAGAGCATTAGTCCACTCGCCACTAGTCATGGCAGTGCGTGATCTACATGTGCCAACATTATTTTGACAGTCTCGATAGATTCTCGACCGTTCCAGCAGCCTCTAATCCATTCCCAGCATTCCAGAAGGTTGATTTTGAACAAATTTTATTTTTTTGAATATTTTTTTTTATCAGTGTTGAATCCTTGTTATAAATTATTGATTTTCATTAAGAATTTTAGTTGATTCTATATTATTATTATTATTATTGATAAGCTAGCAAAAATCATCACAGAGTTGAACTGAGAAGTGAATAGAATTAGAGGGAGACACTGCAATGCAAAGGAAGAAGAAAATGTTTCTGTGTATATTCACTTATTATGCTTGCCAGCACTATTACATTCATTTTATATGAACTAAAGGTGATAAGCTTATTTACGTAATCTAATTAATAGTAACAGACTTTGTTATCTGTCTGACAATATCAACAAACTTTCTAACCATTGTATTCTCTATTCTCTTGACCGGTGGCAGCAGCAGAGCCTTTGATATCTTGACATTCCCCCTCAATCGCAGGCTTGGAGGAACCAAGCATAAGATTGAAACAATGATGCCGAAATAAAGGAGTGGGAAGACCTTTAGTTAATATATCATCATCTTCAAAATAAACCCCTGCTGCAAAAAAAAGGTCTCGAGCATCTATGATCTTCTAATGATCATTCGTTTCAACACCTTCAAGGCCAGAATTTTCATCAAACCGATTTGGACACTTTCTTGATCCATCAACAAATCCTAAAATACCAGGACTCTCAAGTAGAATTTGCATATGAAAATTTCATATGAGATAATTTGTGTCATCCAGCTTGACTGTTACAGCTGTTGAAACCATAGGAAGTAAATAGGTAATAGAAGATTAAACAATTTGAAGTTGAGAAGTAGTCAGCATTTTTAGAGAGAGAGGAAGAGAATCACAGATTTGAGAAGAGAGTTGAAGAATAATTTTTCAGTTTGACAATATATCAAACAGATGATAGGCAGATTGATTATTATGAAAAAATTGGTTTAATAAGGCGATAATAATGCCAGAAACAGAGATTAGCAAGATATTAGAAGCTTTGAAGTTGAGAAATAGTCACCATTTTTAGAGTTCAAGAGACAGAGAGGAAAAGAATCATAGATTTGAAAAGAGAGTTGAAGAAGAATTTTTCAGTTTGACAATATATCAAACAGATGATAGGCAGATTGATTATTATGAAAGAATTGGTTTAATAAGGCGATAATAATGCCAGAAACAAAGATTAGCAAGATATTAGAAGCAGAGAAATCACAAGATCACAAGATATTAACAATCCTAAGCTCTAATACCATGATAAGCTAGCAAGAATCGTCACAGAGATGAACAGAGAAGTGAATAGAATTAGAGGGAGACACTGCAATACAGAGGAAGAAGAAAATGTTTCTGTGTATATTCACTTATTATGTTTGCCAGCATTATTACATTCATTTTATATGAACTAAAGGTGAGAAGCTTGTTTACGTAATCTAATCAATATTAACAGACTCTGTTAACTGTCTAACAATATCAACAAACTTTCTAACCATTGTATTCTCTATTCTCTTGATCGGTGGCAGCAACAGAGCCTTTGATATCTTGACAATTATCATCGATTGTTAAAAAATATTTGAAGTCTTTTGGGTTTGCGCTTGTTATGTGACAATCCTGATTGTATGATGTTATCATAAAATTTATTTTTATGATAAAATAAGGTTGAAAATTAATACCCTACAATGAAGTTGAAAAGATTAAGTCGTAAAAGCTTTATCTAATGTATAGTTGTTTGGTCTTAATACGGATTTTAATATAAATTTGATTTGTTTGTGAGTTTTAATGTGCACTAATGTGTTTGTTAAATTATGATTTTTGTTGATGTTATTTTTAAACTGTGAATTTTATTGTGTGTTGACATTTGTTTTTTGTGAAATTTGTACATACATGCATGCCTGATTTCACTATGTGTTTAATTTTTTTCATATGAATTTTTAGGGAGTGTTTCCATGTAAAAATCTAAAAAAAAACATATAAATCTATGAATAAAAAAAATGACATGTTCATTTTTTATTGTTTTTATTTTTGTATTTAGAATAGGCAAACTTTAGCATGTATGAATGTTTAACACATTTTATCATTGAAAAATAATAATAATATAATTTATCTTAAATATGATGTATAAATTGATGTCTATCTTTCATATTACATAACTAGCCTTTCACCTAAAACTTTTAAAAATCAATTAGGATTTCTTATTTTTATAAAACTAGGTGGTAACCCTTTCTCATATTTTTTACTCTCTTCATATGTAGCTCACCTTGATATCCCCTTCGACACCACTAATCTAGACCCACCAAAGCACCAAGATTTTGTAATTTCCAAGACCCCATTTAGTACTCATTTCACTTGAGTCAAAATTTTCAAGTTCCCTTAAAATGGTTTTTTTGGTTCACCTTGATAAACAAAATCCAAAACTTGATTTAGACCCCATTTGTTTGCTAGAAACTAGTTTCTTTTTAGAAAGTGAATGTTAGAAAAGTAAATTATTTTTCGATGTTTGGTAATATAATAGAAAATAAGTTGGAAAACACTTTCCAGTGTTTGGTTATATCATGGAAAATGAGCTGGAAAATAAATTTTTAATGTTTTATTTTTTTCAAGTTTATTAAAATAATAAGGAACAAATCTTACAAATTAAAAAGTTGAATGAGAGTCAAAATTGAAAAAAAATATAATTTCATAAATTATCTCAAATAAAATAAATAATAATCAAAATAATAGAGATCAAATCTAAAAAATAAAAAAATTGAAAGATGAAGAAATTAAAATAATAATAATTAACATTTCATAAATTATTTCAAATAAAATAAGTAACAATCAAAAGAATGAGGACCAAATTTGATAGATAAAAAATTTCAATTAAAAAATGATAAGGCAAAAGTAAATAACAATTTTAAAAATAAGGACTAAAGTTAATATAAAAATTAAATTCTAACGGATAAAATTAAAAAATAAATATTCAAAACAAAATATATATAGTAATCAAAAGTTTGATGACCAAATTTGATATAATCGGCAAATAATATGACATTTCTAAATTTTCACAACTTTCAGAAAGTGTTTTCTGTTCAAAATAAAAGGAAAATACTTTCCTGAAAACCAAACCAAATTTTTCTTTGATTGAAAAGTATTTTCTGTTGACCGAAAAGTATTTTTCGTTGACCAACTTTTCTAATGGTAAACAAACATAGGAAAGTTTGGAAAGTGTTTTCTCGAAAACCACTTTTCGAGAAACAAACGCACCTTAGCTGAAAATGAATCCAACCTCACAAAGGAAATAATTTTTTTCCTTTATTCTCTTTTATGTTTTTAACTCAATAAATTAAATCTAGCCTCCAATAAGAATCCAAAGAATAAAGAACCCTAAATCAACAAAAACCCAGCCTCCCACTCTCCAAAAATAGGTTTTGCCGCTTTGGATCTGGATGAAACGAATGTTAGAATCCAACAACAAGAAGAGATAACCACACTAAATCACGAAATCATGTGAGAGAAAGTGATTACAGTCACTGTTTTTTCTTGTTGGATTTGGGTTTAGGAGGAAAGAGAAATTGATTTTTCAAAGAGAAGAAGTTATCTATTGTTTGAGTTGATTTTTAACATAATATAGATGGGGGGTATTTTGGTATTTCTATCGAATTTAGATTTTTTTTTTTTTACCTATGATGCAAATTGTAATTTTTTAAAACTTGTTAGGCAAGTGGAATTTTGATCAAACTATAAGATGCTAAGAGTAATTTTCTATTTAATATTTTAAGACTTTAAAGCTCTTTAGAATTAATTAGAATATAATGAAAATCTTGTAAATAACTTAAACTATTTTGTTGACTTTATTTTAGTGAGGATTCAAAGTATTTTAGAACTTTAAATTTTTTTTGGCTTTGGATGTAAACTATAATTTTCAAAAAAATAAAGAGAAATTGAAAAAATAATTAAATTATAGATGAAAAATCACACTTAGCATCCTAATGTTCGGTACAAATTACGATTACCTAGTGTAGTTAAAAAATTTACATTTTACATCCTGGATAAAAAAAAAACTTTTGGAATTTGATGAAATGACCATATTGCCTTTATATATATTGAAATGAATCTTTATATATATTAAAATGAAAACTAACCAAACAATAGATGAGTAGCTCCATTACATTCTCTCTTAGACCAAATCACTCCCCCCTTCTCTCAATTACATTTTTGTTTCGTTTGTAAACGAAATTCAAACCTAAATCAATTGATTTTGTTTAATTCAAGTTCATAAATAACCATTTATTTGTCAAAAATTCCTAATGGTTACTTGGTGGCATTTTTATTATTTTTTGAATGGCTCTTTAGTCATTAAATACATCATAATGGTAAACCTATAAATAATTAGATATTTTATATTGATATTTTTTTAAAAAGAATATTAAGTGTTGGCATATATCTATAAATTTAATCACAATTCAAACCAAACCTCGTAATATCAAAGATAATTTTCAATTATAAAAAGATAATATCAAAGATATTTCTCAATTTAATCATAATAATTTTTCCCTAAAAGTATTTTTTCTCAATTGAATCCTTATATGATATGAATATTACATTGAAAGTTAGAGGGCACATGTCAAAACATGCAATCACTCATGCAAAATCTAATAGAAAAGGTGATACATACCACCTGTGCCAATAATATATAAATCTTACTTAAGTAATGTAGGGTTCTTGAATGTCATAAACATATTAAAAACAATAAAATAAAATTACTCAGAAGTCTTAGGATCTCGTTAAATAAATCTAGAGTTGCTTATGGATTTTTTTAATTGAAGATTTGATCTTCTTCAGTTTCTAATAATTCTTTAAAGGGTAGGTTGTTACAAATCACAAGTTGTCTAATTATCTAACTTTAAACAATAATTCATATGAACTACTAGTAAAAAATCTTCTAATATCTATTTAGGTGAGAGGGATTGCTATGCCTAGAGTGTTTGCTCTATATTTTGTAATTTCTGTAGTTTTTATGTCTAACAAACAACTATTTCTTAAAATAATAAAAGGCATAACATACCATTTAAAGAAAAACAAATATGAAAAACCCTATAAATTGACAAAATATCAATTTGTCCATTAAATAATATCCATATATTATTTAAGGATAATTTTAGAAATTTAATCAATCAAGTCCCTACTTGATTATTTTAAGACTAAAATTATAATCCTTAAATTAAATATATTATAGTGCTTAATTTCTAAAATTATATTCAATCAAGTCACACTTGATTAATTATCCCAATTTAATTTCTATATAATGGTTCTTAATGTGTGTGACCCATTAGATTTTTAATTTCTAACTCTTTTCAAATCTCATTCCATCTCGACCAATGTTTTTTAGTCAATACTATTTAAAAACATATGGAATATATTTTTTTTAATTCACATAGGATGATGAATCATTTCTTGATAATTCGTGTACCTTCTTTATATAGTTTATGCTATACCCAATGTCCGCCCCTTCATTACATCGATTAAGATAATAAGTAACGTAATCAAAACATAACATTCTTTATATAAAATAACTTAGTGATCTCAAGTCTAAGGATTACTTACATGACCATCACATTAACATTTCCATAGATATATGTGATATTTTTATATGAAATTCTTATGCATGTCAGTTCAATGTACATGTCTTATAACAAGCGCTTACATATTAGTTCCTTGTACCTTAACTTATGAGAACAACTATTTTTTTTCATAAAGAAAAGAACATAATATGTATAAGTCTCTGCGACTCTAATAAATATCTAGTGTTTAAGAGAATATCAACCAAGAACATTTTAAGAATAAAGTTTTAATGCAATAATAATCTCATAATTATATCAATTTTATAATTTCCCTTGTAAAGTATTTTTGTCATATGAATTTTATCTTTATTGTAGATTCAAAAATCAAATGTTAAATTTATTAATCTAATATTATATAAATATTAAAAACAAATTAACTCTTTATTAATAATAAATATATATTTATATAAACATAATAATATTATGTATAATCAATTAATTGACTAACTGATTAACTATAAGACATATTATATTAAAAAAAAATCAAGGCAATAACAATGACTATCTCTATCTCTTCTAGACACATTGAAATTCCAACGCAAACGACATTGACACGCAAATGCCTAGACTATATTATATACATCATTCAATTAGCATGATCACAAATTCCGCAACTTGTTTTCCACTATGCATAAAGCATAGATTTTAAATCCAAGTATGGACCGGATGATTTACATGGAAAACTTGTAATTTAAAGTTTAGCCGGAGCCAGGTTTTTAGATAAAATGTAGTGGTTAAATCCAACATATATTAGCAGATTTACTCGAATTTTAGTTGAATTGGATAAATCCATAACTCAATAAACTCGTCTAGATTTTTAGTGATTCATTTATCCCTTTCAAACATAATTTAAATCTAGCCGATTCAATATAAAATAAATAAATAAATACATGATATTTTGAATAATTATTTTCAGGTAAGTCGAGTATATAAAATTTCTAGTTACTCTTAAAATTAGAAAATAAATAAATAAATGATACTTTAAACAATTATTTTAAGGTAAATTTTTATATTGGGTATGTCAGACATAATATAAATTTTTTGTCACTTTCAACAATTAGAAAATAAATAAATAAATGATATTTGAACAATTATTTTCAGGTAAGTCTTTATATCAAATATGACAGATATAATATAAAGTTTCTAGTCACTCTCAACAATTAAAATAAATAAATGATACTTTGAACAATTATTTTCAGGTAAATTTTTATATCAAGTATGACAGGTATAATATAAAGTTTTTGGTCTCTCTCAACAATTAGAAATTTCAATGAGGACAAACTAAGAAACACCATCTTTTTATAGCCAAGCTAAAAGAAAGTTCCAATAATTTAGATTACGAAAACATTTATTATCTTCAGAAGTTCATATGGTGTACAAACTCTTATTCTCTTCGGAAGTTCATAATGTGTACAAACTCTCACAATTTTCGAAAACCTCAAAGGCAGCTGAAATCCTCGAGTAGAAGCAAGACAGCATGGCATGGCAGCATGCCTTCTATACAGCTTTCCATGATGTAAGAGGTGGAGTATCTGAATCCTTGAATGTTGAAATGCCATAGCCGTACCGATCTCCCCTTACAGCATCCGAAGAAGCTATTGATTCGAGTTCAGCCATTTCTTCTGGCGTTAGTTTGACAGACAGAGCTCCAACATTCTGGTTGAAGTTTTCGATCTTGGTGGTTCCAGGAATAGGACATACATCATCACCCTGGTGGTGTACCCAGGCCAACGCCAGCTGCGATGAAGTGCACTGTTTCCTTGCTGCCATTTCCTTAACCCGCTCAAATAGTTGTGTATTGTGTTCCAGATTTTCAGGTCGGAACCTAGGCAAATCCTGAGACAATTGAAACACTAGTTAATTTCAGCAGCTAAGCCTGAAACAACTCATCAGGAAGAAAGCATCATAGATTTCAGTTTATGCAACATTCCAGATGTACTTGCAACATGTCCTTTTTGCCACAACAAAACATTAATCCTAGTACTAAACGCAAACCATCATGATATTGTACACCACGCAGTTTTTTATGGGTTCAAGCACGCCAAATTCCCATGTACAAGGCGAGTGAGCAGATTTTAGGAATTCAAAAGTACTGAAGATTGAATATCAGAGAGAACGATTTAAGCAAAACATCAAGTATGCACAACTTTTTGTTTGGACATGCATGGGACAAACTAAAGGCACCTGTCTAATACAAGGAGATCCTGTAAATCTGTGTTTTATTTGATTGAATCTTTAAGCAATCCAAGTGTATAGCATATTTGTAGGAATAATGCAAATGTGAAGGAACTGCTAGGTAAAAATATAATGATCTCAAAGCTAAAGTTTTACTTTGTGCAAGTTTCTTCTATGGAGTTTAGACCACCAAACCACTCCATAAGATGGAAGAGACTAGTGTTTTGAGGCATCTAAGCTAACCAATTGGTTATTTAATTACTGGACATGTATTACCCAGATCACAAACTCTATGTTAAAAAAGAAAAGAACCTACCTTTCTGAAGTCACCATCTGTAAGGCTCTCAACCAACTTAGGCCCAGAGGAAAAGAATCCCCGTCCTAGAGGACTGTATGCAACAATCCCAATGCCAAGTTCCCTGAACCATTAGAAATTTAGAATGATAAGATCAGAATCTGGATATCCAAGGCATCCCATAAACAGCCTAAGGTTTGGGTTATTTTGATCTCCAAAGGAAATTAGTTTTTCTCATCAATGCCTCACCTGCAGGTCGGAACAATCTCTTCCTCCACATCTCTTGACCACAGTGACCACTCCAACTGCACGGCTGTGATCGGATGAACAGCGTGAGCTCTTCTGATTGTTGAAGCAGAGGCCTCAGACAGACCTATATACTTTATTTTACCTTCTTCAACTAGTTTCTTGAGTTCCCCCATCTAGCAAAGAAAAGAGTTGTGAGTGCACGACTGCAATAAATTTTTCAGCTAGAATGCAGGGACAGAACTCACTATTAGCATTGTCAGAATCCAGCTACGAAAGAGACCATTGCAAGATGTCAATGCGCATAATGAGCATGACGGTATCATCAGTACCATGTCTAATCTATACTTTTAGTGGGTTTAGGCTGAAGTTTTAGGGATTTTTGGATATGCCTGTTACAGAGTCTGGAAAATACATCATCAAGTAAAAGAAAATTCTCTAACTATCATCATCGCCATCGAACGATCAAGATTAATCAGAACAATATCCAGAAATAAAAGCAATTAAAGAGAAATACCGTAGCTTCAACAGGAACGCTGGTATCAATGCGATGTTGGTAATAAAGATCGATGGATTCAAGTTGAAGGCGTTTCAAGCTGGCCTCGCAAGCAGCTCTCACATAAGCAGGATCCCCTCGAATCTCAAAAGTGCCATCCTTAATGCTGGCGCCAAATTTGGTGGCCAATTCAACTCTCTGTCGTAATCCTCCCGCCTTCAAGGCCTTGCCCAGAAGGATTTCGTTGGTGTGGGGTCCATAGACATCGGAGGTGTCGAGTAAAGTGACCCCGGTGTTGACGGCTTGGTGGATGAGTGCGATCATGTCCGATTCAGGCTTTGGAGGGCCGTAGGCGGCAGACATGCCCATGCATCCAAGTCCCTGTGCTGATACTTCAAGTCCCTGTGACCCCAGCTTGATCCTTTTCACTGTTGCCATCTCTCTTGTTCTTGTTTAATTTGCTTCTCAAGAATGACGGACTCAGTGTGTGTACGAGTTCTCGGCTCAGCCTAGCAAATAAAAGGAAACTGCTATAAATAGAGGAAGTGAATGAAGCGACTTGTCATCCAAGAACAATTTCTAACGTAAGCATCTGCGTAACTGATGATGTTTGAGCTGACGCTCCATTATACGGACATCCGTTGGCTTGAATAGCAAGTATATAAAGTTTTTAGTCACTCAACAATTAAAAATTAAATAAATAAATGATACTTTGAAGAATTATTTTCAAGCAAGTTTTTATATCGACTATGAGAGATATAATATAAAAGTTTTGGTCATTCTCAATAATTAAAATAAATAAATGACATGACTCTCTTTCTCTCTTATAGACACATTGAAATTCCAACGCAAACGGTATTGACATGCAAATGCTTAGACTATATTATATACATTATTCAATTAGGCATGATCACAAATTCCGCAACTTGTTTTCCACTATGCGTAAAGCATAGATTTTAAATCCAAGTATGGACCGGAAGATTTACATGGAAAACTTGTAATTTCAAGTTTAACGGGAGCCAGGTTTTTAGATAAAAATATAGTGGTTAAATTCAGCATATATTAGCAGATTTTATTGAATATTAGTTGAATTGGATAAATCCATAACTCAATAAACTCGTCTAGATTTTTAGTGATTCATTTATCCCATTCAAACATAATTTAAATCTAGCCTATTCAATATAAAATAAATAAATGATACTTTGAACAATTATTTTTAGGTAAGTCGAGTATATAAAGTTTTTAGTCACTCTTGTCACACCCGAACATCGTAGCAATTGATTAGAGAAAAAATTCATGTTCAATGAATCGCCACCTAGTATTATGGTTACTAGGAACCTAATTGGTCAACAAAGATTCTATGGTACGAGACTAGTTATGCAAAATAGAAGATACTATCAACCTTTAATCGTCTTACCTAATACAGGCTGCATTACTGATTTTGTTTAAAATTGCTAAGAATTTGTTCTCTTTTTCCTTTTCTATCCTCCTTTCGTGTTCCTGACTTTGTCATCAGTGAACAATTCTTACAAATATTTCCAACTCTGGCGTTGTTAAATATCGCGCAAATCTAAAAAATACGATACTTCTGACTCTAGCGTTAGTGAATATTTTCACAAAAAATGAATTTGAAGGAGAAATTTCTATGCCATTTTTCTTGTTTTATCCTTTATTATTATTGACCCTTTTTAGATGGAAATAAAAAACCTTGCACGACATATTTGCATTTGAGAGTAATAGTCCACAAATTAAGCACATAGCTAAAAAAAAAAAAAATACAAACACAAAGAAAAAAATAAATAAAGTGCGAGGGGCCCACAAATAAATCAATGAAGACCGCCAAATATTTTTGAAATTTTCTGATATAGAAAAGGGGCTCGTTTGACCAAACATCAAACTAGAATGAATATAAAAATTATAGCCAAGGCATAAGGGTGTGTTTTGCCAAACACAAGTTGAGCCGGCTAGGCTTAGAGCCCAGGCCCGACCCATTATTCCAACTGGGCAAAGCACGCGTGAACTTGTTCTGGTGTGCATGGCACAATGCAAAGGTAATTAATTACCTTTGCATAATGCAAAATGCCCCAGAAGATTAAAAAGGAATGAAAAGGGAGAGTCTGGAGATTGCTCTAGAGATGAACGAGCAAAAAGGGATAGCCACCGTGCAGTGACCCCCACCTCTGTTTTGTGTGTTCTCTTCTTCTATGTTTTCCTCTCCATTGTCCCTCTGTTTTTTCTAGCTCTCTAATCTCCTCCCTTTTTTCTTCTAGCGACCCGATGGCCTTTTATAGGGGCCAGAATCCACTGGTTGTTCCCCAATACGCCTCTTCTTTCCTTGGCAGAGGATAAGTCCTGCGGGGACTTAGATATAGGATTCAATCCTTATCTCATTTGGTGTTTATCTCTATGTGGGCATATTCTTGAAACACCGTGTTTTGGGTGGACTAGGACACTGATAGTCCTGCCCCAGCTGGGCTATTAGTGGTGATCTCCTCTATGTTGTTGGTACCTCGTGCCGACGATGTACACGAGGGTGAACTGATGGGCTGATGATGGGAGTCGTGGGTATTGCCATGTGTCTGGTGACTAGTTTTTTTTTTTTTTTTCATTTCATTTTTGGAGGGAGCTTTCCTCTATTTTTCGAAGGAAGAAGACAGTGAACAATATTGATGAATGATGTCGTTTTGGATGGAAATGGCAGTCTCTCAATTTGGTCCTCCAAGTTTCAACATTTTTTAATCGGGCTCCTAGACAGAATTTCGGCCCTTTTTACAAAATGATCCATGTACCTTAATCACTTGTAATTTTGTCCTTAATTAACTCAGAAATTTAAAATCTATTCAATTATGCCCCTGATTTCATTAATTAACTAATTCTAAGCCTAATTAAGTCATCAAACTTATCCATTGTTCAATCAAATTCCTGATATCATTAATTAAACCCACTCAAAGTTTAATTGGAACCCCATACTAGTTAATTCTTTCAATTTCTTTCAAAACAAACTTCCAAAGTCATAAATCCAATATGATTAACCTCTCAAAGCTTTCAATTTGTGTTGTCTTGAGTCAAAACCTCAAATTTTCATTCATTTTATTTTTTTCATTTTTTTTTGTCCAAAATTGGGTTATGACAATTGCCCCCTCTTTACAATGCTTACGGTGCAAAGGCACTGGAAAATTCATTTTCTTCTAACTTTGTATAGTAAGTTTTGTAAAGAAAAATAAGCGTAAAAACTCTTACCCCTTTTTTTATTTTTATTTTTTGGTTTTTGTTTTAAATGATCTAATTGTTCCAAGCGACCTGCTCGATAAGAAGAAGAAATGCGAAGGATTTTGCAAGTGGTCTTATTTTTCCAGGCGACCTACCTGATGAAGAATAAAACACAAAAAGGGTTTCGTGAGTGATTTAATTATTCCAGGTGACCTGTTTGATAGGAAAAAGCAACGCAAAAGATTTCACAAGTGGTCTCATTTTTTCAGGTGACCTGCCCGATGAAGAATAAAACACTAAAAGAGTTTCGCGAGTGGTCTATCATCTCTTCATCCTCTGATTCTTTTGAATCTAAAAAGCATGAACCTGATGATCCCTTCCAAGACTTCCAGGACCCTTATCAACTTATGATCCAGTCAAACCAACCTTCCAACCCTATCCAGTCTTTTCTTACTACCTATTCCCAACAAACTATTCCTAAAATCCTTACCCATGAACCTCTTGACAATATATCAGAAGAAGAGACTCTTGATGATGAAACTCTTGTAACTTCTGAAGAATATTTCACTGAATATGATTCTTCTAACACTTGTTCTATGCCACCACTACTAATGACTGATCCTTCTCCAGCACAGACATCAGATCCCCAATCATCACGAACTCAGCAAGACCCTACTCCGACCTCTACCACAAGAGTTAGTATGGATGAACCAATTAATAGTGATGATGAAGTAAATCTCAATCCTCGCTATTATCAACTCCATATCCATTCTCCAAGTACATGTGGTTATTTTACTCTAGATGATATCCCACGAATAAAATGACGAGACAGAATTTCATTCATGGCTAACTAGCTATATGCTCAAGGGTGGCGTAACCCTCAGGGATACATTACAAAAATTCTCTGCACAGTTCTCTAGCACATTATGGGATTGGTTCCATGCCTTAGGTGATTACATGCAAATGCAATTTGTGAACAGTGCGTCTCTTTTTGAAGCTTTGGGCTGGCTTCATTATGAATTCCTTGGAGAAGCTTTAAATGACAAAGAAATAGCATGGTATGAGTACTTCAAAATGAAGTATTGTTCCTATTTGAGATTTGATCTTGAAAGATATTTTAAATAAATTTACCAACGATACCATATTCTCTCTGGTCCCGATGATCCAAGCCTCAAGCATGCCTTTTTAGCATCCATACCTAGAGATCTCGCTGATGAAACTTTCAGATTATTCAAAACCAGAAAAGATGTTATTGACAACCAATCTCTTGGCACCATATTTCATTAGGTGTCTCAACAAAATATATGATCAACACAAATATTTCACCAAGATATTACAGCCTCATAAAACTATGCTTCGTGCTTGCAAACGACCAGATTTGCTGATTAAATGTTCAGACAATGCTGATTGCAATTGTTCCATGAAAAAGAAAAAGCATTTCAGGAAAATCCACAGATCTTCTTTTAATGGTCGCAATAAGAAATGGAAGTTCTTAAAACGCCGCCACGTTAGACTCCCCAAGCACTTCACTCCCAGCTCCAACAGATGTTTCATCTGTAAGCGCAATGGTCACTTTACAAAGACCTGTCAACAAAAGAAGGCCAAGTCATTGAAGTTAATTGATTTTCTAGCCTAAAATAGAAAGTTCAATCCTGATGATGATGAAGTTGAATCCTTATTCTCTCTAACAAATGAGATCACTCTCGATACCATAATTGCTGTTGTAGATGAAATTTTTGATGATGAGATCTATGAACTTTACCAAGCCCAACCTACCAGTACCCCTTCACATCCAATACCTTTAGCCCCTGTTACCATTCTTACCTCCACATATGCTAAGCCCATCAAATCCATAGCCTTATTTGACATAGGAGCCTATAGAACCATTGTTAACCCTAAAGTTCTTCCACCATATTATTGGGTCCCACATAAAGAATACTTTCGAGCTGTAAATGATCAAGTATTAGGCACCCAATTCAAAACTAAAAAGCCCATTACCATACAAATCTTGCCCTAATGTTTAGTTAAAACCCATGTCCTTGGTTCTTTTTACATGGAAAAGATTTAGTTATTGGGTTTGAAGTTTATTTCAAATCCAAGTTCAGAATCCTTCCTTGTGGTATTCAGTATAAATCCTATTTTCTCCCTTATACAATTATCCCTTCACTCTATGAAATCCAACCCTCTCTCACAGAAAGCATTTCCCTCGTCAAAGCCCAAATTATCCAACACTCATGTTCAAACTCTTATCAAGAATTTCTTGCTAAACATTATGGCAAAATCCATAGTTTTTTTTATTAGGCTTCCTCTCAAGTTTAATAAAGACTTTATCCCATAAAAGCCAGTCATTCAGGAATGAATCCTGAGCACAAGACGCTAGCTCAAGATGAATGTGTCCTTTTTGCATATTATTTTTGTGTTTGCAAGTTTAAAAAATAATAAATAATATTTAAAGTCTGTGGGTTTGTGCCTGTTCCATGACAAACATGATGGTATAATGTCATCATGTAATTTATTTTTATGGTGAAATAAGGTTGAAAATTAATACCCCGCAATGAAGTTGGAAGGATTGGATCGCAAAAGCTTTATCTGATGCATAATAGTTTGGTCTCGATGTGGATTTTAATATAAGTTTGATTTTTTATGAGTTTTAATGTGCACTGATCTATTTGTTAAATTATGATTTTTTGTGATGTTATTTTTAAATTGTGAATTTTATTATGTGAAATTTGTATGTGAATGCTTGATTTTCATTATGTTTAATTTTTTTCATGATGAATTTTTTGAAAGTGTTTCCATATAAAAAGCTAAAAAACCATAAAAATGACATGTTCTTTTATTTATTTATTTATTTATTTTATTTGTGTGTTTAGAATAGACAAACTTTAGCATATAAGAACATTAAACACATTCTATTATTGAAAATAAACAACAATGTAGCTTACTTTAAATATGGTGTAAAAGGTGATGCCAGCGCCTCACCTAGAACCTTTAAGACTAATTAGGGTTTTTAATTACTATAAAACTAGGTGGTGACCTCTTTTCATATTTTTTTACCCTTTTAACATGTAACTCGACTCGATGTCCCCTTCAACACCACTAATCAAAACCCACTAAAGCACTAAACTTTTGTAATTTCCAAGACCCCATTTTAGTACTCATTTCACGAGAGTTGGAATTTTCAAGTTCCCTTATAAGAGGATTTTTTTTGTTCATCCTGATAACCAAAACCCAAAACTTGATTTGATTGAAAATGAATCCAACCCCATAAAGGAAATAATTTTGTTCTTTATCCTCTTTTATGTTTTTACTTAGTAAATTAAATCTAGCCTCCAAGAAGAATCCAAAGACTAAAGAACCCTAATTCAATAAAAACCCAGCTTCTCATTCTCCAAAAATAGGTTTTGCAGCAATGGATGTTGATGAAACGAATATGAGAATCCAACAACAAGAAGAGATAACCATGGTAAACCATGAAATCATATGAGAGAAATCGATTACCATCATTGGTTTTTTTTGTTCGATTTGGGTTTAGAAGGAGAGAAATCAATTTTTCAATGAGAAATTTTTTAGTTTATTGATGAGAAAGAAGAAGTTAACTATCATTTGGGTTGATTTTTAATATAATATAGATGGGGGTGTTTTGTTATTTCTGTTGAATTTAGATTTTTCTTTGACATGTGATGGAAACTGTAATTTTTCAAAACTTGGTAAGCAAGTGGAATTTTGACCAAACTATAGGATGCTAAGGGTAATTTTTCATTTAATATTTTAAGACTTGAGGGCTCTTTAGTCATTAATTAGAATCGAATGACAATCTCATAAATAATTTAAACTGTTTTGTTAATTTTTTTTAACGAAGGTGTAAAGTATTTTACAACTTTAAAAATTATCAACTCTGGATGTAAACTGTAATTTAAAAAAAAAATGGAGACAAAGTAAAAAAATAATTAAATTATAAATGAAAAATCACACTTTGCATCCTAATGATTGGCACGAATTGCAATTAGAAAATTTGATGAAATGACCATATTGTCTTTATTTTTATATATATATATATATTAAAATGAAAACTAACCAAACTACATATGAGTAGCTCTGTTACCCTTTTTCTCAGCCAAATCACCCCCTCTCTCTCAATTATATATTTTCTTTCGTTTTGTGAATGAAATTCGTATCTAGATTAATAAATTTTATCTAATTTGAGTTCATCAATAATCGTTTATTTTTAAAAAATTCCTAATGGTTACTTGGTGGTATTTTTATTATTTTTTAGTTTCATTGGCTCTTTAGTTATTAAACAAATCATAATGGTAAACCTATAAATAATTAGATATTTTTTAAAAAAAATATATTAAGTGTTGGCATATCTATAAATTTAATCACAATTCAAACCAATCCTCATAATGTCAAAGATAATTTTTAATTATAGGAAGATACTATCAAATATATTTTTCAATTTAATCATAATTAATTTTTTCTAAAAACATTTTTTGAAAATACAAGAAGAAGTTTATTTTGATCCTAATATGATATGGATATGACGTTGGAAGTTAAAAGACACATGTCAAAAGTTGCATTCACTCATGCAAAAACCAATAAGAAAGGTGACCAATAATATATACCAATAAAGTACATGTGGTTTGTATGCATTCACCCATACAAACCACATGTACCAATAATATATAAATCTTGTTTTACATCTGAAAGTAATGTTGGGTTCCTAAATGTTATACAAGTAGCTGAAATAATAAAACAAAATTACTTAGGAGTCCTAGAATTATTTTAGATATATCTAGAGTTGTTTAAGGGTTTATTATCTGAAGATTTGATCTTCTTTAGCTTTCAATAATTCTTTAAAAGAAATTTTCACAAACCACAAGTTGTCTAATTGTTTGACCTCTAATGATAATCCACACAAACCACATGAAAAATATTCTAAATTGCTATTTAGGATAGAAAGATTGATATGCCTAGAGTACTAGCCCTCTATTCTGTGACTTATATCGTTTTTATGTCTAATAAACTACAACTCTTTAAAAACAATCAGAGGCACAATACACTATTTATAAAAAAAAATATGAAAAACACAATAAATTGGTAAGTATCAATTTTCTCCTTAAATAATATCTATATATTATCTAACAATAATTTTAAAAATTTAATCAATCAAGTCTCGACTTGATTGTTCGAGGACTCGACTTATAATTCCTGAATTAAATACATTTCAATACTTAATTTCTAAAATTATTTCCCATGAAGTCATACTTGATTAATTATTCGGGTTTAATTTCTAACTAATAGTTCTTATTATGTGTGATCCGTTATGTTTTTAATTTCTAACTCTTTTCAAATCTCATTCCATGTTGAGCAATGATTTCTTGGTCAATACTATTTAAAAACAGATAAAATATATTTTTTAATTCTTCTAGGGTAATGAATTCTCTCTTGATCACTCAAATATCTTCATATAGTTTATGTTATAATCAATGTCTGTCATTTCATCACCTTTATTAAGATAACATGTAATGAAAGTGAAGCATAACATTTTTTTTTATATAAAATAGCTTAGTGTTTTAAATTTAATGATTACTTATGTGAACCTTTCCATAAACATATACGATCTTTTCATATAAAATCTCATTCGGGTCAAGCTAATATATATATATATATATTCTATGATAAGTACATTTATTTTTTATAATTCAGCTTATAGTTATTAAATATAGTTGTTAAATCTGACTTAATCTGACTTGATTTTTAATGATCCACTTAATCTCGCCAAATCTAATTCAAACCTAGCCTGCCGATTCAATAAGAAATAAATAAAATGATACGGCTTTAATAAAAATAATTGAACAACTATTTTCTAAGTAAGTCCTTAAATCGAGTATGACAGGTATAACACAGAGGTTCTAGTCACTCTCAACAATTAGAAATTTTTAGGGGGACAAACTAAGGAACACCATCTTTTTATAGCAAAGCTAAAAGAAAGTTGCAATAATTTTAGATTACGAAAACATTTATTATCTTCAGAAGTTCAGATGGTGTACAAACTCTCACAATTTTCGAAAACTTCAAAGGGAGCTGCAATCCACGAGTAGAAGCAAGACATCATGGCATGGCAGCATGCCCTCTATACAGCTTTCCATGATGTAAGAGGTGGAGTATCTGAATCCTTGAATGTAGACAGGCCAACGCCATACCGATCTCCCTTTACAGCATCTGAAGAAGCAATTGATTCGAGCTCAGCCATTTCTTCTGGCGTTAGTTTGACAGACAGAGCTCCAACATTCTGGTTGAAGTTTTCGATCTTGGTGGTTCCAGGAATAGGACATACATCATCACCCTGGTGGTGTACCCAGGCCAACGCCAGCTGCGATGAAGTGCACTGTTTCCTTGCTGCGATTTCATTAACCCGCTCAAATAGTTGTGTATTGTGTTCAAGATTTTCAGGTCGGAACCTAGGCAAATCCTGAGACAATTGAAACACTAGTTAATTTCAGCAGCTAAGCCTGACACAACTCATCAAGAAGAAAGCATCATAGATTCTAGTTTATGCGACATGTCCTTCTTGCCATAACAAAACTTCCTAGTACTAAACGCAAACCATCATGATATTGTATACAACGCAGTTTTTTATGGGTGCAAGCATGCCAAATTTCCAAGTACAAAGGCGAGTGAGCAGATTTTACGAATTCAAAAGTAATGAAGATTGAATATTAGAGAGAGATTTAAGCAAAACATTAAGCATGCAGAATTCTTTGTTTGGACATAGGACAAACTAAAGCCACCTGTCTAATACAAGGAGATCCTGTAAATCTGTGTTTTATTTGATTGAATCTTTAAGCAATCCAAGTGTATAGCATATTTGTAGGAATAATGCAAATGTGAAAGAACTGCTAGGTAAAATATATACAATGATCTCAAAGCTAAACTTTTACTTTGTGCAAGTTTCTTCTATGGAGTTTAGACCACCAAACCACTCCATAAGATGGGAGAGATTATTTTTTGAGGCATCTAAGCTAACCAATATATTGTCAAAAACTCGTTACTTAAAAGTTTAAGTTATTAGGTGAGATTTCAAGAACGGTTTTATATTATTCTGTACCGCATATAACTGTCAAAGGAGGAAATGTGATTTGTGACATTCCTTCCTTTCCAAACTGTAAAAGATTATGCTTGTACAATTGGTTATTTACTGGACATGTAATACACAGATCACAAACTCTATGTTCAAAAAGAAAAGATCCTACCTTTCTGAAGTCATCATCTGAAAGGCTCTCAGCAAACTTAGGCCCTGAGGAAAAGAATCCCCGTCCCAGAGGACTGTAAGCAACAATCCCAATGCCAAGTTCTCTGAACCATTAGATTGATAAGATCAGAATCTGGATATCTAAGGCATCCCATAAACAGCCTAAGGTTTCGGTTATTTTGATCTCCAAAGGAAATTAGTTTTTCTCATCAATGCCTCACCTGCAGGTAGGAACAATCTCTTCCTCCACATCTCTTGACCACAGTGACCACTCCAACTGCACGGCTGTTATCGGATGAACAGCGTGAGCTCGTCTGATTGTTGAAGCAGAGGCCTCAGACAGACCTATATACTTTATTTTACCTTCTTCAACTAGTTTCTTGAGTTCCCCCATCTAGCAAAGAAAAGAATTATGAGTACACAACTGCAATAAACTTTTCAGCTAGAATGCAGGGACAGAACCTACTATTAGCAATGTCGGCATCCAACTACGAAAGATACCATTGCAAGATGTAAATGCACATAATAAGCATGACGGTATCATCAGTACCATGTCTAATCTATAATTTTAGTGGGTTTAGGCTGAAGTTTTAGGGATTTTTGGATATGCCTGTTACAGATTCTGGAAAATACATCATCAAGTAAAAGAAAATTCTCTAACTATCATCGTCGCCATCGAACGATCAAGATTAATCAGAACAATATCCAGAAATAAAAACAATTAAAGAGAAATACCGTAGCTTCAACAGGAACGCTGGTATCAATGCGATGTTGGTAATAAAGATCAATGGATTCAAGTTGAAGGCGTTTCAAGCTGGCCTCGCAAGCAGCTCTCACATAAGCAGGATCCCCTCGAACCTCAAAATTGCCATCCTTAAAGCTGATGCCAAATTTGGTGGCCAATTCAACTCTCTGTCGTAATCCTCCCGCCTTCAAGGCCTTGCCCAGAAGGATTTCGTTGGTGTGGGGTCCATAGACATCGGAGGTGTCGAGTAAAGTGACCCCGGTGTTGACGGCATGGTGGATGAGGGCTATCATGTCCGATTCAGGTTTTGGAGGACCGTAGAAGGCAGACATGCCCATGCATCCAAGTCCCTGTGCTGATACTTCAAGACCCTGTGACCCCAGCTTGATCCTTTTCACTGTTGCCATCTCTCTTGTTCTTGTTTAATTTGCTTCTCAAGAATGACGGACTCAGTGTGTGTACGAGTTCTCGGCTCAGCCTTGCAAATAAAACAAAACTGCCATAAATAGAGGAAGTGAATGAAGAGACTTGTCATCCAAGAACAATTTCTAACGTAAGCATCTACGTAACTGATGATGTTTGAGCTGACGCTCCATTGTACGGACATCCGTTGGCTTGAATAGCAAGTATATAAAGTTTTTAGTCACTCAACAATTAAAAATTAAATAAATAAATGATACTTTCAAGAATTATTTTCAAGCAAGTTTTTATATCTACGTAAGCATCTACGTAACTAACATGATGTTTGAGCTTACGCTCCATTACATGGATAGCCGTTGGCTTGAATAGATAAATGTGAGCTGCCACTTAAGATTCATTGATTGTTCAACATATAAATAATGAAATGAATTTGAATTTCTTGGTATCTCATTACAATATATGCAACATGTATGTTTGAGCTTACGCTCCATTATATGGACAGCCGTTGGCTTGAATAGATTAGTGTGAGCCGCCACTTAAGATTCATTGATTGATCAACATATAAATAATGAAATGAATTTGAATTTCTTGGTATCTCATTACTGCACTATGTTATGTTATCGTGTGTATTGCTGTAATTTTTTTTTATTGAAGTAGTTAAAAATTTAATTTTATAATTTTTTAAAAATAATATTGTGAATTGCTATAATGTTTCTTTACATAATTTTTTTGTTATAATTTTTTTCAAAATTGTTTTTTGATTTTATTTTTTTAATATTGAGCTAATTAAGAATTATAGTTGTAGCTTTTCTCACAAAACATTGTCGATTGCTACAATATTTTTCCACATAGGTTTTTTTTTATGATTTTTTTAAAATTATATTTTTCAATTAATTTTTTTAATATTCACTTGGTTAAGAATTTAACTTTGTAATTTTTTTCTTGAAAATATGGTGACTTGTTACAGTGTTTTTTTATATGATTTTTTTTCCCTTTTTTGTTATGATTTTTTTTAAAATTATGTTTGTCGATTTTATTTTTTAATATTAAGCTAGTTAGAATTTAGCTTTGTATTTTTTTTCCTTTAAAACACAGCGGATTGCTACAACGTTTTCCTATATGGTTTTTTTTTATGATTTTTTCAATATTATCTTTATTGTTTTTTTTATGTTGAGAATTACAATCACAAGGCTAAATCATGTGGGGAAGCATTGTAGCTTTCCTCACAAAACACTGTGTATTGCTATAGTGTTTTCAACATGTTTTTTTTATGTGTTTTTTTGGTGTTTTTTTATGATTTTTTTAAATATGTCTTTGTTGATTTTATTTTTTTAATATTGAGTTGTTTGAGAATTTAGCTTTATAATTTTTTTTTAAAACACTGTGGATTGTTGTAGTGTTTCCCAACTTGTTTTGTTTTTTTGTTTTTTTATTATGATTTTTTCTAAAATTATCTTTGTATAATAAAGCTAAATCATGTGGGGAAAACGTTGTAGCTTTCCTCACAAAACACTATAATTTGCTACAGCCACTTGGCGCTTGGTCTACCTAGCCTTGGGCGTTGGGGGCACATCGGCAAGATCGCTTGGGTCCTGCGTCACGACCCAATGTTCTTGTGTACTACAACAAGATCCATATCTCTTGGATCCTGACACAGGACTCAAAGTTCTTGGGTCTTGAGTTGTATTATAAATATTATTATTTTTATTATAATTCAATAATTCTAAGTATTAATGTAAAAAAATATTATAATTTGTGTTATAAATATTCTTGAAATTCTTAATATAATTATTTGTATTATAAATATTATTATTTTTATTATAATTCTAAATTATCATCTCAAAATATTATTATTTGTGTTAGAAATATTGTTGGGTTTCTAAATATAATTATTTGTGTTATAAATATTATTATTTTTATTATAATTCAATAATTCTAAGTATTAATATAAAAAAATATTATAATTTTTGTTTTAAATATTCTTGGAATTCTTAATATAACTAGTTGTGTTATAAATATCATTATTTTTATTATAATTCTAAATATATGTTATAAATAATATTATTTCTATTATAATTCAAAGTATTTATAAGTATTAATATAAAAAAATATTATTATTTATGTTATAAATATAATTATTTTTCTTATAATTCAAAGTATTCATATAAAAAATATTATTATTTATGTTCTAAATATTATTATTTTTATTATAATTCAACGTATTCATATCAAAGATATTATTATTTGTGTTATAATATTTTTTTTTATTTTTATATAATTCAACATATTCATATCAAAGATATTGTTATTTGTGTTAGAAATATTGTCGGGTTTCTAAATATAATTATTTTTATTATAAATATAATTATTTTTATTATAATTCAACGTATTCATATCAAATATATTATTATTTATTTTATAATATTATTATTTTTATTATAATTTAAATTATTAATATAAAAAATATTATTTGTTGTACTATAAATATTCTTGAAATTCTTAATATAATTATTTGTGTTATAAATATTATTATTTTTATTATAATTCTAAATTATCATCTCAAAAATATTATTATTTGTGTTAGATATATTCTTGGGTTTCTAAATATAATTATTTATGTTATAAGTAGTATTATTTTTATTATAATTCTAAATATTCATCTAAAAAATATTATTATTTGTGTTAGAATTATTGTTGGGTTTATAAATATAATTTTTTGTATTATAATTATAATTTTATTATAATTCAAAGAAAATATATTATTATTTGTGGTATAAATATTATTATTTTTATTATAATTCTCCTGGTTGTTGAACCAATTGGCCTTGGGTTCTTGTTAGGACCTAGTTGCCTTTGGTCCTATGGCCAGATCCATTTTTCTTGGGTTTTGCGGCTTGAACCATTTCGCTTGGGTCCTACGTCAAATATGTTAGTATGTTATTCTTCTAATTTGAAGTATCTAAATAAAAAATATTTTTTTATCCCACATTAAAAAAAATATAAATTTTTTTCTTGTGAATACATAGTATATATATATAAAAGAGCTTCAAATTTCACATTAAAAAAATATATTTTTTTTCTATAATAAATCAATCTATAATAAAAGGATAAAAAAATGAAATCATATCAGACTTAAGTGTTGACACCGAGATTACCCTGTAGAAAGACAAACACAAAAAAAAAAAAATAGAGTAAAATATCCAATTACAAAACAATCTCAAATCCAAGCAATGCGGACCAGATTTAGTATAAAAACTAAATGAAGAAAAATAATTAGGGACTAAATTGAAAAATAAAAAAATAAAAAAAATGATAATAAAATAGTAATAAAAATATTGAGGACCCAAATTAGATTAAAAAACTAAATAAAATAAGATACTGAGGGATATAATTGAAAAAAATAGATAAATAAAAAAGGATAAGGAAATAGCAATAAAAAAGATTACCAAAATTGGATAAAAAAAAATAAATGCAATAAAATGATTAGGGATGAAATTGAAAAAACTTAAAAAATCATGAAAATGATAAAACACCAAAAACTAAATGCAATAAAATGATTAGGGATAAAACACCAAAAAAGAGTAATCGAATTATTGAGGGCCAAATTAGATAAAAAAAAATTAAA
The DNA here is from genome assembly GCA_030145905.1 of Populus davidiana. Taxonomy (NCBI): domain Eukaryota; kingdom Viridiplantae; phylum Streptophyta; class Magnoliopsida; order Malpighiales; family Salicaceae; genus Populus; species Populus davidiana. The sequence continues at coordinate 21,466,830 of CM057790.1, forward strand.
TGAAATAAATTCTCAAGGATTATATAAATAAAAAACTAAATTATGAAAAAAACATTAAAAGCAAAACAAATAGTAATTAAGAGAATGAGGGCCAAGATTGATAGAAATACAAAATGAAGGACCAATTTGTTTTATGGATGGGATGGCATAAATTTTGAGGTTAGGAGAAAAAAAAAAAAAAGAGAGAAAAAAAGCTTGTTAGGGGCCAAAGTGCCTCCTCCATAAGCATGCACCACACTACTAGAAAGAGGAAGATGAGCCTCTCCTAACACTATCTTATATGGTGGAATTTGATAATTGGAAGGCCTTACATGTACCTTTCGCGGGAACTGTTACCCACTAATATGTCAACAACTTTTTTATGTTGTAATAATATTTAGTCTTTTAAAATGATAAAAAAACCCTTAGACAAATAAAAAAATAACAAAAAAACCATAAGTAAAAAACAAAAATACCCTTGAAATCATATGTTTAATTTTTCGATTATTTTCTCTTATTTTAATTGTTCAAAAAACTAAAAAAAAAAAACCCCTAGTTCAATGGTTATTTTCTCTAAAAGATATAACTGTAATTTTATTGCGCAAATAATAATAAAAAGATAAATTAATTTGACAATGCAAAAAAAAGTATACTAACCAATTTATCCCCAACTAATTTTGTAATGCCCAATGAATCTATTTGAAAAGATAATTTTACTCCTACTAGCCATGCTTTTGGTTTGTGTGGAGAAGGAAAAAAACAACTCATATGCTAATCCATGATGAATTGTGTCCCAGCTATAATAAATGTTTGATCTCTTATTTTATTTTATTTTATAATTCACTATTTTAAGTGCTAGGTGTTGTATTAATTTCCCATTTTATGTAGAATTTCAATTCAATTTATAATGTAAGAGAATGAAGTGTTTGCATTATGGACATGTTTTTATATATCATGATTTTTTTAATTGAAAAAATAAAAAGATATTGTATAATAGAATAAATTGAAAAATATATATGAATTGATAAATTGAAAGATATTTTTTTAAATTTCATAATGCTTTAAAGAGATTATTATAATTTATCTACAATTATTTTTATTTTATATTTTATGTAAATGAGTTGTATTTACATGATAATGTTTTTTTAAAAAACAAAAATAGTTTGTTATTAGTAACAAATATAAAATAAATTAAAACACTTAAAATTAAAAAATAATCAATATAAAATATTTATACAAAACTGACATAAGCATAAACAAACTCAAAATCTTATTTTTCTCCCGCGTATAGAAGTTCTGCTTACTCTCAACAATTATAAAATTCTAATAGGTCAAAGTAATTACGAAAGGCCATCTTTCTGTAGCAAAGCAAAAACACAATAATGGTAAAATTAAATTACGGTGAAAAACATATATCTCTTTAGATGATGTGGAAATTAACTCCCACAATCTTAGAACACTCGGAAAGGTAACTGAAATTTACAAGTAGTAGCAAGATAACATACATGACAACATTCTTTTATATGGCTTTCCATGATGAAAGAGGTGGAGTTTCTGAATTCCTACATGTAAGCATGAAAACCTCATACCTGTCACCTTGAACAACACTTGCAAAAGCGATGGATTCGAGTTCTACCATTTCATCTGGTGTTATTTCACTATATAATTTCAGTGACCCGTTCAAATAGTTGCCTATTATGCTCCAGATTTTCTGGACAGAACCTAGGCAGATCTTGAGACAATTAATGCAACACAATTTCAGCAGCTAAGCTTTAGAAAACTCATCAAAACAGTAATCATCGTAGGTGTAAAGTTTATGCAAGGCGTTCCATATGCACTTACTGCATAAGGTTTTATAAACTATAAGGTTTTATGCTACGATAACTGGTTATTTACTGCGCAAGTACTAGTCAGAAACTCAATTTTCACAAAGAAGCGTACCGATCGTTCAAATGTCACCCTCTGAAAAGCTCTTAACCAGCTTAGGCCCCGATGAAAGGAATCCCCGTCCTAGGGGACTGTAGGCAACAATCCCAATGCCATGTTCTCTTAGAAATTAGAATGATAAATTTCATGGCATGCAAGGTGTGAAATGACGGGTTTTTCTTTGAATAGAAGGGGTTTTGCATTTTATCATAAATTGTGATTTTGAAGGAGTTGTGATCTGGTATTATTTTACTAGAAAACCTATTGGTCTACGAGAGTTTGATTAAAATGATTAATTGTATAAGAGAAAGATACATTAATCCAGTGCACCCTACCTATGGTAAGTTGCATTATTGATTGATTGTTATTTTAAGCCATGTTTCTATTTGTTGGTCTCATCTAAGGTTCGAGGTAAATTTTCTTTCACGAAAAAGTCTCTATCCTATCAGGTTAAATCCTAACCAATTTAGAATCCAAATTTTAGTATCACATTTATTTTCTACTTTGTATCTTTAATATCACAGGATATACTTTACAATGTAATTCTATACCCTTAAATAATAAAGTCTACAACTAATTTCTAATGCTTATTGCTATTGACTTATTTAATTTAATATTGGAAGTATGCATTACGTTGTAAAATTCATATCCTAAATATTAATTAAACAAATTAATTTTTGTGGTAGTTTTTAGATTTTGGCTAATTCTTAATGAATAATCATAAATCAATTACAATATTTATCTTGTATTTTTAAAACATGATAAAAATACAATTTTTTTGAAAATATATGTGAAAATATTTTTAGAATTTGACCATATGCACGTGAACAAAACATATATATTTTTTAATTTTTAAAAGGAGGATTTTTTTTTGAATTTTTGGAGAAAAATAATGTATTTGTAGTTCGAGTCAGTATCATACAATGTAAGTCTATAACCTGATATTAGATAGAATTGTTGAAAAAACACACAATGGATCCATAAATAATTTTAAAATGATCTTTGAATTTTTTCCTACTTTTCCAAAATAGTTTAGGACATGTTTGATTAAACACTATAATAAGGAAAAGATAAAGATAAAGCTAAGCTAAAGGAAATGGTAGAAGGACGTGTTTGCTAAATGTGTCCTTATCCTAAAAACTGAGGCATTGAAAATGCTTTAAGGCTGCGTTTAGTAAACATGTCTTTTAAAAAAAGGCATTTTTCCTTTGAAAAAAATAGAGCATGCTAAACACACATTTAAGGTTGGGTTGAGTTTGGCCCAACCACATAGACTGGGCTTATTGGACCCGAGGCCCTAGCTTAACCTGATTTTGGGCCGACAAATAGCCCAACAAGCTTCTTCTCCTTTTGGTATATATGTGGACTAGACCTAGCCCAGTCGCGCGAGCTGGAGTTGGATTTGGCCCATTCAGCTTTGTTAGTGGCCTAACCCAGTGCCATTACCTTCATTAACAAATGCAAACAGCATAACGTGAATTATTTCACATTTTGCTTGCACAAAAAGATGTAATATATGTTTTAAAAGGACGAAGAACTCAAGCGATTCCTATGAACAAAAACCATTTTGATGCTAGTTTAAAACTTGTTTAAAAAAAAACTCGGGTGATTCCCATAGATAAGGTTTCTTGAAGGTTAAATTTCTCTATAGTATTGAAGCGTTCATTTTACTTGTATGAATAATAAAGCATAATTAAAGTTTCTTGAAAAGCTCATTTCACATGGGAAAGCATTGCTTACCAATCCAGATTGTTTGCCTTTGATTAAAAAGATCTTTATTGGGCACACAATGTAGGATTTGCTTTTGGTCATGAAAGAAAAGGATATTTGTAGACTCAAAAGATGTTTAAGAGATCTTAAGACCAATGATCACTAAATCTTGTTCCCAAACCTTCTTTTTGGTCAAAGGATTCATAGATCTTAGGGTTGACTTTGCAAAATAGTTTGACATACCCCCAATGTTAGGATTATTTGACTTTGAGTGTCATCATCATACTAATTATTTCCATTTTACATGGCATGCTTGATGCAACCATATTATTTGATAGTTTTACCCACATTTAACTAGTGTTTTGCCTATGTTTTATATATAAAATGCCTTGATATTCTTTGTTTTATGTTTTGAAGGCACTTTTGGATGAAAGATGCAAAAAGGAGTAAATTGAAGGTAATTGGCAGATTTGACGTTCAGTCGATGTTTTGTGCAGAACATGAGCTCTAAAGGTCGAAATGAAGTGATTCCAGTGGCATTAAAAAGCTAACATCCATACCTTTCTGGACATCTAAGGCAAGACAATAAAATAAGGAAGAGCATGGAAATCGCAGCTTTCAAAGTCAAATCTCGCAATCTGCCAATGCTGACCTTCGGTCAGTCCGACTTGAATATCTAGAGCTACAAAAGTCCAATTGATGCAAACTCAATTGTTTTGGATTCCTGACTCAAAGGCCTATAAACGCTCCAAATTTCAGAAAAAAAAGATGTCATATGAGGGAGATATGATTTTTCAAAGATGACAACTAAATTCTGCCAGCAAACAAGTTTCGTGAAGAAACGAGTCCAGATTACGTTCCGAAGCATCTAAACCGACATCCAAGTTTTTATTTCAGCAATGTAGCTCCTCTAAGTCAAAGCTTGAAGATTTCATGCAAAGCTATTTCTCTTTTTTTTAGGAAAATAGTTATTGAACTACTTAAATGTAAATTGTCTACTTAAAGGAGGACTATTTTGTAAAATAGAGATTAGGGTTTCCTAGCATATAAAAAGAATAAGAGCAGAGAAGGGGGGCAGCCACCCAAGAGGATAAAAACGCCCCCCTACTCTAAGAAACCCTAAATCATGCATTCTTCCATTTTTTTGATTAGTTGTTCAATAAACATGCAAGGCTAAACTCATTTTCTTGGTTGCAAGGACACGGAAACCTTCGGATTTCAAGAACTGTGAGATCTATTTTACCTTTTCTTTTCAGTTTATATGATGAATATGTTTGTTCTCCTATGCTTATTTTTCCTATGATTGTTTATTTTAATTGCTAGAGCGGACTCTAAGTTTTTATTATAGACAATTTATTGCTAAGTTTGATATCAAAACTGGAGTTGTGGTATATGAACTTGTGAAGCAACTGAGTTTAATAATTGTAGCGGATCTACGTTATTAATATTAGGGAGAACATTCGATCAAAGCAACATAAGCAGACAACTTAGTTGTTAAGATAATGAATTTATCTAGATCTTAAGGCTGCCATTGGATTAAATCATTAGTGCGGACACTGTGATTATTTGTTGGTTAGGGTTAGTTATACGGCGGATCCGTTAATTAACCAACGTTAAGTAAAGATAAAAATTCAGAATATAAACTGGAATTTCGTTTCAAGGATCGGTTCTGATTTCTATAGGTGGATGTGTGATTGCGACCAAGGTTTGTTCTCTTGATAATTTTCTGATTTTATTAAATTTTGTTTGATAGTTTTCTGTTTTATTTTTCTTTAGCCTATATAACATCCAACCCCCCCAAATTTCATAACATATAGCATAAAAATCTGAACTAAATCTTCCTCGTGGGATCGACCCCTTGCTTGCTCTATATTATCTTGTGTGTTGTGTTTGAAGCTAGGGTAATTAATTTGTGCGACCGCGACATCGCAACAAATTTTGGCGCCGTTGCCGGGGAAGTAATTTTAGTTGATTTTTGTGCTTTTACTGTTATTTTTAGTTGCTGTGATTGTTATTTATATTTCTAAAAAAAAAAAAAAAGAGAAACAGAATTTTTGCTTGCGGCGGTACTGTTCACTTGCGGCAACGGTACTGTTCAAAACAGATTTTTTGGTGGAATTAGGTTTGGTCTTTTGGTTCTTGAAGGGAAACGATGTTCTAAACAGAACCAGTGGTAAACCACTAGCCCCACTCTATCGAGGCCAAATTCCTCTGTTTTCTAGGGTGTTTAGGCAGTTTTAGTTTTCTAACGTAAGATTTTCGTACAATTTGCATTGTTTTCGATCTCTTGCGTGGTTGGTTTCTTTAGAGTTTTCTTGATGCTTTATGCCAGTAACCCGTTCTACTAATCAAAGTCAAGTGCAGTTAGATCTCGAAATAGAAAAAACTTTACGCAGGTTACGAAAGGAAGCTCGCCTTAACACCATGGCTAATGCACGACAACAAACACTTAAGGAGCTTGCTGCTCCTAACGTGGAAAATCAGCCATTGTGCATAAACATCGACAATAGTGTAAACTTTGAGCTCAAATCTGGTTTTATACATTTGCTACCAACATTTAATGGTCTTGCAGGAGAAGATCCTCATACTCATCTCAAGGAGTTCCATATGGTTTGTGTTGGCATGAAACCGAATGGAGTTGACGAAGAACAGGTTAAGTTGAAAGCTTTCCCTTTCTCTTTAAAAGGGGCAGCAAAAGCATGGCTTTTCTCCATTCTCCCAGGTTCAATTGGAACTTGGAATGGCATGAAAAAGATCTTCCTTGAGAAGTATTTCCCAGCATCTCGAGTTGCCAATATAAGAAAAGAAATATGTGGGATTCGACAATCTCATGGAGAGACACTTTCCGAGTATTGGGAAAGATTTGAGCAACTGTGTATTCAATGCCCTCATCATCAAATACCCGATCAGCTGCTCATTTAATATTTTTATGAAGGATTGATACCTACTGACCGTAGTATCATTGATGCTGCAAGTGGAGGGGCATTGGTAGATAAGACACCCGAGGCTGCACGCCAATTAATCTCAAACATGGCAGCCAACTCAAAACAATTTGGCACTCGTGGAGACTTCGCAAACAAACGAGTAAATGAGGTAAGTATTTCTAACCTTGAGAATAAAGTTAATGATCTTACTTCTCTTATGCGTTCTTTGGCTTGTGGCAATGTACAACAGGTGAAAGCTTGTAGCATATGCTCCTTACAAGGACATACTTCAGATATGTGCCCAACAATGCAAGAAGATTACATTGAACAAGCTAATGCAGTTGATGGAGCATTTAATGGACAGCCTCAGCGTAAGTATGATCCTTTTTCCCACACGTACAATCCTGGATGGAGAGATCATCCTAACCTACGGTATGGGAACCAACCTCAACAAGGCAATCAAGGCCGACAATTCCATCCTAGTGGATTTCAATCCCAAGAGAATTATCAAGCAAGACAGCCCCCTCCATTCACAAACTCCAATGTTATGGGGTCTTCATCCAATGATGATCTTCGTGAGATGATGAAAACTTTGGCTTCTAACACTGTGACTTTGCAACAAAACGTCATGTCTTTTCAACAAGAAACAAGGTCAAATATTCACAACTTGGAGAAGCAAATGGGGCAAGTAGCTTCAAGTGTGGGGAAATTGGAAGCACAAATGAATGGAAAATTGCCCTCCCAAGCATTGAATCCAAAAGAGAATGTTAGTGCGATCATGCTGCGAAGTGGGAAAGAACTTGAAGAGAAAAGGTTAAAACAAATTGAGATGGAGGAAGAAGAAGAGATAGAAACTGAATTGAGTACAAAGAAGGAACATCCTCCTTCTCCACAAACTGAAACAAAGACCAACACTCCAAAGGTAACTCCTCACTTAATGAATTCCAGTTTTAAAACAATTCCACCCTTTCCTATGAGTTCTTCTAGGTCAAAGAAAGAGGACAAAGAAAAAGAGATTTTAGAGGTCTTCAAGAAAGTAGAACTCAACATTCCTTTACTTGATGCTATCAAACAAATTCCTAAGTATGCCAAATTTTTGAAAGAGTTGTGTACTACCAAGAGAGCTTTCAAACTGAAAGGTCATGAAATGGTAAGTATGGGTGAAGTTGTATCTGCTGTTGTTCAAAAGAATATGCCTTTGAAGCAAAAGGACCCAGGTGCGTTTACTATCCCATGTATTATTGGTAATGCTAGTTTTAAAAGGGCCTTGTGTGATTTAGGTGCATCCATTAGTGTTATGCCCAAACATGTTTATGATTCTCTTAGTCTTGAGCCTTTGAATAAAACTAGCATTGTAATACAACTTGCGGATCGGAGTTTTGTTTACCCACTTGGTGTGATAGAAGATGTCCTAGTCAAGATTGATAGTTTGATCATTCCATGTGATTTTTATATTCTTGATATGGAACATGACTCTTGTGATTCATCAAACAACACTCCTATATTGTTTGGGAGACCATTCTTGAAAACTGCCAATACAAAGATTGATTGTGGTAAGGATACTTTGTCTATGGAAGTAGGAGATGAAAAGATTGAATTTAATTTTCATGATACAATGAAATATCCTTATAGCAATGTTTATTCTATCACATGCTATGACCAAGTTGATAAGTATGTGCAGCAAATTTTTGATTTTGAGTGTGAGGATGGATTAAGTGTAGCCTTGAGCTATGGCTATGATTTTACCGAGATAGAAAAGATGGAGAGGCACATATGTGTTCCCCAAAATGTGCACGAATCAGCATTGGCTTTGCAATCTTTGCAAACTGTTCCCCATGGTAATGTCTTTGTTGATTTAATAATTTCACATAAAAAGCTTTTGCCATCTATTTTACAGGCCCCCGAGTTAGAATTGAAACCTTTGCCCGATAATTTGAAGTATGTATTCATTGGTGAAAACAATACACTTCCCGTTATTATAGCAACAGGTTTGACAAATACGCAAGAGGAAAAACTTGTGAAGTTGTTGTGTGATCACAAGACGGCCATTGGATGGACTTTAGCTGACATCAAGGGCATTAGTCCCTCAATGTGTATGCATCACATACTATTGGAGGACAATGCGAAACCAAGAAGGGAAATGCAACGGAGGTTGAACCCGCCTATGATGGAGGTAGTGAAAGCTGAAATTTTGAAACTGTTAGATGCAAGAGTCATTTATCCCATCACGGATAGTAAATGGGTAGCGTCAATCCATATGGTGCCCAAAAAGACCGGAATCACGTTGGTGAAAAACAAAAAGGATGAGCTCATTCCTGCTCGCATCTCGAGTGGATGGAGAATGTGTGTTGATTATAGAAAGCTAAATCTTGCTACACGCAAAGATCATTTCCCATTACCATTCATGGATCAAATGCTTGAACGTCTAGCAGGTAAGTCTTTTTATTGCTTTCTTGATGGATATAGTGGATACAATCAGATTGTTATTAATCCTGAGGATCAAGAAAAGACTACATTTACATGTCCATTTGGTACATATGCATATAGGAGAATGCCCTTTGGTCTCTGTAATGCACCTGCAACTTTTCAAAGATGCATGATGAGTATTTTTTCTGATTATGTTGAAAGAATAATTGAGGTTTTCATGGATGATTTCACAGTGTATGGTGATTCTTTTGATAAATGTCTAGAAAATTTATCTTTGATCTTGAAAAGGTGCATTGAAACGAACCTTGTCTTAAACTATGAAAAGTGTTATTTTATGGTAGAACAAGGAATAGTTCTTGGGCATGTTGTGTCTTCACGTGGATTAGAGGTTGATAAAGCTAAAATAGACGTTATTTCATCATTGCCTTACCCCTCCTGCGTGAGGGAAATTCGTTCTTTTCTTGGTCATGCAGGTTTCTATCGACGTTTTATCAAAGATTTCTCGAAGATTACATCACCCTTGTGCAAACTATTAGCTAAAGAAGTGGATTTTGTGTTTGATCAAGCATGTAAAGATGACCATGATGAGCTTAAAAAGCGTGTCACATCTGCACCTATCATCCAACCACCAAATTGGGATGAGCCTTTTGAGATAATGTGTGATGCGAGTGACTATGCGATAGGGGCTGTCCTTGGGCAAAGAATAGGGAAGAATTTGCATGTTATCGCTTATGCTTCCCGCATGTTGGACGGAGCACAATGCAATTACCATACAACTGAAAAGGAACTTTTTGCAGTAGTGTTTGCTCTTGAAAAATTCAGGTCATATCTACTTGGTACAAAAGTCATTGTTTTTACTGACCATGCAGCTTTAAGGTATCTTTTGAAGAAAAAGGAGTCCAAACCAAGATTGATTAGGTGGATCTTGCTTTTACAAGAATTTGATCTTGAGATTAAAGATAAAAAAGGTGCCGAAAACCATGTGGCTGATCACTTGAGCTGACTAAGGACTAAGGATATACAAACCGAAACAATACGAGAGACATTCCCTAATGAGCAGTTGTATGTGTTACATTCCTCTACAAGACCATGGTATGCTGATTTGGTGAACTATTTAGTCACCAAAGAATTCCCTCCAGGTTTGTCTACATCCCAAAAAGACAAGTTACGAGCTAATGCTAAATATTATTTTTGGGATACTCCTTATCTGTGGAAATTTTGTGTGGATCAAGTAGTTAGGAGATGTGTACTACAAGATGAATTTCATTCCATTCTTACCTTTTGTCATTCTCATTCTTGTGGTGGGCATTTTGGAGCAAAAAGAACAGCCCACAAGGTACTTGAAAGTGGTTTTTATTGGCCTTCTATTTTTAAAGATGCATATCATTTTTGCAAATTATGTGAAAAATGCCAAAAAACAGGTAATATCACTCATAAGAATCAAATGCCTTTAATGAATATTATTGTAAGTGAAATTTTTGATGTTTGGGGTATTGATTTTATGGGTCCATTTCCTTTTTCTTTAGGCAATCTTTATATCCTTCTTGCTGTTGATTATGTGTCCAAATAGATTGAGGCAAAAGCCACACGAACTAACGATGCTAAGGTTGTTTTAGATTTTATCAGGACTCATATATTTGACAGGTTTGGAATTCCTAAAGCTATCATTAGTGATCGTGGTACTCATTTTTGCAATCGTTCAATGGAAGCATTGTTACGCAAATATCATGTGACTCATCGGACTTCCACAGCATACCATCCTCAAACAAATGGCCAAGCTGAAATTTCAAATCGAGAAATCAAGTCCATTTTGGAAAAGACAGTGCAACCCAACCGGCGAGATTGGAGTCTACGACTTGGTGATGCACTTTGGGCTTATCGGACTGCTTACAAATCACCTATAGGAATGTCACCTTATAGGATGATTTATAGAAAAGCATGTCATCTACCGGTGGAGCTTGAACACAAAGCTTTCTGGGCCGTTAAAAAATGTAACATGGATTATGATGCTGCCGGGATTGCAAGAAAGTTGCAATTGCAAGAGTTGGAAGAGATTCGAAATGATGCTTATGAGAATGCAAGGATTTACAAAGAAAAGACTAAGAGTCTCCATGACCGAATGATTATAAGAAAAGAATTTAATGTTGGGGACAAAGTCCTTCTTTATCATTCGCGTTTAAAACTTTTTCCTGGAAAGTTACGCCCCCGTTGGATTGGACCCTTTGTTGTTTCTAATGTTTTTCCTTATGGTGCAGTTGAAATTACAAGTTTAGAAACCAACAAAGTACTCAAGGTAAATGGGCATCGTTTGAAACCTTTCTATGAAGGTTGGAAGACAGAACTCACCGCTTCTGTAGAGTTAGTTGAACCAATCTATGAAGAATGAGCATGCCACATGTCAAGCCAATGACATAAAACAAAAGCGCTTACTGGGAGGCAACCCAGCACAAAAAGAAAAAAAAATCAGATTTGCTTTCTTTTTCGTTATCTTTTATTTTTTCGCATTTTAATTTATTTTCGGTCATTCTCTTATGTTCCTTTGCTTTTATTTCAACATTGAGGACAATGTTGTGTTTTAAGTGTGGGGGTATTGAGAGAATTTTGGTTTTCTTATTTTAGTTTTCTTTGTTGTTCTTAAAAAAAAAAAAAATTATGTTTGATCTTTTTAACTCCCATTGGTTTTTGAGAATATGAGTATTATATATGAGAGTTAATTGAGATAGATGAAGATATAAATCAAATGAAGGAATATGCATGCAAATTTTAAGGTTTAATTGGTTTAGGGATTGACTTTGAGAATATGCCATGTTGACTTTATAGTGTTATACCCATGTAAGCTTTTGAGCCTTCAACATTATATTCTTTGAGTGTGCATTCTTTCAATGATATGTATCTCTAGAACTTGCTTCATATCTTGTTGAGATTACATTTGCATTACATATATACATGAAGATGATAAAGGCATTAGGAATTTTAACCATTTGAGCCAAAAAGCCAACCTAAAGCATATTATCCTTAGTAAGCCCCTTTTGAGCTTGTTTATCTTTTCTTTGCTTTATCCATGTATAAGCCTTAACTTTATATATGTTTTCCTTTCCCCTGGCCAAGGATTAGTAGAGCATATACTTGTGATATCTTATGGAATTATGGTTGGAAATTATGTGAAAAGAAAGAAGAAGTGATGCTTGATGAAAATATGGGCAAGTTTCCAAAGGTGAAAAACAAAAAAAAAAAAGAAAGAAAGAAAGAAAGAAAGAAATAAGTGTTCCTTTATGTTCTTAAGATTTTATGTTGAAAGAGCTTGAAATAAAAAAAAAAAAAAAAAAAGGTTAAGCATTGGTGATTAAAGATGGAAAATTTATGTGCTTTGATGGAATATCTTGTTTGAAATATCATTTTTTAGAATGCTCTACTTTCTTTGGTTTGAACCTTCTCTTTTACTCTCTTTTACCTCACCTTAACCTTAGCCCCATTACAGCCGGAAATAAGACCTTTGGATTCATGCATTGCTTGTAATATGTTAGTAATGGAGATGAGATTGAAGAGCAAGCTTATGGTAGAATATATTCATTGATTGAATTTGAGAGATTTAAACACATAAGCCCTAAACACGTGAGTGTTGGAGTGTATATCAATGAGAGGACCTATCACTTTGGCATGGCATAGATTTCATTTAAATCCCGACAATTAATTGAGTTTTGAAGTTTGCATGTAAATAAATTCATGAAAATTTATACTATTTATCCTTCTTAATTGTGTTCTTATTTATAATGCATATTTTCTTGGATATTGATGGGAGATTAGGAGATTGGTCATAATGATTTGATTTAATTTCACTTTGATTTGATTTTACCTATCCATTCTCGAGGACGAGCAAGAGCTAAGTGTGGGGGTATTTGATGCAACCATATTATTTGATAGTTTTACCCACATTTAACTAGTGTTTTGCCTATGTTTTATATATAAAATGCCTTGATATTCTTTGTTTTATGTTTTGAAGGCACTTTTGGATGAAAGATGCAAAAAGGAGTAAATTGAAGGTAATTGGCAGATTTGACGTTCAGTCGATGTTTTGTGCAGAACATGAGCTCTAAAGGTCGAAATGAAGTGATTCCAGTGGCATTAAAAAGCTAACATCCATACCTTTCTGGACATCTAAGGCAAGACAATAAAATAAGGAAGAGCATGGAAATCGCAGCTTTCAAAGTCAAATCTCGCAATCTGCCAATGCTGACCTTCGGTCAGTCCGACTTGAATATCTAGAGCTACAAAAGTTCAATTGATGCAAACTCAATTGTTTTGGATTCCTAACTCAAAGGCCTATAAACGCTCCAAATTTCAGAAAAAAAAGATGTCATATGAGGGAGATATGATTTTTCAAAGATGACAACTAAATTCTGCCAGCAAACAGGTTTCGTGAAGAAACGAGTCCAGATTACGTTCCGAAGCATCTAAACCGACATCCAAGTTTTTATTTCAGCAATGTAGCTCCTCTAAGTCAAAGCTTGAAGGTTTCATGCAAAGCTATTTCTCTTTTTTTTAGGAAAATAGTTATTGAACTACTTAAATGTAAATTGTCTACTTAAAGGAGGACTATTTTGTAAAATAGAGATTAGGGTTTCCTAGCATATAAAAAGAATAAGAGAAGAGAAGGGGGGCAGCCACCCAAGAGGAGAAAAACGCCCCCCTACTCTAAGAAACCCTAAATCATGCATTCTTCCATTTTTTTGATTAGTTGTTCAATAAACATGCAAGGCTAAACTCATTTTCTTGGTTGCAAGGACACGGAAACCTTCGGATTTCAAGAACTGTGAGATATATTTTACCTTTTCTTTTCAGTTTATATGATGAATATGTTTGTTCTCCTATGCTTATTTTTCCTATGATTGTTTATTTTAATTGCTAGAGCGGACTCTAAGTTTTTATTATAGACAATTTATTGCTAAGTTTGATATCAAAACCGGAGTTGTGGTATATGAACTTGTGAAGCAACTGAGTTTAATAATTGTAGCGGATCTACGTTATTAATCTTAGGGAGAACATTCGATCAAAGCAACATAAGCAGACAACTTAGTTGTTAAGATAATGAATTTATCTAGATCTTAAGGCTGCCATTGGATTAAATCATTAGTGCGGACACTGTGATTATTTGTTGGTTAGGGTTAGTTATACGGCGGATCCGTTAATTAACCAACGTTAAGAAAAGATAAAAATTCAGAATATAAACTGGAATTTCGTTTCAAGGATCGGTTCTGATTTCTATAGGTGGATGTGTGATTGCGACCAAGGTTTGTTCTCTTGATAATTTTCTGATTTTATTAAATTTTGTTTGATAGTTTTCTGTTTTATTTTTCTTTAGCCTATATAACATCCAACCCCCCCAAATTGCATAACGTATAGCATAAAAATCTGAACTAAATCTTCCTCGTGGGATTGACCCCTTGCTTGCTCTATATTATCTTGTGTGTTGTGTTTGAAGCTAGGGTAATTAATTTGTGCGACCGCGACATCGCAATAATGCTCAACCTTTTTGAATCTTTGAATTTCTTCATGTTCTTGCTTTGTTTGGGCATCTTTGATAATTGAGGATTATTTTGTATATTCTTGCGATCAAATTGCTTTTTTAATCTTGGTACGTTTCCTCAATATGAGGTATGATCCTAGTCATGGTTGTTTTGCAGGAAAGACTTACTAGGCTCAATGAGGACTTGCAAATGATATTTTTTTAAAGTATTGTGAAAGGATTATTAAAGATTACATTCTCTCATTTCAAACATATGAGTTTAGGATTAGTAAGTTTTGCTTTCTTTCATTGTGATTGTTTAGTCATGCAAAATTGTTTTAATCATAATTAAATTATGATTGTTATTCAGCCAACTAAAACTCAAATTCAAAGTCATTTAAATGATTTGGTTACCTCACTAGGAGATCACTTGAACTCGCAAAACTCACTTGTAAAAAACGAACACTAATTTTACCTCTGTATTTGTACTAATAACTTTGATTTTTCAAAAAATATTTTTATAAAAACATAAAAATAAGGTTTTTTGATCCTACGAGATCATGTAAAGCTTTTTAAAGTTTACAAAAAGAAAATGCACCAAAACATTCTTGGCCAAACTTTGATCTTTATTGATATATTGACAAAGTACATCATGCATAATAGTTCTTTATAATGTTAGAGTTTAAAAAGTTAGGTAAATCATCTCTGTCCATCTTGGTCAAAACCAAGGCTTCTCTAGGAAAGGCTTTATTCACCACATATAGTCCTTCATATTTCGATGCCCATTTGCTCTGATCTTCTCTCGATGTTGGCAAGATCTTTATCAATACTTGGTCTCCTTCTTTGAATACCATTGTTCTGACCCTCTTGTTGTATGCCTTAACCATTCTACTCCGGTATATTTAATGATGACAAATTACTACCAATCTTTTCTCGTTGATCAGACTACACTACTCAAATTTCAAGTCTACATATTTTGATTCTTCTAGTTCTGCATCATTTAGAACCCTTAATGATAGAATTTCCACTTTTAAAGGTATCATCGCTTTCATCCCATATTCTAAAAAGTAAAGGGTTGCACCTGTAGAAGTTCTAACTGTGGTGTAGTATGTGTAAAGTACGTATGGAAGCATCTTGCGCTAGTCTTTGTAGGTGACTATCATTTTCTAGATGATCTTTTTAAGATTTTTGTTAGCCGCCTCGACATCACCATTCATCTTGGGCATGTAAGGAGAACTAGAAGAGGACTCCTTTGAGGAGCCTAAATTGAACCCCAGGAGTGAACTAACTCTTCTATATAGTCTTTAAGCTCTACTGGGCTTGTTAATGGCGAAGTTGGCTGCTCCTTTTTTGTGCAGACTTTACCTGTTTCAGTTTTCTCCATGGTTAACAGGCGATGCTTGCATTTCTAAGTTGGTGCTTGCATTTCTAAGTTGCCTTTCACTCGATGGATGACAAATCGATGATTATCCGAATGGATTATGCATGGTTTTTAAGTTGGAGCGACAAGTTATCCACGACTAAAATGAAGGAATGAATTCAATTATTTATGGGATGGGAAAATATTTATTTAATTGTGCAAGTCAATGATTATTTTGCTTGAGTATATTTTAGGAGCTGGGGTTATTATTTTTTAATTATTTGATTGAAACAACATAATTTTATTTTAAAAAAAAATTATTTGATTTAACTTAATTGAGTTTTGATCAAATTTGATCGGGTTAAATAAATGGTTAAAAATATAGTTAAAGTAATCAAATTTATTAAAATTAGTGTTTTTATTTGTATAAATTAAAACCTGACACGAGTTAAGCTTCTAATTATGAGTTTTGTGAATCAACCCATTATAATAAATATAATTTTTTAAATTATCCCGTTACTATTTTTATATCTAATTTATATTTATAAATTCTCTTCTACTTGCTATCATACCATTAAAAAACATAAGTAATTTAAGGTCAATGAATAGCCAAAATAACATAACAAAGAAAAGTAAAAGATATAGAGAAAAAATCTAAATTAAATTGGAATTTAATATTATTGCCTTACTTTAATCTCTGCCCTCTTGATTTCTGACCTCCACTTCTTTATGGTATGCAGAAAAAATCCACATGTTCTACATCGAGTGAAGACCATGTGACTGTGCATTTGCACAACCAATAGGCGCTGGACAGCTGGAGCATGGGGGGGACATTTTGCTTCAGTGCATACGTTTTGTTAAAATCGTGAAATCGGCCTTGAAATCGCGATTTTTCACGATTTCACCTGATTTTAACGATTTCAACCAGATTTCACACATTTTTATTTTTTTCAAACGATTCAGCACACAAAGCATGTTTTGACTCATAAAATCGTACAACGCGATTTTAACAACCGTGCTAATAACTTTGATTTTCTAAAAAATATTTTTATAAAAACACAAAAATGAGGTTTTTTGAGCCTATGAGATCATGTAAAGCTTTTTAAGTTTACAAAAAGAAAGTGCATCAAAACATTCGTGGCCAAACTTTGATCTTTATTGATATATCAACAAAGTACATCATGCATAATACTTCTTTATAATGTTAGAGTTTACAAGGTTAGGTAAATCATCTCCGTCCATCTTGGTCAAAACCAAGGCTTCTTTAGAAAAAGCTTTATTCACCATATATAGTCTTTCATATTTCGATGCCCATTTGCTCTGATCTTCTCCCGATGTTGGCAAGATCTTTTTCAATACCTAGTCTCTTTCTTTGAATACCTTTGTTCTAACTCTCTTGTTGTATGCCTTAACCATTATACTCTGGTATAGTTAATGATGAAAAATTACTACTAATCTTTTCTCGTTGATTAGACTCCATTACTCAAATTTTAGATCTGCACATTCTGATTCTTCTAGTTCTACATCATTTAGAACCCTTAATGATATAATTTTCACTTGTCATAATCCAATTTTTGACCATTTTATTTTAATTATTATTATTATTTTATTTACTGAAAAGGGTAAAAAATTGATGATAAAAAAATAATAATGAAAAACAAGTAAAATGAAATAAATGAAGAATTAATTAAAATTTGGGTTAAGGGCAACATGATTGGAAATTTTGGGGTTTAATTAAACTTTGGAATTAATCTAATTAATCCAATGAAGGGTTTAATTGGAGAATTGATAAGTTTTGAGACTTAATTGAGCTTATAATTAATTTAATTAATCCAATTAAGGGTTTAATCGGAGAATTGATAAGTTTTAAGACTTAATTAAGCTTGGAATTAATTTAATTAATCCAATTAAGGGTTTAATTGGAGAATTGAGAATTGATAAGCTTTAGACTTAATTGAGCTTGGAATTAACTTATTCAGGGACTTAATTGAAGAAATATTAAAGTTTGGGGTCAAAATTGCAAAATTAAAATCCAAGGACTACATTGAAAATTGCGCGCTAATGCAGGGGTCCAATTACAGTTTAAACCAGGGGCCTAATTACAAATTAAAACTTCAAGGGCCAAAATGAAAATAACCATTAAACACAAAAACGGTGCCGTTTCTAGACACTGTTCATCTTCCTCAACCGTTCAGCCGCCCGCCACCACCATTACACCTGCAATCAATGGATGAAACGACATTGTTCTTTGGCTATAAAAAACAGAGAACGAAAGGCCACAAGGGGGGAAGAAAAAAAGACATAACCGGGGGAGTGAGACGGAGAGAAACCGAACCAGGGAAAATTTTGGTTTATCAACCAGCAGCACCTCGTGCTTTTACCACCATTGTCTCCGTCTTGGACGGAGAATATCGGACAGAGAACTAGAAAAGGGAACAAACCGGAGGAGAGGAAGTAACACTGGGAACACCACCAGACGAGAAAAAACAGAGGAGGCCACGAACAGGCAGAAAAACCAGAGGACAAAACAGAAAAAAAACATTAGAGAAAGAGGAAGGCCCAGGAAACAAACACACAGAAAGAGCGAAAAAACCCAGAAGGACGAGAACCGGCATTGACCATCGTCCTCACAGTCATCAGCAACCAGCCTCCAAAACCGAAGGCAGAAGAACAAGAACATACAGAGCAGAGAGAACAGAAAACAGCAAGAGAAACAGAAACAGAACAACAGAAAAAGAAAGAGCAAGGAGCAGGAAGGAAGCTTGAAGAGAGGAGCTTCACCATCGTTCTCACCGCCTCCAGCAGACTAGGTAAGCAACCTTTTCCTCTTGCATTTCTTCAATTAATTAGCGTTGCACTATACAAGTGAATTTTAATTAGCGTTGCAATGTGCAAGTGAATTTTAATTCACTTGCACAGTGCAGCAACACGCGTCGATTAATCCACACGTGTTGCTCAGGCCAGCCGTGTTGCACATGTTTTGAACGAGATTAGACCAATGAACAACTATTTCATAATTTTCAACCTTTTTGCATATTGGTTTTGTGTTTGCAAGTTTAAAAAATAATAAATAATATTTAAAGTCTTGTGGGTTTGTGCCTATTGCACAACAACCCTGATGATATGATGTCATCATAAAATTTATTTTTATAGTAAAATAAAGTTGAAAATTAATATCACGCATTGAGGTTGGAAGGATTGGATCGCAAAAGCTTTATCTGATACATAATAGTTTGGTCTTGATAAGGATTTTAATATAAGTTTGATTTTTTTATGAGTTTTAATGTTCACTGACCTATTTGTTAAATTATGATTTTTTGTGATATTATTTTTAAATTGTGAATTTTATTATGTGTTGATATTTTTATTTTTTTTGTGAAATTTGTATGTCCATGCCTGATTTTCATTGTGTTTAATTTTTTTCATGATGAAGTTTTTGAAAGTGTTTCCACATAAAAAGCTAAAAAAAACATAAAAATCTATGAATATAAAAAAAAAATGACATGTTCTTTTTTTTTTTTTTTTTATTTGTGTATTTAGAATAGACAAAATTTAGCATGTAAGAACATTAAACATATTTTATCATTAAAAATAAACAACAATATAGTTTACCTTAAATATGATTTATAAGGTGATGTCAGCCCCTCACCTAGAACCACTAAGACTAATTAGGATTTCTGGTTACTAAAAAACTAGGTGGTGACCCATTTTCATATTTTTTTTACCCTTTAACATGTAACTCGCCTCGATGTCCACTTCAACAACACTAATCAAAATCCACCAAAGCACTAAACATTTGTAATTTCCAGACCCCATTTTAGTACTCATTTCACTAGAGTTAGAATTTTCAAGTTCCTTTAAAAGGGGTATTTTTTGTTCATCTTATAACCAAAACCCAAAACTTAATTTGACTTAAAATGAATCCAACCCCATAAAGGAAATAATTTTTTTCTTTATCCTCTTTTATGTTTTTACTTAGTAAATTAAATCTAGCCTCCAAGAAGAATCCAAAGACTAAAGAATCCTAATTCAATAAAAACCCAGCTTCTCATTCTCCAAAAATAGATTTTGCCGCAATGGATCTGGATGAAACGAATATGAGAATCTAAAAACAAGAAGAGATAACAACGGTAAACCATAAAATCATATGAGAGAAATTGATTACAATCATTGGGTTTTGTTTTGTTCGATTTGGGTTTAGAAGGAGAGAGAAATTGATTTTTCAATGAGAAGTTTTTTAGTTTATTGATGAGAAAGAAGTTATTTATCATTTGGGTTGATTTTTAATATAATATAGATGGGGGTATTTTGTTATTTCTGTTGAATTTAGAATTTTCTTTGACATGTGATGGAAATTGTAATTTTTCAAAACTTTGTAAGCAAGTGAAATTTTGACCAAACTATAGGATGATAAGGGTAATTTTTCATTTAATATTTTAAGACTTGAGGGCTCTTTAGTCATTAATTAGAATGTAATGACAATCTCGTAAAACATTTAAACTGTGTTGTTAAAAAAAAATTTAACGAAGATGTAAAGTATTGTACAACTTTAAAAATTATTGACCCTGGATGTAAACTGTAATTTTTAAAAGATTGGAGATAAAGTAAAAAAAAAAAATTAAATTATAAATGAAAAATCACACTTAGCATCCTAATGTTTGGCATGAATTACAATTAGGAAATTTGATGAAATGACCATATTGTCTTTATATATATTGAAATGAAAACTAACCAAACAACATATGAGTAGCTTTGTTACCTTTTCTCTTAGACCAAATCACCCCCACTCTCTCTCAATTGCATTTTTCTCTGGTCTTCTGAATGAAATTCATATCCAGATCAATCAATTTTGTCTAATTTGAGTTCATCAATAACCATTTATTTTTCAAAAATTTGTAATGGTTACTTGGTGACATTTTTATTATTTTTTAGTTTCAATGGCTCTTTAGTCATTAAATAAATCATAATGGTAAACCTATAAATAATTAGATATGTTTTATTGATATTTTTTAAAAAAAGATATTAAGTGTTAGCACATCTATAAATTTAATCACAATTCAAACCAATCCTCGTAATGTCAAAGATAATTTTCAATTATAGAAAGATAATATCAAAGATATTTTTCAATTTAATCACAATTACTTTTCTTTAAAAACATTTTTTCTACAAGATGAGGTTTGTTTTTATCCTAATGTGATATGGATATCACGTTGGAAGTTAAAAGACACGTGTCAGAACTTGTATTCACTCATGCAAAAAACAATAGGGAAGGTGACCCATACAAACCACATGTACCAATAATATATAAATCTTGCTTTACATATGAAAGTAATGTTCGTTCCTGAATGTTATACACGCAACAGATATAATAAAACAAAATTACCCAAGAGTTCTATTTATTTTAGACAGATCTAGAATTATTTAGGAATTTATTACCTGAAGATTTAATCTTCTTCGACTTTCAAAATTTTTTTAAAAAAGATTGTCGCAAACCACAAGTCTTTCAATTGTTCGGCCTCCAATGATAATCCACATGAATCACTAGTGAAAAATATTTTAAATCCCTATTTAGAAGAGAGAGATTGCTATGCCTAGAGTGCTAGCTCTCTATTATGTGACTTACATAGTTTTTTTGTCTAATAGACAATCACTCCTTAAAACAATAAGAGGCACAGTATATTATTTATAAAAAAATATGAAAAACCCTATAAATTTGTAAGTATCAATTTACCCTTTAAATAATATCCATATATTATTTAAGGATAATTTTAGAAATTTAATCAATCAAGTCCCTACTTAATTATTCAAGAACTAAAATTATAATCCCTGAAATTACATTTCAATGCTTAATTTATAAAATTATTTTCAGTCAAGTCACACTTGATTAATTATCTTGGTTTAATTTGTAACTAATAGTTCTTAATATGTGTGATCCGTTATGTTCTTAATTTCTAACTCTTTTCAAATCTCATTCCACCCTAACCAATAATTTCTCAGTCAATACTATTTGATAACAGATAAAACATTTTCCCCAAGTCTCCTAGGATGATGAATTCTCTCTTGATCACTCAAATACCTTTATATAATTCATGTTATATCCAATGTTTTCCATTTCATCTCCTAGGTTAAGATAACATGCAATGACATCAAAGCATAACATTTTTTATATAAGATAACTTAGTGTCTCAAGTATAAGGATCACTTACACAACTAAACATTTTTGATAACTAAACAAAAAGCTAGATTATTTATATTTCTCAAAAGCATTTTTAACGGCTGAAAAAATCCTAACGTAGTGGTGGCTATGTCATTCATTATTTACAATTATTGCAACGACATGCTAGCAATTATGCTTTTGGTTATACCCATGACTATGCCACATGCCACATATGATAAAATCCTAATGCAGTAGTAACTATTTTAGCGATTATTTTTAATATTTGTATATTAAAATAATTTTAAAATATAAAAAAAAATAATAAAAAATATCAAAAATATTTTTAAAACATAAAAATAAACAAGTGCTTGTACAAATGGAATTGCAAGGTAGAGCAAATAAAGTTTTTTTTTTTTTGATTTACGTGGGTGTCCGGGCCAGCTTGTGCGCACCACGACTAATCCCACGGCCCACTGAACATCCTGCAAACCCAGTGAGCATGTAAGGCACCGCGGGGATGACAGACGTGCACATGGAGATTTGAACCCTGGTGGGGTGGAAAGGAACAAGTCCCTTCCACCACTAGGCTAAGACCTCGATTGCGAGCAAATAAAGTTTTTTCAAGTCAAAACAAATGGTTAAAAATATCACCCCTAGCATGCGTGAAAAGAAGTCCTACCAATTGTTTGCGTAAAGAAAAGAGAACCCTTTAACCATACATTCTATACCCATTAGCAAAACTAATTCTATACCTCTAGAATGAAACTGAAGCATCACACTTCTTTAAAGTTTATTGGAGGTGATAAATTTAAATTTAACGAACTTAAAATCCCCAATAACTATGAGCTTCAGGAAATGCATCTAAATTAATTTTTTGCTCTAAATAGTTTAGATAACTTATTTGAGCCCAACAATTCCTTGGTAATTTTTCAGGACCCCATGCAGATTTTTCAATATTTTATATTGATCCAATACATATTATTTTGAGTGAAATATAACTCAAAATATTTTAAGGATGAAATAATTCAACCATTTTTTTCTATAAAATAATAAGACTTATAAGCTATAAATACCCCATGAATCCTTCAAGCTCCAAAATCATAATCTCTTCATTCTCAATATTTTTAGAATACATATTTTAGAATCTATCTCTTTAAAATATAATTGTACTTTCTTTCTCTAAAAATATATTTACTTAAGCATATGAAAGTCTTTAATTCTATAAAAGAAAACTTTTTGAAAATACTAGCCACTAGTCACCCTAACTTACCAGGCACGAGGTGGAAGCTACCAATCACCTTGGCTAGAGAGAATTAATCAGATTGCTAGAAACAAGAAATGAATTGATTATCTAACATATAAGTCATGCTCCTAAGCTACATGGATTTTTTAGGACCTCATCATTGACACCATTTATGGAAACTAAATAAAAAGCCAGTTTATTCATATTTCTCAAAAGCCCTTCTAATGCCTAGTGTTAGTGTCTATGTCTACGGCTGCGCCAATGACATCCTAGTAGTTATGCTTGTGGTTGTCGCACGTGTGCGGCGGCGCGGCGATCGTCCAACCTCAAGGAAAAATCGGAATATTTTATTCCTGGCAAAATAAGGAGAGAGACAAGGAATTCTTGTCTCTACAAGTGAAAATATGGACTGGGAGTCGCCACCTAGTATTCTGGTTACTAGGAACCTTAACTGGTCGTTAGAGATCGGGTACGGAGACTGGTTGCGTAAAGGGAAGGTATTAGCACCCCAACTACGCCCTACCTAAGGTAGGCTGCATTGTTTTAATGTCTGATAAAATCTAAGGTTGTGTTGTGGTTTTTTGTTGTTCGGAATACGCATTACATGTAATGTCATACCCCAGGTTCTATTGTCCAAAAAAAAAAAAGACTTAAATATCCAGAATATGCATTACGTGTAATGTCATACCCCGGATACTAAGAGACAAACAAAATAAAATTTTTGTTGTTTTTGAAATTTTGGCCAATATTCTCTTGACTTTAATAAACTGGTTATTAAAGCCAAAATGCATGCTAAATATTGTTTTTTTGACATATGAAAAATACGATATGATTTTTTAGATTTGAGACACTTGGCCGTATGCACAAAAATGTTTTTTAAAATTTTTTTGTATTTTTGGAAGTTTGTGACAAAAAACCGGATATTGTAATACCCGATTTGTATTTTTACGACATAAAAATACTACCCGATATTAATAAAAATAACATAAATAAAAAATGGGAACATCATAAATATTTTTTTAATGGGCCGTATCAGGCCCAATTGCATGGGTTGGGCCAAACCTGGCCCATTTACATGGGCTGGGCCGAACATGGCCCAAATGCATGGGCTGGTTACTGTGCACATAGTAACCGGGTTACTGTGTGCACAGTAACTAGAGAATTAATTAGCGTGCATAGTAATAACCCCGTGAATTAATTAGCAAGTTACTGTGCACAGCACAGTAACTTGCTAATTAATCTTCATCTGCTGCAGAACGTAAACGTTCTGCATGCAGATGAAGCCGAAGCCGAAGCAAAAAAAATGACAGTGGAGAAAGTTACCTGGAACGGTGTTGATGCTGGCAGCAGCTGATGCGGCAGGGGTGGTGCTGGCGGTGCTGGCGGTTCGCGGTGGCCGGCGGTTTTCCTTCTCTCTCTCTCTCCTCTGTATTTTTCTGTTTTCTCCTCTGCTGCTCCTTCTTCTTCTTCTTCTTCTTCTTCTTCTTCTGTGTTCTTCCTTCTCTCTCTTTTCCCCTCTCTTTGCTCTCCCTTCTCTTCTCTTCCCCCTCTCTCGGGTCTTTTTTTTTTTGTCTTTTCTTCTCTCGGCCCTCCCCTGTATTTATAGGAAAACAGGGTAGGGCAACGTGCTGGGGCGGCCACTGTTGGCCTCCCCCTCCACTACCTTTCAACAGATAAAAAGCTAGGCAAGTGGGTGAATTGTGGGCGTCTTATTGCGCCAAAGCCGGGAAAGAAAGTAGGCGAAAAGAGAAGAAAAAAAAAAAAAAAAAAATTCTTCTTCCCCTGCTTCACTGCGTGTCCAGGGGAAGAAGATGATGGTGCCGTTCAAAACGGCACCGTTTTGGGTTTTTTTTTTTTTTTTTTTAAACAGTGCATGAAACGGCGTCGTTTCATTTAAATGGATTTGGCGCCAAAACGCGTCAGATATCAAAGAAGTCCCTCCATTTGCGCGCGTTTTACAATTTCGTCCTTGGTCTCGGAATTCTTCAATTAAGTCCCTAATTTGACCAAATTAACTTCCAAAAATTATAATTTGACCCCAGAAAATTAATTTCTCCTAATTAAAGCCCAAATTAACTCTAAAATCAATTTTTTTTGCAATTAAAACCTCTATAAATTCAATTAAACCTTCAATAAAATTTAATTGAGTCCATAAACTTCTAATTTTGCATTTTTCTTCCTCAAATTGAATTTTCTTTGTCATCGGGGCTCTCATCAGTCAATGATATACTGTCAAAATTTATTTTTTATATTTTTGAACATCCTCAATCAATTTTTGAGCATTTTTAGGGCGCTTTGGCATTTTTTCACTGTTATATTTTTTTGATAATATATTTTTTGAATTTTTTTGTATTTTATTATTTTTTATGTGGGGACCCAAAAATGGGTTACAACAGTTGCCCCCCTCTTTACAATGCTTACGGAGCAAAGATTTGTGCATAGTAAGTGTTGTAAAGATAAAAAAAAATTGGTCTTCCGAAACTGGTCGTCTCAAAATTTGATTGACCTAAAACTTCAACCGGACCCAAAGTCCTGTGGGTGGTTGGGCTAAACTGAGATTCCTGTCGGCAATCCCCTCTAACCAGAACCAAAAAAACCTGTGTGTGGTTGGGATAGACTGAGATTCCTTTCGGCAATCCCCTCTAACCAGAACCAAAATCCTATGTGTTCAAACCCCTTTGTTTTTTTGGAAGAAAGATGGTATATTTTCACGGGCGAGCTGCCCACACATACTTAAGGTGGTCTATTTTCATGGGCGACCAGCCCACACACTCACGCTGACATTGGTCTATTTTCATGGGCGACCTGCCCAAACATAAAAGTAAAGAGTGGTCTCATTGTAATGGGTGACCTACCCAGATGAAAAAAAAAATGTGAAGAATTGGATGGCGAGGGCTTAAAGGCACACTCGAAAAGAGGTGAGGGCTCAAAGGCGCACTCAAAGGGAGGTGAGGGCTCAAAGGCGCAGTCAAAAGGAGTTGAGGGCACAAAGGCGCACTCAAAGGGATGAGGGCTCAAAGGCGCACTCAAAAAGGAGGTGAGGGCTCAAAGGCGCACTCAAAAGGAGGTAGGGTTAGAAAACGCACTACCCAAGGGATGAGGGCTCAAAGGCGCACTCAAAATGAAGGTGAGGGCTCAAAGGCGCACTCAAATGGAGGTAGGGTTAGAAAACGCACTACCTAAGGATGAGGGCTCAAAGGCGCACTCAAGATGGAGGTGAGGGCTCAAAGGCGCACTCAAAAGGAGGTAGGGTTAGAAAACGCACTACCAAAAGGATGAGGGCTCAAAGGCGCACTCAAGATGGAGGTGAGGGCTCAAAGGCGCACTCAAAAGGAGGTAGGGTTAGAAAACGCACTACCAAAGGGATGAGGGCTCAAAGGCGCACTCAAAATGGAGGTGAGGGCTCAAAGGCGCACTCAAAAAGGAGGTGAGGGCTCAAAGGCGCACTCATGATGGAGTTGAGGGCTCAAAGGCGCACTAAAAAATAGAGGTAGGGTTAGAAAACGCACTACCTAAGGGATGAGGGCTCAAAGGCGCACTCAAAAGGCGGTGAGGGCTCAAAGGCGCACTCAAAGGGAGGTAGGGTTAGAAAACGCACTACCAAAAGGATGAGGGCTCAAAGGCGCACTCAAGATGGAGGTGAGGGCTCAAAGGCGCACTCAAAAGGAGGTAGGGTTAGAAAACGCACTACCAAAGGGATGAGGGCTCAAAGGCGCACTCAAAATAGAGGTGAGGGCTCAAAGGCGCACTCAAAAAGGAGGTGAGGGCTCAAAGGCGCACTCATGATAGAGTTGAGGGCTCAAAGGCGCACTCAAAAATAGAGGTAGGGTTAGAAAACGCACTACCTAAGGGATGAGGGCTCAAAGGCGCACTCAAAAGGCGGTGAGGGCTCAAAGGCGCACTCAAAAGGCGGTGAGGGCTCAAAGGCGCACTCAAAGGGAGGTAGGGTTATAAAACGTACTACCCAAAAGTTGATGTTGAAACAATGATTGTCAATGTTGAAAAGCAAATGCATTATGATTGATATGCATGTATACTTACCTGAGAAATATAGGGCCCCATTTCTTCATGGTGTCTTTGTTTTCTCTCAAAAGTTGTAGTGTTGGTAGTAAACTTCGATGGCTTTTCCACGTTTGCTTACTCGGGTTACACATTGTGATCTTGACCTCTGGGAAGAGTTTGATGTCATCATACATCTTTGTCATTCACCGTTTATCTCAAGAGTTGCCAATTTTGCCCGACATTTTCCTTAGAAAAGGAATCATGGAGACAGCCCTACCAAGTGTATTTGATTGCCCCCCAGCTTGATCATGCCCCCCAAGTATTCAACTTGGGTTTAGTTTGGGGTGAGGATATGTGAAAGTAAGTTTGGGTTTTTTGTACAATGGAATGTTTTCATGCAAAATTTTTAGAACTTCCAAGTTATTCCAATCATAAAAATGATTTTGATATTGGTTCAAAATAAACTTGTTCTCAAAAATTCAAGTGATTCCTATGGACAAGTTTCTTGAAGTGATGAAAGCTTTTTGCTTTTGTTTAAAGATGAAGGTGACATCTGGTTGGTCACAAAAGGTTTAAATATCAATTTGAGGGTTATTGAGAACCGAATTGATTCAAAGCATTTATTTTATTTGCATGAATAATGATTTGACTTGCACATGAAAGCACTACCTACCCATCCAGATTGCTTGCCTTTGATCAGAAAGGGCTTTATCAGGTATGTAATGTAGGCTTTGGCTATTGATTATGAAGGAAATGGATATGTTGCAGGCTCAAAAGGTGTTTAAGGGATTTCAAGACTAAGGATCACTTGTGCTTGTTTCCTGACCTTTTGTCTTTTGGATTTGTTTTTTTTTTTCAAAATGATTTATCCTGCCCCCCAGTGTCGGGTTTCTTTGTTTTTGTTTGGTTGAGCACAATCATATCAGTTGTTTGTATGAGAAGCTCAAATCTTTTAGATCCTTTAGATCCTCTTCTTTTCTTTTCTTAACCAATCACTGCTTCATTTAGATGATAATGAAAGATTAAAAATTACATGATCAAATCCAGCACCCATCTTCACTGCTTTGTCTGGATGGGTAAAAACTCTCTTATTTTGCCCCCCAGTGTGGGGTGTGATCCTAGTCAAGGTTATTTCCAAAAAACATTACTAGGCTCAAAATGGGACTACAACGGATAGTTTTTAGCCTTGTGAAAGCATTATCAAAGATGGCCTTTCCTCATCTCAAACTCATGCATTGAGGATCGATAGGTCTTGCTTTCATGCGCGTATGCCAAATGATTTATTCAGTCAAATAAAACTCAGCTTTTGAGTCACCTCATAATGTTGTTTATCTTTGTTGTTTTTTTTTCTTTCAAGTTTTCTAGGTATATGTGTACCTATTTAAGGAATCACTTGAATTTTCAAAATGCATATGTTTTGGACAAATATCAACACAATTTTTGTTTTTTTGTACTCACTTTAGAGATCCCAAAAAAAATATCCTTGAAAACATATGAGATTAATGTATGGGTTTGGAAGAAAGAAAAAAAGAAAAGGATTCTTCATGTTGTAGTGTTGTGAGCAAAGTTGCGCTCAAAATGTTATTTACATGTAATAACAACAAAGAAGAGTGTGATGTGAACACAAGAAAACACATGATCTTATTTCACAAGAGAAGCACATTAACAGAGAAAGTCTTATTCAAAAGCATTAACAAAAGGCAATAACAAGGTAGGCTTCATTCCTCTATTTTGGCGAATCTGTTCATAGGCTAACCTCCTCTCAAAAGCTCTGTGTAGAGGACTCAAAGACAATGCAGAACAACACCACGGTTAAAATTTGAGTTCTACAAAATTCAAGCTATCATGCTGGACCATTGACGCTTTCCAATTCCCCAAACATTCCATCCTAATATGCTTCAAGCATGATTAGGCAACGGGTTCGTATTCACATTGGGGGCGTCTTCCAATTCTATCCAACCAGCCTTGATTAATTGCAGAAGTTTTCTCTTGAAGGCGTTGCAGGTATAGATGCTATGCCCAGTAATACCAGCATGGTATTCACAATTGAGTTCTGGCTTGTACCAATTAGGATAAGGTGGCTGCAGAGGTGTTAGAGGTTCTGGAGCTATTTGCCCGATGCTTAATAGCTTTTGATACATCTCATTCAGGGGTAACGGTAGTGGAGGTAGTTGTTCTTGAACCCTTTGGAAATTTCCAATTTGGCTTTTGGCTTGAAAGTTTTGGGGTTCAGGTTTTTTGATGTTGGCAATTTGGGATGGAGTATGGTAATTTCGGGATGTATTTGTTTTACCCATGTAGCCATCTTCAACATGGTGAACCTCTTTTCTTTCAACGCCTCTTTTCTCGGTTGGTGCAGCAATTCTACCACTCTTGACACCTTGCTCTATGCGTTCACACACTATCACAGCATCAGTGAATTGTTGGGCTGAACTACCCATCATATGTTCGTAATATGGTGCTTTGAGTGTGTTGGCAAATATAGAGACCATCTCTTTGTCCAGAAGCGGGGGATGAACTTGAGCAGCTAATTCTCGCCATCTTTGAGCATATTCCCTTATGCTTTCTTTATCTTTTTTCTCTATATTGGACAAACTGGTTCTGTCGGGCGCAATGTCCATGTTGTACTTGTATTGCTTGACGAAAGTATCCACAAGATCTTTCCAGTTGTGAATTTTTGTGTTATCCAATCTCATGTACCAACTCAAAGTTGCCCCACTTAAACTGTCCTGGAAAAAGTGCATTAGTAGTTTTTCATCATGTACTACCTCAGCCATTTTATTGCAGTAGGACCTGAGATGGGTCATGGGACATTGTGTTCCACTGTATTTGATGAATTCAGGAACACGAAATTTCTTTGGGATAACCACATTTGGGACCAAACACATCTCTGCTGCCCGTACCGGGTCATATAAGTCTATCCCTTCAATGGCTTTGAGTCTGGCTTCCAACGCCTCTATCTTAGCTTGATCAATGCTATCAGATGACTTAGCCTTGTGGGACTCATTAGCAGATGCCTTCACGACTGTTGGGGATGGTGCAGGTGTCGTTGACTGCACAAATGTTGGATTTTGCTGAGGTTCTTGACCATGTTCGCTCATTCTTTCCTCAGGCTGAACTGTAGGAGGAGCCGGAGCAAAGGTGATCGGTTGATTAGAAGGACCTTCATCAGAGGTATTTCTTAGTGTTTGCTTGAGTAAGCTAGTGAGGTGAGCCACACTTATTTTTAGAGACTCCAACTCGTCGTGCAAATAGGCCTCACGTTGAGCACGCTCTTCATCTTCCATGTTTCTTGCTCGAAGTCGGGTGTTGTAGACTTTTTGGGGACCTATATTTCAATCTGGCATGTATGCATGTTAAATGTATGAACATGTAATTTATGTGATGCACTTGCCCTTCAAGGGGTGACATGGTTTTTTTTTTTATTATTATTATTATTATTTTTGTATGACATATTCTGTAAAGAAAGATAGCGCATACAAACTAAAGACAGGGTCTATTCATGAATAGGTTTTCTACCTGGTCTCAAAAGGGTCTCATATCTGCCCAGTGACGTCCTTCGTAAAGGCAGTATGGGGGCGTTGCAAAGAACAGTTAAAGCACGTATGCCCACCATTACCAAGCAGGCTCTCAGATATGAGTTGGGTGTTTCACGCATCTGAACCCGACCAATAGTCATAGGGCAGATCGTTAATTCCCCACTTAACTTAAAGGTTTGTGTATGCTTGAAAAATATAAAGCCTGTGATGCATGAGGCAGTTCTATACAATGCATGAATAAATATGTACAGAAATTAAAGCGCGTAAGAAATAAATAAAGAAAATGCATATTTTAAAATAAACACGCAAACCACAATAAAAAACACAATAATCAGACAACAACAAAGCTTAGTCCACAAGGTCCCCAGTGGAGTCGCCATTCTGTCGCACGTGTGCGGCGGCGCGGCGATCGTCCAACCTCAAGGAAAAATCGAAATATTTTATTCCTGGCAAAATAAGGAGAGAGACAAGGAATTCTTGTCTCTACAAGTGAAAATATGGACTGGGAGTCGCCACCTAGTATTCTGGTTACTAGGAACCTTAACTGGTCGTTAGAGATCGGGTACGGAGACTGGTTGCGTAAAGGGAAGGTATTAGCACCCCAACTACGCCCTACCTAAGGTAGGCTGCATTGTTTTAATGTCTGATAAAATCTAAGGTTGTGTTGTGGTTTTTTGTTGTTCGGAATACGCATTACATGTAATGTCATACCCCAGGTTCTATTGTCCAAAAAAAAAAAAAAAAAAAAGACTTAAATATCCAGAATATGCATTACGTGTAATGTCATACCCCGGATACTAAGAGACAAACAAAATAAAATTTTTGTTGTTTTTGAAATTTTGGCCAATATTCTCTTGACTTTAATAAACTGGTTATTAAAGCCAAAATGCATGCTAAATATTGTTTTTTTGACATATGAAAAATACGATATGATTTTTTAGATTTGAGACACTTGGCCGTATGCACAAAAATGTTTTTTAAAATTTTTTTGTATTTTTGGAAGTTTGTGACAAAAAACCGGATATTGTAATACCCGATTTGTATTTTTACGACATAAAAATACTACCCGATATTAATAAAAATAACATAAATAAAAAATGGGAACATCATAAATATTTTTTTAATGGGCCGTATCAGGCCCAATTGCATGGGTTGGGCCAAACCTGGCCCATTTACATGGGCTGGGCCGAACATGGCCCAAATGCATGGGCTGGTACTGTGCACATAGTAACCGGGTTACTGTGTGCACAGTAACTAGAGAATTAATTAGCGTGCATAGTAATAACCCCGTGAATTAATTAGCAAGTTACTGTGCACAGCACAGTAACTTGCTAATTAATCTTCATCTGCTGCAGAACGTAAACGTTCTGCATGCAGATGAAGCCGAAGCCGAAGCAAAAAAAATGACAGTGGAGAAAGTTACCTGGAACGGTGTTGATGCTGGCAGCAGCTGATGCGGCAGGGGTGGTGGTGGCGGTGCTGGCGGTTCGCGGTGGCCGGCGGTTTTCCTTCTCTCTCTCTCTCCTCTGTATTTTTCTGTTTTCTCCTCTGCTGCTCCTTCTTCTTCTTCTTCTTCTTCTGTGTTCTTCCTTCTCTCTCTTTTCCCCTCTCTTTGCTCTCCCTTCTCTTCTCTTCCCCCTCTCTCGGGTCTTTTTTTTTTTTATCTTTTCTTCTCTCGGCCCTCCCCTGTATTTATAGGAAAACAGGGGAGGGCAACGTGCTGGGGCGGCCACTGTTGGCCTCCCCCTCCACTACCTTTCAACAGATAAAAAGCCAGGCAAGTGGGTGAATTGTGGGCGTCTTATTGCGCCAAAGCCGGGAAAGAAAGTAGGCGAAAAGAGAAGAAAAAAAAAAAAAAAAAAATTCTTCTTCCCCTGCTTCACTGCGTGTCCAGGGGAAGAAGATGATGGTGCCGTTCAAAACGGCACCGTTTTGGGTTTTTTTTTTTTTTTTTTTTTTTTTTTAAACAGTGCATGAAACGGCGTCGTTTTATTTAAATGGATTTGGCGCCAAAACGCGTCAGATATCAAAGAAGTCCCTCCATTTGCGCGCGTTTTACAATTTCGTCCTTGGTCTCGGAATTCTTCAATTAAGTCCCTAATTTGACCAAATTAACTTCCAAAAATTACAATTTGACCCCAGAAAATTAATTTCTCCTAATTAAAGCCCAAATTAACTCTAAAATCAATTTTTTTTGCAATTAAAACCTCTATAAATTCAATTAAACCTTCAATAAAATTTAATTGAGTCCATAAACTTCTAATTTTGCATTTTTCTTCCTCAAATTGAATTTTCTTTGTCATCGGGGCTCTCATCAGTCAATGATATACTGTCAAAATTTATTTTTTATATTTTTGAACATCCTCAATCAATTTTTGAGCATTTTTAGGGCGCTCTGGCATTTTTTCACTGTTATATTTTTTTGATAATATATTTTTTGAATTTTTTTGTATTTTATTATTTTTTATGTGGGGACCCAAAAATAGGTTACAACAGTGGTTATGCCCACAATTATGCCCCCACATGGCTACACAAGCAGTTACACCCTTGGTAATGCCCACGGTTACGTCTACGACTATGCCCACAAATACATCTATGGCTATGCTAACAACTACACATGTGGCTACATCTATGGCTATGTCTACGACCCACGACTATACCTTAAGGCTACACCAATAAATAACTTTTATGGTGGCTTATACATGCCAAAAGGTGTCAATGAGACTTAGAGGGATTTGATGATACACAAAAGGCGAGTTTCACCTACTAGTGTGATTGTATAATTCCCTTTAAAAAGAATGAATCTAAGTTTCTCTAGTGTGATTGTATAATTCTGTTTGGAAGGGATTAACATAAAGCCTCCTTAATATGATTGCACAATCTTTGGAAGGGATGGATCTGAAGCCTTTCTAGTGCAATTGCATAATTTTCATTGGAAGGGATGAATATAAAGCCTCTCTAATGCGATAACACTACTCTGTAAATAATGGTTATGAGGTCTTTTTAATGTATTATCATCACTCTTTAAGGGATGAGTATATGGCTCTCTAGTGCAATATCATCACTCTTCAAGGGATGAACTTGGTGACCTTAATGCAATAACACCACTCTTCAATGGATCGACCAAGGGTTTTTTTAGTGTAATAACATCGTTATCTAAGGGATTGACCAAAGGTCTTTCTAGTGCAATAACACCACTATCCAATGGATGGGTATGAGGTTTATTGAGTGCAATAACACTACTTTTCAATGGATGGATATAAGGTCTTCTTAGTGCAATAACACCACTCTTCAAGGGATAGACTTGATCTCTTTAGTACAATAACACCACTTTTCAATAGATGAACTTGGTCTCCCTGGTGAAATAGCACCACCTCTCATAGGTTCTCCTCGTTCACTTATAAATTTTCTAAGTTAGGCTCTACCCCCAATGGGTTCCTCTAATAAGTTCTTTCAATGAGTTTCTCAAATGGGTTCCTCCGATAAGTTCTTCTAATGAGTTCATCCAATAGATTCTTATAATGAGTTCCTTTAATGGATTCCTCTAAACCATTTAGAAATTCTTCTAAACACAAGCTCCTCTTCTATGGGTTTCTTCACCTATTAGAAAATTTTTCTAAGTATGGATTCCTTCATGGTTTCCTTCTATATTCTTAGAATTGTTTTTTCAATTGTAGTACATGCCCATACATATGGGCTCTCCAGTATATTACCCTGGGTTTCCACCTCTCTTTTCATATGAAGAGAATTTTATGAACTTGTCATGGTAACTGAGTATTTTTACAAATGTTTGAGTATCAGTATCATAAAGACTTAAAGGGCTATTGATGAACCTAGATTTCACAAGTTCAAAACCCCTAACGAACCATAAAAAATGGGCTCAAGTGTTGCCTGGACCTAATGACCATGGCTTCCAGGCAGCGTGCCTAGGCCCATTTTTCACCCTTAACAAGCTTAGGTAACTCACCTAAGCCAACACTCTCTCATTAATTTTTCAAGCCCAAACATGTCCCTCAATATTTTATATGGATCTAATAAGTATTATTTTAGGTGAAATATAACTCAAAATATCACAGAGATGAAATGACTCTTCAGCCCCTCCTTTCCATTAAAGGACAAGATTCATAAGCTATAAATACCTCGTGAATCCTTCAAGCTCCAGGTTCATAATCTCTTAATTCTCAAAAAATTTAGCGTATATATTTTTTCAGAGTTTATCTCTCTAAAATATCATTGCACTTTCTCTTTCTAAAAAGATATTTATTTATGCATCTGAGAGTCCCCAATTCTATATATATATATATATAAGACCTTTTACAGGTACTGGCTACCGACCATCTTGGCCTACCAGGCATTAAGTACAAGGTATTAGCCAGGGAGAATGGATCAAATTGCTAGAACCAAGAGATTAACTGATTATCCAAAATATAAGCATTGCTCCTAAGCTACGTGAATTTTATAGGATCTCGTCAAAAGGATAACTAGATAGGTTGCTTGCGTTACGCCACGGGTTGAATCAAAATTTTCCTCACATTAAAACAATGTCAAGGTGATGTTAACCTACGAAAATCTGAGTTAACTTAACTACACACAACCTATGACATGAGATTGAGTTAGACCTCTTAAAAAGATAAAGGAAAAAAATCACAAAACTCAAGACCTAATAGCATAATGTCAAATGATGAAAAAAAAAATCAAATTTAAAAAAATGGTTTTGAAGAAAAAAAAAAACCTTGGTCAACTAAGGATAATTTGACCAATCAACCACCTATGATATGAGATCGAGATAAAAGAAAAATTAGACTCTAAAAAAAGGACCTAACAAAAAGTACCTAAGTTCAATAAAAAAAATACGTTGAAAAACAAACTCGAGCTAAAATGGGTTAATTTGACAAACCTGCACTCGAGATAACCTCACATAAAGAAAAACAAAAAATAATGCCAAAAATCAAGGGCTAATAATCTAATATCAAATGATAAAATTAAGAAAAAATCATTTTTTAAAAAGGTCGAGAAAAAAAACCTGAGTCAACTCGGGTTAACTTAATTAACCAACCACTCACAATATGAGATCGAGATAAAAAGAATTAGACTTTAAAAAGAAGAACCTAGCAAAAAACACCAAAGCTAAATAAAAAAAAAAACTTTGAAAAATAAACTAAGATAACTCGGGTTAACTTGACTAGTCCACACTCTCCACAAAACAAAAAGCAAAACAAATCATAAACCTCAAGACCCAACAATGTAATGCCAAAGAATGAATTTGCAAAAAAAAAAAATCAATTAAAAAAATCAAGGAAAAAAACTTGAATCAACCCTAGTTCACTCGACTAACCTGTTACTCGAGATAGAGATTAGAATAACCTAAAAAACAAATGGGACTAGTAACAAAGTTCAAGGCCTAATAACCCAAATTTCAAATGATGAATTTGAAAAAAAAATCAATATATAATAAAATGACAAAAAAATGAACTTTTATCATACCTGGTTCATGAGAAAGGCAAAAAAAAAAAAAAGTAGAATATCCAATTACAAAACAATCTCAAATCCAAGCATTGCAGACTAAATATAGTATAAAAACTAAATAAAAAATAATTAGAGACTACTTTTCAATCAATCAATAATTTTATATGTAATGTTTAATTTAAATTTTCAATTTAATCAAAAATTTTCAAAAACCCTCCAAATGTCACCAATGACTTTTCAATTTATCGGTGATTCCATCTGTAATATTTAATTTAAAATTTCAATTTGATCAAAAATTTTTAGAACCCCTCCACCCCAAATATCACTAATAACTTTTCAATCTGTTTGTCATTTTGTCTGTAAACAATAATAATTAACAATGCAATTGAGAAGTGAACAGTTCTAGAGTTCTCTGAAAAATATCGACAAAATTAATTTGTCGGTGATTTCGTATGTAATTAACATAATGAAAAGTGTTAGGAACAAAGGAACAATTCTAGGCTCTCATGAATATTTTACTGACAGGTTTACAAATAGATTTTATCGACGGTATTAATAATGTTGGTATTTTTGTCTGTATAAATGACATGTCATCGTATATTATGGCTTCTTTTAATTCCTTCTTTTTCCATTATAATTCCCTCAGTATATATGAAAAGAATATTTTTGCCAGTGTTTACCAATGGATATAGCGAGAGAATATTTTGTTGGTAGAATCACTATAATTTATTGACGAAAACATTATATTGGTGGTGTTGACAGCAAAAGGGAAATAATGCTTGCAATTGAAGACTCCATGGTGGCAAGATTCACTATAGCAGCAGCAGGGGAAGGTTGCACGGCAGCAGCAGCAAGAGAAGATTCCAAAGTAGAGGGAGAAGAAAATGACTGAGGATTCACGACAGCAGAGAAAAAAGAAGAAGTTTGCACCATAGGCTCATATAAAGAGTCTATTGGAGAGAAGGAAAGAGAGTTTTAAAGTATAATGACTCTAATACCAAATTGAAAATAATAGAAAGCTTAACTTATTAGTTAGTCAATCTTTTTTATTAATATATATAAAGCAATCTATAATAATTAATTTAGAAATTACAAGAATAATAAAACTGTCACACACAAGTCTTTAATGAATAATATACTATATATAATATTAGATTACAGGACCATTTATTCTCTTCAGAAGTTCAGATGGTGTACGTACTCACAATTTTCAAAAACTTCAGAGGCAGCTGAAATCCAAGAGTAGCTAGCAGCAAGACAACATGACATGGCAGCATGCCTTCTATACAGCTTTCCATGATGAAAGAGGTGGAGTATCTGAATCCTTGAACGTAGAGAAGCCATCGTCAGACCTATCTCCCCTTACAGCATTTGAAGAAGCGATTGATTCGAGTTCAGCCATTTCTTCTAGTGTTAGTGTTACAGACAAAGCTCCAACATTCTGGTTGAAGTTTTCGATCTTGGTGGTTCCAGGAATAGGACATACATCATCACCCTGATGGTGTAAC
The DNA here is from genome assembly GCA_030145905.1 of Populus davidiana. NCBI lineage: Eukaryota > Viridiplantae > Streptophyta > Magnoliopsida > Malpighiales > Salicaceae > Populus > Populus davidiana. The sequence goes on from CM057790.1 coordinate 21,504,574, forward strand.
CAGGCCAAAGCCAGCTGCGATGGAGTGCATTGTTTCCTTGCTGCGATTTCATTAACCCGCTCAAATAATTGTCTATTATGGTCCAGATTTTCAGGTCGGAACCTAGACATATCCTGAAACAATTGAAAAAACAACTCATCAACAAGAAAGCATCATAGATGGGCGGTTTATGCGCATTATTCCATAGTACTTGTAACATGTCCTCCTTGCTCAATTTTTGAAATTAGGACCAACTTTGCCATAGCAAAATATTCCCAGCACAAAATGCTAATCATCATCATATTGTATACTACGCAGGCTTTATGGGTACAAACATGCCAAATTTCCAAGCTACAAGGCGAGTGAGCAGATTTTAAGAAGCCAAAAATACTGAAGATTGACTATTAGAGAAAGGATGTCAGCTACCCATGAGTTTGTGTTCCTCTAGCTAGTCCTCTTTTTAGTACAACTGAGTAATCAAAAGATATAAGCAAAACATTAAGCATGCAGAATTTTTTGTTTGGGCATGGGACAAATAAAGCCACCTGTCTAAAACAAGGAGATCCTGTAAATCTGTGTTTTATTTGATTGAATCTTTAAGCAATCCAAGTGTATAGCGTATTTGTAGGAATAATGCAATTGTGAAAGAGCTGCTAGGTAAAATATAATGATCTCAAAGCTAAACTTTTACTTTGTGCAAGTTTCTTCTATGGAGTTTAGACCACCAAACCACTCCAAGAAGATAGAAGAGACTGTTTTTCGAGGCTAGATAGGTTTCAAGAATGGTTTTATATTATTCTTTTACACATGTGACATCCTTTACAAACCGTAAAAGATTATATGCTTGTGCAATTGGTTATTTACTGGCCATGTGTTATATTGATCACAAACTCTATATTAAAAAAAAAAAAAAAAAAAACCTACCTTTCTGTAATCACCCTCTGAGAAGCTCTCAACCAACTTAGGCCCAGTGGAAAAGAATCCCCGTCCTAGAGGACTGTACACAACAATCCCAATGCCAAGTTCTCTGAATTGAACCATTAGAATGATAAGATCAGAATCTGGATATCTAAGGCATCCCATAAACAGCCTAAGGTTTGGGTTATTTTGATCTCCAAAGGAAATTAGTTTTTCTCATCAATGCCTCACCTGCAGGTAGGAACAATCTCTTCCTCCACATCTCTTGACCACAATGACCACTCCAACTGCACGGCTGTGATCGGATGAACAGCGTGAGCTCTTCTGATTGTTGAAGCAGAGGCCTCAGACAGACCTATATACTTTATTTTACCTTCCTCAACTAGTTTCTTGAGTTCCCCCATCTAGCAAAGAAAAGAATTATGAGTGCACAACTGCAAGACATTTTTCAGCTAGAATGCAGGGACAGTACCCACTGGTAGCAATGTCGGCATCCAACTACGAAAGAGACCACTGCAAGATGTCAATGCACATATTGAACATGACGGTATCATCAGTACCATGTCTAATCTATAATCTTAGTGGGTTTATGCTGAATTTTTAGGATTTTTGGATATGCCTGTTACAGATTCTGGAAAACGTATCATCAAGTAAAAGCAAAACTCTCTAAATATCATCATGGCCATCGAACGATCAAGATTAATCAGAACAATATTTAGAATTAAAGAGAAATACCGTAGCTTCAATAGGAACGCTGGTATCAATGCGATGTTGGTAATAAAGATCAATGCAGTCAAGTTGAAGGCGTTTCAAGCTGGCCTCGCAAGCAGCTCTCACATAAGCAGGATCCCCTCGAACCTCCGCTTTGCCGTCCTTAAAGCTGACGCCAAATTTGGTGGCCAATTCGACTCTCTCTCGCAATCCTCCCGCCTTCAAGGCCTTGCCCAGAAGGATTTCGTTGGTTTGGGGTCCATAGACATCAGAGGTGTCGAGTAAAGTGACCCCGGTGTTGACAGCATGGTGGATGAGGGCGATCATGTCCGATTCAGGCTTTGGAGGGCCGTAGAAGGCAGACATGCCCATGCATCCAAGTCCCTGTGCTGATACTTCAAGACCCTGTGAACCCAGCTTGATCCTTTTCACTGCTGCCATCTCTCTTGTTCTTAAGAACTCTATTGTTAATTGACACAATGATGAAGCAGTTGAAACGAAACCGCCACAAATAGAGAAAGTGAGTGCGGGCGCGCGGGCGAGACCATATGGTCATCGAAGAATAATTTCTAACGTAAGCACCTACGTACGGGAAATAGCAAAGATCTAGAAAAAAAAATCGGGTTAACGTGTCAAACTCAGAATCTATATAATAAAAGTTTGATAACTAAATAGAAAAAAATTAACATTAACAAAAAAATTAAACAAAAAAAAAATTCATTAAAAAAAACAAAGAAAACAAAACAGCTTAAAAAAACAAAGCAAAAAGAAAAAAAAAAAAAAAAACCTTAAAAAAACAAAGCAAAAAAAAAAAAAAACTAAGTATTTCACTGCGGACTGCACTCGAAAAAATTAATTAAAAATAAAAATAAAAAAAAAAAAAACTGGGTTAACCCATCAAACCCAAAACTTGTATCATGAAAATTTAGTAACTAAATAAAAAAAAAATTAACATTAACAAAACAAATTTAAAAAAAAATTCAATAAAAAAAAACAAAAAAAAAAACCTTAAAAAAACAAAGAAAAGAAAAAAAAACAGCCTAAAAAATCAAAAAAGAAAAAAGAAAAAAGAAAAAAGAAGAAGAAGACAGAAATGCTGTAAACTGTATATTTCTAATCTCTAAGCCATTCTCTGGTGCAAAAGGAAAGAAATGGTAAAGCTGTAAACCGTTAAAAAAAGACAGGGAGAAATATGACAAGGAGCTTGTGCCACGTAGCCACCAAAACTAACAAAAGAAAAAAGACCAGAACTTATTGTAAGAATGAATAAAACTCTCCTCGATAAATACTTTGAATCTACAGTAAAAATAGCATAGGAATCCATAGTGTGAATAAAACTCTTCTCGGTAAATACAAAACAGCACAGGAATCCACAGTGATTTTAGACACAATCTATATGGATTCACTGAGCAATTTTAGGTTTTTTTTAATTGTTTGGGAATTTGATTTGTCAATTTTTAAAATGTTTTTTTATATTAAAATAATATTTTTAATATTGTCATATCATGATCTATTTTATCAACAATCAAATTCAGCTTGGGATTGTTACAGGAACTGAAATTGATGTTTCAGCTAACGATCCATGATAAGAGCAGCCGTTCACTTGATGGATGCATTTCAAATGTGAGCCGCCAACTTGGACGGATGCACTCACAATACAGCAGAAGAAGATTTTTTAAGTCAAAAGGATGGTGAAAAAACCACCTCTGGGCAGAGTGAAAGAAGTCCTACCAATTGTATTGGGTGAAGAAAAAATAACCCTTTTAACTAGACAGAGGCTAATTTCTAACATTCTATGTGATGGATAAGTAAAATCTATACACTATTCATTTGTTTAAAAAGAAAGTCATTAAAAGGGGCTAAAAACAGGATTCTAACCCATCATACCTCAGCTTTATAGAATATCAAGCCCAATATAAGTAAGGTTGGCTTCCAAGCCCAATATCTATTGGATTCAGTTGTGTATTACGCTCAAATGCATATGGATCTAATAAGATATTAGACTCAATATTTTTAAGCTTAACTACATGCTGAGTCTATATGCACGTGGGTGTGGCGAGATATCACACCGAACACCCTTATGCTTAGTTGTATGCTAAGCTCAAATGCATGTTGATCTAGCAAGACACCAAACCCAACACCCTTAGATTTAGCTGCACGTTAAGCTCAAGTCTCTGGGGTCTAGCAAGATGTCAAACCCAATATTTTTTAGCTCGAGTGTGTTTAGTATTGCGATAGTTGTTGTGGTTGTGGTTTGCAAAAAGTTATTTTATAAAAAGTACTTTTAGTTGAGGTTGATTTAGAAAAATATATGTGTGGTTGAAACTGAGGTTAAACAAAAAGTAATTTAATGTGTTAGGTTAAAAATGTTTTTCAAATTGAAGTTATAAAATAACTAAAAAAGACTTTAACATTGATGGTTTTAATTGAAATATTGTACATTTAACTACTGCTATTACATCATAAAAAAACAATATTTTATATAAATTATTTTTTATTGTTCCATTATACTATTTGCAATTCTATCACATACGAAATCCATCCAACAAGGACTACAATTTTCATGGCTTCCTGAGCGTGAAACAACATCAGGTAAAATATAAACATGAATAAAATTAGAACTGCGATCAAATTCTGCAAATGCTACGTCATCATGCGATCTCCTTCTAATGTAATTATATAGTGTCATTGAATAATATTAAACACTAGTTTTTCAAATAAAACACAATATCTGAGAAATTGTTTTGGATTTTTTTTATTTCACTAGGATAGACCCAGACACCCAGCATTTAGGTTTGGGTCGGACTCGGTCCGACCATGAACAGTGGATGCACTCTTCACTATTCACGTGAACAGTGAAGAGTGAATTATATTGTGGATTTGGGTTCGAAATTTTTCGCAAGAGGCCTATATGAGAAGATTCACAATGATATGTTTGTTATGTTGCAAATGAATAACCCATTGATTTCTTGTCAATGCAGCCAGGCGATTCAGATGAATCTTTGGACTTTGGATGCCATCTTGTGAGGTAATTTTCCACAATCCTAAATTAGGTCTCGGGCGTAGGTTGCGCTCGTTGTCTTCTACTTTGATTTTATTTTTATTTTTTACAGGATCTACTTGGATTTTCCTAGTTTTACCTCTCCTGATTTTCTTCATTGCTCTTGATAAGGGATCCAGTATTACTAGCAAGTGATCAGCATTAAATGAACTTAGGGTTGCTCTTCTTTTTCAATGAAAGCTTGCTCTTTCCCTTTCTGGTTTACTGCAGTTTTCCTTTATTCTCCATTGTTCATGTGAATAGTGGAGGAGCTGCTGTTTGCAAAGCACATAAATTCTCTTTTGGTAAACCTGCGGCACAGCCACAATTTATGGTGGGTCCTACCAAAATAAAATTGTATTTTTTTCTTAACCAAACAGCAATATATGTGATTGCGGGTGAACCTTACTCGTAGCTACAATACCAAACGGCCACTTAGTTACATGTTGAGCCTAAGTACCTGTAGGCTTGGCAAAACACCAGACCCAACAACTTTTGGTCACAAGGCTATATTATAGTCCTTAACATAAAATAACAAGAATTTAGGATAGTTATTTCTCTACACTCCTAAGCATGTAAAAGTCTTCCAAAAGCTTGTCTTGTTCCAATCATCATTAATGTTGATTAATGGTTATTCATATCAACATTAATGTTGCATGCAGTATACTGTATAAAATATACTACGAATCCATCGTATTTCCATCAACATTAATGTTGATGTAAGGGTTATTTCCATCAAGATTAATATGTAAGAGATATTTTCTTCTCACCTATGTTTTCAAAAGAAAATGACTCTACACCTCTTTAACAAAATAAAATAGTTCAAGAGCTATAAATATTATTGGAACCATCCATGTAAACCCTAGTAGGATTTTGGCATCAATAAGAGATTTAACATGGGAGATTAAAATAAGGTTAAATTAAAATAAAATATACATGTGTGTAATAATGTGAAATAAATTTGGAAAATAATATTTTTCATATAAGAATATTTGGAAACGGTTAAGTTCACGCGTAGGCCATGGAAATAAACCCTGGTAAAAAGAAAACTTATCCAAATAAAGAACTATAGGATAGGATTGTAACAACAAATTTAGGGGACCTATAATACATGAATAGTGTTCATTTTTTAACACTTTTGGCCAGTCATGAGAGAAGAGAGAAAGGAGAGGAAATTTTGAGAGAAAACTTGAAAACATTCACCATAAAATCATAAAAAGAGGTAGATTAAGAGGTTAAAGCAGGATTAGGAGTGATTAAAGAAGGAAAAATGAAAGAAAAATCAAGTTTTCTTGTTGGGGGATACAATTTCAAAGAAAAAAAAAGTAGAAAGAGAAGTGATTTTATAGGTGCCATCCAAGCTCTGATCTTTCATTTTTCATATTTTTTAGAAGGTAATATACCCTCTCAAACTAAGTTTTTATTGTGTTTTTGTGACTGTGGAAAGTTTAAGACTTTTAGTATAAATAGAAAAATGTTTTGTGTTGTTGTGATGGGATGATTGTTGATTTGATGAGAAATTAGTGGTTAATTGGATGAATAAGTAATGGGTAAGGTTTCAATTAAAGACAAAATTAAAGAAAAATTATCTTTCCCTTTTTATAGTAATACGATCCGGGCAACGAAAAAACAATCAGATTTGGATTCTAACGTAAAATGTGCAACTGTTCAGTTTCACGGCAACAATCATAATTCTCAATTCGATCGTTGGATCAGTCTAAAATTTTATGTGGACTTCGTGGCGTCATCCTTATACTTCTTGTTTATGAATCAATATCTGTTGGGTGGGGGTTTCTATTTCTAATAATGCTAGTGCCTACGTATAAGTTATCTTTGTATCACCCTCCTATCAAACCTGATTTACTTGGCTTTCCGAGTATTGATGTCTTTGCATGTGGGTTACTTGACCACATGTTTAAGAGATTCGCATCATTTGGTAGTAGAGCTTAACTCCATTAATCAGGTTATATCCTTTTATTTCTTTTATTTTTGGTTTTGTCTTCCACATCAATTTTTCTTTGTGTTGTCTTTGTTTCGGGTCTGATCTTCTTTCAAATTCAATTTTGGTCATATTATCTTCTTCCTACGTTATTCTTGATTAATTGCATTGAATTGAGTCTTTTGAGATTAAAAAAATAAGGTGTCATATTATTCTTTATGTCCAGAATTTCTTTTTAGAGTAAAAAACGATTTAGAAAATGTTATTTAGGACAAAGGGGTTTGTTTCGCTTTTGTTTTGCGTCCGCTTATCAAACCATATTATAATTATGTAAAAATTGATATTCTTGTTATTTAGGGTTAAATCACACAATATATCAATTTTCAACTCATTTGGACATCGTTTGGTTTACATTCTAAATTCGGGTTTTAAAATGGTTGATTTGCGCCAGTTTCTCATCCATATATTAAATCAATTCAGAATTAAATCAACCTTGATATTCTTGGTTTTTGGGGTGAATTCGATCTAAATATCAAATTTTAAACCATTTGGAATTTGTTTGGTTTGGGTCCAGATTTGGGTCTAAACTCTAAAGGGGTTTGTTACGTTCGTCAATTGAAAATCCATGTAATTTTGGGTCAGTTTTCGGTCCTTAGTGTCTTCTTACTTTTTTTTACTGTCATTAGCTTTTGTTTTAGGTTCTGATATAAAATAAAACGCAAAGGGAGTATTACAATCAGGATTTCATGTATTATGATGAGGAATTATGGCAAAAGAAAATGAAGATTCAAAAAGAGAGATGGTATCAAAAGAAGAGAAATAAAAAGAGTAGTGTTTTAAAAAAAAAGAAACCAAAAGTCTATCCTATATTTTAGAGAAGATGCAGCAAGAACTTGATATGTTAATGGCATTAGTCGATGCCCAACAAACTTTAGAAAGAGAGGAGCAAAAATGCAGCAATGATGATAGACGAAAAAGAAGGGTTACTACATTCATCCAAAGTTGTTGGCAATGATTTTTTACAAGAAAAGAACTCTAAAGGCTTCAGAAAAAAGCTAAAATTTTGTCCTTTATCCCTATTAATGATTCGAGGATGATTCATCTTAAAGAGAGAAGGAATGATACGATCCAGGAAATGAAAAAACAATCAGATTCTGATTTTGATGTAAAATACGCAATTGTTCAGTTTCACAACAATAGTTATAATTCCCAATCTGATCATTGGATCAGGTTGCAATTTTACGTGTAGTCTTCTGACATGCTATCCTACCTTGGGTTAAAATTTTAAGTCAATCGGAGTTCAGAATACTAGTCAATAGAGGATGTATGAATTTTGTTATTTACTTTTTTTTAACTTGTGAACTTCATATTTGGCTAGGATTCTCTTACTACAAGGATGTGGCAGCTGGTTTTGGAAATTTTCTAATCTTTCAAGGATATTTAATGGTCAACAACATAGTTTTCATGTGTGGTATGGACTCTATATTAATGTGAAATCCTTATGATATATGGAAACAATTATTATATCCTTATTATAATAGGAATCTATCATTAGCTAAGTTTCTATGTTAGCTAAGAATACTTTGCAAACAAGAAAACTAAAAAGAGCGGCAAATTTGATCCTATTATATTTAAGATATTAAATTTAGATTTATTATTGTTATTATTATTTTCTTCTTAGTTTAGGGTTTATTTATATTATTTGGGTTAAATTAGAAGTGGACATCATATAAGTCCACATAAGGGGTCCATTAGGGTTTGTTTCAGTCTAGAGTCAATACAAATAAAAGCATAACCAGACATGTAAGTTAGACAATTCAGATTAATAAAACTTCTTATTAGTCGCACTTTATGTGTGTTGGTGAGATACTCTCCCTTTCTTGGTTCTCTAAAGAACAAAAAAATAACTTATCGAAGAACAACTGACTTCGTGGCGTCATCTTTATACTTCTCATTTGCGAATCAATATTCATTGGGTGGGGGTTTCTGTTTCCAATAGTGTTGGTTTCTAGGTACAAGTTATCTTCATACCATACTCCTATCAAACCTAATTTACTTGGCTTTCTGGGAATTAGTGTCTTTGTGTGTGGGTTATTTAACCACGTGTTCAAGAAGTTCGCATCATATAAGGTTTCAACAAAAACAAAAAGGGGGAGAATTGTTAACATAGGATTTTGTTAGGGTGTGTTTGATTAAACATTTGATGAATGAGTGAAGAATTGACTAAGAGAAATTTGAAAGAAAACATACCCCCACCTAAATGGAAGCATTCAACCAAATGAAGAAAATGACAGGGATAAGTATGTTTAAATAAATTGATAATGAAAAAGGTTAGAATTACAATGAATTAATCATGAGATAATTAATTGATAACTTGGTTTTCAGAATTTTAAGAAGAAAACATATCCTACTCTTTTAGATATTTCAAAAGGTAAAGGAATTGTATTGGAGAAGTAAATTGTTTATGTATTGATTTGTTTGCATAAAATGAAGCTAATACGATGATATGATACATGGAAGTTGCATAGTATAATGAAGAATTTAAAGAAAATGTGTTTTCTTTAAATGGTGGGGGGAAAATGACATAAGATAAAAAGAACAGGAAATATTATAAACGAAGCTTGAGTTTTCCTAATTTTCATATCTCAAACATAGAGCTCAGACTTAGATAGATACTCAACACCTTATTAATTATGTTCTATTTAAAATTATTAAAACATCAAATTTAGATTCTTTATTATTCAATTGTATTATTATCTAATATGAGATTATTGCCTTGTTCTAGGCTGAATGACTAGTTCTTTGGTTTAAGGACTAGCGTCATTTTCTGGACTGCATGGATAGTTTCTTGGTTTAGGAACTAATATCCTATTTCGGGCTGTGAAACTAGATACCTTGAATAGGGTTAATGTCTTATTTCTGGGTGGTGAGGATGTTACCCTGAAAGAGGGTGAGTTACTCGAGTTTGGGTCAAGGGATAAATCTCTAGGATGTTCAGGGAATTGTTGTAATGAATGTGAAGAAAAGATGAAGATGAATTAAGTTAATTGTTAACTAAATCCCTAATGGATATGTATACCTTAGTTTACTCAATAAAATTTATTAAATTGCATTGGAAAACTTTAAGTCATATTAATTAATTATTTTATGGTATAAAATATTTCCAAAATCACAGAGCTTTGTCGGGATTAGTAGATGACAAAAACCTATCATTTTGTATTTATAAGAATATTAGTGTAAACCCCTGGTTATAATTTTTCTAGACTATTAAAATATGAGAAATTTAACCGATAGTAAAATGGGTTAAATTAAATTAAAAAAAAAACCTAAATCAAGATAAAAATGGTGAAAATAAGAAAATGAAAAGTGAATATAATGCTAAATTGTTAGAAAGAAAAAATTATAGGGGTAAAATAAATACGTAAGACCAAGAGGGGTCAATGTTCAAATAACAGGATGTCAGGGGTTTTTGAACAAATGATAAAATGACCCCTAGTGTGAAACCCCAAAAATTTATAATTTAGATATGGAGATGACTCGATAGAAACTCTGTAAAACCCCAACAAAAGACTTCAACAAGATAAATTGAATAATGAGAAGTAAAATAGAAATAGTGGTAAATTATAAACTCCCAATCAAATTTTATGAAATTAATAAAATTATTGATAATTCAGAACCGAGAATGGGATGAGCTAGTTAAAATAAAATAAAATGGAATAGTATTGAATTATTAGAAAAGAAATTTTAGAGAGAAAGATTTTTTTTATTTAGAATTTTAAAAGATGATCGAGAAAAGGCATTTGGTTGAACAAAAAGATACCCAAACTTAATATAAAGGTGTTTTAGTAAATATAGATATATTTGCTATATAATAGCAAAATTGTGCAGCAATTAACTAGGAATAAGTTTTACCAAAAAAATATTTTTAATCTTTTTTTCCATAAAATGGGAGATGTTTATGTATACCTTTTTGCTTGATGACAAAAAGAGGAATAAGTGCTTATTGCATCATATGCATCAATGTTTTATCGTTATAAAAGAAGGGAAGATTGTTAGCTTTATTGCTACGGTGATGATTTAATGTTGTTTTTTATTATGTTTTGATGATAACATAAACATTGATTATTAATGTTATTAATTAATTAATATATATATATGTCAATATTAAAATTGATTTGATATAGTTTTGATATATACATATCATATTGATAACTCATGATGTATTCCATAAATCTTTTAAATGCTATGTTATAATGCTTAAAAGAAAAATATGTTAATATGTTTATTGACTTCGTTGATCAAGTTTTTATAATAGAGTTTTGCCAAATAGCACTAGACTTGTTTAGGACATTTATAATACCCACACTATCTAAACAAACCCAAAAAACCAAAACAAAAAAACCAAGAAATAACTAAAACACAAAAACACGACAAATTATGGACAATAGCCAAAACGGTCTAACCACATACCATTTCTCAATGCTAGCTCGTTTCTGGAAAATTTCTAGAAACTCTTAGGGTTCTTCAAAACAATTTGACTAATTCTACAAGGGTTTGACTAATTTCCTAACATACAAAAAATTGTGTCTAAATTTCTTTTCTAAGCCTACAAACAGCATTTCATTTGACCAAAATAAGTGTGGAACTCCTAAGGCAAGAATCTAAGCATACTCTCACTCAAAAACAACTTATAACACCTTTATTTCACTTGTAATCATCCAAAAACAAGGTTAAGTGTGAATTGGTAAAGTCCTCCAAAAAAGCTTAATTATTATTCAAATCAACTCTACTAAAAGAGTATATTGTGGAAAGTGTAAGTGACACTTTAAACACTTGGAAAAGTCTTCTAGAGACTAAATTGTGAATGGTTTAATACAAGTATTAATAAAATATTTTATAGTCTTTAGCCCGTAAAAAGATTAGGAATAACAGTTTGATCTTAAGCTCATAAAAGGATTGGGTTTGATCTTGCACTTACAAAAAGATCATGTAACGGTTTGGTCTTACCTTCTAAGAAAACTTGTGTATGATAGTGGAACTCTTGAACAGAAGTTCAAGCAGAGGAGTAGGTGGTTTGTCAAACCTCTATAAAACTTAGTACACTCTCTCTAAACTCGTACTCTTTAATTATCTTATTTATATTGTTTATTGTTTATTGTTTATTGTTTATGCATTTGGTTGTGTAATTACGATTGCATGTTATTAGATAAAAAGTTTTTAATTTGTAGTTTTACTTTAAATACCTAATTCACCCCCCCTCTTAGGTACTTATGTTACCATAATCCTAGAACAACACTAAAAATGATCATTTATTATTTATATAAAACTATATAGAATATTAATGACAACATGTATTAGTTAATAATGTAAACTAAACAAATTATCGATACCCAACTAATTAGCTATCATTGGTTTAACTCAAATTTATTCAATCTATTTTAATAGCACCCTTAAATCATTATCAATTTTCTATAAAATTCAAATTCCTCCACATTTACTAAAATTTCAACTTAACAATAAAATTGATAAAATATAAATTGTACCCATTAATCAACCATTATTTATTTCAATACAAAATACCTAAGTCACAAAATCAAACTCAATTTTATTGAATTACATATAAATATAATTGTTCAAAATCTCAAATAAGCCCTAACATGTACAAATCATGCATTCATACAACATTTTTTTTTTTATGGAAAAAAAAGGTATAAAACAAGTGAACACACTAAGAAACTACATATACTACATCAAAATGCTAAAAAAAAAAACAACATTTTAAAAATGGATTACAACAAAAAAAAAATAGTTTTTCTTATTTGATGTGGTCAATCTAAAAAAAAAAAAAGAACCAGATTATGGATGCTGACAAATTAAGTGTTGGGATGACTAAATTTGTGATGATGGAAGCTTGATTTGAGAGACAATATAGGGATGTTGTGTGCTATTTTTTGCAAAATAAAAAGGAAGAAGAAGAAAAAGAAGAAATAGGAGATAGGAATTGTTTGTCAGGTTATAACTTAAATATTATCGATGAGTTTATTTCATCAGTAATACTATCTATAATAATAACACAACATTTTTGTTTTTTCTTTCACCGTCCATTGTAATTCTTTCGATATATACTTATAAAAAAAATTATTTGTGTAAATCGAGGAACATAACAAGGAAATATTTTATTGATAAATATCATTGTAAATTACTGACCGGTTTTGTTTCGTTGGTAGTTATGTTTGTTTTTGACAGTTTTCTAGTAATTAAGTAACATTTTTCTCAAATTATTTTTATTGAATTATAAAACAAAATTTTTTTTATAAAAAATCACATTAAAGCAAATTGCATAAAATTATATAAAAAAATGATTAGAATGAGTTGTACAAAAAGAATACTGTTTAAGGAAAATGTAAAAGTTAAATGAATTTAATAAAATAATATCTAAAAAACATTTTTAATTAGTCTAAGAATTTAAAAGAAATTTTATATATTATATTTAAATTTCAAGAAATTAAATATCAATTATTGAAAAAAGTTAAAAAGGTAGACATGTGGCTTGGATAACCCACCATGCTTGGACCATTAAAAATAAATTCATGCTCGTGCTCCTTAGCCTTTATTTATTTATTTATTTTAACATTAAAAAAAATTTTAAAACAATATAAGAAGCAAATAATGCGTTAGTGGCCAAAGGTCATCATAAAAAAAAGAAAAAGGTTGAGAAGTCGAGTTATAAAGTTGTTCATCTAAAAAAAAACCTAATTTTTTTTTATATCTATTTTCTTCTAAAAACACTCTTATAACTTTAAAAAACAAATTCTCCAACTCAAAAAACCCTTAAACCAGTTAAGAAAACACACAAAAAAAATTGTTTCATCCTTGATCTATTTTCAAGACAATATAAAAACTAAAAAAATATCTTAATAACACTCATCTTTCAAAAATAAACACTTTAACATCCAATTTAATTGTTTTTTTCAACAAAATTGGATCGACCAATCATTCTCACTCCTTTGTTGTTTTCCAACCACTCACTCTTTTCTCTTTCAAACTTAAAAATTAAAATATAAATAAAATAAAATTTTAAACTAAATCATGCAATTTCCGAACTACAAACAAAAAAAAATTGAACAAAATCTTAAGGCTGAATTTAAAAAAAAAAAAAAACAAACAAACATGATTATTTTTTTATTTTATAAAGGTTACTATTTTACTCCATTTTTAAATTTTTGCAAACAATAAAATTGAATTTTTTTTTTTTTTGCAAAATCAATAAACTTAATATCAAGAATTTTTTTAAGACTACAATAACCCAACATAAAGCAATATAAAAGAAATCATCAAGCTAAATTTCTAATCAAAACAATGTGGAAAGATGAAAAAAAAAAATGACCGGAGTAAAAAAAAATTAAGGACAAAAGGAGAAGCTTTTTTTAAAATAAAAGGCTATCATTTCACCTTACTTTCAATTTTAATACCTTCATTTTTAATTTTTTTACAAATAATAAAACCAAATTTTTTTAAAACAAAATCAAGAAAAACAACATGAAACAAATCATTAATCATAATCACTAATCAATGTAATATAAAATGATAAAATTAATTAAAAAAAGCAATAATCAGAATAAAAAAGAAATTGAAAGAAAAAATAAAATAATACGAATACCTGTAGTATTTTCACTTACAAGTCATGGTGAATCACTAAAGCCTCTTAGTTTTTTTTTTCATAATTCAATTTTTATATATAGTATTTTCTTTTGAAAAAGAGGAAAACGAGCTTCATTTTTCTATTATAAGAACTTATTTTGGCATTTTAATTTTAAAATTTAAATTATTTTAATTATATGGTGATCAAATAAAATTAATAAATATTAAAATATAAATACCATACATTAGAAATAATCTTGGTCACATGAAAATAGCACCATTAAATGTTATAAATAGTTTTTCTCAATTGGGAGCAATAGTTAAGATGCCATTTTCTCCATTAATCGGGTATGATAAGAACAAATAATTTTCACATGCAATGAAAATTGAATTCACATACCGTATAAATGATGTCATATGAACTGTGTTGTATAGATCAAAGAAATGTATAGGGTATATCTCATACTTCACAGAGAAAAAATGTATGCAAGTGCTGTGAGGCAATCTATTAGCTGCCTTTGAAATTAATAAAAAGCTCGGACAATGATGTCTCTGTTTCAAATAATTACTTGAACACTGCATATAGTGGCAGAGGAGCAAAGAGGCAAGCTGAATGCTTGACCTGTGAATAAACATTCGAATAGATTTTGCAAAGAACCAAAAAAAAAAAAAAAAGGAAGCACTCGTTCAAGAAACTGCCGATCTCAGGAAGAGGAACATATGCATCTACTCTTACTTGCTAAGCAGACTTGGTTGCACCCAAATGACAGGAATTTTAACCTAATGACAACATCCAACAAAGATCTTGATATTGAAGCTTAATGAGCAGAAACATCAACCAGGATCTTTTTTTTTTTAAAGTACACTTGAAAGTTGAAGGGCGGTAAATAAGAGGGCAAGAAATAAGTAAAATGATAGCATTTCAAGATAAACATCAAACACTTAACATGACATAAAGTCTGAATCCTTATCCCTTTTCAACACAACTGATTGACTAACCATGAAAAGTGATCTGATTCCAGGTTATGTGCAAGCATTATCCATCAAACAGCAATCATGAAGAAAAGCCTAGTTGAATATCATAAATGACTTACAAAAGAACTTGAATGATTATACGCAATTCTTCAGAGAATCTCCAGCTCCCTGGAAGAAGCAATATGAGAGTGCAAAATCAGCAATAAATATACCAACCAGCGAGATAACCACAGCTGAAGTTGTCGTCTCCCCAACACCTTTAGCACCTCCCATTGTGGTAACCCCCCAAGCACAGCTCACTATAGATATGATGGCACCAAAAACCCCTGACTTGATCATTGCACTAATTATATCCCATGAATTTAGAGCTCTCTGAGCTGAATCCAATATAATGTTAAGGCTAATCCCATAGACACTGTCAGCCAGCAGGCCACTGGATGCCATCCCCACTGTGAAACACATCAAAGTCAAAAATGGGAGAGCAAGACAGGAAGCAATCACTCTTGGAATTACTAAGTAATCAACCGGGTCTGCTCCGAGAACCCTTAATGTGTCAATTTGCTCAGAAACCTGCATTGTTCCCAACTCTGCAGCAAAAGCACTGCCGATACGCCCAGCAACCACAATTGATGTGACCACAGGACTTAGCTCCCTTGAAAAGGCTAGAGCTAATACCCCACCAATAGATCTGTTTAGACCTAATCTAGTAAACTCTCTAACAAACTGGATGGTAAAAGCCATGCCAACAAATGCAGAGGTCAAGAGACAGACCCCAACTGATCTCGGCCCAACTCTCTCCAGCTGTTGTAGAGTATTTCTCCAGTGGATTTTTCCCATTAAACTCCTGATAATTACCTGACCTGCCAAGACAAGAGCAGATAATCCCCTCCAAAGGTACCTAGGAGGAGACCATTTGCTCAAGAATTTCTCTCCTCCGGAACTGGGCGCATGGTTAGTATTTGTGTCCTCTTCCAAAATAGACATAGGTACAGATGGATGGCCATCATCCATGTTGGGCATCACAAAAAGTTTGGTTTGTTGAACAGGTGATGTAAATTTATACATCTGACAGTGTCTACTGAAACCAAGTTGACTGAAATTCAACGATTTCGTCTTTATCCACCCATTGGGTTTTAGGTAGCTTCTTCTGCAAAACGTTAAAGCTTCAATAGAAATGAAAGAAAGAGATGAAAACCAATTAGTCATTCAAGCACAAAAGAGAAGTTAGGGAATATACCTGTTGGAGTAGTAAAAGATTGAGTGAAGCTGTGAAGTTGTTTGCATGTTTTTCTATTTCTTGCTTTCTTGTGAATAATATAATTTCAGATGTCTGTACAGAACGAGGGGTGGTACAGCAGCAAACCAGGAGGAAATTCGCTATCCTCAGACACACAACTTTTTCCACAACCAAATACAATCACATTCAACTGAAGCAGATTGTCCTCGAAAATCAAACCTTACACATCACAGACACATAATAAATATATAACACTTCAAGAATCTTAACCGTGAGCAGATTCCCATTTTACTGCTATAAAAACAAACTTCAATTCTGGAAAACAAACAAGCAGTCCGAAAATCACCAAGGAAACAGCTAAAAATTGAAAAATTAACAACTCATTACTTTTCTTTAGTAAAACCATCCAAAGAAGAAATATTTTTAACCATCTTCTCTGTTAAAATGCTACTGCAATCTTGAAAGCTAAAAAGAATAAACAAAATAATAATTTATCTACCTCCAAAGTCAAAAGGGGAGAAAATCAACGAACAAAAATGGGATGGGAGGATGCCTTATCACAAATTTCTACTCCTTGATCACAAAATTCTTACAACGAGCGATGATTTCTCTCTATTTCTTCCATTAAATTAAGCCTCTTTTTCTTCTCAATTAGTTTAATTCATATATTTATGCTAAATTAGCGAAACCCTTAGTAATTGCATATGGAAATTTTGGCAAATCTCCATTCAGGAATTTCTTACAGCAACAGCACATACCTGGTTCTGATTGCAATTGGAAATTAAGGCGAAACCCAAGATTTGACAGATCCTTCTCCTCCTCCTCGCAAGCAAGAGAGTTCAGCAGCAGCAGCTTTCCGTCAGTGTCTCCTTACTGTGTTACCGCTAATAGTTACATTCACAAAAGAGGTTAAATGAAAGCAAATATGCTAGGTTTTTAAAAATTCAGTAGCACGACTTGAATCTGAAATATCAAGCTGAATATCCTCAATCCTTTAAAAGGAATGGATAACGTTAATTATTGAAGTGGAAATCAAGCTTCAATTCTTTTGAAAAAGTTGTGGGTCGGATAAAAAAAAACATTGTTGTTTAGCGGACATAATGGAGTTTTAAAGAACAAGAAAAATGAGAAAAATCAATATGGAATGATAAAATAATAATAATAATAATAATAATATGTTAAAAAAAACGGTGACAACCTATATTAATTTATTAAATATGTGATTTGAGTTATTTAATTAAAAATAATAAATTTTTTAAAAAAATCTAACTATGATTTTTAATTAATTAATTATTAAAAAATAAAATTTTAAAAATTGAATATATAAAATGATAAAAAAAAAAAGTAATTATAGAGAGAAAAAAAAAAAACCTCAACCCGCTTTAGATAGCTACCAAACCCACTAATAAAATCAAAATAACTCAACAAAAAAAATCAAAAAATCTAATTTAAAAAAAAAAAAATCTTATCAAATCATGAAATGAAAACAAATAAAGTAAAAAAGAATCAATGCCAACCCTTATCCTGGCCATTTCATCAGAAGAACCTAATATAAAAAAATCATGAATGATAAAGATCAATTTTTAACAAATTAATAATAATATTTATTTTTATAAAACATTAAACCTGTCAAATTTAAAATGTCAATCAAGATTAATTTTTTTTTATTAAAAATAATAAAGTTAATTATATTCTTAAAAACTGGATTCGACAAGACATATTTTACCAGTTCAACATGTTAAATTTAACTAAAAATCTGACCCGGTGCAAATTTTGAAACCTAGATATTCTGAGCCAAACTGTAATTCTCCTGAGAATGAGCGAAGCTTATCTATTTCCTTAAACAAATGAAATTATATATCAAGATCTTTCTCTTAATAGAATAATAAAATTATAAATAATCAACTCATGACTAGGGGTGAATAAAAAAATAAAAAAATTGATTAAATTGAGAAAATCAGAAAAAATAATAATTGAAAAACCGAATCGTGAAAAAAAAAACCCATGAAAATTTTAAAAAAACCAACCGGTTTGGTTCAATTTTATAAACTTGAAATCAAAAAACCAAACCGAATCCAAACAAAAAAAAACAAGAAAAAAACTGAGCCAAACCGGTTTGAACTGGTTTTTATCATAAAAAACTGAACCGAACCTAAATGAAACCGGTTAGTTTGAATTAATTTCAATTTTTTTTTTAACAATTAGACTGAACCGAAATGTCATGCAAAAAAATAATTGCAAAATTGCAAACTTCAAAGAACTGATTTAAAAATTTATATCAAATATATTTATTTTCTTTGCTAATTAGAAAACGCGCTTGTAATATGTTTTTTATACTTATGAAATAATAAATTCAAAACTAATATTTAGGGTGCATTTGGTATTTTGCCCAATCTTAAAAAAAAATGTTTTGTTAATAAAATAGATTGTGTTTTTTTTTTTTGGACTAGCTCCTATATATAATTACTTTTTAAATTTTAATTTTATAAAAATCAAAATAACTTGATTGTGAAAATATATATTTTATTTATTTTACATATAAAAATCTATCTAGTTTTAATCAAATGTAGATTATTTAAATCATAACTAAAAATGTATTTTTTAATCTATTTTTTAAAATTATAATTACAAAAATTAATACATGATTGCCATGCATCATGTAAAAAATAATCACTAACTTAGAACTGATTTAAGAATTTATCAGTAACTAATTAATTTATTTTAATAAATTAATTTTATAGCTTTTGAATAGATTTTGAAATTAGAGATTTTTTGAAAGAAGAAGAAGAAGAAAAGAAAATATTTTGGTTTAAGAAAAAAAATCGAAGGAGAATAAGAATATCAGTATTATCATGCAGAGCGAGCAAGCAATCCTTTCACAACCTTCAACTTCACTCACTAACAAGACTCTTTTCCGAACCACAAGTAAGTACTCCGTAATTCGAATTCCTTTTCCGAACCACAAAAAGCAATTCATTTGGAAGAAGAAATAAGGAAATGGATTCGCTGCGTGCATTGCTTCGCTCAGATTTTATCTATCTTACTCCAACAAGAAACCAATTCCAATCTCTCCATAAAGTTGATTCAGCGGGAGGCACTTCCACGCCATTCTTCAATCCAAGGATTTCGATTCCCATTCGCAGAAGAATTGTTTGCGGTGTTTCCTCTACTCAATCCAGGTAGTTTTTTTTTCTTTCCTTTTCTTTTACTCTGGCTTCCTTTTCTTTTACTCTGGCTTGTGTTTGGTTGGTGGGCTAAAGATTATTGGTATTTTCCATGTTGTAACTCTGGCAGAGAACAAGAGAAGGCAATGAAGAAAAGCAGGTCGAGGTTGGAACGTGGAAAGGTGAGGCTAAATGTAAGGGTGGATCATCAGGTTGAATTTGGTGAGCAAATTGTGATTTTGGGGTCGACTAAAGAACTGGGTTCGTGGAAGAAGAGGGTTCCGATGAATTGGACGGAGAATGGATGGGTTTGTGATTTGGAGATGAAAGGGGGTGGCATTGTTGAGTTTAAGTTTGTTATTGTGAGCAAGGACAGAAGTTTTGTTTGGGAAAGTGGGGATAACCGGGCTTTGAGGCTGCCCAGGGGAGGGAGTTTTGCGGTTGTTTGTAAATGGGATGCAACCGGGGAGGCTGTCAATTTGTTGCCTTTGGACTTGGAACATAACGGAGGGGAAGTGGAGGATGTAGGTGAGAATGGTTCGGCTAGTGCTGGTGTTCTTTTGGAGGTGGAGACAAGTCCTTTTGTTGGGCAGTGGCAAGGGAAGGCCATCTCTTTCATGCGGTCAAATGAGCATCGGAACAGAGAAGCAGAAAGAAGATGGGACACTTCAGGTCTTCAGGGGTTTGCGTTGAAGTTAGTTCAAGGTGACTCGAATGCAAGAAATTGGTGGAGAAAGGTAATGGTGTTAAAATACGAGTCGTCACTTTTGGATTTCATGAAAAGTTTTTAGCACTGCTGTACCTGTCATTTAGCATATATGAGCAATACTCTTGTCTCTATGAGGAATTGAACTATTTTTGTTACTGATTAGTTTTAGTTTGATAGCATAGTTAGTAAGAATAGGAAATAGGCTTTAGGAAGAGATTTTTGATAAAATATTATATACCTCTAATCTGACTGTCTGAGCAGACAGAATTCTGGAGATTACAAGGGAAGTGAGATACAGATGGAGAAAACAGAATATATATTTAAGAATGTTTGTCTTGTCCTGCCGTGAGTAAGAAAACATCATGAGTGCACAAATAAATCTTCTGTCTCCATCTGTTGGTATTATTATGCTGGACTTCATGTAAATAATGTAGATTGTAATAGTGACCTGTGTTTGTGGTATTCCTGATGCAAAATATCCATCCACGCATACCATCCATGCTATTCAAAATAAGAATGTTAGTATATGATGTATGGTGCAGCTTATGGATTTAGCTTCTGACTTTGGGAAAATTAAACGAGGAATAGAAGAAGATAATATTCAAGCCCCAAGCCTTAATTCTGTGGATAAAAGCCTAGATGATTCTTTTGGGAGTTGGTTTTTCAGAGTTCCAGCAGAGGCTGGATCCTAGTTATTAGCATCAAGGGAAATTCTGTATTTTACAGGTTGCTGGGAGTTTCAGTAGCAGTGTCTAGTTTTTATTTTTCCTATTCAGATGCTATATTTATTCAAGAATTTGAGTTCCATTAGGAGTAGGAATGACTCCAGCATCATAAAGAAGCTTTTTAGCATTTCAATTCCAGAAGAGAATTATTTTGATTAAAGTGCAGCATTTTTCTTATTATGTTAGTTGTGATGCTTTCTTTAAGGTGGTCCCTTATACCCTAGTTGTGATGCTCAGGTTGTTATCAAGGATGGTTTCTTGAATCTACTAGTGTGAGGCTAGTAATTTTATCCTGATTGCTTTCAATTTTCATAATTTACTCTCTGTTTAAAATTTATAAGTCCCTAATTCACTATATTCAACAACCCTAATTTTAAAGCAATTAACTATGAACCTGTCCTGCATCAATGT
Organism: Populus davidiana; assembly: GCA_030145905.1. Taxonomy (NCBI): domain Eukaryota; kingdom Viridiplantae; phylum Streptophyta; class Magnoliopsida; order Malpighiales; family Salicaceae; genus Populus; species Populus davidiana. The sequence continues at coordinate 21,526,023 of CM057790.1, forward strand.
ATGGGATGGAGAGGGTGGTTTTAGTTCAATCATGCACCTTGGTATGAATAATCCCATACAAGTTTTAAAAATGGACACTATGGTCCATGACTCACCCTTCTTGTACATGCCCTTCTATTAGGGCATAACAGCATTGGATCTTCAATGTGTAATTTTTTCTTGTCTTTGTAGTTTGCTCTTTTAGATGTTTCCTTTTTTCATCACATCTGAATAGATCACGATAATGTGGACTAATGGCTACTTTAGGCTCACTTTATGGGTACCATGTCTCTCCGTCACCCAGTTAGTCGTACATGTGTGCTTGTATGTAAAAGTAGAAAAAAAAATTGTTCCTTTGTATATGGCAGTAAGTTATGAACTAAGTCAAAGATTCTGTGATTTCTTTTAACATTGTATCAATTTCATTAACAGCTTGAAGTTGTACGTGAGCTACTAGTTGGAAGTCTTCAGAGTGAGGACAGGTTGGAGGCTTTAGTATACTCTGCTATATATTTGAAGGTATTTCTGTGTAACTGCAGAGACTCTTTGGCAGTTTGTTTTCTTTTATGGAATCCTTAGATCTTTCTCTTATGCAGTGGATAAACACAGGGCAAATTCCATGCTTTGAAGATGGAGGTCATCACCGGCCAAATCGGCATGCTGAAATTTCCAGGCTTATATTCCGGGAATTAGAACGAATCTCTTCGAGGAAAGATACTTCACCACAGGTTGGGTGACATTTTTTTTCTGACATGGTTGGGATGTATCAAAATTTGACAGCATTTTATCTTTTTTTTCCCCTTACCTCACAAGGTATGCATCGATCTGATTGGCTTTTGTTTAGTATAAAGTATAGTTAAATATCAACAACAGAGTAGCATTTTCTTTATCTCTTTAAGACAATTGATATAGAACCAAGAAAAGAGGCAAAACATGAAAAGAGAATCATATTCTGAAACTCAACTTTAGTTGATCAGTTGATGTACCCTGTTTTTCAAATATCGAAGAGTGGCACTTCTTATAGGCACCAAAGCAATTACAAACTTGGAAACCCATACCTCTATGGGAACACAAAAACAAAATCTTCATCCCAATCCTAGTAGAAACCAGAGGTGTGCCAGCCAAATACATTGTATAATTTCTGCCTAAATTTAGCAGTCCTGACATCCGTTATCAGCTGTCCTGAATAGGTTTTCAGAGTGCTTTTGATCACACTGCAATTGGTTTGTCCATCTCTCAATGCCTACTCGTGCCTCAGTAGAAAAATAGATAGTTGAAGTTAATTCCCCTAATGTCTGATTAAGATAATGATGTATATTTCTGTTGCTAGCATTGGTAATTTTGCTGAAACTGAAGACACCGTGAACTATCAAGCAAAAGAGATGGATAGTAGGGTGGAAGGGAGGATAGGCAGGGCTGGTGCAAACTGGGTTATGCTTGAACTTGTGTTTTGTCTCATTCCATATACTCAATGATAAAATTACCATCAAATCTTTTAAGTTCAAATGTGAACTTTATCTGAACTTTCATCTTATATGATAATGGTATTTTGTGCTGTATTTCATGTTCTACATTTCTCTCTGATATCTCACAGGCATTTGGTGGTGTATTTCGTGTATCTTGTTTGATCTGTCAAAAAGTTCTTACCTCTCTTAGGTTACAAGTTTTGAATTTGATGTACAGGAAGTGCTTGTTATTCGAAAAATCCATCCTTGTTTGCCATCTTTCAAGGCAGAATTCACAGCATCTGTTCCTCTTACTCGGATTAGAGATATTGCTCATCGGGGTGACATTCCTCATGACCTTAAGGTTATATAATATATCACTGTGCATTTGGTAATTAATCTTTGCTGTGATCAGATAACTGGTGTTGGTTTATTTATTTATTTATTTATTGTTCTAATTCAGCAAGAAATCAAACATACTATACAAAACAAACTTCATCGCAATGCTGGCCCAGAAGATTTAGTTGCTACTGAAGCAATGCTTGCAAGAATTACAAAGAACCCTGGGGAATATAGTGAAGCATTTGTCGAGCAATTCAAAATATTCCATCATGAACTCAAAGATTTCTTCAATGCAGGAAGGTCTGCTTATGACATCTTAAACCTCTGATGATCCTAACATTGTTGATAGGTCCTAGGTTCTAAGCTACAAATCAAGAGGAGGAAAGTAAGGGAGAAAGAACTTTGTTTTAGCTCAGCAGTTTATATCAACTCTTTTTTTTTTTTTCCTGTCCTCTTGTTCATTTTCATATTATTTATCATGGATCATTTTTATAAAATGTAGTATGACTTTCGAGGAGAACTTCTTTGCATGTGATAAACCATTTGTAATTGAATGTTCCTTGAGGTTTTTCTTAGAACTTGGGGTGGTTCAACATTCAGCTTTATAAATTTATCTAAAAGACTGTAATCAGAAAGAACATTTTATTTTTTGTCATTTTTAGTCAATTGAATTGAAAGCATCTGCTAGTTTTGAATGGATCATCTTCTTTACTAGTTTCAGTTTTTGTTGATTCAATATTCTTTTTAAATTTTGGGCTGTGCAGTCTTGCTGAACAACTTGTATCAATTATAGAATCCTTGGATGAAAGGGGCTCTTCAGCTCTTACATTGTTTTTGGATTGCAAAAAGGTAAATAGTGTCCTTTTAATTTTGGTTCTCCTGTATTGTCATGACCTTGTATGAACTTGCAACATGATACGAAGTATGTTTCAGTAATAACCAAATCTGTCTTTATGCTTGTAGTTTGTACATTCATTGAGCCTTAGTCATGGGATCTTTAATGTTTTGAATTTAAGTCTCTGATGATGAAATGTTTTGTACTTCTATAAATTCAACCTTGGTGCTTAGTCATGCAATGGTTTAAGGCACTGCTAGTTTTAATTCAACTGTGTTGGTTAATTTTACCAATTCTAATTTTTCATGAAAATTTCTGAGAGATGTGTTTGTATTTTCAGAATTTAGATGCTTCAGAAGAATCCCACAATATTTTTGAACTGATCAAAATCATGCGATCCCTGAATGCTCTGAGAGATATAATTGTAAAAGGTCTTGAGAGTGGTCTTAGGAATGATGCTCCTGATGCTGCAATAGCTATGCGTCAAAAGGTGAGCTCACGCTTAGCAATCATTTAGAAAGAGCTCCAAATTAGCAATTAGTAGCTGGAGTTTGATGGTTCTACTCTTGATGATTCCTTTTTAATTTTTTTGCTGTCTCCTTTGCATGCGTGTCTGGGGATGGTTGGGATTCTTTGCAGTGGCGCCTATGTGAGATTGGTCTTGAGGACTATTTGTTTGTTCTTCTGAGCAGGTACAATACTTTATCTTAGTTTACTTAAGATGCCTTTTGCTTCTTCCTAGACATGATGTCAGAAATCTTTTTGTCAGTTTTCTCACATATAACTGGAATATTTTGATAAATTGCTTTTGCAAAAAATCGCTTGGCCTGTTTGGCGCCCTCCAACTCATACATTAACTGGCATTTCACACCTTTTGGCGCTGCAAAAAAGGATTTCATAATCTATAACAAATTGCCTTGAAGAATCTGCAGAAAATAATTCTGTTATGCCTTGGGAGACCCAGCACGGCCAGATTTTTTTTCTTGATACCAACGACAAAAGGAAAAAGCTGTTTGTAAATCAAGCCTGCAATCAGCATGACCATAATATTTTCTGATGTGACATTATGATGTCTTATCGGGAGAAAAGAGCTGTTTTTAAGTGATTAAACTCAAGCATGTGATACACTTTGAGCTGCAAAAGAAAACACTGGTCGTGGTTCAAATGACCTAATTTACTGATGAATAGATATACTTAACTTTCTTCCATTTTCTGTTGATTTATCTTATCAAAATTTGATTTTCTTTCTGTTTGGAATTCATGCACGTGTTGGATGTTATTGGTTCACATAGGTTTCTCAATGCACTTGAAGCTGCGGGAGGGGCTAAATGGCTTGCAGACAATGTGGAGTCAAAGAATATAAGCTCTTGGGATGACCCTCTTGGTGCCCTGATTGTTGGTGTTCGTCAGCTCGGTTTATCTGGTTGGAGACCAGAAGAATGTGCAGCTATTGGAACTGAGCTCCTTGCTTGGCAAGAGAAAGGTCTCTTTGAAAAGGAAGGTACTTGTCAATTTGCTTCTTCCAGTGCTGGAAAAGTTTCATGTCCAGTGAACATGCTAGTTAATTTTATTTTCTTGGTTCCTTCTATTACTATAAAGGAAGTGAAGATGGCAAGATAATTTGGGCGCTAAGGCTCAAAGCAACTCTTGATAGAGCAAGAAGGCTCACCGAGGACTATTCTGAAGCACTTCTTCAAATATTTCCACAAAGAGTGCAGGTATAAGTTTAAATTTTCTCCTTTTCTTTCTTTCTTTGTTATAATTTTTTTCTTGTTAGAACCACTTTTATATCAGATGCTTGATATTCCTGGTTTCTTAGTGGATTGACACCTCTATCTCTCTTCATCCCATTTTATTTTTCGGTTTTTTCTTTCAAATATTCAATGAAATATCATGTATCACTTTGATGTAAATACACATTTTCAAAATTACCCTTGCATTGGAAAACATATTAAACTTTATATTTTGAGAATTGGTATTTTTGGTAGTGGAAATGAATAGGGATAATGTTGGAAAATCAATTACTACCTTTTAAATTTCTTAGAAGGTGGATGAATTACTTTGACACATCTCAAAAGGAAATTATGAGTAAATAAATTGGAAAGGGTTTTTCTTTTTACCTGCTGGGGCTCGTGAACTCTTTGTCACAATTTGCAGAGCTAGATTTGCTGAAAACAATCTTAATAAATCATATCTCCACAATGCTAAAAATTATTTCGTGGTTTCTATCTGTGAACTACTGGAAAAGCATTAGAGTTATAAATAGACTTTGAATTGTGGCTAAAATTGTACCCTGACCCTTGCAGATACTAGGAAAAGCACTTGGAATTCCTGAAAACAGTGTAAGGACGTACACTGAAGCTGAGATTCGTGCCGGGTATGTAGACAGTGTTTGTAATCATAAAAAATATGATCTTCAAAGGCTCACACAATCTATGGTGATCCTCTGTGCTACTGATTGCAAAATCTTTTGAATATCTTCCTGCTAATAGAAATACTGTAACATTCTAACTGGAAAATTTCATGTGTAGGGTAATTTTTCAGGTTTCAAAACTTTGTACCCTGCTTTTGAAGGCAGTTAGAAGTACCCTTGGTTCTCATGGCTGGGATATCCTTGTTCCTGGATCAGCTATCGGCACATTAGTACAGGTACCCTCGATCAGTTTTAGCTTCAATTTCCTTTAACTAGAAGGGAATCAAATTATATGATAACATTAGTAATTATGTGCAGATTTCTAACTTTATCATTCTTGCTTAAAATTAAAAATTTATTTTTAAGAGATGCTGTGATGAAGTTTAGCCAGCTGATAAGTGGTCTTGTTCTGTGCTCAATATAGAGCCACGTTGCATGTAGACCTTAGTTTTTTGTGTCACTTTTCTTCCATTTTCCTGGAAGAAGAAATAAAAGAGGAGAAGGAGAAAAGTGAATAAGGTAGTTCTGAGGCATTAGCCTATGATATACTCATCTGAATGACAAGAAGTTAGATAAAAGCCCAGAATGACCATGTACAATGATTTTGTGCACTGCTGATTGAAGCCAGAGCTACCAGTTTATGGTGCTTGTGGATGGAAAGCACTTCAGAATTTCAAGTGTCTTGGACAAATGAGATAACTTTTGTGGTATATGATAGTTTCCTGACCTTTTTACTTGTACCCTGCATGGCTCTTTTGGGGGATGTGGTGATATTCCTGGCCTTCTGATATGCCTTTCCCTTTAGTTATTATTTTTTTTTTCCAGGGTGGAGAATGCATCATTCTCCTTGTTGTTACTTGCTTTTCCTTTCAAATAAAATCTTCTTTTTTGTTATAAAGGACAATTAACTGAAATTCATTAAGTTGGTTGAAATTGTGATTCCAACCAAGTAAATTTCAGCCTAATCAATGATGCAGCTGCATGAGATAACTGGATCAGTTTTCATATCCGTGCTCGGAGAACGATTCCTTTGAGGCCATACCCTTCTATGTTTGTGCAAGGATTCTTTAATGCAGGGGCTAATTGGAATAGGTGTTGTTCATTTTTATCCTTCGAAAATAAACTTTAGTGTGTCCTTTCTTGTTGGCCAATTGGAATTACAATGGCCCTTGGATTTCATGGATTCCCGGTGGTCTTAAAGTTGGTAAACATCATAGTTCCCAAGAAATGCATGAAATTGTATATGGTCTCTCAGATCAGGGTCAGATACTTCAATTGCAATAAGCTTCTACTTTTAGATGCTCTCATTGATGTTGAATATCTACACCCAGATTTATGCATTACATCTTTACAAAATCATTGGTCAGTATGACATTCATTTGCTGTGATGTAGGTTGAGAGCATTGTGCCTGGATCGTTGCCATCGACTATAGAGGGACCTATTGTTCTTGTGGTGAACAAAGCTGATGGAGATGAAGAGGTTTAGATGTCTTTCATCTTGATATATTTTTGTCTTGTTTGCCATTGAACATTCGTTATATGCAGCATAGTACACATGAACTTTCAGAGTTATTATATAAGTATACCTTGCAGGTAACAGCTGCTGGTAGTAACATAGTGGGAGTTGTACTTCTGCAAGAGCTGCCTCATTTATCCCATCTTGGTGTTAGGGCCCGGCAAGCAAGTTCCTTCTCTAAATTCTAAATATCTCAAGTAATTCCATATTGTTGAAATATTAATGAATAAAGGTGAACTCAATTGAATTGGTTTTCTGCAGGAGAGGGTTGTCTTTGTGACATGTGAAGATGATGATGAAGTTGCTGATATGCAAAAGCTTACTGGAAAATATGTGAGGTTATTTGTCTGTACACCTCTGATCCATAATCAATTCTTGTGTCTTCATTATGTTTTTGAAATTGATGATTAGGATCACACATGCAGCATTTGGTTGTGTTTGATTTTTAACGTCTGTGGTTTGCAGGTTGGAAGCTTCCTTGACTGGCGTAAATCTGACTCTCTCTTCGTCAAATGATAATGTTGCAGAAGATCTTTCACGCGATGATTCATCTACAGTTGAACCTCCTGGATCTCGCAATCCATCCTGGTCTGCTGTTAGAACTCACTCCAGTCAGGTACAGTAACTTAACTATTACCCATCATTGTAACACTCAACCACCCTTTGATCATAGTAGACGTGGTTTATCTAAATTGACAAAAGTTTAATTTTATTAAGGGTGTTTCCGCTGGAGGTGTTATTCTACTCGCAGATGCAGATGCACAAACATCGGGCGCCAAGGCTGCTGCTTGTGGTCGCTTAGCTTCTTTGGCTGCAGTTTCGAGAAAGGGTAATATGGGTTGTCTGTTAAGATGGTTTACCTTCAAAAAATGAAATCTATGTTTCACCTTTTGCTAAGTTTATTTGAAGGGGTGTACAATTAATTACCATCTTTTTTTTATTATTGATTTTAATTTGTGGACAACATTGGCTTCTTTATTTTCTTTATTAACCATTCACATATGTTTTGTACAGCTGCATTAGGCTCTGGGATTTTAGAATGTCAGAAATCGCCTTGGGAAATTCTGTCTTTTGTTGGGGTTAACAACATTACTATAGAATCAAAACGAATGGCTCTAGGAATCACTCTAATAGGAATTGGAGTTTCTCCCTAAGTACCAAAACACAATAAAAAATCTTAAGGAAAAATTGAATATGTATACTTGTTCCTTTTCTTTCTTGTTTTTTTTTTCTGAATTAAAAAGTCCTAGAATGCATGTTTTACTCTTTCTGCATCAACTGGATCCACAAAAAAAAAAAAAAAGGAATATTTGAATACAACATTGACTTTTTGCATTATGAGTGAGCAGCATTGGAGAGTATAAGATGGATTAAAAATTGGAACATGCTCATGAATTAGAGGACTTGAAATAGTTATTGGACGGCCTCCTTTGTTGCATGCTGTATTGAAGCTGACTTACTTCTTGTGAATTTGCTTTTTAAATGGCAGTTTCTAGTGACCAGGGGGTGCCAGCTTCATTTCAAGTTCCTAAGGGCGTGGTTATACCTTTTGGTTCTATGGAATTGGCACTCGAGCGTAGCAAATCTATGGAAACATTCATGTCATTTCTAGAAGAGATAGAGACAGCTAGGCTGGATGGGGGCGAACTTGACAAACTATGCTTTAAACTTCAGGAATTGATCTCTTCCTTGCAGCTGCCAAAAGACATTGTCGATGGAATAGGTCAAATGTTTCCAGACAACACAAGACTAATTGTACGTTCAAGTGCCAATGTCGAGGACTTGGCTGGAATGTCAGCTGCTGGACTTTACGAATCAATCCCTAATGTTAGCCCATCAAATCCAATTGTATTCGCAAATGCTGTTAGCCAAGTATGGGCTTCGCTGTACACACGGAGAGCAGTTCTAAGTCGTCGAGCTGCTGGTGTGCCTCAGAAAAATGCCGCAATGGCAGTTCTGGTGCAAGAAATGCTTTCACCAGAGCTCTCATTTGTTCTTCACACACTCAGCCCAACTGACCGTGATCAGAATTCTGTTGAGGCAGAGATTGCCCCTGGACTGGGTGAGACCCTAGCTTCTGGTACCAGGGGTACTCCATGGCGTCTTTCATGTGGGAAGTTTGATGGGCTTGTGAGAACACTTGCATTTGCAAATTTCAGTGAGGAGATGCTGGTATCTGGTGCGGGTCCTGCTGATGGTGATGTAAGTCGTTTGACTGTAGACTACAGCAAGAAACCACTAACAATTGATCCAATATTCCGTCACCAGCTGGGTCAGCGTCTCTGTTCAATTGGCTTTTTCCTCGAAAGGAAGTTTGGCTGCCCACAAGATGTGGAAGGATGTGTGGTTGGAAAAGATATCTTTGTCGTCCAGACTCGCCCGCAACCTCAGTAAAAGCTCCTCTTATTCTGTATTAAAAGTGAATGGTTACTATGCAACTGTGCGCTTAGTCGCTTTGGCAACAGTGAGCAATGGCTTTAGTAAGGCTTCACCATGCACGATCACAAGGTCATTGGGAGATAGCTTAGCACTATTTGCTGGAAGGTAAGGGTTATCTACTGTATATTGTCCAATAATATAATATTGTATCATGAATGCTGCATAAATTAATGCCGCTTCTAGGACTGTATTTTCAGGCACCTGTTTAGCTACTAGCTGTGAGTCAATTACAATAATGTGCAGGGTCATCATATATTCCATCCTTCTGATCAACTTTTTTCTATTTCTTCATCTACCATGCTCATCCTACTTGACTGAAAAAATAGTAGACAAACCGTAGCAACAAAATGTCAAAAGTAAAGGACAACATATAGGATTAAGCCATAATTTGCTTTTCATGAGCTAATCTGGGAAGGTCGAAAAAGGGAAGCATGTAAAGGGGATGTAGTTTATTTCTCACTTAGAATTTGGATGTGGAATTGAGACTTGATATGTGTTTGTCTAACAGTCAACGAGTCCATTAATTATTTTGTGAAGCATTATTTAAATGTTCATTTTACAAGTTCAATTTTACTACTGCTCAATGTGTGCTAGTACCCAGGCATTTGGACCAGTTAACCCTTGAATTAGTGGCTAAATTGTGGGAAAATGAACTCTTGTGGTTCTATTTAATGAATTTTGGCTAAATGCTAAGGTAACCCTCCTCCCTTCCTGTTTTTGCGAAATCCATATTTTGCTGGTAGCTCCATTTGATCATCAGCTAAATGGAGTGCTTTCCTTAAGTATGGAAGAGACAAACAGATCCTTAATCTTGAGTTTTTATACTATATTGCTATGTCATGCCTAGTTCCAAACAATTTTAAAAATTAGCTATATATATATAATTAACGGGTCTAACTTGTTATAAGTGGATGCTCTATTAAAGTTTTGAGATATCTTTCGAGGGATACTCGCCACATTAAAGAATTAATCTGACCATGGCAAACAATTTCAATTCTTAATATTTTCCAATATTGGAGGTCTGAACTATTATATAAAGTGTAATTTCTCAAAAAAAAAAAAAAAAAAGAGCAAAATGATACCGTGCTTAAATGTCGTGAAAGTGAGGGTAATATTCCTCCTTTTACTTGCAATTGAAATTCAAAACCTAATAACACCAAAATTTTGTTAATGGCTATGAAATCTAAAAGGAATAAACTTTTTTTTTCAAATAATAAAAGTGTTGCTGACTGTAATCTACAATGCACCAAGTCTTGGTTCATTTGATACTTGTAGTAATGTTTACTTTTTAAAATATTTTTTTGTTTATAAATATATTAAAATAATATTTTTTATTATTTTTTAAATTTTAATTTTTAATATCAACTTATCAAAATAATTTAAAATCATTAAAAAAATTAATTTGAAGTAAAGAAAAAAAAATTAATTCTTTTAAAAATACTTTTAAAACATAAAATTAAACAAATATTCTAACAAAAGCAAAGAAAAGCGACAATTAGAGGTAAAAGAGACCTCTAGTTTGGAAAATCAGTGTTAATAGACAAGGAAGTATTTTAAAGTGCAAGCAAAATGATTCCTTACATATGATTAGAGAATTTTTGTTCCTTCAAAAAAAACCCAAAAACAATAATATAAACTCACAGTTTGATCACTTTGGATTTGATTAAAGAGGAGATTTCCAGAAAGCCATGATTATGGGAAACAGATGATAGCCAGCCACTACGTGGATAACAAGAAGTTCAGTCAGTAGTCATTCAAACCCACCAACCTCCACAAGGAGAAATTGCTTGTGAAATTCTTTCACAGCCCTGTTAAAGTTTTGCTGTAGTTATTAAATTCGACATGGGTTTTATCTAGTATTTTTAAAATTTTAATTTTATATTTAAATTGAAAAGGATATAAGAAACGTTATTTTCAGCTAAAAAATAAATACATACACTCACTATCAAAATTAAAGAAAAATGTCAAGTTCATTGGGAAAATTGATAAGAGGATAAAAAGGAGCAAACAGCAAGGACTGGGGAAGATGAGAGTTGCTGGCTAACTTTGCCCCACCTGCCTCCACTTTAGTGGTTCCTCTTTCAGCTTTATATATCCCATCCATCCTTTCCTTTGCCTTTCAGGTCCCGTGTCATGTGTCACCACCACTTCACATCCTCCGAAATCCCACCGCTAAACAAGCCGTAAATCCCATCTCAACCTCCATTGTATTATAAAAGAAAACATTCAGATGATTAGATAGATACGTACCTGCATTTGTTTCCTCAGCATTAGGTGGTGAAATCCTTGGTGGAAAAGGAAAATGTCAGCTGCTGTAAGGACTCGCTCTGCATCTCAAGAAGTTTCTTTCAGTAATGAGATGGAGAATCTTGGACTAAATGACCACAACATCAAGGCTGCTGCTGCTGCAGCAGCAGCTGAAGAAGAAGCGGAGAAGGGCCATGAAGAAGATGATTCTGTTGATGATATTGAAGAAGATGGTTCCAAGCTCCAGTCTGATCATAAGGAATTGGATCTTGGGCCTCAAGTTTCCCTGAAGGAGCAGCTTGAAAAAGATAAGGCACGATATCTTTCTGTAAATATTTGGAGTAAAGGCTATAAATACTTGGAAATCTTATATATATTATGATCATATACCAACAATTTCTCTGCAGGATGATGACAGCTTAAGGAGATGGAAGGAACAGCTACTCGGGAGTGTTGATATGTCTGCTGTAGGAGGTATTAATCTTGCCCCATTTATTTATTTTTTCTTTCTATTTTTGGGTCTATAAAGTAAAGAAACCAAATTCTCCATCCTTGTAATTTTCAGGACACAAATCTTTCTTTCTGCCATTACCTCATGAATTTTCAATAACCATCCCTTCATAGTACAAATTTGTAACGACAGAGCAGCCAACTTGTAAACATTTAATAATTAGACTTTGATACCATAACAAAAAAAATTATCTCAATCTAAAACACTAAATAAAATTTCAAGATATTATTTATATTATTCTATAATGAAACATAAAAAAACAACAAGATAATTGGATAAGCAGCTTAAGCACCGAGTCATTACATGCTTCAACTTTATTATAATCTTGAAATCTAGCGAAGCAGAAGCCTTTAATCTTCTCTTGGTGGATTTATCAGAAAGCAAAGAACCAGAAGTGAAGATATTAAGTCTTTCAATCTTATGCCCGGGCCGTCCAGATCTTGTATTGCCATTTCCATTCAATAGTAATTCAAAGAGCAGTAGCCTCTTCACCCTCAAGGAAGGAAGCCTGTACCACCTCAAGTTATGCTTCACTGTCTCCAACAACCTCGTATCTGGTCTGAAGTACACCAATACTGTCTGGAAGACAGGCGTGAGAGGTGAGTTAGATAACCTTGCCATAGCACACACATTTATCAGTAATTAGTCTCAGAGGTTCTTCTGGCATGCAGTGGACCGTACAAAGGTGATGCTTGGTACCTTTAGCCCACAAAAGGAGCCCTACAGATATGAACTAGAAGAAGAAACTACCCCTTCAGGCATTTTTGCCAGGGGCTCTTATTCTGCTAGAACCAAGGTGATTAATAACAAATATTAGTATATAATTATTGACTGCTTACACAGATTGCTTCAAAAATTAAAGATTTTGATTGACAAAGTTGGTTTCTTCTACTTCTTTTGGCTTCAGATCGTGGATGATGATGGGAAATGCTATTTGGATGTCAGCTACTGCTTTGAAATCCAGAAACGCTGGCCTTCGAGCTAGGTTTAGAAGATTTTGCGCATCCATCACTATGCATTGGCTCCGTTGCTTAATTGCCACTAGTACTCGATTGATCGTGCATGTAACCCAATATTTTAGTTAGTGATATTTTGTTGCTTTGGTATGTTAGTTGTTGTAATATCTGATTAAAATCATCAGACAATGAGTTGTAACTCAATTGTTATCAATTCTTTTCTTATTTTTTAAGAAATTTTAAGACGGGTTTAACAAGCTATCTAGATGACCGAGATAAAATCTCTTTTTTATTATAAAAAAAATACAGGTTAAAAATCTCTTCCCGCCCCATATAATTAGAAATGCGAAATCAAGTTTCTTTTTCTTTCTTCATTTGTTGATCTCTCCTTCTTTCTTTATATAATGATTATTGCTTCATTTGGGTGCATAGCCTTAAAATTCCTAAAAACATTGCTTTTTTAAGCCGTATTAAAAATATATTTCATTTAAAAATTTATTAAATTAATATTTTTTAATTTAATAATATAAAAAATAGAAAAATTATTTTAATATAATTTTATAAAAAAATATTTTTAAAAAGCATTATTTACCATAATATCAAACAGACAAACGTGATCTAATATTGTATCTAGTGGTAATTATTGATTCCCCTTCATTGCACATATCTCCAAGATTTGATATATATATATATGTGTGTGTGTGTGTGTGTGTGGCCTGGAGGGGTGAAATTAAATTAAAGATGAGAAGAAAGTGGACCACATCAGGTGCATGTGACATGATTAATGGATCCAACTCTTGCTGGGAGAGTTTCTTTTGCTTCCAAGTTGATGAAAAGCATGCTGCCAAAGCTTAGGTCAATTTCTTGGTGGTCCAATGCTTTATATATATAACATATATATGATGATCGCATGTTGGATGGATAAAACAAAGAAATAAGATTGAGAAAAGGAGTCAATTAAAGAGGCTACCATGCATGATTATATTTGTTATGCATTCAATGGATTATTTGTGAAGATAAAGGGTACATGTGATTGAAAGAGACTTTCTTGTCTTGTTGATTTTTTATTTCCCAACCCTTATAATAGGTTTAATGCGTATTAAAGTTATTAAATCTAGTCCAGCTCGATTCATAATCAAGTTCAAGATTCAATTAAAAGTTAAATAGTTTAATTCTGATTGAAAAAACAATTTAAAACAGTATTATTTTAAAAACAAATTTAAAAATCAAACCGAGTTTTAATTAGATTAATTGGATTGCAAGTTGATCCGCCAAGTCGTTTAAGTTTGACCGAGTCAACTCCTACCAAGTTTTGTTATAAGTTTACATTTATTATTATGGTAGTTTCTGCTTTTCAAATTGTTTTTTTATCTAAAAAAACATCAAATTAATGATTTTGATGTACTAATATAAAAGATAAAAATAAAATCTAAAAAAACCATCATCTTAATACATTTCTAATTAAAAAGCACTCCACATTATAGTACCAAAACTAAATTTCAAATCAGCCTATCGAGTCTTGTCGAGATTAATAGCACACTACGCACCCCATTCTTTGTGGATTATCCAAGAAAGGACATGGCTATTCATTTTTTGCAAGCGATGATCAAACCAGGCAGGACAAAATTAAGAAGCTGTTTGGCGCTGCGGTCCAAATAGCTTTTTGCAAAATTTCAATTTTTTTTTTTGTTAAAATTGAGTGCGGTTTGTACTTTCTGGATCGTTTTGATGTGCTGATATCAAAAATAATTTTTAAAAAATAAAAAAACATTATTAGCATGCTTTTCGACACGAAAAGTTATTTGAAAAGTAACAGCTACCACACTCCCAAACACCTTCATTGTTAGTTCATAGAAAATGCTAGCTCGTAGAAAATGCAGTGTCAACAGATGCCCTAGCTGATTACGAATTGTTGAACAATCCAATTTCGGAGCTAACATTGCCTTGGAAGCCCCATTTAGTAGTTGTTGTCGAGCCTCGGCAATGATTGTGGTGGTTAAGAGACAGACTTAAGTTTTCGGTGTTCATAGCTGTGGGGATATCCACAATCATTCGGGCACTAAAAACTTGGCTTTAATTGATTATCTCCTAATTAGCTTCCTCGACTTCATTTCTTTGGTTTGGCTGCCATTTTGGATTTTTCCTAGATTTATGACAATATTTTCCACACTTTACTGTGTTATTGTCACCATAGGATAAGTGATATATATTGTTAACGACAAGAAAGAAATTGGAATCCTAGATACAAAACTCGAACGGAATCAATTGTTCAACTTTGGATTCGAGGGATGAATCAATACAAGTTTAAAAAAATAAAATAAAAATAAATTTAACTTGATCTAATTAAATATACAGGTTAACCCGTAATTTAATTAATTCAAGTTGACTCTTTTAATTTATAACTCAAATCTTATTTCAGGTTAAATTTTAAAACTATTATTGAAAAATTACAGAAGTTATTTTGATCTCAAATTAAAGGAAATCATTCTATGATTCTTTTTCCAGCCAATTAGTTTCCTTCTTGAAAAAGGATTTAGATTTTAGTTTTAGAGATACACTAAATTATTGGTATGTGCAACCTTGTGAATTGTATTGAAAAAAAAATAATATAAAAAGAAATTATTCAAGAATTGCTAACATGTTTTATAATAATAAAAAAAATTAACATGTGGAATTGATTTGATATAACATGATTGACTTAAAAAATCCAAAAACAAATAACATGAGTTAACCCATTAAATATATAACTCAAGAAATGAGACTATATAACCTAATAAAAAAAATCGAAATAAATCATAAAGTTTAATTCACTATTAACCAAGTATTTTTATAAAATAAAATAAATAAAAAATTAATAATCAATAAACTTAATATTAAAAGATAAAATTTAATAAACAAAAACTAAATTAAAAAAAAAAAAGGGAAATGAATTCCGGCACTCAATTACTGTTTCAAAGAGTAGAATTTCTCCACTACAAGACTTTTTGAGGGCTTATTTTTCTCATAGAAAACGTAGTTTGTGCCTCAAAGTAAGATTTTTTCTCCATAAATAAATAACTTTTGTCGAGTTAGATTTACTCGAGTCGTAAATGCTTTATGACGCATTCGGGCATGCCCTCCATTCTCATGCTTCCACTTTCTTCATGCACACTTTCCATTTATAAACCCTAGCAAGTAAGACGTGACACCAACATGCATATGCATTCCCTCTATGGAACAATTCGTTAAAACTTTTTTTTTTATTTATTTACATTATAGACACTCATTACCATAGTTGAAATCTTCTTGAACCGCGAAGAAAACAGAAAGCTCCATTAACATAGACAACCAAATGTACAGCACGAATTCTAGCAAGTAAATTTATTCTGTTAAAACTTTATAGACACTCATTACCATAGTTGAAATCTTCTTGAACCGCGAAGAAAACAGAAAGCTCCATTAACATAGACAACCAAATGTACAGCACGAATTCTAGCAAGTAAATTTATTCTGTCTCTCTCTGTACAAACCATGGCAAAACTCTTCGGGACATAAAACCAATTTGCTAGGAAAGGATTTTTTTAGACAGGAAATAACTAAATCAATCATTAAAACAAAATCCACTCTGTGCACAGTGAAATCCGTAGTCCAACAAAGCAAACTTCACATGCAAACCAATCTTACCACCATCTGTGACTAGCTTAGCAGCAGTAACCAGCCAGTGTCCTGGAGCATCATGTGGACCCTTCACAACCTCAGCCACATCCACATATTGAAGCAGCTTTTTAGATCGAATTGGAACAGGAGGACCATCGGGGTACACACCAGAGTTAATTGCGGCAGGACCTTGCTTGTCAGGAGCAGTGGTTGTTCGCTGAGTAAATGTGAATGTTGTGCTGAGATTTGTCAGAAAACTTGATTTTTGAGATGCTTCTGGAGCAGCAGCCCACGCAGTCTTCCGAATGGTACAGTTGGGTATATGCGTAAAAAGAAGACGGAGGTGAAGTACTGTCTTAGGCCACCGCCCTTTGCAAAGGAGCTGCACGCCGGTTACAATAAACACGCCACTTGTATCTCCCTGCAACCAGCTGGGATCGTGCTTAACAACAGACGTGCACACCTTTGAGTATCTCCTCCATCTAATTGGTTCCAAAAACTGGTCATTAGATCTATAATCATCAGAGCCTCGCCATTGACATGGCATGCATGTGATGGGGTTGGCTGATGGGAAGGTCATGACATTTGGAAGGCTTGAGAGATGTTGTAGATGTAGTGCTAATCGATTGCATTTCTTCCCTTCCAAGTACAAACGTAGGCCAACCACAGGTTTTTTATCACTTGAAACCTGAAATGATGTGTAAAATAGAGAAATTTAGGATGGTAATTGATATTTCCATTTATTTTGCTAAATTTGAAATTTGAAATGTGATGATTGATTTCTCCAATTTATATGCTAAACTGATACAAACAAAATTCATCTGCAATAATTATGGAAAATATTTGGATTAGATTTGAAATATCCAAATGATATGAATCCTCATTAGATATTAATAAGCAGCACTGCTGGAGCAGCTCAAGTCCTAACATTTGCAAAATGAGCATGCAATTCTTTTTGCTTAAAAGCAAAACTTTCCACACTAAACATTAATGAAAACTTTATTCAAAAAAAGTAATTATGCCTTTTGATCACTTCCTTTATTAGCATTAAAAAATATAAAAACCCCAAAACTTGGATGACAGATAAAAATACTATAGAAGAACAGACCATATTTCTCACAACTTATGTAGGATCACTCAACACCGCATCTGACCTGCACACCACAACCATAGATCTTGCATGCAAGATGACGAGGACAACAACAACAAGAAGAAAACAAAGTGCAACAGTATACTAGCATCCAGTGCAAGAACTTAAGTTGCTAGATGGAGGGGCCAAACACCATAACAAGGTCACACGGAAACCTAAGCATTAGTGAACATTAAATTACATGACACAATACAAAGATATCATGCTAAATATATATAGTGAAGTAAAATCAGAGGTAACACAACCGACTACTATATAGAGAATAATCCTTTTTTCCACTTTTATAGTACCTGGCTAGGGCTGACATAGATCCTATGTCCCAAAAAGCTGAACTGCAAGGAAGGGTAAGAAGTTCTCTTCCTTTGATGCCTTAAAGGCAGCTCGCAAAACATAGGTGCCCATTGCTTTGGAACTTGAAATTCCAAGAAGCATTGTAAATCATCTGGAGCAGGCTTGTCTGAACACACAGATAACAAATCCATGAGAGATCATTTTCAGTTTATGAACACATGTGATCCAATATGTGCAAGGAAATGGCAACTAAATCAAGAAGTTAAAACCTGTAGAGCTAGGATTGTATGATACAGAATAAAAAAAAAAGAAAACGAAAAAAATATATAAGGGGTGAGAGAGATAAAACACAATAGCTGTACATACAAAACATATTAAAGGATTCTAGCTAGTTTAACATGTAATTCACTTGTGTCACGTGTTGCACAAAGTGACCTTGGTTCAAGACTGCTCAAACCAAAGATGGAGGCTTATGGAAAGGGGAGGGTGATCGCCTGCTATGCAGCTCAATCTTATTGGACCTAAAAGAAAAGAAAAGAAACATGCATGGTCTGGTCTGTACCCACTGACCTTGGAAAATAATAAAACAAAACAAGGGACCACATAGAGAGAGCTTCAGCTTCAAAATTCTAACCCTGCTCTAATTACCATGAAAACAACTCAAAAGATCATGACCTATATAACCAGCAATTCCTCTTACGGATTGAGATTTGGGTATCTAAGGTTTTATGTAGTTTCACCATTTCACCCACAAGGCATTTGCTGAATGTTGGATGCCTTCACAGCACATTGAAAACCGAAAAGAAGCAGGAATTCATGGTCACAATGCAGTTGACACTAGTTAGTTAAGGCATCCTCTTTATTACGAAAATCCAATCAAGGTATCACAATCTTGTTATAATCTCTGCAATGCTAGCCTTGTACTTTTTCATAACCATCAATGGAATTCATAGTAGTTTCATTTTGAATGATATTTGTGTGACTGCCAAGGCTCTCATGCATAGGCTAGTAAACCCGCATATATTATAATTGCTCTTTCCCCATGTTTGGTCTTAGGAGCACTTACAACGTAGATACAAGTTGATTGCATGACTAAGATAACCACTTCCAGGAATCCCAGTAAGAAGAGATGTTATCGGTACAAATTTGAATAGAATTGCTTCAGGTTTAGCTGGTACTGTCTGGAGCCAATTGGAGTGACTGTTTGAGAACACATCTCCTCCTCTTTTTGAACAAATGATGGTGAGGCCCTGTCCAACTTAAAAATGAGATTTCAGGAAAAGAAATTATGTTTGTTACTCAGGAGATTCATAGTACATCTTGTTCGACTTACATCCTTGCTTGAGGTTTCTGTAATGCTAGTCAGCTGCATGGTGTTTGACTGCAAAATACGATTGAAGACCTCGGGAACCTATATCAAACCATGACATTCAGAAATTTATATATAAAACATCAAGAAATGAAATTCTAGTATGTAGAAGAACAACAGATACTTGTTTTCCATCTCTTGCACTCCTCTGTAGAAGGGACGGACTTCTTCTGTCTGAAAACAGATAGTCTCCAAGATCTTCCAAGTGCTTTCTAACCTCAGCAGGGGGGATTGGTGAGGAAGGTTTTTGTTTAACACAAATTAAGTCTTGACCCCCAACAGCCATCCCTATTACTATGTGCGTGCCATATGTATGGATGAACCTGCCTAATAAAATTAATAAGCATCCATGTGCCAGAATAACACAAATCAAGTAGGAGTCTGGATTGCATCAGATCAACAAAAAATATTTTCACAGGCCATATCATGGCTAAAAATCAAGAACCAAGGAATAAGGTATTTCAATAAGCCTAACAAGAAAAGGATACTCCCTCTGCCCCAAAGAGTTTGTCCACCTTTCCATTTTGTGATGTCCAAAAATTGTTGTCTGTGATAAAAAAGTTCATAACTGTTTGATTTTCCTGTTACATCCCAATTAAAATTCACTTTAGTTCTTTAAATCCAACTACTTTCTCCCTCGTTAACTTAAATTTAAAAACAAATCTTCAATTTTTGTATTCTTGAAACATAATTGTGGTGACTTAAAGAGTAAATGTCTCAATTTTTTAATTAAAATTTTAAGGCTTCATTATGATCTTTATATATGTATATTGTGAGTTATTAAAAAAAATTAGTGTGCGTGATATAAAAAAAATATATTGTGGTATACATCATAAGGAAAAAAAAAAGCAATTAATTGCTCTCTTAATTTGTGTGAAAAGTCAAAGAGGACTAAAACAATGGGACATGGTGAGTATATGAAGGAAAGGTATGATAGACATCACAAAATACTTTCTGAATTTCTTCTTCTTTAATTACTTGCATTAAAGAGCATTAGTTTTTACTATTGCACGCACTCACTGGAGAGGGACACAAAGTCATATTTGCTTAGTAGCCTAGAATTTGTGGCGAACAATTGTTTGTTTTCAATACTGAATCATGGATGATTACCAGTAGGATGGAGAATTAATGATCTTTTTTTGGGTTTGGAAGGATTGCCAACCTAGGTAACATATGCTATTTATGCAATTATTTTTTGTCATGAAGAAAAATGACAAGATACTCAAGGATTGTATTCTTGCTTCTTTTTGGTGTAGAGGATTAATCAGCATTTCTTGTGGCTTGCTGGTTTGTGTTTGACCATAAACCATCAGTCAAGAACTTCAAAGCTGGTGGAGAGATGAGAAGAGTAGGGTATTAAAAAATTACAAACTATGAAACTCGGTGGGATTGGAGTGCTTTTTTTTTTTTCTTCTTATGTTCCTTTTCATTTTCTTTCACTTCTTGAAGGATGTCTTATTCTCCAAATATTATTTGCATATTCTTCCTCTTAATAAATTCCTGTCATTGAACAATTTTTTAGCCATCAGCTTTGCTCATTTTATCTTAACAATGCTAAATAAAAAATCAGCCTAAAATGCTTAACTGAAAGTCTTCGGATCCTAAAGTATCCATCCAAATTTATGGCTGGGGAAAAAATCTTATCCTCGATTTATCCAATAAAACTAGAGATTTAACACAATTACATGCTAAGGAATGGCCATTCTAGAGTCTAGGATCAGATATAACTATAAAAGCATCAGTTGAAGACAGCTGGAAATTTGAAGAACACAAGATTCCAAGAGCAGAAGAGGTAAACTTAAATTAGAAATATCATGTTCCAAGAGCAGAAGAGGTAAACTTAAATTAGAAATATCATGCATTACATTGTCCATGGATGATTAAGTCTTATTTTCGTATCTGTAAGCTTTTGCTTTTGATGTGGTTGCAGCTGTGAAAAAAATTTAATGTGTTTGGTAAAAAAACTGTTAGAATGATAAAAGTAGACAATCATGACTCAAGTCAAAATGGATGAAAAAATCAAATGATTATATTTATCTGTCTTATGTATTCAACAAAAGCTTCAACATGAGGCTGATTGTATAGGGATTTCTATATAAAGAGTTTGTACAGCTAAGACTTTTGGTATTGTATAATATTTGTAATGATCATGTTTGACTGCTATGTGAGACTTCTCTAGCTGATGGTGTTACTCACATTAGAAAACATGGTGGGAAAATCTGGTGTGTTTACTTCTAATAGTGAGGTTGAGGCCAAAAGCAGCCTCTATCGCACTATCAAACAGGCAATAACTGAATAGTGGTGGTGATGCAGTGACAATGTCATGGTTAGGGAAAGCATTGCGCTTTATGAGAATCTAAGGCCAAAGTTAAGGACCCTAGCATGAAGCATAAATCTTTAGTTCTAAATATAAGTGCCCATGGTTGCTTTAAAAGTTTAGTTGAGTTTTCATCTTATTGAGAAAGTTATATACATCCAAGTGATGAAGTAGACAATTTGAAATCTTCGTGGATGATGGCAATAATGATGAAAATCACTCCTAACAAAATTTTATCCATCACACATCTCACCAATGTTAGCTGAAAATCTTAATTTTATTCGTGCATTCCTTTTTAAAGTGGGGTTACAAACCTATATTTAGGAAAAGAAAGTAGGTGACCTAATAAGGAGGTGCTCCATAGGTGGAGCTAGCTGGCCAGTCAATTTCTTAAAGGTGAAGTAGTTGACTGGTCAACTTTACAAAATGACAATTTTACCTCCCTAAAAACAAAAATAAAAGAACTGTCCCTGGCAGTTGAAA
The DNA here is from genome assembly GCA_030145905.1 of Populus davidiana. NCBI lineage: Eukaryota > Viridiplantae > Streptophyta > Magnoliopsida > Malpighiales > Salicaceae > Populus > Populus davidiana. Next base: position 21,547,952 of record CM057790.1, read on the forward strand.
TCCCTAAAATACTAGCCAGCAAAATAATCCTATTTAGGCTAGTTCCAACTAGGAGTCTAGCCAAAAAGGCGTGCTTGTTGTAGAATTAGGTTTCTTGTATCTAAGAAAATCACAAAGATATATGCATGCAAACAGCTTCTGCATCACCGAGTCAAATAAATTTAAGGTGATGTGCCACAGCAATGAACAAATTCAACTAGTTTTGTCTTTTTGACACCTGCAATTTCAGGTGAAAATCACCTTGTTCCCCTTTGATCCACAGTAGTCCCTTCCATCTAAGTACGTCACTCATTCTATTGAGATTGACCTAACAACATCATCTGACTACCGCACAACTAATTTTGATGACGTCACATATTGCTTAAAATGAAATTTCCATCCATGAATAAGGGAAAAATGTGAAAAATCAATATAATATCAAGTCTCATTAATTATATTAATTTTTCACCTTTTTATTTTATTTTTTCCCATTATTCTCTGCTGGAAATTACATTTTAAGCCAACAGGTGACGTGTCATCAAATAATTGGCTTTACAATAGTCAACAGACATCGTTAAGTCAATCTCAAAGGAATGTGTGACGGAGTTGGATGGAAGGACTAACGTGAACCGAATTGTTTAGGTAAAGGGTTTAGTTTGGACAGAATCTCGTAGAGTGGTTAGAACGAGCAATAACTAATAGTAAGAGGACACAAGGTGATTTTCACCCCTGTAATTTCTAGATTAATGTATGATTTGATGTTTTCTAGGCCTAGGTTTAATGTTGATGATTTTTAAAATTGGAGTCTCACTAAAGGCTATAACATTCTATTTCTAATTAGAGTTCTGATCTTTAAGTTCTATTGTAGGCTATGCACCATGGGTTTAGTATTGTTTTTTCCTCTCTCTTCTTAATCCCCTACTTTCAATCTTCTTTATTCTCCCTTAATTGTATATTTTTCTTGTTCTTCTATGACACAAGGAATCCAAAATGTTGTCTAGCATATATTCTGAACGACCTTGGTTAATGTCAAAAAAATGATTTATTTTCATAAATACTGAAAAGCTACCTGGACAACAATGCAGGATCCCAACGAGGAGGCACAGACTTCTTTACTTCATCTTTCAGTGTTAATCGAGATACTGTCAGGTGCAAATAGTACAATGAGATGAAGTAGCCATCAAAAGCAAGAAACTTGGAGTCTGTAGTATCATGAAGCCAGTCTCCACTTAAATCAAAAATAGCATTATGATAGCCAGAAGGAACTTTTCCTTGAATTGAAGATTTATGATTAAGTAGCTCTGACATCTGAAAGGGAAGATGAAGACAAAAAGAAAGAAAACTTGAGTACTAATCCAGGACATGATGCTTATTATGAATTACTTCATTTAGACTTGGATACAGATGTAAACAGAACAGCAAAAACATTTCAATGACATTCAGTATGAAAATATACTTTTTAAATTGCATGCAGAATCCAAAATGAATTGCATAAGTGAGGACAAGAATCAAGCATGATCAAATCAATAACCTTGCCTGTCACTTAAGTAATATGTAAGATTACATAGTTCCAAAGACGCGATTTAGTGAGAAATATGGTTCACAGGACTAGTCGTTGCAGACATGTAGGTATTAAGGGTACTGCTTATCCATAGATCTTACAAAAAGAAGGTGCTTATCAGAATTAAAAATAAACAAATAAATAAAGAAGAAGTTTTACTTGCCACACTGCTAATCAGTTTGTTATATTACCCTCGATTGACCACCTTTGCATGATTCATGTAGCTTTTATCAACACTATTCCAGAATAATTCTTCTATGGAGCACTATAATCTGATATTAGGCTTTATCCTTTATAATACTCTGCTCTGTGAAATCTGGATTTTCCTTTTGTAAAGAACTTTTACATTTGAAAAGTTGCTGAGCTAGGCTCACCGGCACCTCATTGTGTCGGACAGCTTTGCTGAAGCTCTCAAATTTCATTTCACTACAAACTCATAACATAAGCTTTTCCAGGACATCATTTTCTTAACTACTACTTTTCTGACATCGACAAATACAGTTGCAAAATGTCCATCAGTCAAAAGGAAACCCCAAAGAGCTAGTATGGCATATAACCACTGACCTTCTGCTCTAACAGCAAAATTACCACCAAATACTTTTCTTGGGACCATTATTTTGTAAATCGAATAAGGCCTATCATCTAATCATCTCAAGGAAACTCTATCCAAACCGAACCTTTATGACAAGAAATTATGCTTATACCTACTAGCATCTCTAAATCTCCCATTTTAACTGTTTCTACAAGCATTAAGACTCCAAACCTAGTTCATAGATTCTTCATTTTAAAATACCAAATCATTCCAAGAGATCATCTATCCATAGAGTATGGATGGCGATGATGCCACTCCATGAGTTCATAATGGCACTCCACACTAGCTAGTTTCCCGGTACATCTTTTCATTGTAATGTGAAGTGCTTTAACAAACTCGTGGAGAAGCTTCATCATCACCCATAATCTATATTCCTTCAAAATATCAGAGGTTTCAAATTCCAAACTTACTCATCCTTTCACTTCAGTAGATTAACTAAGTGGTTTTTACTTTCTTCAATCTCTGTTGCCCACTCCACTTCAGTTATTCATAAATTGAATCTTATTATGTTCGCACATCGCATGCCACCACCAACCCCACCAAAATTTGAGTGCTTTTAAAATTACTACAGCCACTAGGCCCTCCAAACAATACCACCCTGTCGCTTTAGTGGGGAAGAAAAGGACCTCTAGCAGAAGTTAGATCTAGTCTAGCATCAAGTGATAAAGAAGTTAGACCTCCAACATAACCCTCGCTTGCTCATCGAACTTAATAAATTGAATTCCAATACTAGCAAAAGATGACAGCTTTAGTCCAAGACTCCAAATCCCCTCAACAAAACAAACCCAGAATAGCAAAAGGCAAGCTTCATACTAGATGCCTAAAACACATAGCAAACACAGTTCAAACAATTATCACATAGAAAAACAGATCAGCCACTGCCACCCATGCAACAAAAACAACAGCAGGCTGGTTAGCCCAAAAAAGATAAGAAAATTTATATAATTCACCATATATTAATTTACCGACAGAACAAAAAGAAAAAAAAAATACAAAATCTGACCTGATTGAACTCAAGAACATCAGATTTGTATCGAGTCCTGTCACCTTTATCACATCTAATATCCTCAGAAACGTTAGAGATAGTAAGGCCACCAGGAAACACAACATCCCTTTTGTTAGTTTCATCCAAAAGCACCAATCTTTCATTATTACTACTCATTCCCTTAGCATATTTCAATCTGAAATCACTACTCAGATCAAAACCTTTTCCTAAAGCCTCTATTGCCCTCACTTCCACTGGCTTCTGTGTCCAGTACTCCATTTTTCGTATCCTTTTTGGGAAGCCAATTTCCCTTGAAAATGAAAACGTTACAGTCTTTTCGTCTTCGAGAAAAGGGCAGCTGATTTGGTACTCTATTATTGAAGAAGATGGACGGTCTCAATATTTGACTATATAGAATGCTTGAAGCTGTACGTAACTTGGATCTTTCTGCTTTGTTTCAAAACGCAAAGGACATCAAGGTAATCAAGAGAGTGGGTCCAGTTGGTGTTGACTGGTTAAAACTTAAAACCATATTTATCACAGTAAAAACAAAAAGTTAAAAGTAAATAAAGCACATTTTTAAAAATTACAATGCTACCTGCGACACGTGAGTTACAATTATTATAATAAAATATTTAAAAAATGTTTTTTTGATACATTAAAATAATTTTTTATTTTTTTATTTTTAATATTAACCTTTCAGAATTATTATAAAGCATTGAAAAATATTAGCTTGATGTTTTTTCATTAGGGATTTATTCGGTGAGATAGAACATAAATTTTTGAATATTTGTTATAGGACGGTCCAAAAATCACTCAATAAGAAGTTTCATATTCAAATCCCATTACTGAATTTTTCTTTGAGATAGTGTATCTTATTTTAATTTATTTAAAGATCTCAAGCTTTTAACTTGACATGTGAACAGAAAAATACCTATCAAAAATATATATATAGATATTAAAATAATATTGTTTTAATATTGAATGTTTAGGTAATTTATACAGAGATAAAAAAAATCATAAAATTGATTAAACCAAGAGAAATTAAAAAATAAATTACCAAAAAACCGAACCATGAAAAAAAATCGATTAAAATTTTGAAAAAACTAACCAGAGTGAAATCAAAAAAATTAAACTTAAACCTAAAAAACTAAGTCAAACTGGTTTTTATCCTAAAAAATCTAACCAAATCAAAATTGATCGATTTAAATTGATTTTAATTTAGTTTTGATTTTTAAAAAAAAAAATTATTATTTTTTTATAATAATCAAATCAAACTAAAAATAATCATCTCTCTATCCGTAGCCGTTTCTAGTAATTAAATTAAACAGAACTCACCGTAGGTGTATTTATTTTTCAAATTCTAATAATTAAATTAAACAAGTTAATGGTCAATTGTTTGCGCTCTGGCCCCTACCCACTCTTCTTTTCTACTCCATGTGGCGATGAAAGAGCAACTGCTACCTAATACCTTCGGAGTGCAATTTTACCCTTTTTTTTGTTTTTTCCTCTGTATTAGTCAACGTACGGGAGGTCACTGTCACCATCTCAGGCAATCCAGAGTCCAGACAGACGTGCTGTTGAATTGAAAAATAATCCACCTGGACCATTTCTATTGATAGTTTATTTCATGGAACATGGACTCTGAATCAGTTTTAACAAGGTAGTGTTTGAAAATTTTGTTTTAAATTATTTTGATAGGGTGATATTAAAAATAATATTTTATTATATTTTTAAATAAAAAATATTTTTACTACAACTCTTAAACAGCTTTTAAACCTGGTTATTAAATGTTATCAAATTAAAGATCAAAATCATTTAATTTAATAACTCAACTCGCTAATTTAAAATTTGATTTGAGTTTGGTTTTAAATCAAAATTGATGTACATAGCTAAATCATACTTGATCAGTCCAGATCAGCCTAACAAAAAAAATCTTGAATAACTATTTATTAGGAGTGATTATTTTTTGTTCGGTTCGGTTTTTATCAAAAAAAAAATCAACTAAACCGGTTTTTCTTGAAAAAAACAGAAACCAGTTTTGGTTCGGTTTTGTTATTTAAAAAAACCGATTCAAACCGGTTTGTCTTGGTTTTTTCCAGTTTGACTCGGTTTTTTTGGTTTGACTCAATCTTGATTACTGGGATTATAAATCTATCATGCTAACTCAGGTTAAACATGACAAGTTTTTTATGTTTTTTTTTTACCTTATTTTATTCTTTTGTAATTAATATGTTGTGAATGGAGCTTGTCCCATTTTGAAAAATATATTTTTTTTCTATGTTTTTCTAATGACCTTTACTTTTTAAATCTAATTCATAAGTTATCTCTTTTGCTTTTTTTTTTATATGATTAAAATAAAATCAGTTTATTCAACTTTATTTATTTATAACTGAAGTTATATATTTTTTTTAAAATAAAAAATATTACGCTTGTAGTACTTGAATATCATTTCTTGTGCCAAATATTTAATCTAACACTTCTAGCACTTGAACATAAAACACGAGCACCGAAGCTACTAATATCTAACGGTGTAATTCTATGTTTTCTTAATAATATATTGTCTTAATATTTTAAATGAAATTCAAATAAAATTATTAAATAAGCAAAATTTCTTAATATAATTTTGTGAGGTATTATAAAAAAAATAAAGAGAGAATTTTTTAGAACATATCAAAACCTCCCATCTAATTTAAATCAATTGATACGTGTGAAATATGGGCAATAATTAGAGATACATGGAGCGGATATGGTCCAATCCTCCCTGTCACCATCCCTGTACTCGCGATTTCAATTCCTGGAAAAGCCACGTTTGTATCCACGTTGCAACCTTCACAAAGCCACTTCAGCCATATTTGCCGCCATGAGTCGCCCTGCATGCAGAGAGCGAAGCCTAGACTTGGACTCTACCATATATCATAGTGATTGGTCATGCTTTCCTTAAAACTCCGCCATTGGAAGTTCATCGCATGAAAGTTATGATTCAAAACGAGATTATGTCTTTTTTAAAGTTGGATTATGACATGCTCGTGTCTAACTTTAAGTTGGGTAGGGGTATATGCTAACCGGCCAAGAAAATATCCACGTCTAATTTTTTGTTGGATCAGGAATGCAATCACATCCAATTCCATGGAGGATTAGAACGCGTCTATTTCTGACCATTCTGGAGTGCAGTCACAAGCTAAATCTAATTTTTCCTGGGCTCAATATATAAATTGAACTCAACACCCTTCAGATTAAATACATAGCTAAAACATAACATCACATCTTATTAAATACAAACAAGTATTCCATGCTTATATTAATAAGATGTGATGTTACAAGCTGTTGAATAATATTATTTTATTATTACAAGATTACATGTCTATCCTTTCTATGTTATATAAAATAGGTCAAGTCAGGTAATATAAAAATGAACAGAAACATACAAAAAGGGTTATAATCTTAAATTCTAAGATATAAAAACATTCTCTACTTCTTCTTTTTTTAATTATACATCTTCTTTTTCTTTTTATCTTTTTTCATAAAAACTCATTAATATTTTTATTAATATTTTATTTGATATAAAAATACATAATACTAACTTGATATTCAAAGAGTTCCCATCAATATCCCTAGAGATCTCTAAAAGACTTTATACATTTATTTATTTAAGAAGAGTTTCATACCCGTGAGGAGATCTATTAAAAAACAAGTCAATGCAATCTTAAAATTAAGATCGTAAAATACATTATAAATGATGGATAAGGATCTCAAAAAACAATTTATTTCAGAATATTCCTAGTTAATCATTTTCAGTCAGTAATCAATCCAGATCAAAAGAACAGGAAAGTAGAAAAAGTCAGCTCATCCAGAAGTTCCCGGCGAGCCAACGACGACTGGCACGGCTCTCCTCGAGACAGTGGCGGCTGCCATTCAAGGCTTTGGTCCTGTTAACAAGATCCACCAACACCTCTGCGCGTAAGCCTCCTAATCTCTCTCTCTCTCTACATGTGCACAAGTTCTTTGGCAAGTTGCAATTTTCTGATCATAAATCACAGGTTCTTTATACATGGCACGACTATTTTTCATTACCTCCATAATACTTGCGCATGGTAATTATCAATTAATAGCTAATCTTAGTTATCCATAATTAAAGAGAGAAAGGGAAGAGAGCCATGAACGAGCTTTGATTCTCAACTCGCATCGACTCTAACCAAGCTCAGGCACCATATGTTGAACAATAAAAATAAGGTTAATAACTCTGGGCGAAGGAAGCTGAAATTATAGGCTCCCTCACGAGCTGCTCGCAGCCATATCTGAAGACTTAAAATCTTGTAACCCAAAACAGCAAGCAATTCATCCAAGCCACCTTCATCTTGATCGTCTTCAACCCATAATTTTCCTTTCTCAGTTGCCATTGATGAAGAAGAAGATTCAGCTTTTTGCCAGTAGAATTCCCAATACCACACCAATGATTTCTTGATTATCTCTCTTAATTTTTGGTGTTTTCTCTTGATCGCAAAAGAAAAGGGTTCAAACAGAGAGGGTAATTTTAAAAACACACTCATGGTACTTTGCTATTCATATAAAACCAGTAAAATATCTTAATATGTTATTTTTAATTGTAAAACCACTAAAATATTTTAATATGTTATTTTTAATTGTTTTATCACAATTCATTGTGTAGCTTGGTGGGCTAGGATGTGAATCGCACCACGAGATCACGGGTATGAGTGAGACTAGCAATATTATTTTCAAACAAATGAATTGGTGTGTTTTGTTTTTCAAAAAAACTAAAAGATTGACATAGGAGCCTAGTTATCAGATTCAATTGCTTTTCAATTTTAATATGATTTTTAAATACTATTATAGATTTTTATTTGAAATTTAATAATTATTTTTTTCATTTATTATGTATCTTATATGAAAAGGATAAGACTAATAATAAATTGTTTATGAAAATTTGATTTGATTTTTTTTTATTCTTAATTTTTTTAAAATAAATTTAGAACATTGATTTATTACATTTATGATTTTTTTTAGCTTTCAATCCCACATAAAACATGGACATAAAATTATGATATTTTTTGTTAACTTCATTAATATGGTTCTAGTTAAAAGCATTGTGTTTTCTTGCATGTATTTTAAATAGTTTTTTTTAATTATCTTGTATTTATTCAATTTTTGAAGAGATTATTTAATTCATTTGTAATGTATTTATAATAAGTGCAACCTAACAATATATTTTTTTTCATTTAATTAATTTTATGCATGTGTCTAATTTTACTATCATTCGATTAAATAAAAAAATGATTATAATAAATAGAATCATTAAATATAATTAAGTAAATGATCCATGATGCGAAATCAAATATGATCTACATCTGTTTCTTAACTTTTTAAAATATGTATTAAGTTACTGTTAATATTTTTTTATTAACATATAATTTTTAATTTATTTAATTAAATATATACATAAACTTTTCAATTTACATATAGCATGTTTTATATAAAAAAAAAACATATAAGAAATCTTCATATTTAATTTTTTTATTAAAATAATACTTAACCCATAATGAAATACATATCAAATAGCTAGTATTTTCTAAACACCTTATCATCATCATTTCCATCTCCACTGTCACCACCACCACCACGATCACCATCTTCGATGTCTCCATCATCACCACTGATGTTATTATCAGTTTATCACTCTCCCCAGGAGTGCGATTATATCCACCTGCTTAATGTTATCGTTACACAAAAATGAATTGAAAATAATTTATTTTTGTTTTAACATACAGCTAAGCCATAGAAAATATTATTTTCAGCGATACATTAGCTCTATAATTTCTAATCACTTTTTGAACGAATTTATTTATTTTATTTGTATAACCTTATTCAAATGTTTTTCATAAAAAAAAAAATTCATAAACATGATTAACCACGCTGACATACACTCCCATTTCTTTCTATTCAATTTTTTTTATATACAAGAGGGTCCTCAGCCCGAAAAGAACAAAAGGAATTATCTACATAATCTCGGGAGGTGATCCCAAATAAATAAATAAACAAAGAAAGAAAAAACCCTCAAATTTGTAAAAGCAGCCTAGGAGGATGATGTACATCGTGCCGTCAAATATATATATATTATTGTTAATTGCTATAAGAAAATTATATTTATTTTTCAATAAAAAATTATTGGATTGACTATTAGAGAATACAATCTTTTACAAAGTTTATTAGTTATTATTAAATTAATTAAAAAAAATTTAACTGATGTCTAGAATTTTTTATTTGTATTTTTATTTTTTCAAAGCATAGTAATATGACTTAGTTACTCTAAAAGGTAAATTTACCTTATCTGGCGTTCCATAAGTTGTTTTTGTATTTTTATTATATTTGTTTCTAGTTATAATCAAGTTAATATAGAAATAATTTGATAATTGAATAAATATAAAATATTATTAAAAAAAATGCATTACACGTATAGGTTGTGTCCATGCTATTCGGATGACACGTGAGGGGGCATTCGGTAGCTAAATAGTAGCTTCCATGGCGACGTTGGGATCATCTCGACAACCCCTCTATCCCTACACATCATATGTGCCCAATAGACCTCCGATCTGACACTAACAATCTTTTGTTTTTTTTCTCTCCTCCTTGATTTCCAATGTTATCCTTTTATTTTAATTGTTATTTATCTTACTCAAGAATATTTTAAAATTGATTTTTTCTTTTGATTTCATCCTCTAATTTTTTTTTTCTTATTAGATTTTTTCTTTATTCTTTTGATTACTATTTTTTTTTTAGCTTTGATTTTTTTTATTTTATTTTTCAACATTAAATTAGTTGGGGATTGATCTTTTTAATTGAGCTCGGGTCTATTATTTCATCCTCATGATATTTTGTTTGGTTTGCTTTTTGAATTATCGCACTGACGGTGTGAGCGGTCTCTTTTAGTGTCGTTATGCAACCTATCACAATGATGTTACAACCATCTTGACAATCTCTTTCTAGTAGTGGGGTAGTGTTCACGATGAAACAATAATGAGTCTCTAACATGCTTTTATTTTTTCTTCTATCGAGTATCATATTGGTAACTTATTTTTTATAGTTAATTATTGCTAAAAAAATTTTATTGTTTGTTTTATTTATTATAAATACCTTTTTTAATGTTTTCTATATATATATATATATATATATATATATGGAAAAAATTAAGAAAAACCACCTATCTGATATTAGCCAGAGAATCAACTGCAGATTGATTGGCTTCACCGCAACAGTTGGATATCTGGACTTGCCCAATGGCCTCTCTATTAGCAGCTCTGCTTAATATTAAGCATCTTTTGTGGGATGGAAGTGGTGATAAAAAATAAAAGAAAAAGATTGAAACATGCTGAAAGACGCTATTCTAGGAAAGAAAACGTTTTTATGAGAGTATTTTCATTTATGCAAAGGAGCAAGATAATATATATATATATATATATATATAATTTATATTTTTTAAATATAATTAAAGCCGTTATTTATATGATAATCGCCATACAACAATGATATGTATTTAATTTTGATAAAAAAAAAACCTGTAATAAAAGCATGTATTAAAAACAACCACTTTGATTTTTATAAATATTTAAATCATACATAAAAGCTCGTCATTAAATTAGTAAATAAAACAAGATAATTAAGAAAAATATTAAAATTAAGATAATTTAATTCACCAATCCATATTGCACTCATGCAAAGCGAGACACTATTCACTCCACTCCACTCCACTCCAACATCAACATCAAGTTCGTTCCAAATCCATCTGCAAGAAAAGCCAAGAGCAAGCATAAAGAATATCCAAAAATTATTTTTTTTTTCAAATTATTTTAATATTTTTTTCAAGTTAATCTGAGTTTTAAAAACATTTAAAGAAAAAGATTGAACGAAAACAAACACATTATTCCCTAATGAAAATACAGTATATATGTAATGATGCTAGATTAATGTACTGCTACATAATACCATCAAACAAAAAGAGAAAAAGACCAGCACTAGGCTACTAGCTACTGTATACTAAACCTCAGACGGGAGGCCTGCTACGAAAGTCAGAGAGGACATAATCTCAGAACATCAGACACCATTACTGTTGCTTGTGCTGCTGTTGCTATAAATGCTCCCTGTAACACCACCACCACTAGCATCGTTGCCTGCGTTGATTGGCGTTTTTTTTTCTGAGGAGCCCTTACAGAGCTTAACAGGGTACTTGATGGCATTGATCTCCAGCTTTCTCATGGCAGCTTTACCAAGATCAACACCGCATACATCAGAGAGCCTAACAAGATACAACAACACATCTGATAGCTCCTCTCCGAGGTGCTCTTTCTCTTCACCTTTCCAGTCAGGGAGCCCTCTTGGAACCTCTCCTTTCCACTGAAATATCTCAGACAATTCACCTACTTCTCCCACCTCAAACACGAACAAAACAACAACAAAATACAATCACACACCGAAATACTGAAACGAGACATGAGCCTGACAGAGAAACCTCCACCATTATTATCATTGCGCCTTCACATAAGAACTGTAGTTATAATCAAACAATGTGGGGTCTTGTTCTGAAACATAATGTGGCCCAGAAATGGTGCTTGTGATTGCCTTACTTGTGTAATGGAAAAAACATGCGGTTTCAAACAGTGGAAGCTGATGAAGTTCTAGCTTTTCGACGCCCAACTTCATCAATTTTTCAAAATTCACATACAAGAAACCACTCGAGCAGCAAAACACAAACATGGGCAAGTAAGAAGACAGATAAAAAATCTATTTTGCTTCACTTAGATCCGAGAAACCATTCAGAGAGCATAACTATAAAATAGACAAGGGAGGAGTGCAACTATCCAGCAGTTGGGTTTAAAACTTTTTGGCAAAAAATAAAAAAACAAATGATCTAATGCTAGAAGAAACATGAAGGGTCAGTAAGCCTTTTATCCTCCTTTTCTTTCTTCAACAAACGATCAGATTCAGTGATTGTGTGTATTTTCCAGTCAATTATTTAATATTTTAAAGGAGCTAAATCATAAGACTTGACCAAAAAAGAGAACTGAGACTAAGGAATTGAAAGCCAAAGATCAATAGTAATATACAACATGAAAATGCATAAAATTAATCAGCTTTTACACATACTTAGGCCTGACACGCACAAATTTTTGTAGAAAGAAATGGGGTTTGTCACTTTGTTTCAAGCTCTGATGAGACTACAGAAAAATCCCGATACAAAACAAAGCATAGATATTTGAGAAGGGTATATCAATATGGTATACTTTTTCTAGATTGTAGTTAGGGTTGGGGAGAGGAGCAACATACCATGGCCAAAAGGAGATTTCGAGGACTATGAAACTGGTCCCAGTCTCTTTCCTTTGCAAAGTCAGCCATTTTCTTCTTGAGGTCTTCTAGGGAAACCGTCGCTTCCACTCCTGCCATCTTTCTTCCTTCCTTCCTTCCTCTGCAACACCAAGAGAAACCAAGTCGCCCTAAATTAGTAATAACTAGCAGGCAACCAAAAATTATGTAGTGAGCTGGGCTACCTGCTATGGCCCGTTCAATGGACTCCATATTCTATGTGGCCTGACTGACACGTGTCGGGTAATGATTTCCATGGAGAAGCTAAAGATTTTGAGGGACCACCCGTTATATTAGAGAAATATATTAATAGCACGGAGAAATTATGTTTTAAACTGTTTTTTTTAATATATTAAAATAATATATTTTTTTATAATTTATTATTCTATATCTTAAAAATATTAAAAAAATAATTTAAACAAATAGTATTTTGGCTGCTTAATAAATCAACTCGATGATTTATTAATTTGGGCTAGGTTTTTTTTTTACTAGATTAAAAGTTGATTTAGATAAATTTAAAAGATTTTATATTTAAATTTATAACTTAATCAACTGGAATGAGATATAATTGAGTCATTTTCAAGATTTTTTAAATTTTTATAAAAAATAACTTTGTTAGAGTTTTATTTTAAAACTTCTTCTTTTTACTTATATGACATTTTTTTTTATTTTAAATTATTTTTGAAACTACGTCATTTTAGAAAGGCCTAGATTGACCTATTGATTTGAGGGTTTATTCGTGATCTGAGCTTTGGTGGGATTTGATTTCAGGCCATCTTTGATAATTATGCTCAGTATAGTTGTTAAACCTTGCACAATGAGTTGACGTGATAAAACTCGGAGCTTCGTCTGAGTTGATTTTTAAGTTAAATAAGAAAAACATATACATCTCGCATTCCTCGTTATGTTTTTTTAATAAAAAGACAAGGAAATGAACAAAGAGATGAAAAACAAAATTATATATTTGATTGAGACATTCCAAGAGAGTAGAGATATGCGAAAGGAACGTTACAATATGGTTGTGGGGACACATATTGATCGTCTGTAATCACGGCATTATAATAAAATAACAAGGCTCTCGTTTTCTTCTTTTCATTTATATATATATATATATATATATATATATATATATATATATCGCATTCCTAGTTATTTTTTTATTGTAAAAAGACAAGGAAATGAAATAAAATATATATTTGACGGAGACATTCCAAGAAAGTAGAGATACGCGTAAGGATATTACAGTGTGGTTGTGGGGACACGTGTTGATCGTTTGTAACCACATTATAATAAAAAAAATAAAGCTCTCGTTTTCTTCCTTTCATTTTTTAAAAAATTATAAAATATAGAATTGCAAGGTCATGCTAGCTAGCTAGATAGCTAGGTTCGTGATTAATAGTTTGATATGAGTACGTTGATACCTAGTCTCTTTTTGTTCATGTGGTGACGCCATTTTTTTTTTAAGTTATATTTTTTTATTTTAAATTATTTTTTAATGCATCTGTTCTTGATGTTCTTTTTCAGTTACATATTTGTTGAATTTTTTTTGTGTTTATTTTTTGTTTTTGTGATTTTTTTTTATATATTTTTTTAATGTATCTTGTTTTTTGCTCCTTTTTAATGAGCCCTTTTAATATATCCATTTATTTTAAAAAATTATTTTTTAGTGTTTTTTTTATTTTTTCAATATTAAAATAAAAATATTATTTAAAAAAAAAAATTAGAAAGATACACCACACTACAGCAACAAACACTAATTAAATCTAATGAAAGAATCAATCTTTGAAACTTTTTTCTTAGAATGTGCGTGGATCCATACCTGTCTAATTTACTAGATTCTGCAAAAGGTTTATTGATTAGATCTGTTGTAAAGCATTATTTGAAAGTATAGTTATTTTTGTTTTTTTAAATAATTTTTATTTAAAAATATATTAAAATAATATATTTTTTATTTTTTTTAAATTATTTTTAATATCAGTATATAGAAATCATCTGAAAATATTAAAAAAAAAATTAAAATGCAAAAATAAACAATATTTTAATGGAATCTCGAGAGAGCTATAGTAATTAGGTTTAAGATTGTTCCCAATAACGTATTTTCTCAAGAAACTTTATTTTAAAATAATTTATGAACAAAGTTTTTATTATTATTATTATTTTGGAGTCCACCACATGTAAGAAATATTTTTATATGAATAAGGTGGAGATTGACAATTGACAAATGACGATCACTGCCTCTCTTTTCTTACAGTGAAAAGATTATCAAAATATTCGTTTAGGTGGAGGATAAGTTTTGTACGTGGAATCTATTAAAAAAAATTAGTTTTTGTAGTTGAATTTTGTGTATAATTGGGTTGTATCCAATTACAATTTCAACTATAAAAGCTAAAATAAACACCAATAATCATAACAAATACAATCTTTTTTTAATAGAAAAAATTATTTTTGATTCGGTTCGGTTTTTATTAAAAAATAACTAAATTGGTTTTTTTTTTTTAAACCGAAACCGGTTTAGTTTGAACCGGTTTTGGTTCGGTTATGTTATTTTAGAACAAAAACTGCTTTTTTTCTCGGTTTTTTCAGTTTGGCTCGGTTTTTTTCAGTTTGACTCGGGATTTTTTCGGTTTGGTTTTTTTGGTTTCAGACTTATAAAACCAAAATCGAAACGAACCGGTCAGTTTTTTTAAAAAAAAATAATCGATTTTTTTTTCACGGTTCAGTTTTTTCAGTTATTTTTTTTCTGATTTTCTCGGTTTTTTTATTTTTTTGCTTACCCATACTTTTTAGTAATCAACACTAGTTAGACACATAACAATTAATCCATGATCGATTTGGTAGAGTTTTTTGTTTTTGTATTTTAAAAATGTTTTTGAAAAATATTAATTTTTTTATATTTGTTTTTCTTCAAATTATTTTTTTATGCTTTTAAATTGTTTTGACGTGCTGATATCAAAAATATTTTTTAAAAAAATAAAAAAAATATTATTTTAATGTATTTCTAAATAAAAAAAACATTTAAAAAATAATTGCTAACATCATACCAAACAAACTCTTAATCCAATAACTTGTTATCTTATAATGTGCCAAGTTTCCTTTCAAACTTTGGGTATGACTAACTTGATTGAATCGATCAAATTCATATAAAATTCAATAAAGTTAATTTCAGATGTTTTATTTTTATTTTTTTATTCAAAATAAATTTGTTTTATAAATAATTTTATTTTAAGATTTATTTGGATTAACTCTGATTAATCTAAGAAACTTACGAATGAATCCAATAACTATGATTAGGTGAATCCTCTTACTACAGTATATAAAAAGTGGTTAATTTAAAAAAAAAAAGACATTATGTATTATAATATTTAATTAATTCTTAAAAATATCAAGCAGCATAATACCCACCCGATAACATATGTACTAAAAAAAAAAAAGTTGAGTGGAGTAGAAGATGCATGTGAATGTGGATTATCTAAATTATGCCTTTCCTTGTGTCATGGTTTCGTGGAAGGAAAGTGAAAGTCCAAGGAAGAATTGTAGAAACACACATTATTGGCGGTGTTTTAAAAATATTTTAAAAAAATTTTAAAATTTATTTATTTATTATTAATTTTAAATTAATATATTTTTAGTGTTTTTAAATTATTTTAATGTGCTGATGTCAAAAATAATTTTTTTAAAAAAATATAATTAAAATGTATTTTAATACAAAAAGTTATTTAAAAAGTAACCGCTGCTATATTGCCAAATAAGTTCTTAAATCATCACGGATATGAAGCCTGTTTATAAATGTTGTTATAATTGTTTTTTAAAGTAATTTTTATTAGAAATATATCAAAATAATATTTTTTATATATTTTAAAAATTATTTTTGATATTAGTGCATCAAAATAATCTAAAAATAATAAAAAAAATATTAATTTGAAGTAAAGAAAAAAATAAAATTTTTAATTTTTTTAAAAACACTTTAAAAATATAAAAATAAATAAGCCAAACACATGATAGCATGGTAGCCATTTTTTGTTTCCGTATTTATTTTCAAAGAGGATCATCAATTAATGATGCGTTCTCGTCTCCCAAATGATTTTTTCTCCCATCAATTATTTTTATTACAAAAATATTATTTTTTTAATTTGTTATTTAGATTTGAGTAATCAGACTTTATTAAACCAATCAAGTCATAAGTTAACTTAAGGGAGTCAATTGCGCGTCGCATTATTAATATCTTTTCTATTTTAATTTCAAACTTAATAAGGGTTAAGTTTTGAATTTTAAAATCTTTAAATTAATTCTTCTAGTAAGTTGAATTTAACAAATATATATATTTTACTGCATGCCATAAAGTTTGGAGAATTCTTAAAAAAATAATTCAACAAAAAAATAATTTACTATTAATAGAAATACAAAGTTATAAAATGCTTATTACCATTTTGGGTTAATTTGGAAGTTTGAAATAGATTTTCCCTGAAACGCGGTGCAAACCACGTTCCTAAATTTTTTTAATTTTTTATTAAAAATATATATTTTTAATATATTTAGATTGTTTTGATATATTAATATCAAAAATATTTTTTATAAAATAAAAAATATTAATTTAATATATTTTTAAATAAAAAGTATTTTAAACCACAACTGCTACCACAACTCTAAATAGACTCTAAAGTTGTGCCTACCTAAAGAACCAGTCTAGCTTTAGGGCCTTTTTGTTTCTACATTTTAAAAGTATTTTTGAAAAAAATTAAAAAAATTTTATTTTTTTATTAACTTTAAATTAATATACTTTTAATGTTTTTAGATCATTTTGATATACTAATATAAAAAATAATTATTTTCATGTATTTCAATACAAAAAATATTTTAAAAATAACCATAATTACATTTTCAAACAGACACGACTTAAAAAAGTGGCGGCTATCAAAGACCTTCAAATCAGAATAGCTTTTACCAGGAAAAAGAAAATGTGTTAACAATGCACTTCTGCATACATACAGAATCTCTTGCATCACCTTCTCTATGTCCTCTTGGACAATGAACTTCTTCTGCATGCTTTTGCTCGGTTAAACCATCGTGTTGAGTTTGTGATGGAGTTACAATAGAGCAGGTTCAGTAAAAAGAAAAGAAAAGAAAATTAAAATAATGATTTCAGAATCCCGATACACAGATCATGATTTTGATATTTTGATAGTACGATGATTACTGAAAGTTTATATAATCATGAATTTTAGAGCTCGTCGATTAGTCGAGATATACGCAAATCAGTCCGAACATATAAATTATATTTTAAAATCTTATAAAAAGTGAGGAAAAAAATAAAGGCTTGTCTATCTCACATAACCATTAGCCGTGGTCATTAGATAAAGGAAATTCGATAAACTTGATGGCTCGATCCCAACACTTGACTTGAAATAATTCTTTTAAACAAGCTCTGAATTAGGCATTCAATATATATGGCATTAGAAAAACATCTGGAAGGATGAATTTTCACAGTGCAAGACTATATATTAGCAAAACACTGTTATGGCTTTAGTGCAAGATCCTTCATGGAGAAGCCAAACAGCTCTCTTCCAGCACAGGATATCATGATACATATATGTGAGGATCTGATCTTTAAAAGCTACGTGAATAACTTAATAAATGTATTTATGAATTAGTAAAACAGATTTATGTTATATCGCTTACCAGAATGTTGTATATTTCAAAATGCTTTTGTTTGGATCAATTTTATTAATTTTTCTAGGGTGTTTTGGACTTGCTTTGTTATGGATTATGTTTTATTTTCCTTAATGTTTTTAGATTTTAGGTTGTTTCCTAGTAGATATAGGTTTTTCCTGAAATATTTAAAGATCTTATAAATCTTTTAAAAGAAAATTTACTATATGTTAAAATTTCAAAGAATAAACTTGTGAATTTCGAGTTTATGTATGCAGTCTTTTTCACATATTAAATTCTTATGTTTTTTTTTTCTTCTTTTGCTGTTGTTGTTTTATTTAGCTTCTTTCTGTATCAAAAGAGCTCTTTCTTGTTTCTTCACATATATAAAAATAACAACTAGACCCATCACACAGTGTTTTGCAAAGGAATTATAACAAATATTGGATAAATAACTCGCGCTATACTACAGATGGGGTAAACTTTTTGTCAATATAAAAAAAAATGTTCATGTGATATCAATAATTTAAAAGGAGTAAAAAAATATCTAAGAATTTAGTAACTAAAAAAGGTCACATGTGTTGTCACAGCAGTGAACAAAAAACAAAACATCATGAATAGAGAGCATCTCATGCAATTAATTTAATTTTACTAAAAACTAAATTTTCTTTTTAAATTCAACAAAGGTTAAAAAATAAATATAAATTAACCCTTGTATCTTTCAAAACCACCAAAAAATCCCATAAAAACAAATAAAAAATATTGATGGATGAAAATGAAAAAAAAACTTTAAAAAAGAAGAAAAAAACCAAGTAAACCTAAGTGACCTTGTAAATCTAGGTTAATCTCTTAAACTCGTAACCCATTAAATTATAGACTTGGACTAAAATAAGAAGCTCAAAACCCTCTAAATCAACCGGAGGATAAAATCACTAAATATAATTTAATTAAAAAACAAAATTCTTTTTTCAAAAGATAAATTTAACAAAGATTGAAAAAAAAAACTCGAGACAACCCTTGTTATTTTAAAAAGCGAGATAAATCACACAGAAAACAAATGAAAAGAATGCAGGAGGATAAATTCACAAAAAAATAGAGCTCAAATAAATGAAAAAAAACCAAGCAAATCAAAGTGAACCTTATAAACTCGGGTTAAACTCTCAAATCCATAATCCGTTAAATTCTCAACTAGGGCTTAACCCGGAAGCTCACCACCTGAAGAATTAAATGTTGGAAAATAAAATCAATTAATTAGTTTTAAAAAGTTAAATTTAACAAAGTAAAAAAAAAACATTTAGGCAACTTGTGTTATGTTCTAAACGAGTAAGATATCCTATAGAAAGTGAATAAAAAATAACAAATACTGGAGTATGAGAAAAAAGGAAAAAAAAAAAAACCAAGGGAGCCCGTGTCAACTTCATAAGCCAACGCTAACCTCTTAAACCCGCAATCTGTTAAATTCTAGACCTAGACTCAACTAAAAAATAAAACACCCGACGAATCAAATGTTGAAGGATGAAATAATAATAATAAAATAAAATCAATCTTAAAAAATCCTGCAAGGTAAAAAATAGAAATAAGAAGAAAAAAGAAATAGATTTGATAGGAAAAAAACTCAAGAAAGATGAAATTGTAAATTATTTTTCAAAAACCATCTAAAATAAAACAATAGTAATTAAAAGAATAAAAACTAAAAATGACAGATGAAAAAAACTATTTGAGATGAAATTGAAAAAAATCCTTAATTTTATAAATTATTCTAAATAAAAAATTATAATAAATAGAATAAAGATAAAATCTTAAGACAAAGTGTGTTTGGTATTGCGGTAGCTTTTGTGGTTGTGGTTTGAAAAAAATTGTTTTATAAAAAGTACTTTTAGTTGAGATTGGTTTGAAAAAATAGGTGTTTGGTTAAAACTGTGGTTGAAGAAAAAATAGTTTAATGTGTTTGGTTAAAAAAATGCTTTTCAAATTGAGGTTATAAAATAATTAAAAAAAAAAAAAAAATATATATATATATATATTAATACTAATGATTTTTAATTTAAATATTGTAAATTTAATTACTATTATTACATCATAAAAAAAATAATATTGATATCAAAATTTTTTTATTATTCCATTAAACTATGTGCAATGTCATCACATACGAAATTTATCCAATAAGAACTATATTTTTCATGGTTTCTTAAGCACGCAACAACAAAAACTGAATCTTTTGTTACGTCATCAAGCGATCTCCTTCTAATTTTTTGAATTGAACACAATTAAAATAAAAATAAAAATTGATTTTTTTTTAACTGGGTTGGGCCTAGCAATAACATAATTGGAATTGCGATCAAATTTCACAAATGATACGTCATCATGCGATATCCTTCTAATTTATGTAGTGTTATTAAATAATATTAAGTACTAGTTTTTCGAGTAAAACACAATTTTTTTAAAAAAATCAACACTTTCATTATGTACAAAATTCATTTGGCAATAACTACAGTTATCATGATTTATCCTGCGTGCAATAAAATTAAGTAAAATATTATGAGGAATAAAATTGAGATTATAGTACGAACAAATTTAATTTACCTTAAACTAATTTTAAAAAAAACAAAATAAAAAATATTGTTCACGTTCACGTGAACAATACGAGTGCAATTAATTAACTGTATTAGTTTTTCAAAAAAAAAAAAACTTTGTGCAATTAAAATTCACTCGTACTGTTAACTTAGTAAACAGTGCGCGGAGCATGGCTCCACTGTTCAATGAGAAGTGGAGCATGCTCCACTGTTGAGATTATTATCTCATCACGAGAAGAACCTGTGGTGCAGCCGTTAAAATTGATGGGTCCCACCAGTAAAAATCACTTTTCTTTCTTTTACCAAACACTAAAAGGTTCACCCGCAACCACAGAACCAAACACACACAAAAAATCTTAATTGTTGATTTGATTTTTTTAAGACCAACACTTCAGCCATAGCCTTGGAAGCAAGGTTTTGTCCAATGTAAGGTGTTGCATGGGCTGTTTGAACCCGATAAAAACTATTCACGTGTTTCCAAACTTTATTTTATTTTATTTATTTATTTATTATATTACTCTGATGTCATCTAATAATATCTAATAACTATCAAATAATAAAATATAAAAAAACAAAAATAACCCCTAAATCAAAGGCAAAGCTTTTTAAATCAGGTAATGAAGTGATTAACTGTTTTAGAATTAAGAGTGTGTTTGGCATTGCGGTAGCTGTTGTGATTGTGGTTTAAAAAAAGTTGTTTTATAAAAAGTACTTTTAATTGAGGTTGGTTTGAAAAAATAGGTGTTTGGTTAAAACTGTGGTTAAAATTGAGGTTGAATATAAAAAGTAGTTTAATGTGTTTGGTTAAGAATGTTTTTAAAATTGAAGTTATAAAATAATTTTAAGAAATATATATTAATATTGATGGTTTTAAATTTAAATATTGTAAATTTAATTACTTTTATTACATCATGGAATAAATAATATTTTATATAAAATATTTTTTATTATTTCATTAAACTATATATAATTTCATTACGTAAAAAATTCATCCGATAAGAATTACAGTTTTCATAATTTTTTGAGTATGTAATAAAATTAGATAAAATATTATCAGATATAAAATTGATATTATAGTGCGAGTGAATTTAATTCACTCTATACTACTTTTTTGAGAAAAAAAATATTGTTCACGTCACACTGCGAATGAATTTAATTCACTCTAAACTAGTTTTTTTTAAAAAAAAAAAATTTAATAAAATTAACTCACTGCAAAAAAAAAAAAAAAAAAAAAAAAAAGACGAACAGTGTACCGTGTACACTGTTCACGCAATTGCACTGTTTAATGAACAGTGCAATTAGCTGCACAGTGTATGAAAAGCATGCAACTAAGGCCGTTTGGCATTGCGGCCAAACCTGCTTTTCGAAAAAATTTAAATTTTTTTTATTTTTATTTTTTACTAAAATTGAGTTTGGTTTGTACTTTTTAGATCGTTTTGATGTGTTGATGTCAAAAATGATTTTTAAAAAATAAAAAAACATTATTGGCATGCTTTTCGGCACGAAAAGCTATTTGAAAAGCAACCGCTACCACACTCCCAAACACCCTTTCATTTACTGCGTTTTTGACGCAAAATTTTCGTGGGTCCCATACACAGTAAATCACGTTTTTTTGTTACCAAACAGCTGCTGACTGCGTTTTCAATAAAACGCAGCCGCAGCCGCAGAGCCAAACGGGCTCTAATAAGTCATAGATTGAAAAGTGCCTTGGCCAAAGTTTAATTATTTTTTTGCTATCAAGGATAATAAATTAATTATATTATATAATAAAAATATAAAATAACTATAACTATTTAACCTCGTTTATTCTTGAAATGATCAATAAATCTTGTGAGAAATACAAAATTACCCTTAAATACATGTTATAAGAATTAAAAAGTTAAAAGGCAAAACAGTAATTTAACTAAGCAGCTTTTTAGTTAATGATCGATCCCAAGATCTTCATTTATACGTTCCCGGCATTGTTTTCTACTACTAAGCATGCAGGACACATGAACGCACAATTAAGAACAATACATACAAGTTTATCATGAGTAGGATTAATTAATTCTAAATTTATTATTTATTTTGTTTCATATATAGAATAATAATAATAAAAAGATTTTATTATTTGTTTGGAAACGTGGTTGTGATTGTTTTTTAAAGTACTTTTTACTTGAAAATGCATCAAAATAATTTTTTTTAAAAAAATTATTTTTAATTTCAGCATAACAAAATGATCTGAAAACACTAAAAAAATATCAATTTAAAGCAAAGAAAAAAATAAAAAATTTTCAAAAAAAAACATAAAACAAACAGGATAATAAATTAATTATATTAAATCTCTTCTTAAATTAAATATTTACCACACTTGTCTAATTAAAGATCAGTATAAAAACGTAAAAAATAAGAATAAGTTAACTTTTATTAACTTAAAAAAGAATTAATGTTTTGAAAGGATACTATTCTATATATATATATATATATATTAAGCTTGGGCAACGACATGCTTACATACTTTGCTGGTATAAAAAGAAGGATACGATCCATTATGATATTTTATCTCTTTTGGAATCAAAATCATGACAATTTTACATGATTTCGGGTTATTGATAAAATTCATGTTTGTTTTTGTGTTTTAAAAATATTTAAAACAAATTATTATTTTTTGTTTTATATTAGTATTTTTTGGGTATTAATTTTTAGATTGTTTTAACGAGATTATATTAAAAATAATTTTTAAAAAATAAAAAAAATATTATTTTAATATATTTTTAATTATAAATTTAGACTCTCAAACACACCCTCGGAAAATCAAAGAGTCTGGAGTTAATTGCGTTTGGGTTTCCTGCTCCCTTCCTGAACTACATCTTCACGCCATCAATTTCTGTCTATACACTCTGTTGTTGACAACAATTAACAGAACTTTTTTCTTCTGATTTTGGGATTTGGAACAAGGTATCTATCTAGGTGATGAAAAATGAAAACTATAAGCAAAAAGACAGACCAGGTAGAACAACAGGTAATCCATTATCATAAATATTACAGAGAAAGGTCTACGTACAGAACACAACTTGGACACTGCTGCATGGATACCCCCATTCTTATTTCAATTGCTTCACCTGCCCACCTTTTCTCCTTATAATTCTTGGAAAAAGCTTAAAAGTTGTACATCCATGTCCATATATAGCTGCTCTTTACAAGGCTGCAGACAACATTGTTTGCAGCCTCTTACAAGATACAAAAATCACAACATATTACTCCCTTTAGTGCTCGTAGTTCGTGCACAGCCTGGTTAAAAGGCAAGAGCGTGGTTCATAGCTAACCTCTCCAGTGCCTACAAACCCATCGGATTTCACCATTTGGGTCAAAAAATGAATGACACTTGCGGAGAATCAGTTTGGAAGACCACAAAACAAAACCAGACTGCCCTAATTCACAGAGCTGAAAGCTAGAAAGTAGTTTGCCAAAAAAAAAAACAAAAAAAAACAAAAAAAAAAAGAGAAGGAAAGGAAAGGAAAAAACATTGCACCCTGCTGCTAGTACTCATCTCCTTGAATATACCAGCAGAGAAGCATGGTAGCACAGCGTCGAAGTACGTAAATCCTGGCTCGTTGTTCTTGAACCAACGAAGCACATTTTCTTGTAAAGCCATGCCTCTTCTTCTTTGCTGGGCTTTTGGTGATGTTCTTCTGGAATAGCTTGATCTCAGCCATTGTATATGTATAATACGTTTACAAAGAAGAAAAGAAAACTCTAAAGAGAGGAAAATCACGAGAGGAAGAAAGCTCACGAGAAAGAGCAAAACCTGTAGTGTCAAAGTTATGTCGATGTATTTATAGGATACCATCTGTACAGGAAGAATCATAAAAAAATAAAAAAGGCACTTCATATATTAAATTTTAAGTTAATTTAAGGATTAATTGAACATGGACACAATAGCTGTCACCCTATATATGGATTACGAGCCGAAATCAAAGCTCGGGTCATATCAAGTCGATTATTAAATCAATCCAAATCAAATATTTTTATTTAAAATAATATCAATTTAGTTTTTATAATTTTTATTTTCAACAAAATTTTATCGATTCAAAGTTAAAACCGATTTAACTTAAAACCAAACCTGAATTAGGTTTTAAGTTGTTTATTTTTTATATTAACCTAGATCGGACCGGGCTTACGCAAAAATATAGGAGATTGGAGGATTTGCATTGAAAGATTATTTTTATTTAAAATAATATCAATTTATATTTTATAATTCTCATTTTTAACAAGTTTTGTCAATTCAAAGTTAAAACTGATTCAACTTAAAACCTAGTCTGGATTAGGTTTTAGGTTATGTAATTTTTATATTAACCCACTGAACCGGACTGGATTTACGTAAAAATACGAGAGATTGGAGGATTTGCATTGAAAGATATTCATTTCCTTGGTGTAGATTCCTATAAAGAGAGGTTTGGCTTCCTTTAGAATTAAGCAAGGGACTGAACGTAGTCAGCTTGGAAAAGAAGGGGATTTTTGCGTGGAAAGAAGCAGATTCAAGAGAGATTTCCAAGAAGGGCAGAATGAATTTGGGACATTATTCAGGTTTTTTTTATTCAACTTTGTAAGGTGGATGGGGGAAATTGTGCCCTTTAATTTATCTCTCGTCAGTATAAGACGCCCGAGCCGCTACGTTTTCTTTTTAGGGGAAAACATTCCTATATATCTGAATATTTCGAAGTAAATGTTGCTTATAGCCATGACAGAAAGAGTAATGAACGATGTGTTTGTTTACCAAGATGATTGAACTCCTATTAGGCGACACTGAATTTTTGAGTCAGATTTGTGTTTTTTTAAAAAAAAAAAAAAAATAAATGGATCACTAATTTGTTTTCTAGTAAAAAAATAACCATGAACAAAAAAACTTGTTGGATATTATACGATATTTTATTTTACTATTGAATGAATTTTTTTAAAAAAATATTTAGACGATAACATATTAGAACAATTTAAATGAATCTTGGTTAACTCGTAAAATATGTGACTTAGTCATGAGATAGCGATAATCTCATGAAAAGGTAATCAAAACAAATTATGAAACATAGTTTTTAGTAAACCAAAAAACAAAAAGAAAAAATTACAAAGAGTGATCTAGGTTATAGGAACGAGATAATCTCTTGGAAGCAAATAAAAAAATAATTATGAAAGCCAACTATCAACCAACCTAATATTGAGGGATGAATTTGAAAAAAAAAATCCAAGCCAACAAAGATTAAACTACTAAACACACGAACTAGGTTATGATAAAGGAATAACCCCATAAAAAGAAAAATTAAAGTACAATTCTCAATCAACGCAATGCTAAAGAACAAAATTGAAAGAAAAAATCAATTTTTTTTTTTAAAAAAAAACCCAACTTGAGTTAACTTGCCAAATTTGTAAAGTGAATCATGAAACTGAGATAACCTTATATAAATAAATTTTTTTAAAAAAATAACAAAACTCAATTCCCAAATCAACCCAATGTCAAATGGAGAAATTATATTGAAAAAGAAAATTCAATTTAAAAATTAAGGAAAAAAAGGATCTAATCTAAATAGGGCTAACCCATAAAACTCGTCACTCAGTTCATGGGATATGGATAACCCCATGGAAAAGAAATAAATAAAAAATTATAAAATTTAATCCTTAACCAACTCAATGTTAAAGGATTCAATTGTAGAAAAAAAATTAAAAAATTAAAATAAAATTGAAGTCAACTTGGAATAACCTTTCAAACCTGTAACTCTGGTCATAAGAATGAAATTATCTCATAGAAAGAAAACCAGGAAAAATCATGAAGCCTAATTTTCAATCAATCTAATATTGAGGGATGAAATTGAAAAAATAATAATTAAAAAGGATCCAAAACAAAATCAATAGCAATAAAAAAAATGATGACCAAATTTGACATATAAATAAAATGACATGACACATTGGGGAAATGAGAAAGAAAAGCAAGAGAAGAAGAAAAAAAGAAAAGAAAAAGGAACCTCTATGCAACTCTAACCTTTACACATACTGCATCACCTGCAAGCGCACGCTAAGACGCTTCCAACACCATCAATTAAGGTGAAAATTCGACACTAAAGGAAGCCATGCATGTTGCCAGAGAGCGGCAACTTCCTTCACACCCTGCTGCGTCCAATGCATGCGCCAACTTGTTTGCCATTGCTTGTTGACCCTAGTTCGTGTAATTTGTTTATGTCTCAAACTTGGTCCATCAAACCTTAATTGTTTTAAGTCAATAAAATAATATTTTATTTTGCAAAGCTGAGTATAGATTCTTTTTTTAATGATGCAGAATCTCATACCTTGGCAATTGAAAAACACTAATGAGTTCAACCCCAAATAAACTTAATGAGAAATGATCAAATTAAAAAGCAAAAAAAAAAAAATGGCAAAAAAAAAAAAATGGAACTGGTCAGAGAGTGGCAACTTCCTTCACGCCCTGCTGCGTCCAATGCATGCGCCAACTTGTTTGCCATTGCTTGTTGACCCTAGTTCATGTAATTTGTTTATGTCTCAAACTTGGTCCATCAAACCTTAATTGTTTTAAGTCAATAAAATAAGATTTTATTTTGCAAAGCTGAGTATAGAGTCTTTCCTTAATGACGCAAAATCCCATACCTTGGTAATTGAAAAACACTAATGAGTTCAACCCCAAATAAACTTAATGAGAAATGATCAAATTAAAAAGCAAAAAAAAAAAAGGCAAAATAAAATAAAATGGAACTGGTCAGAGAGTGGCAACTTCCTTCACGCCCTGCTGCGTCCAATGCATGCGCCAACTTGTTTGCCATTACTTGTTGACCCTAGTTCGTGTAATTTGTTTATGTCTCAAACTTGGTCCATCAAACCTTAATTGTTTTAAGTCAATAAAATAATATTTTATTTTGCAAAGCTGAGTATAGATTCTTTTTTTAATGATGCAGAATCTCATACCTTGGCAATTGAAAAACACTAATGAGTTCAACCCCAAATAAACTTAATGAGAAATGATCAAATTAAAAAGCAAAAAAAAAAAATGGCAAAAAAAAAAAAATGGAACTGGTCAGAGAGTGGCAACTTCCTTCACGCCCTGCTGCGTCCAATGCATGCGCCAACTTGTTTGCCATTGCTTGTTGACCCTAGTTCATGTAATTTGTTTATGTCTCAAACTTGGTCCATCAAACCTTAATTGTTTTAAGTCAATAAAATAAGATTTTATTTTGCAAAGCTGAGTATAGAGTCTTTCCTTAATGACGCAAAATCCCATACCTTGGTAATTGAAAAACACTAATGAGTTCAACCCCAAATAAACTTAATGAGAAATGATCAAATTAAAAAGCAAAAAAAAAAAAGGCAAAATAAAATAAAATGGAACTGGTCAGAGAGTGGCAACTTCCTTCACGCCCTGCTGCGTCCAATGCATGCGCCAACTTGTTTGCCATTGCTTGTTGACCCTAGTTCGTGTAATTTGTTTATGTCTCAAACTTGGTCCATCAAACCTTAATTGTTTTAAGTTAATAGAATAAGATTTTATTTTGCAAAGCTAAGTATAGAGTCTTTCCTTAATGACGCAGAATCCCATACCGTGAAAACTGAAAAACACTAATGAGTTCAACCCTAAATAAACTTAATGAAAAATGAACAATTAAAAAGCAAAAAAAAAAAAAATAGAATTGGTCAGAGAATGGCAACTTCCTTCAGACCCGGCTGCGTCCAGTGCCAACTTGTTTGTCATTGCTTGTTGACCCTAGTTCGTGTAATTTGTTTATGTCTCAAACTTGGTCCATCAAACCTTAATTGTTTTAAGTCAATAAAATAAGATTTTATTTTGCAAAGCTGAGTATAGAGTCTTTCCTTAATGACGCAAAATCCCATACCTTGGTAATTGAAAAACACTAATGAGTTCAACCCCAAATAAACTTAATGAGAAATGATCAAATTAAAAAGCAAAAAAAAAAAAGGCAAAATAAAATAAAATGGAACTGGTCAGAGAGTGGCAACTTCCTTCACGCCCTGCTGCGTCCAATGCATGCGCCAACTTGTTTGCCATTGCTTGTTGACCCTAGTTCATGTAATTTGTTTATGTCTCAAACTTGGTCCATCAAACCTTAATTGTTTTAAGTCAATAAAATAAGATTTTATTTTGCAAAGCTGAGTATAGAGTCTTTCCTTAATGACGCAAAATCCCATACCTTGGTAATTGAAAAACACTAATGAGTTCAACCCCAAATAAACTTAATGAGAAATGATCAAATTAAAAAGCAAAAAAAAAAAAGGCAAAATAAAATAAAATGGAACTGGTCAGAGAGTGGCAACTTCCTTCACGCCCTGCTACGTCCAATGCATGCGCCAACTTGTTTGCCATTGCTTGTTGACCCTAGTTCGTGTAATTTGTTTATGTCTCAAACTTGGTCCATCAAACCTTAATTGTTTTAAGTTAATAAAATAAGATTTTATTTTGCAAAGCTAAGTATAGAGTCTTTCCTTAATGATGCAGAATCCCATACCGTGAAAACTGAAAAACACTAATGAGTTCAACCCTAAATAAACTTAATGAAAAATGAACAATTAAAAAGCAAAAAAAAAAAAATAGAATTGGTCAGAGAATGGCAACTTCCTTCACACCCTGCTGCGTCCAGTGCCAACTTGTTTGCCATTGCTTGTTGACCCTAGTTCGTGTAATTTGTTTATGTCTCAAACTTGGTCCATCAAACCTTAATTGTTTTAAGTCAATAAAATAAAATTTTATTTTACAAAGCTGAGTATATAATCTTTCTTTAATGATGTAGAATCTGAAACCTTAGCAACTGAAAAACACTAATGAGTTCAACCCTAAATAAACTTAATGAGAAATGATCAAATTAAAAAACAAAAAAATAAATGGCAAAAAAAATAAAATAGAACTGGTCTTTCCCCTACCAAGGCAATTTAGTCCCTAATGTTTTCAGGAAAAAAGGGCTACATATTTTTTTATTCTTCAAATTCAGTCTTCATGACTTTAATTGTTTTCAATAAATAAATTTCAAACTGAGCATTAACCAAGCCCAATCCTAAATAAACACAAGTTCAAAGGAATAAATTGAAAAAAAAAAATTGAGGGACATAAATGAAAACAACCAAATTACAAAAAAAATTGAAAAAAAAAATTAAACAAGCTAACTCGGTTTAATTAATTTTTTAAAAAGATAAAATGATGTTTTATTTTTAAAAAAAATCAAACCAATTTTTACTAGATTAATTCTTGATTTTTTAAAAAACTTGGATAAAAAACCGGGTATAAAATCAACCAGCCAAGCAGGTCATGTTTAATAAATGTGGTTATAATGATCAGCATTTTAGGGTTCTCATGGAGACTAAAACATAAGCCACGTTATTGACGAAGAGAGGACAACGGCTCCTTTTTGTTAATTAGCCTATGGAGAAGGTGATCAAAAGTCACAAAAAAAGAAGTAAATAAATTCTATAAAAAAAATTGCCAATTAATTTAACCCTATCAATAATTACATATCCTCTTCTGCCTACAAGTTTGGATATAAATTTAGCTATTAATTTGTTATGTATTCACCTTCGTCCTTTTTTCCTTTCCTTTCCTTTTATTTATTATTTATTTTGTATAACAAAAAAACTAGAAGGGGAAAAATAAACTTTAAATAAGATTTGGAAGAAAAATAAAATGCTGGAGTATGATCTAATAAAATAAATTAATTTTACGTGTCATAAATAATTTTCTTTTCATGAAATGCAGTTCAAATTTACTTTTTATCTTTTATTATATATTCAATGTGTTAATATTCGCTTCATTTAAGAGCTTTACAAGATGTAACATGTATGAACAACTTCAAGTATAAATTTTCAAGCCACCTGCCCTGATTCCTTAATTAGAAGATCCTCAACAAATGCCAAAACAATGCCCCTCCAATTCCAGTGTTGTTAACTCATGGTTGCCTCAGTCAACTCTCTTTGCCCCCGAGCAACAAGCAACTCATAATCCTGCAGAATCCAATACATTTTATAGAACATTAGGCTGAATGCTTCCCTACTCGTTTTTCATCATCCTTTCCATTCCTTGTTGATGCATGAATTCTTTCTTTTATGGGCACAGTCAAGAACATAAACACAACCTTTCTATATATATATATATATATATATATATATATAAATGTTTTTCGATTCTGTGCTGACAACAGTAACTATCTGGACAGCTTCAGCCATCCCCTAAATCGAACTTTTCGCAAGGCTGTAACGGCAAGTGGACATAACAGACAGCTTAAAAGAATATGTTAGTCCGACGGTGAGTACCTGTACAATTGCTTGCGCACAAAGCTTCCCTGATAGAACAACACCTTCCATTGAAGCCAGGTACTTTTGTTTCGTGTAGTCACCAGATAGATAGAAACCCTCTATAGGAGATCTTTGCAAGGGACGGCAACGTTCACAGTTAAGCAACTCATAATCCTGCAGAATCCAATACATTTTATAGAACATTAGGCTGAATGCTTCCCTACTCGTTTTTCATCATCCTTTCCATTCCTTGTTGATGCATGAATTCTTTCTTTTATGGGCACAGTCAAGAACATAAACACAACCTTTCTATATATATATATATATATATATAAATGTTTTTCGATTCTGTGCTGACAACAGTAACTATCTGGACAGCTTCAGCCATCCCCTAAATCGAACTTTTCGCAAGGCTGTAATGGCAAGTGGACATAACAGACAGCTTAAAAGAATATGTTAGTCCGACGGTGAGTACCTGTACAATTGCTTGCGCACAAAGCTTCCCTGATAGAACAACACCTTCCATTGAAGCCAGGTACTTTTGTTTCGTGTAGTCACCAGATAGATAGAAACCCTCTATAGGAGATCTTTGCAAGGGACGGCAACGTTCACAGTCAAGCAACTCATAATCCTGCAGAATCCAATACATTTTATAGAACATTAGGCTGAATGCTTCCCTACTCGTTTTTCATCATCCTTTCCATTCCTTGTTGATGCATGAATTCTTTCTTTTATGGGCACAGTCAAGAACATAAACACAACCTTTCTATATATATATATATATATATAAATGTTTTTCGATTCTGTGCTGACAACAGTAACTATCTGGACAGCTTCAGCCATCCCCTAAATCGAACTTTTCGCAAGGCTGTAATGGCAAGTGGACATAACAGACAGCTTAAAAGAATATGTTAGTCCGACGGTGAGTACCTGTACAATTGCTTGCGCACAAAGCTTCCCTGATAGAACAACACCTTCCATTGAAGCCAGGTACTTTTGTTTCGTGTAGTCACCAGATAGATAGAAACCCTCTATAGGAGATCTTTGCAAGGGACGGCAACGTTCACAGTTTGGGACCGTCTTGTAAACAGACCTGAGACATTCATTAGAAAGGTCTCAGGTGGGGAAATGAAAACTCGAGTACTGGTGTCATTCACCATTTAAAGCTTTCCATGTAAATTAGAAATTGGAAAACCAATCGGTAGCAGTGATATAAAGTTCTAACATAGGGTGCGGATGACATTGTTAATGTTTTTGCAAGAAAATAAGCGGTAAAATTACATGCCACTAAGTCCGTTATTCAATTTAAATTCATTTTCGGTCACATGAGGGTAAAGAATCCGTCTTCCATCACCCACTGAGGACTTCAAACAGAGTTCATGATTTGCTTAATTGTGTTTAATGAAGTATTTCCAAATGCAAGGCTTTGTAGTCTAACCTTGGAGTTTTAACAACATGATACTTTACTATTTTTGCTTTGCTCTTATCTGTGGATATTTCATCAGGAAAAAGTTTTGCAAGTTCCCCCATTGTAGCATCAAAGATCCCCAAGTCACTCCGTGAAATCCATTCTTCAGCAGGCACAAAAACTAACTCCAGCATTGACTGCTTCGGGTCATAATATTCCTGCATCACCAGTAAATAATGAGTTAACGGTTACATTCAGTGTACTCTTTTTATGGGCAGGGGAGGGGGGACAGAGTTAGTGTCTGAAGATTTGATGATGAGTAAGCATGTCAGTCCACCATAAATAAACAACTCCATCTCTGAATATCATCAATTGAAGTAATCAAACACACTCGCATACTTTCACTGAATGGCGACATAACACTAGCAATTGTTAAAACTTCTAGCTAACAGCTGCCCAAAGCTTCATCAAACCCCAAATGGTATGCTGTTTTCCATTCATAATGGAACCAAGTGAGAGGATTCAACATTTAGATACTGCTACCGTAAATTATGTCAATCTACATGAGAATATTACAAAACTCAGAATGTGTTTTTGTGTGTTTTATAACACATGTATATGAATGTGTCAGGTGTGAGTGAGTAAGAAAAAACATTTAAATACAACTTTTACCTTACATGTCACAGACATGTCAGCATACACACTGAGAAGGGGACTTCTGCACAACATAAATGAGAGATGAAATGCGTCAGGCGATAGAGCATCTCTAATTTCAAAAAGAAAGAGAAGAAATATAATTACAAAAAAGAAGACCAACATGTAGTTGGATTGTAAAGGAAAGAAAAACTCTTCTTGAGTCTAGGGCAGAGAATGCATCGGAAGAGCTTGAACACTAAACTCCAAAATTCCAGTTGAAAATATGATTGAAGCTATCAGGAAAATTCTTCTGATGCCAATCATTAGAAAGTTTTACAATGGAATCTTACTTGAAAGAGCAATTCTATGAACCCTAACATCATTCTATTGAAATAAAGAACAGAAGTAAAGACACATTTGCTAGCACCAATATCAATATCATTGTTGGTACTGTTAAATTCCCGTCTCAAAATTGTTACATGCAGAAGGCATCTCACCAAAATTGAAGTCAAATCAATGAATCAGTAAGTTATCACAAAATCACTAGCTTTGAAGTCGCTCAATCAGCATAAGAGATGCATCATGCATAATATGCTTGTGTGTGTGTGTGTGTGTGTGTGTGTGGTGTCTTATATGCAATAGAAATATAAGGTAAAACATGGACCTAATTAAGAGTTTAAGTTGTCAGGTTGAGTGGTAACCAATTAGAACGCGAGGCCTACTCAAGTTTCAAGTCTAGAGGAGGTGTATAAGAGAATACAATATAAATTATTCTTGAAACCTCACTTATTAGCTTAAGATTTAGGCTTGACTGGTTTTTGACAATAAACATATGTTCTAAACAAATAAATTGATACAGAATGAAGATGCAGGACCTGCTGAAAAGTAGGTGATCATATGTATTCTTCAGTTTCCTGTCAAACCTGCAATAAAGATAATTGTTAGAGGAACATCAGGCTTAGGTTTGAACTATTCAACAACGAGATGCGTCAACATACAGAGAGAGATATTAACTCCAACTTAAAGATTAAAGAGTGCCATAATAAAAAAAGTTAAAAAAATGTTGTGATACTTTTCTTGCAGAAGAAAGTGTTGTGAAATTGAGAAAAAATGATTGATGACACAATTATATGGCTGGTAAGAATGTTCCCATTGAGCTGGTGCATAAGTAACGCATATCAAGACCATTCTAACAAATGCAATGCACTTACTTAGTTGTTAGTTGTTACTAGTTAGTGGGGAAGGGAAGCTAAATTGACCGCTAATGGAAGTTGCGGGGCTAATCGCCACCTTCTTGCATAATGCAAAAAGGTGCTACCACTTGCAGTAAACCATAGGTAGTCAAAGCTAGAAAGTTAACAAAGAAAGCTACTGACATCGTCTGCTCTCGGCTTCAAGAAGCATCAGCCTGAGTTGAAACTTCTGGACAACCCGTTTGGTGGTCACGAGAGATATCTACACAATTACCTTGTGTGGAGTGGACAGAGGGACAACAAATCTCAGAGTTTTTCCAGGTACTTTAAAAGCCACAAGTCAAATCTAAAAGTTAATCTAATCAGCATAATAAAAGTTGACAACCACATATTGAGTGCAAGAACACAGCGTGTTTCTTCAGATTATTAACATTTGCATCATCAAGCTCAACAAGAAACCACGAATTATATGATGATGACAATGATGACAGGACAAGAAAAAATAATAAAACTACGCACCCGCAAAGGAGGGTGGATATGATTCATCAGTCTTCTTCTAGCAGAAGTATTTCCAAAAAGGATTTTCAAAGCATGGCCCATTGATTCACTACCTCTAAAAGCTAGTGCATTAGCTTGGTGAGAAAAAACAGGATAAGCGCCACATCTCAAGGCAGTTTGAGAATCAAATGATTTACAGTGCTAGCCCAAGTTCAATGCACTCATTTCTCCAAAACCAAATTCAACAGTAACAACAGCCCTGCAAACAAGCAAACAGAATGAAAGATGAAAAAAGATGGTGGGACAACAAAAGCAATAAATTCAAGAAAGTCAAGAAACGAAACCCATAATCCATGTTCTTTCCTTTTCTTTTCTTTCTTGATGGAAGAAGCTCAAAATTCAATTTTTCATGCAATTTGAAACTAACTATGAAGAAAGTGATTCTTTGTATACCCAGTTTTGCTATAGCAAATTAAGAAGGCAGAGAGAGAGAGAGAGAGAGAGAGAGAGGCAGAGAGATGGGACAAGAGAGAAGAGGCACTTCCACTTACCCTTTGAAATGGAAAGAAATTGGTCCAGACAAGAGTGAGAGGGAGAGTTGGAGAAGCAACTAGATGACAGTACCTGGTGGAGCTAAAAAACGGTTGATGTACTTTTTGTCCGTCCAGTATTAACAAAAACAAAAACATAAATGTGTCTCATTAAAAAAAA
The DNA here is from genome assembly GCA_030145905.1 of Populus davidiana. Lineage (NCBI taxonomy): Eukaryota > Viridiplantae > Streptophyta > Magnoliopsida > Malpighiales > Salicaceae > Populus > Populus davidiana. Next base: position 21,583,378 of record CM057790.1, read on the forward strand.
AAAAGGTAAAAAAAACTCTGAAAAAAACTGTTAACTAAAAAATTTGAATAATAATTTCTTATAATATAGTTATTTTTATTTTTTTACTATTAAATTGATTAAAAACTCATGTCATAAACTTTAGTTTTAGATATATATTAACGCCTCATTTGGGGCTGCGTTTCAACCTGTGTTTTGGTAAATTTTGATTTTTTTTTTTTGTTAAAATTGAGTACGGTTTGTACTTTTTGGATCGTTTTGATGTGCTAATATTAAAAATAATTTTTAAAAATTGAAAAAACATTATTGGCATATATTTTGGCACGAAAAGTTATTTGAAAAACAACAACTACCATATTGACAAACACACTTAAATATTTTTTGTTAAGGCGTTGGAGGATGAAAATATTAATGTTTTCGTACACAAAACTCAAACTTAAAATCTTGTTTTTTTTAAAAAAAAATACAGAATGACTTTAATTAACAATCATTAATTATGCTAATTATGTGTTCTTTGTTTTGTCCATTCCTCCTGTTAAGTGTTTATGCCTTGTTAAAAATGTTCATGGACTTCAAACACTGAACGTCATAATTAAATTACATTCAAGCTGCACTTGCAAGTTCATGAACAGATCCTAGCAGAGTTTAGCTCATGCTTGGAAAGTGAAGATGCCAGAAAAATAAGTCAGAGCTAAAGTGTATTTGATATTGCGGTAGTTGTTGTAATTATAATTTGAAAAAAATTGTTTTTATAAAAAATACTTTTAATTAAGATTGGTTTGAAAAAATTGATGTTTGGTTAAAACTGTTGTTGAAATTGAGATTTGACAAAAAATAATTTAATGTGTTTGGTTAAGAATGCTTTTGAAATTGAGGTTATAAAATAATTTTTAAAAAAAATTATATATATATATATTGATGGTTTTTAATTTAAATATTATAGATTTAACAATTGCTATTACATCATGAAATAAATAATATTTTATATAAAATATTTTTTATTGTTTCATTAAACTATCTACAATTCCATCACGTATTAAAACATTTGACAAGAACTACAGTTTTCACAAATTTTTCGAGAACGCAACAACTTCAAGTAAAATATAATCAAGAATAAAATTGAGATTGCGATCAATTTATGTAAATGCGACGTCATTAAGCAATCTCCGTCTAATTTATGTAGTCATTGAATAAAGTTTAACGCTAGTTTTTCGAATAAAACATAATTAAAAATAAAATTTTTTTATTTTGTTTGGTCGGACCTGGTTCAATATATTTTTATCGTTGAACCGGATCAGTCCGATCGGAACAATGGAGCCATGAGTTTTTTCATTAGTTTTTTCATCACAAGAAACAACAACGAGCTGCTTCTTGTAACCTATGGCTATGCCACAGTTAATGGTGGGATTCATTAGTGTAAAATTATGGTAAGAGCTTTACCAAACAATAATAATTATGTTCACCCACCCGTAGCTACAGTACCAAGCAGCCCTGAAACCAAAAGTACAGCTTTCAAGGGAGCAAAGATGCCCAAGTTGCAAATGAATAAGCTGAAGAAAGTCACCAAACAAGCTTTAGCAGGACTCTTTTCTCAATTCCAATGTTTCTCTAACCTTTAGAAGTTCAGTGCGTTTAGACCAGGAGGACGGCCTTTGCTCCCCTGTTTCTCCAACATATCAGTAATTACTTCCAGTATTCTATCCTCTGACACCAGCTTTTGGAACATCAAAGCAACCTAGAAATATGAAAAAGGCTTTTCTTTCTAGATAAAAGCTGAGACTGAGAAAGTCGAGGTGAAGCCCACTTCTAGGTCAAATAATCTGTGACGTTCCCATTCTAGTTGAAGTTCATAGCCATCTACCATTGTGTGAGGGTCCCTCTAGCGCAAAGGCCAAAACTTTTCTGGCTCAAAAGTAGTAATCTGCAAATATCACTGTACACATAACCCAAGGATAGGAATTTGACACGGCCCATTTTGAAAGAAGATCACTACTTGCTTGTCTACGCGGTGAAAACTGCAGTTGAAGTGCTTGAAAGTTGAAACTATGCAGCAAACCGTGTAAATAAACAGCACTAGCTGATTGCTTGAGGTGAAAATGGAACAAGAAGATGGAGTCCATGTCCATACATGAACTAAAATGTTAAAGTGAAGTGCATCTGCAATAAAAAAAAAAGACTGCAGACAGATACATGCAGACACTTCGCCGCCCCATCCAGGCAAGCGAAGAGAAAAGAACTTCTAAGAAAACGAGGAATGCAGTCAACAAATGAAAGAGAACAGTCAAGAGTTGCTAAAGAGTATCGTTTCCTATGAAATCAGTATAGAAAATTGATATTGAACAAAATAGAGAGATTAAAGGGAAGTGTAAAAACCTAGAAATCCATTGGATTACCCTTGAAATCCATAAGGGCATTTTGCTGAATCCATAAGAAATTAAGGCTCTGGAAATCCCCAAACAATGGCGCAAGGAAGAGACAGCAGCAGTCCCGTTTGCAGGGTTCTTGTTTTTCTCCAGAAGACTGCTTCTATATTCTTGTTCTTCCTCATTTTAGCAGTGGTTTCAGTTGAAAAAATAGGCCATGTCGTTAATTGTAGTGTAATAAAAAATGGAGGGAATTAAGGGAAAGGAGATTCTTGAAATTTAAAACAATAAAGCAAAGGTTTCATGCCTTAATCAGGCCTCAAACTTGTCAAATTTCATGGACATCATCCTACACTCTCAAGTTCAAAACGTGTAATCAAGACCTCAACTCTATACTAACATATAAAGTATAGAGTAAAAATTGTCCCCACTTAATAAAAATATATTATACTTTTGTTATTATTTTTTTAATAACAAAAAATATTAAAGAATAAATAAGATATATTTCTCAATTATACTTTTATGAAATAAAAATTGTCCCCACTTAATAAAAAACTCCAAGTATCAAATGAAAATTGTCTAAGAACTTATTTGTTCGACATTCATAAATAATAATAATAATAATATATTTTTTAGATATTTTAAAAGATCTCATTTAGAGTTTTGTTCAAGACCCTATTCACCTTAAGTCGACTATATATATATAAAACAATGACACAATATCACTTTATATTTTCTATTTTTATACTTCTCATAGATAGATTTAATTTATATTTATTTTAGATAGATTTATATATCTTCTCTACATTTGCTTTTTATCCCAGGACATTTACCAATTCCAAGTTCACAAAAACCAAAGTAATTCCATTCATTTAAGAATTTTAAAAAAACATCGAGCCAACTGGTGTCAACTTGGCACTCATGCTATTTTCATTACATTAATTAGCCATATGATGGAAAAGAAGAATCGCACTCTAAAATGGCAGTCTTTACTGCATCAACTTCCATTTCTAAAAACAGAAATAAGATTAAAAGGAAAGAAGTCTGTCGATCAGAGGCCACTTTCTCTCTGAAAAGTAGCTAAGCTCGAAGGAAAACATGTGTGTGCGCCTTCGCAATGCATCAAGGGCTTGGAATGGCTTGGACTGGACTTCAGTAGGTTGAAGAATGACTGAGCCCTTTTCTTCTCTAATATAAAGGCCCATAAACTAATCTTGAATTATGCAAAAAAAAAAAATTATTTACTTTAAATTAATAATTTTTTAGTATTTTTAGATTATTTTGATGTGCAGATGTAAAATATAATTTTTAAAAAGTAAAAAAATATTATTTTAATGTATTTTCGAATAAAAAATACTAATAAACCAATTTGTTTATGCGTTTTAAAAGCGCTTTTGAAAAAATTTAATTTTTATTTATTTTTTTATTAACTTTAAATTAATATATTTTTAGTGTTTTCAAATCATTTTGATGTGCTAATATTAAAAATAATTTTTTAAAAATAAAAAAAATATTATTAACATGAATTTTAACATGAAAAATTATTTAAAAATCAATCATAACCACGCAACCAAACAAACTAAACTTTACCACTACCATGTTTCAAGACACCTGCAAAATGTTATACGGTAATGATAAGTGCTTCCCTAGGCTGAAGGTTTTTGTTTTCTTTTTTATTTCAATCATCAAACACTGAAATTGATCTTTATATCTGCATTTTTGTTATAAATAAAGGCATTTTGGTCTCTTTTTTAAATATTTTATGTTTAATCTGATAGATTTTTGGTCAAAACATCAAGTTCTTTTAATAATTTATAAATTTCTAGGATATTTTAATGAGCATGGTCAGAGCAAGTTTATTTATTTATTTATTTTTATTATCTCTTAAGAAATGGAAGAAAATTTATTAACATTTTGCTACAACGACGAGCAAGGGCAACAACCCCAAGCAACCAAGAAGGGAAAAGTCAAACATTTATAAAATAAAGACATGGCAGCCTTGAGGGACTCCACTCGCTTTCCTCGCTTGTTATTATTATTTTTTTCCTTCACCATTTTTTCTCAGCTCTTGTGCAGGCAAGGAAGAGGTGACTTTATATATATATATATATATATATATATAGGCCACAAGAGGAGGGAGGGTAGCCGACTTGTCGGCTATATCCTACCATGTAGCAATCATCATCTTAACCTTAACCCCTATGTAATATTCCCATGCAAAGAACAGCCCTCCCTCCCTCCCTCGTCTTCTTTATTTTAATATATTCCATGAAAAGAAATTATTTATTCAAGTTACAGTTATGCACAATCCATGTCTCCTCCTCCTTGGTTTTGCTTCGACTAAAAAATAAATACAGCATGCAGAAGACATCAGGGTGGAAAAGTCGGTTGCTATTGGACGAATCGGGCAATTATTAATGTATAGAGAAATGGTTATTCAACACAGCAGCAAGAAATATCGCAATTTTGGATTTCACATTCCAGATCTGCGACCTCTAATTATTGATGTAGTGTTCTTTACCGTGATATCAGTTTAATTAATTTAAAACAACATATAGATTTTATGATATGTCACACTTTAAAATATAATACAATAAGTTATTATACTTCTGAAACGCTATATGTTTAAATATTATTTAATTGTCTTAAATGCGATAATTATAAAACATCAATTTAAAATTTACCTCTCAATTATTTTTTTTCATTAACATTTGTTTTGGGGTAAGGTGATAAAACATCATGACATAAATATCTTTTAAGGATTCTGCAGGGTTGTTTTGGTTTTGGTGATTGCATTTTGTTATACATAGTAAATTTACTAACATAACCCTTGGATAAAATAATACAATACCTTCTGCAAGGGTATTTTTGTATTTTATATTTTATAGAACAGTTGAATTACTACATTGACCTTATAATTTGATTTTTTTAGCCTTGGTTTCAAAGGCTTAGTTGTAATTTCACCATGTTTTTTTGTTAATATTGTTTAGTCATCAGGGAATTTTTTGTTTTTGCACAAAAACAAAAAAAAATTGATGTATGCCTTGCACGCGTCAGTCATTCCGCCACATTCTGAGAGTGCATGCAGCTTGCTCCAACGGTTGGAATCGTAATTCCGACATATTATTTGATTTGTCTCGGTGTCCTTTTTCTCTATGGGTGGCACGTGTATGGTGATTCGGTGTGAATATTTGGCTCAAAATTGCTTTTCTTTTCTTTCTTTCTTTTCCTTCCTTTTCTTCCTCAAATTACGTACTAGCCATGCAAAAATTCATATCAACCCTTCAATTTATTTTTTATTTTGATGCAGTCCATCTTCTCTTATTTTCACTTGTTTTATTTGCATTGATTATTTTTAATTTCATCCCTAGTCATTTTATTTTTTAATTTATTTTTAAATTCGCTCATCATTCTTTTAATTTCTATTTGTTTTGTTTTGAATCATTTTCTTGATTAATTTGTTTTTATCCAATTCCACCCCTAGGCATTTATTTTCATTTAATTTCTATGTTAAATTCGGGTCTAATTCTTTTAATTGCTATTTTTTAATCATTTTCTTAATGAATTTATTTTTTACAATTCCATCCCTATACTTTAATTTCATTTGATTTTTTTCCAAAACATTTAATTTCATTTAATTCTTATGTCAAATTTAGTCCTAATTTTTTTAATTGCTATTTTTATTTTTGTTTTCATTCATTGTTTTTCTCAATTTCATCCCTCAAATCAAATGTTTGTTTGATTAAGAATTTTGCTTCTTTGTTTTTTTAGATCGAATTAGGTTTAGGAAGTTCACCTACATTTGCTTGGTCCCCCCTTCTTTCTTTATGCTAATGTTTTTTTTTTTTAAGTTTAACTCTTCTTTTTTTTTCAGTTAGGTTAGTATTTGGTTATTTAATAATTCAATTAGGCTCGAGTGTGCTTTTTTTATTGTTTGTTTTTGTTAGTTTATTCATTTTTGCTATGTTTTTCATAAATATTTAAATTCCTAATTTAACTAATGGCATGAGATTTGAATTTTTCTTAATCTACCACTTATTTTTTATTAAAAATAAAATTTATTCGGACCTCGGCAACAACATGTCTAGTAATTTTCTACCCATCATTAACCATCCTGCCCCATATGATTTATTTCAAGCTTTGGTTGGAAGAGACTTCCTCAGGCAGAATTAATTAACATTAAAGCTAGCACAAACGATAAATAACACTGCAAAGTGTCAGATATATTAGTTTTTATTGGGGATTAAAAAACAAATTCATCTCGAAACTTGAACCCATTGACCAATTGAGAAGCAAAACTTGGCCCCGAGGAGTATTAAAATTTTGGTCAAAATAGTAGAAGAAGATGCATATGAATGTGTGTCCTCAATGATTGAAGGTCACGTTAGTTCTAAGATTTGTAAAATCTTATTCAGCCTCCCTTGCCGACATTGAGTGCATTGAGAAGCATCTTTCGTGTTTCAAAGAAATGGATACTTGTATTTTATGAATTATTAGGATTTGAAAAGAGAGAGAGATACCTTGATCGAGTGTTGTGTTGTTTCTCTTCAATTTTCTTTTGTTTAAGTGTTATCTTATATGGTTGCATTTATTGATGAATCGAGAGTTAAAAGTACTTTGAGAGCTATAATTTAGAGTCTTTTTTAAGAATATTTTATAATAATACCTTGAAAATTAATTTTAAAAGTTCAAGAAGAATTTTAAACATTTATAAATTAATATTATTGACCACTTTTTAAAATATAGTTGTCAAATCCAGTTCAAAGATAGTTTGTAAGAATACCTTAAAAGCTAATTTTAAAAATTCATGAAGAATTTTAATTGTTTAAAATATTTGTAAGTTAAGATTGCCCTAATTACTCTCTAGAACATAATTATCCATAAAATATTCCAATTGGCCAAAATAATAGGCACAGGATGCATTCTTTCAGCAATTTTAAGTTAACATTATACCTTGCTAACATAGCTTGTTATTATTGTTATTAAATTGGAGAATACTTTAGAGCTAGCTAGGTAGCTTTTGGATGATATGTCTGGAATGATTACTTAATTTATAAGCTATATGAATGGATTTGTTCTTTTAGCAAGGGAGGCTATTAATTAGGCATGTAACTAGTTAGGAGCATTGTTTTTAAACTTGGCCTAACTCAGTAAATCAATTTGATATCCTGCAAATCCGATCAGATTAAAAAAAAGTTAAATAAGAATCAATCTATTAAATTCATGACCTGGGTCTTAGATTGAGTCATAGATCAAACCGTAACTAGATTAAAGAAATTCATCTTTTGATCATGTGAAACCACCTTACCTAAATATAAAAACTAAACTCCTCTTGGTTACATAGGGTTATCTTGTCCATGTATAAAGGCATTTAACTATCTAGTATGTAAGAAAACACCTTACTCAAGCATAAAGGTTATATCCCTCCATTATAATAAGCCACTTTTCCAGGTTTAAAAGGCATCTATATTGCTTAACCTCTTTTTAGAAAAGCCCTCTCCATGATGACACGTCTCCCCTTAACAAGACCTGTTTATTTGTCCCTTTTTAGTGGATTTTTCGTGCAACCCCTTTCATGGGACTTGATAACATGTCTCTTTTTTATAAAGCCAAATATTTTATTTCCCCTTGATAGAATGGTTGTTCATTCCTTCTTAGTGGACTAGTCATTCGTTCCTTTTTAATGGACTAGTCATCCGAGTATTCAAACTTATTAGTCATCCTTCATCGATGAACTGGTCATGCATCCTTTTAGACTGACCTTACATCTCTCTTTAGTAGGATGGTTATAACTAGGAATGAGAATAAAATGTCTTTCTAGTTTGATAGATGATTGTCTTTATATCCATTTTGGTATGATATACATGACATCAATCCACTAAAAAAAACTTATTGTAGTTAACATCATTTCAAAGTAATGTATATGTAATATCTCTCAGCTACATATTATGTTGTCAATTAATATTATTGTTATTTTAATGGCTTCTCCTTTTACTAGATTTTTCTCTCGTATTAGTATATTAGTGTGAGATGAAATGACCTTGGGTTGTTATACTTCCAAATCTAGGTATGATTTTATCACCAAAATTCTTTATTCTATGGATAGAAATGCTCACTGGTATGCAATTAGAAAATTACAATTTCTATAAAAACTGAGATTCTTCCTTCAACACTTAGAATGACAATGTATTTCTATTAATGTGTAGAGATAGTGGTATGTTTACCTTTTCTATGTGTGTTAGACGTGGGTGTTAAAAAACAATCTTACATACTCTATGTGATTGTATATGGGGAAAAATTCTTTACTAGCAAATATATGATATTACAAAAAATTTAGGTTTTTTTTCGCTAGCATGAGAAGACCGACTTTATACTCGCGTGTTTTGTGCTGGCATTTAATGGCATTAGCATCAGCCTTTTGTTTTTATTATATTAAGCAATCTAGTGTACTTTGTAATTAAGAGGTTATTTGAGGCTTTATCATTCATTCTTATATTTGATATCTCTATTTCTGGTGACAAATTGCTTTTACCTTATTAGGTCTCATGAAAAGTTCCCCTAATTGAAATTTATTATGGTTAATATAAATGATCATTTTTTAGTAGCTAATATTAGAAGTAAGTTTAGTGATTATAAAAGTGTGCTTTCATCAACCCATTAGAGTTTATAAAACAATAAGTTTATCTATAAAAAGGAAATTCTCATGAATTTACCTATTTCAACATAAATAATATATATTATTTACCTAACTTGATTGCATAGACAAATTTAGTCTTAATGGATCTCCAAACACTTGTTGTAAAAAAAACAAAATTAGCATGCTCAAGCATCAATTATCACTGTAGAAAAACATTTATATGAATAAAAAAAGGTACTTATTGATGAAGTTGTGAAAACTTTAGAACTTAATTTGTCTTTTCATGAGCTACCTTTTAGATTAAAGTGTGTAGACTTTTTCTTTAGGTTTCATGTTTCTTACAACACAAGTCTCTTATTAGAATAAAAGACTTTGTGATGTTTAAATCAGTAAATATATGAAAAGAAAATAATATATATAAAGATAAATAATGTGAGAAGTAGGAAAAAAAATATGTATAAGGAGTAAGAGTACTATGAGTTACAAATTACTTTTACTTACCCAACTTAGCTTTTTTATTTTATTTTGTGACTAGAGTTATTTATAGACCTTGATGACACCGGTTTATCTCATGGTGAGTAATGTCTTGTGCCGCGTAGAGTGCTCGTTGTGCTTATACAAATTGCTAGGTTGTTTTTTTTTTTTAGTTAATTCCTGTGCACAGTCACTTTGCACCCCCCGGGAGGAAAAGAAATTGTCAAAGTACTGCATCCTTTTGATTAAGAAAAGAGAAAGAAAGAAAAGGGAAAACCCCTAAAAAAAGATAGCAATATTTAAAATTATTCCAGATCTGAAGACTACCATCCTTTCACATTAGATCCAAACAGCTCCTAACAACCACAGAGAGAACAAAAACAATAAAGATATCACCTAAAGTAATCAATCATAATTAATAACCCAGACATAAAAGCATCTTAAAAAAAGCCTCTTCCATCCCTTTTCCCTCTGCATTAATCATTGGTGATTAACACCCTATGGACAACAAAACAGTGGAGGTGTTCTGTGCCAGCAGAAAGCCACACCCACCTTCCTCTCTGCAGCATAAAAATCAAGCTTTTTGCTGCTCTCCCTCGCTCAAATCACTTCTGAGTTGAGTTCAACTCGGACAAAAACATTGAAAACTCAATAAATAGATGACACAGGCAATGCCTAGCCTGACGTTCGAGGGCCGGCAACCCCACCTCCGATCCCCTCCTGTCTTCAATGGAGTTCTAGCCAGAGATTAGTGTGTTCTTGCTTAATGGTGCACGCAGACTAGATTTTAATTCAAGAGATGATAATGCCAGCATCTTACATCTAATATATGACAAAACCATGAACGTGCTCAAATAAATAGTAATATTTACCATCACTGTAGTTTTTTATTTTATTTTTCATAATGGGTGCATGGTAAAATAATATCTATAGACCTAGCTTGATTTCTAACCCATTTCAAGACTCAAATCTCGAGTTATGGAAGTTAATTCACAGGTTAACAAGTGCTAATCAAGGTTTTGGATGCCTTTTTATAAATATTATTTTGTTTTTACAATATTGTTTTGATAAAATAAAAATTCAGATAATATCTAGTATTATAATGCAGAATATTTTTCGCGCTTAAAAATACAGTAGGATTTATTTTTATTTTTAAAATTAACACATTAAAATCATAAAAAAATACTAAAAAATTAATTTTATATTTTTTTCAACTTAAACATGTTTTTAAAATACATAAAAAAAACAAAAATTACCAATCCATACAAAACTGGACTTGAACTAGGTTTATAGTGGATTTATAACTATGCTTTAAGAAATACAGTAACCTTGAAATCATAATTGTTTCCAATAATTTCTTTCTTTTTTATATAGAAAAAAGGTCAAACAGACATTTCCTTTATCTTTCTTGCTTCCTCTCCACTTTCCTCCACAAGCACTCTACTTTTCTCTCTGCTTTTTTGAGCTCATCCCCACCGCATTCTTTCTCCTTGCCACTTTTTTTTTTCTCTGTTTTTTTTCCATACTTCTGAATTGAGTAACCTTCAAGAACTCTTCTTATCATCATTGCATGTCCTTTTAACTCCAATCTACTTTCACCTTCGCTTCTTTATATGTCCGAAAGCATAGCAACACACCTCCCTCAAGATAGATTTTTTTGTTTTGTTTTGTCAGGCAAATTAATTTCCACTCCTCTGTAAGTTTTCTTTCTTGGTTCTTAGTTTCGACTCTAATTCTTCATCTGGGTCCTCTAAACTTTTCTGAGATTCCTTTCAGTTTCTCATCTCTTGCTGTCAAGATAATTGCTTGTTGTTTTCTTTCCTCTCATGGAAAAAGACAAGTTGTTTATGAGCGAGGGAGCCAACACAGCAGCTCCCATTTGGAATTCTTGCAGTTTTGGAATGGAAATGCAAACCGACGAGTTGAATTGCAGTTCAGGGCAACTTGCCAGTTGCTTTCTCAATCCCAATTGGGACAACTTATTGGATCAGAGCGATCCCTTTGAGTCTGCTTTGAGCTCCATTGTCTCATCTCCAGTGGCATCCAGTGCCAATGCCAACGTTATTTCTAATGCTGGCGTTGGTGGTGACAGTGTTTTGATCAGAGAACTTATTGGAAGACTAGGAAACATTTGCAATTCCGGCGAGATGTCGCCACAATCCTACATTAACAACCATAACAACAACAGCACTAACACTTCTTGTTATAGTACCCCATTGAATTCCCCTCCAAAGCTGAGTATTTCAATGATGGATTCACAGATGAGAGGAAATCTGCCAATTCTTGGAAACAGCTTAGTAAACCATCCAAGTTTAGCACCATTTCCTGCTGACCCTGGATTTGTAGAGAGGGCTGCTCGATATTCTTGCTTTGGAAGCAACAATCTTGGAGGCCTAAATGGACAATTCGGATTGAATGAATCGGAATTGATTAATAGGATGATGCCACGAGTAGAACCTGGTAAGCTGTCGAGAGTTTCGAGTAACAATTCAATGAAGGTCGCTGGATCGCAAGCAAGTGTTCAAGAAAGCAATAAGAGCTCACCCCAGGATGGGAATTTGAATTCTGAGAAGAAATTCAGTCGGTTGTCAAGACCTTCAACACCAGAAAATGGAGATTCCAGGGAGGAATCTTCAGTGTCCGAGCAGATCCCGGGTGGGGAATTGAGCGTGAAATCCCAGAATGATGCCAATTCCAGGAAAAGAAAATCAATTCCCAGAGGAAAAGCCAAAGAAACTCCCTCTGCCTCTGTTTCTGATGTCAAGGTAATGTACACAATTCTGTTTCTTTGTGCAGACCTCTGTTCAGATTTACTTCAGGAAACTAATGATTGAGCTTCATTCTCAGGTTGCAGCAGAGAATGATGAATCGAGCGCCAAAAAAAGCAAATCAGAGGAAACTAATGGAAGTGACAAGGATTCAGCAAAGGCCATGGACGAAGAAAATGGAAATCAGAAACAGAAAAAGGACAATTCAAACCCGCCAGAGCCACCAAAGGACTATATCCATGTCAGAGCCAGAAGGGGTCAAGCTACAGATAGCCACAGTCTTGCTGAAAGAGTATGGATTGATCAAACTTTGTTTTGTCATCTGTTATTCGGACACTGATAGATTTGTATTAACATGTCCTTGAATTTTTTGCCCTTCTTGAATGGCCAGGTTAGGAGAGAAAAAATCAGCGAAAGAATGAAGTTTCTTCAGGATCTTGTTCCTGGATGCAATAAGGTGTTTATAAAATGCTAAATTTGTGGGGTTTTATTTATTTATTATAAAGCACCTTTCCTGCAATGAAATTATAGAAATTAAATGGGGTAAAATCTTCTAAATTTTGGCTTGAATGTTGTTGATTTGCAGGTTACTGGGAAAGCAGTGATGCTTGATGAGATTATAAACTATGTGCAGTCATTGCAGCGCCAGGTTGAGGTAATATTCAAGTCTGCATAATTCCCTCCTTAAATTTAATGTTTACTTGGTCAATTTCTGATTGGATTTTATCACTTGCTGATGCCATTTGCAGTTTCTGTCAATGAAGTTGGCAACTGTGAACCCGAAGATGGAAATTAACATGGAAACTTTCTTGTCCAAGGATGTAAGTTGATCCTTCAACCTGTTCTGTGTCTGTGACAACCAGTCTGAACTTTCATGTCTAATGATCACTGCATTCAATTCATGTTGCAGATCTTCCAATCCCGTGGATCCATGCCTCATGGTCTTTATCCATTAGATTCGTCGACGCCGGCATTCCCTTATGGTTACCAATCCCAGCAAGGGTTAGCCCTACAAGATGGCATGTCCAGGAATGCAGAATCCCAGTTCTCTATGAACCCACTAAACGCTGCGTTGCGGCGAAGCTCGAGTATGCAGTTGCCTGCCCTTGATGGCTTTGGTGATGCTTCTCATCAGGTAATCGAAAAGGAAACATTGCTGATAATCGCCATGCATTTTGGATGCCCTACACCTGCATGTTCTCATCACAGCTAGAATTTTGTTCTGCAGGCCTCAGCAATGTGGCAAGATGATCTTCAAAGTGTTGTGCAGATGGGATATGGTCAGAATCAGCAGCAGGACTTTCAAGGTAAGCAGAATTTCAAGAAAAGTCTGGTTAGGTATCAAGTTTTGGTAGCTTTTTCATAGTCCAAAAAACTGAAATCCATGAATTGTATGATGCAGGCTCAGTGCCACCAACTCAGATGAAAATTGAGCTATGATTTAACCAATAAACAGTCATTGATTCCACTGAGGCCCCCCCGAGAGAGAGAGGTCTGCCTCAGAATGTACAGCCAGGTTCCAGTTTGCATCATCACTCTTTAGCAAGGAGAAAGACAACTTACTCATCATCTATATATTTATATATTTATGTTTTTTTCAGTGATTTAAGCAACTGATTCTTTGGAGAGTTCTTATATAGAGCTCCTTACAATGTAAAATCTAGAACTAATTGCAGTCATTGGTGCTATCCAACTATTTATTCTACAATATAGCCTATAATTTCATTTAATGTGTAACAAATTAAGGTGTGTTGGAGGTTTGAGAGGGTTTTTTTTTTTTTGTAAGCTTTTTTTTCTCCAACTTTGTGTATTATACCTTACCATTGAGAAATATCATCAAATATTCATTCAGTTGACACAGACTCCCATCAAGCCTGGCTTTGCTTGGTATGCCGGTCTAGAATCCGGTTCGAGATGGGTTTTATAAAAATATAAAGTAATTGATCTAATTTGATATGATAAAAATATGAACGAGTCTTGGATCCAATCAAAACCTTTTTAACTTTTTAAAAAAACTTTATTTTTTTTAATTCCATATTGTTTTTATATTATTATTCATTTCTTCTTTAATAATACTTTTTCTCAACCTACTATAGGTAATATATATCTCACATGTTTGAACTTTGAAGAGTTAATTATAGCTTAGTGTTTAACAAAATTAATTAATCAATTAGTTCTTTATAGTTTCAGAAATTATTATTATTTAATCCTTATATTTTAAGATTTGTTAACAAATCGGTCCCTTGGTCAATTTCATTTTATTTTAAAAAAATATTATTTATTCCCTATATTTTAATATTATAAGGACTAATAAGTTTCTCATTAAACTACAAGCACTAGTTTATAATTATCTCATATTTGAAGTAGTTGCAGGACTCACAAATTTAGATAACTTTTTTTCTCAACTTTCTCGTCAACAAAACAAAAGCTTAGGTTATTAAATCTGGATTATCTGACCGGTTGATTTAGGCTAAACTTAGTCAAAAACTCATCAATTTTCTTTTTTAAAAAATTAAAATAATATTAAACTATCTTATCAATGACTAAGACCTTATTCGAGATCAATCCGGGATATCATGTATAAAAACCATGCTTAAAACAGTATAAAGATAAGAAACTTGTATAACATTGCTTTCAGATTTAGCTGGAAAAATATTCGATGGGTGGGATCTGGTCCTGCTATGGGATGATGAAATTATTATTATTACAAAATTGCGTAACTTAAGGGGAAATAGATTCTTGTTTGTTTAAGTGGCTGTTAAGTGGGGACAAATGGTCACTTAAGTCCAAATTGATGATTAAGATTGATTTTAATTTTATTAGCTAGAATCCAATGTCATTTTGGATTTCACTGTGCATCAAAATGATGGAAATCTTTATAGTAATAATTATAAATAATGTATATATAATAGATTGTGTTGTATACAAATGTTATTCTTAGTATTGTACGTATAAATATATTTATGAACTATTTAAATGTATTTTATATATATATATATATATAAAAAACTATAATGAAGCTACTATATCTGTTTAGAAGTGTGGTTGTGATTATTTTTTAAAATATTTTTCATGCCAAAATATATAAAAATAATATTTTTTTTATTTTAAAAAAATTATTTTTGAGATCAGCGCATCAAAACGATCCAAAATATAAAAAATTATTTTTTAGTAAAATAAAAAAAATTAAATTTTTGTAAAACACGGTTTGTATCGCATTCCCAAACAATCAGTTCCCAAACAATCAGTAAAAATTGAGGCTTTATAAATTTTAAAAATACAGCTAAATTATTGAGAAGATCTTGTACTAAACTATAGAGATTTAATAAACTCTAAAGGTCAATAATTGAATGTTGATAACCTACAAAACTGTTTTTAAATAATAAGCTAAACCAACCAAACTAATAAAATCTAAATTGAATAAATATTTTATACCGAATTAAAAATTAAATATAAAAATAACAAGAAAAGTAAAATTAAAAACTACCTCCACTAATTATAGCTAATCGATTAAATATACTTCTAAAATCTCAATCCAATAATCAAATTAAAAGTTATTTAACTGATTTAGAGGTGTTTTAAATGCAGAGGTGAAGTTCTGACTTGGCTGAGGAATCGTTACAATTTATTCTTCTCCTTTAAGTTATAAGAAAATATATAATTTGAAAAGGAAATATTTATATGGATAAGTGGGAGAATAAAGTAGTGGATTGAGGATGTAGATTTCATGAATTTTGGTGAGTGTAATTGTAGTTATTTTTTAAAATATTATTTTACTGAAATATATTAAAATAATTTCTTTTTATTTTGATAAAAATAATTAGTGCATCAAAATAATCCAAAAATTAAAAAAATATATATAATTTTTAATAAAAAAAATTAACTTTTTTAAAATATAGTTACAACCACGTTTCCAAATACTCTCTTTTTTTATCATATCATGCAAGGCTGTGATTAAGATCCAATTTCCATACTTTAGCAAAAGAAATTTGCGTTGTCATCTTTCTTTCTTTTTTGGTAAAATGATCTTTTAGAGCTGATTTGAGCATTAATTTACGCAATAGAAAGATTAAATGCAAAGCTGAGTGTGCTTTGACGAGGCAATGTTTTTAGAACTAATAATTCTTATAAAATTATTATTTGGGTTTGTGTTCTAAGAATAATTATAAGAAAAAGTATATACCTTTTTAAAATGTGAATATATTATCGATAATCAATTGAGTCCTAAATCTTTCGATTGTATCGATCTTGCCTCAAAACATAATCAATATTAGAGAATGTCACCCCTTCAAATATAATATATTAGGGGCTAAATTGTTAAAAGAAAAGGATTTAGATACCCAGATATCGCGGAAACCCAGCGAAAAAATTAACTGAAATTACTATTGATGGAGAGAAACCATTAGACTAAAATTACCTGTGTAGAGAAAAATCCTAATAACAACAAGTAAATTTGTGATTTTGTTGTTGACCGGTAAAATTAAAGATACAGGCTCGTAGTTTTAAAATTTAACTTGAGGCAAAGTAAAAATTAAAGGTCGAGAGGGTTGATTTAAACTAATTTAATTTTTTTAATGAAAAAAAGTTAAGGAATTTCTTATTGGTTTTTATTCATGTTGATCATGTACCTAGATTTTGATCAGTTTAGACTTTAAATCAACGAGGTACTGTATCCGCATGTCAAACTGGTGATAGACTAGCTAGGGTTATAATTTGATTTTGATCGATTTAGACTTTAAATCAACGAGGTACTGTATCCGCATGTCAAACTGGTGATAAACTAGCTAGGGTTATAATATCTTGTTCTCCTTCACAACCAGCAAGGAAGATTGTGGAAATAAATTGGACCAGAAAAAGCAGTTCATATAATTAGCAAGGATTTTAGGTATTATTTGGTTGGTAATGTTACAGGTCAGTAGAGTTAATTCAAATTAATTTAATATTTTTAAAAAATATATATATATTGAATTTCTTATTGGATTTTTATCAATATTGATTATGTCACGAATCAACCTAGATTTTGATCGGTCTAGACCTTGAATCAACGAGGTACTATATCTACATATCAAGCCGGTGATAGACTAGCTAGGGTTATAGTTTCTTGTTCTCCTTCGCAGCCAGCAAGGAAGATTGTGGAAATTAATTGGACTAGAAAAAGTAGCTCATAGCCTCGTATCATTAGTCAGGATTTTAGGTATTATTTGGATGGTAATGTTACAGGTCAATAGGGTTAATTCAAATTAATTTAATTTTTTTAAAATAAATTAATGAACTTCTTATTAGGTTTTTATCCATATTGATCGTGTCACGAATCAATCTAAATTTTAATCGGTCTAGACCTTAAATCAACAAGGTACCATATCCACATGTCAAGCTGATAATAGACTAGCTAGGGTTATAGTTTCTTATTCTCCTTCGTAACCAGCAAGGAAGATTGTGGAAATAAATTGGACTAGAAAAAGTAGCTCATATCTTTTGTTAGGATTTTAGGTATTATTTGGATGGTGATGTGATAGGTTAATAGGGTTAATTCAAATTAATTTAATTTTTTTAAAATAAATTAATGAATTTTTTATTAGGTTTTTTATTCACGTTGATCGTGTCACGAATCAACCTAAATTTTGATCGATCTAGATCTTAAATTATTGAGATATTATATCCACGTGTCAAGCTGACGACAGACTAGCTAGGGTTATAGTTTTATAGTTCTCCATGGCAACCAGCAAGAAAGATTGTGAAAATAGCAGTTCATATCATTAGCCAGGATTTTAGGTATCATTTAGATGGTGATGTCCAAGCGAATCATCTGTTGAAATCTCACTGGGCGTAATAAAATTGATGGTAAGTATGGAGTAATTGGGGGCAATATTTTTCTCAAGTCAAAACAAATCAAATCATGTAGTTAGAGTCCTTTTGACAAAAACTCACTGACTGGAAACTGAATTTGTGTTCCAATTTCAAATGAAATAATGGAAGAGATTGAAAGATTTTTACCAAATGATTTGGCAGGAATCTCTAATCTAAAAACAGCACATCGCCTAGGAAAACCTATTTTTTTTTATTTCACTTTGATTTTTTTTCTAATTTTATTATTTGATATTCAATAGATTATAAATTAATTTTTATAGCTGGTTTTGAATTTTCTTTTATAAAATTATTACAGTCTTAAATAAATATCAAGATAATTAATCAATGCTCTACTTTGCGAGGGTTTAATTTTGTTATTATATAATTAAATAAAATATTATTTCAAAAAATTATTAATCTTGATTGAACTTATAATTTGAATTACATTTTTAACAAGTGAAATTGAGTTTAACAAGTAAAAAACTATTAATGTTTTTAAAATTTTACATCATTAAATCAAAATAATCTAAAAATATATAAAAATAATAAATTTTAATAAAATATTCAAAATTTAATAAAATATAATTAACATGACGTTTCCAAACAAATGTTTCGGGGATTTTGGGGACACCAACCCCCGTTACAGAAGTGAAATCTGAAGAAGCTTCTTCACATTAGGCATAGAAAGACCTCTTCTTGCAAAACCAAATAGTTAGGTGGAGTGAAAATCTTACCGTCATTGTCTCGACTTTTAGTAAAAAAGGGGTCGGGTTCTTGTTAACATCACTGCATATTTTCTTTCAACCAGGTGACAACACAGTAAAAAGTTAAATCAAATCTTTACTGCACCTCAGAGAGAGAGAGAGAGAGAGAGAGACATCAAGATGAAACTTCCAACAAGTAAATTTGGTGCCAGTGGGGCCCTAGTTAGGACGTATGATTGATGGAATGTGTTTCTTTTTTTGGGGTTCCTATTATTGATCATTGCAAAGGGTCCCCCTTTACCAGCTGTCAATCTACAATCATAGGTTTTTGTTATAACTCTGATTGTTTTCGGATTTTAAAAATAATTTAAGAATTTTTTACTTCTTTTATTATAAATTAATTTTTTTATTTTATATATTCTCTCAAAAATCCACCAATACTAAACCCTTCTCGATTCATTGTTCTAAACCTACCTGGAATTTTCTCAAAAAAATATCTGGGAAGGAGATCGCAAATCATATTTCTTTAAATATTAAAAAAATTTAATTACTTTTATTATAAATTAATTTTTTATATTTGGGAAGGAGATCGCAAATCATATTTCTTTTATTATAAATTAATTTTTTATATTTTATATAGTTATAAAAACAACACTTTAAACATCAATAATTACTATTCTCTCAAAAATCCACCAATACTAACCCTTCTCGATTGTTGTAAGGTGATTTACCTATTAAAACCTAACTGAATTTTTTTAAAGGAATATTTTGAAATGCAGTATAAATTATATTTTCAAATCCTTTTTATGTATTAATATCAAAAATAATTTTAAAAAAATAAAAATATTATTTTTATTTATTTTTAAATAAAAAACATTTTAAACCATCACCGTTACTATAATAATAATCTCAAACACGATATAATTTAGATACTAACCTAGCTAAATTTGAGGAATTCAATGGTTAACTAGGCTAAAATCAAGCTGTGATTTTGTTCAAATCGATATTATTCCATTTAAGAGACCATTGGTATGCATCTTCCTTTCTCTTTATGTCTCTTTCCCTGATCTCGGAGCAGCACTTGGCTTTAACTTTAACTTCGGATGGTATATATAACCTTTGATGGAGGAGGGGAGGTGGAAAACAGAGGCCATCGAGCAGTACCATTTTGTTTCACCAAACATAACCATCAGCCCTCGGCTGGTGTTACTTGCAGCACAACTGTTGAAGGGTACCCTAAAAGGTCTCAAAGCAATTTTACTAAATAATAGTGAATAAAAATAAATACATGAAAAGCTCGTTTAATTTCCTAGCAGGTCCGGGAGATTTCTCTTTTTTCTTTAATGGCTAGTGTTGGTACGTAGATGTCACTCTCAAATCCATCTCCCCCTCCAGGCTGTAACGAGTGGCTAGGGTAGGCAAGTTTCTAATCTTCTTAAATGGAACATGAATCCGAACACTACTTGTTTCACATGCAGCCATGGGGAGATTCATGTCAGAGAGGACAAGGCCACAAGCTTCATGTTTTATGGTCTCCATGGTATGATAGACTCCTCCCTCTAATACCATGAAGGCTGCTGCCAAAGTACTGGCGGACGTCTGATTTTGTTTTCGACAACTTAAAGGGGCTTCCGGAGTTGTGTGTATCCTAACTAATTTTACAGGTATTGAAATTAATGATTATATATACAAGTTTTTAATAGTCATCGGATTTATAAAACTTAAACTGGTAATCTCTAAAAAAACAAATCTAAAATCTAATTAATTTAGTTACAACCCCTTCTACTTCTCTAGAAGATCGGCTCCTATCCTCTTGACATCATCCAAACCAAACAAATAAACGATCTAAGAGCGTGACTACATCTTTTTAGTTTCTTCAGATCTTTGCACAGGCCCCATTGTCCAGGCAACAGGGCCCACCATATCCATTACACCAAAACATCCGAAAGTCCCATTTGAGTACAAAATAACAGTCTCCTTCCTTCTTCAATTCAACCCCTCGTTTTTGGGTAAGCAAGTTATTCCCATATAGCACGGCGTGTGTCCATGCGAGTCTCACGCATCGACATTGGTCTATATTGACGCTACATGCAGGAGGGCAAGATAAACCTCTATGCGCGTAAACCATATTGACACAACATGGAGCAAAGATTTAATTTCAATACGCCACAACTAATTCAAGGATATACTCGACATATATACATACATACATATATATATATATACATGTACGTGTAAACATGTGTCTACGTGTGAATAAAAAAGTGGGTACATATTAATATGCAAAGTAGGTGTGAATAAAAGAATATATTCTTCATTCATTCAACTGTTATGAACTGCAAGAATCTGAATGGAATACAAGGCCCAACAAGAGAGCCGAGAGGTTGGCCCTAACAAATGGGGTGTGTGCGAGTTATAAAATGGCAAAAACTAGCGGTACAAGCTATATAATAAATCACACGGGAGTTAGTGAAACGTACCGCTTTCTAGATGTTGCATCGATCATAACCAGAGAACCAGGCTGAGGGTTCCGCGAGTTTTGACAATTCAACTTCACCATCTTCCACGTTATAAAACGGTTCAAACTCCTCTCTCCATCGTTCATCACCTTCGCTAAGAGGCTCGCCTGCATCATACTTTGGCATGTCACAATCATTGTGAGCAGGTCGTCTTGCTTCTTTGGGCAAACGAGACTCTGCCACTAGCTCCTTTAGAGAACTAATCTCGTCTTCATGTTTTCTCTTCAACTTATTAACATGTTTATTCGCCTTTACAGCTTCTTGCTCTGCCTCCATAGCTCGCCTCTGCCAGAAAATTTCTAGTTAAAAGAGTGATGTTGAATAATTGCTAAGAACTATAATCGAAGTTCATAATTTCAGGTAGAAACTCTATCCTGTCAAAAATGAGGGTTTTCAATTGGTACATGCAAACTATAACACAGGATAGCCTAATCTTATCTTGCACATTATTCAGCGTTGTCCAACAAATTCGAAACAGGGCATATCTAGCACATTAATATTCGCGGTACTGAGCAGCATTAATCAAAATATACCATGCTTCCCCTATAGGCTTCATGAAGCTTCTTCTCTATCTAGCTGAGTGACATGCACAGGTGTTGACAAACCCAATATTGATGAGTTAATTGTAAAGGAAGCTAATCTAAAACTGATTTCATATGTTAAAAATTATGCGATAAATTCACAGACAATGATATGAGATTTGCATTCGAGCTCCAAAAGAAAACCAAGATTAAGCAAATGAATATACTGAAAAAGTAATTGCACAATGCGATAGAGTAGAAGGTACTTGAGTGAACAAAATGAAGAACTGATTTAGCTGATGATCATAATTAATTCGAGAGGTTTGCATGCAACATTTCTGGTGTGTGGGGCATTTTGAATGTGAAATTTCCTTTTATCTTAAAACAGTTTGACTTATCATTTAGCAAAACAGCAATTGGAATTGCTTGACTATGTAAGACACGTTATGTAGAGGTGATAAACCCAGAAAAAGGTAATAAGACTATTTGAAGGGCCTTCCTTTACTTGTTTCCTAAGCACGTGAAATGAAACTTTCAGACTAAAAGATGCATATCATGGAACGATAAGAAAAATGATCTTAACAAAGAACACAATAGGGTATCATGATTTGGCACTGACCTCGGCAACAACAGCAGCTTCTTCCGCTTCTTTCAACCTCGCAAGCAATTCACCTGCTGCTTGTACAGCTTCAGCAGTGTCCCTCAGTTGAGCCTGAAGTCCCCTGCTTTCATCTCTAAAATATCGCCTCTCCTTTTCTCTTTCAGCTTTCAATGCAGAAATTTCAGAAGCAAGAGCATTTATGAACTTGGATTCGGCGCCCCTAACTCCAGCTTTAGAAGCTGCTTTCTTGACATCATCTATTCCTTCCCGTATCCGCCTGTGCCTTGCAAGTAATTGAATGTGTTTCTCCTCAAGATCTGCATACTGTTCAAGCATGCGTGCATGTCCCTCCATGGCCATTTGCATTGCTTCCTTCAGCTCTTCTGCACATCTCTTCTCTGTACCCAATTCCTGCTTGAATTTTTCAGCTAACGCCCTGCTAGCATCAAGTTCAGCTCTCAATTCTTCAGCAAGAGAAATCCACTTGCTCTCAGCATCCATCCAGCGTGTTCTCTCCATTTCAAGTTTCTCCTCCGGACTCTCCTCAGATGATTCCTGGATTGTGTTAAGAAGGGGAGCCAAACTGGGCTCACACGAGTAGGTCAATTTCAGCAGTGAATTCCTTTTTAGAGCAGATGGGGATGAAGAGTCTGTATAGTACTGTAACTGGCTTCTTAAATCTTGAATCTCTTCCAACAAAACTTCCCTTTCACCCAAATCACAGAAGTTTCGATAATGTTCTAGCTCATCCTGTACTCTTTTCAGCTCAATATTTGTCTTTGAAACTTCGGGATGATTCTCATATTTCTCCTTCAAAAGCTGTAGATAAAAAAATAGATATATATTAAAACTAATAAGCACATATGAAAATCTGAGTAAAACAGCCATACCTTGTGCTCGTGCATGAGTGCTGCGAACTCTTCCTCCATGAAATCCTTAGTAGATAAAACACCATCCATGAGGCTCTCAAGCCGAAGAATTTTGTCTTCCCTTGTCTGCCCTATTATGGAATTGCATTCCCTCTCGTGCTTGTATTGTTGAACCTGTAAACAATGACCAAGAAATCATTTCGACAGTAAGAAAATAACAAACTACATTGCTGTTGTCCAAAGTGGTAACCTA
The DNA here is from genome assembly GCA_030145905.1 of Populus davidiana. Classification (NCBI taxonomy): domain Eukaryota; kingdom Viridiplantae; phylum Streptophyta; class Magnoliopsida; order Malpighiales; family Salicaceae; genus Populus; species Populus davidiana. The sequence goes on from CM057790.1 coordinate 21,606,913, forward strand.
CCAGACGGTTGAGCTGTGTTATCTCATAAGCTTGTTTGCCACAAAACTCTTCCAGGGCCATTTCTCTCCTGATTGCTCCTGCCAAAACCTTCTCCACTGCCTGTGTGTTGACAAAATAATCAAACATGATGCATTTGGTCAGCAAAAATAGGGAAGCACAACCATTAAAATCAAAGCATCAAGATGAAGCCACCAAACGTACTTTAGGAACTTGTGTTTTGGGTTTGTCAATAGACTCTGAGCCAACAATGGGTACTAGCTGTAGGTTTGAGCTGTCATCGACGGGTACTAGCTGTAGGTTTGAGCTGTCATCGACATCTTTCACCTCTAGCTGTGTTTTGGTCTTGCAATTCGCACACAAGAATACTCTTTCTGATATCTCATCATCTTGAGGAAAAGTTTGCACACCCACATCAACGAGCGGAATCAGGTTAGATTCTGCAGGTTTACAGGCAAACCTGAATGACAATTGCCTAAATACAGAACTCTTGCGATGACTATCAATAATTTCCAAGCCACGGTGAAGGCTCGCCGCTAAATGTTCAGTTGGTGCAAGACAACTCTTACTGGTTTGAGCAGTTAGAGCAACAGAAGAGTTGGATTTTGCAAAAGAAATACGTAAGTTCTCTGGTCCTGGCTTGCTTTCATCTTTGGAATCTTTCTGGGAAGCAGTTAACGTTGATGAAGTCCGCAAACTTTTCCTGCTGCTGCTGATTCTAGGCGAAACACTTGGAGTTGGAGATTTAAGAACAGGAGAAACTTCAGAAGGAACTATACTGAGGCTAGAAGGAGACACACAATTCACTGTCTCATTTTGAGAACCATTGGGTTCACCTGTGGCAGCAATGCCAGTGGAATTTCCATTTTCAGAACCAGAAGTAGTGCATGAGGACCCAAACACCACCATTTCGTTTGGTGATTCTTCTGTTATCAATTTACTGGCAGAGGAACTAAGAAACCTTTTCTCCTCAACTGGATCCTCGCAGGATTCTGCATCAGTTGTGTCAATAAGTAAATCAACTGGACTTTCTAGTATTTGTAAGAGTGAAACTCTCATTTAAATCTGTAAATTCATGACAAATATTAGCATCAACGTTAAAAAAACCTGAAGTGTTTCTAGCAGGTTTAGCACAACTCGAAATCAGAATTTCATGATTCTCAGCTTGTTCAGATATTGCTTCTTCCATGTCAACATCTGTATCCTCGGTCCCTTTTTCGATGATAGATCTACCTTCATCAACATAATTCTCATCTGCAGAGCCTGCTGGTCCCAGGCCTACTTGAATGCAGAGCTTTTCAACAGCTTCCTCATCAATTTCCATCATCTCATCACCATCTTCATCTACTTGAGGTAATAGAGGACGCGGATGGATAAGGCTTTTCAGTATATTCAAACTTTTACGGGGATCCCAACCTGTTGGATTGTTGCTATTTGCTTTCACTCGGTGCAATTCATCCTATTGCATTTATCCAGAGTCATGTATTTGCTTAACTTCTCAGCTATTAAAACAAGAATATTAATAATTGAGAATGAGAGTTTACCCTTAGCTGCCGTATTACTTCTCGCAAGTGATTCACATCATCCTCCACCTCTTCATTAACAATGGCCTTATTCTTGATTGCCTTAGCACGCTGTGCAAATCGCAATGTACTGAAAGTTTCACTCTTACAACTGCATTTTTTATTAACATGAACTTCCATTATGAGAGCGAAGAAGAAAAGGGTGCTTTAAGACAGCAGTGTCTGCATTGTTTACCTTTGTGCTGGAGAAATAGCACACACCATTGCTAGTTTGGCATTGCCACCAAGTGATTCCTGTAATAAAAACGTCAACCTGGAGTCTCGGTAAGGTATATGCCTTTGCTTTCCTGTTTGAGAAATCTCAGCAAGAATGTTTATCAAGTTCCTGCAAATATAATAATTCATCACAATTGGAGGAAATGTCTCTCTTGATGCATGGTTAGAGGAACAAGTTCATTAGAAATTGCATCTTTGAAGCAGCTCAAACTCGTTTTTGAAAATACATCATAGAACAGAAGGCAAACAAAAAATTTATCATCTATGTTGAACTTCATATGTGTATGAGATGATTCTACCATGAATTTGACTCTATGACAGGCTCCTCCCTACATCTATCATTCCTGAACTCCAAGATTCCCATATTTAAGTATTCTGCATTCAGCTCTTAACTTTTAATAGCTTATCGGGGGGAGAAAGAAGAAGAAGAAGCTCTAAAACTTCTACCTCCAGACCATCCTACATTATTCTTTTAATTCTACAGTGCACTTCCTTTTGTTTTATAAACATAAAAATCCTGGTTGAGGTTTCGACAAAGCAAATCTTCATTTTCATTAATTTCTCAATATCAAGGGTGTACAATGAGAGAAAATGCTCCTAATGCTAAATATTGTCACCCCAATTTAAATGACATCTTGCACTTTGTCAATTTAATCATTTGCTTCAAAACCAGCGAGTTTAGTTGTGAATTTTCTACAAATAAACCATCACAATTTCAGAATTTTTAAAAATCATAGAACTGGGGAGGATAGACTTTAAACCAAACCAAATGACACCTCCTTTCTTATAGTCATATTACTAAATCCTCATGTTGATTTGCTCTGGTTTATTTGTCTTAAGAGAAAAGGATAATAATTTAATTTGGATGATCCATGATCCATTGTTCTACACCGGCATTACGTTCAGCTTTTTCTTGAACGTTCATATGTACTAATAAGATCTCATTTATTTTATTGAGCTCATTCTTTATCATGCACCAAAACTCTCCCATCATATGTATATGCTTGACATGGTAGCATAACAACAAATAATTGAAGAGAGTTGATTTTGCCTTTTTTGTAGGTAAATTAACTTTAGACAACTGTTCAGAGATAGCATATGCACATATCATTACAATTCAAAGTTGCAGTACTATATTAAAAGCTCAGACAAGTGCCATATTATTTTATGTTTTACTTTTCAGATAAACTCGATATCATAAATGTTGTAATATCAGACCTGAATAAAAATCAAAAGATTTATTTTTTGACAACAATGTTATTTTCTGGAGCTATACTGATTTTACAACAACTTGAAACTTGGCAAAAAAAAACAAAAGAATGAAAGTGATAGCTAATATATGACCATACCCGAGCTGTGACAGAGATCGGTTAATATTCCCTGCTTCCTTCAACCGTTCCCCTGCAGTGCCAGTTAACTTTTGTCTCTCTGATCCAGCTAGATCAACAAGATTTATTCTGCTTGTTTTCAAGCTACTCATTCCATCTGCCATGCTCTATAAGATAACATTTTACTTTAGAATCCTTCTTGCAGAAAATGTAAAACAAAATCAACAAAAAAGAAACATGTTCAATAATTTACAAATTTTTGTTCATGTTGCTACTTTATGTTCTAATTGCTATATTCATGAGCAAATATTGTAACCAAACTTCACAATATCCCAACTTGCTCAGCTGGCAAATTTTTTTGGAGGAAAAATAAAGTTTGAATCCCACCAACAGAATCAAAACCTCTATCAAAAAGGAAAAAACCAAGAAAAAGAATAGAATTTTGACAACATACTTCATTCCATAAGATGAAGAATAAATAGCATAGATGCATACATGAGTAGTGAAAGTACTACCTTGCATCGAGATTCAATAACACAGGTGAAAACACTATGTGAACGGGAACTCTCTGCATTTATGCTGGTGGCGCCAGTCCTCCTATTGGATAGTCCCTGCGTAGTTTATTTCACAACCATAAACACAATGCTAGAGTTCATTTTGAAAATTAAAATTTCAAACTAGGAAGAAGTTTAAAAGGAAAATAAAAAATGAAACAAGAATGAGGTAATCTCATCCTTAAATATAAGACTGAAAGCAAGTGATTAAGGTAAATAACAAACAGAGACTGCAATAAGAGTGTGTATCCTGCTTCAAGGGATATGAAACACAAAATTAATAGTTGATATTAACGGCTAGTCTTGCATGTGCACTGTAGGAGCAACTCTATCAACAGTCTACCTCTAGATTCCTTTTTAGAATGATAAAGCGAACCGAAAACCCAACTTCATTTTTAATACAAACATTTTTTACTAAACTTCAGCTATTTTCCAATCTTCATTACTCTCTTTTAATATCGTTTCTCCACAAATGCAGACTTCCCTGCATAAGACTGCAATAATAATACAACTACATTCTGAAACTTTTAAAGCCTCGTACATGAGATTTTGAAATTACATGATGTAATTTATAGATTTTAATCATTTTTTACTTTTCTGTTTTTCGCCCTAGGATATGATTTAAAAGGTGAAGATGGTTTTCACCCTTCTAGAAAGAGTTGAAAAATTGAACCAGGTTTGGAACGTGAAAATCACCATGCAACAACATTTTGAAACTTTTAAAGCTTCATACACGAGATTTTGAAATTACATGATGTGGTGTAGATTTCAATCATTTTTCACTTTTTTGTTTTTCACCCTAGGATATAATTTAAAAGGTGAAGATGGTTTTCACCCTCTCCAAGAGAGAGTTGAAAAATTGAACCAGGTTTGGAACATAAAAACAACTATGCAACAACATTTTGAAACTTTTAAAGTCTCATACACAAGATTTTGAAATTACATAATGTAGTCTATTGATTTCAATCATTTTTTACTTTTCTGTTTTTCACCCTAAGATATAATTTAAAAGGTGAAGATGGTTTTCACCCTCCTAGAAAGAGTTGAAAAATTAAACCAGGTTTAGAACGTGAAAAACAACCATGTAACAACATTCTGAAACTTTTTAAACTTCATACACGAGATTTTAAAATTACATAGATTTCAATCATTTTTTACTTTTCTCTTTTTCACCATAGGATATAATTTAAAAGGTGAAGATGGTTTTCACCCTCCTAGAAAAAGTTGAAAAATTGAACTAGATTGGAACGTGAAAAACAACCATGCTTAGACCATTCCCTTCCATCATTTATGCTCTAGAACAGAAGGAACACAAGAGTTGTCCTTGCTCCAGCCATATTTTCATCTCCTTCCAGGAAAGCAAAAGAAATCATAAGAGTTCATTGCTGGTCAAGAAACTCTCTAAAGAGAAACAAATAGAGGAAAAGCATCTGCAGAAAGACCCCCTACCTTTTACAACCTAAACTACCAACAAATCTTCCGTTTGCTACGTTGTAAAATGAGGTAACCTCAACATGTTTTTTCCATGGGAGCATTGAAACTTGTATCTGAGAACTATTAAGCCGCAACCAATATTTGTGAACTTCATATAAATTTGTGCAAGAGCAGTGATTATAACAACAAGTTTATGTTCAGTGCAAGGTAGAAAGTAGTCTAAACAACATGTTCAAATATTTTACTTCATGGGCACTCTCATTATTCTTCATAGCAAAAGAAAATTGAAACCAAACCTTTATCAGGAGTTGAGTCACATCTTTCATTGTAAATACGTACTCCTCTCTGAGATTTTCAACATAAACACCAGTTTGCATGTCTTCTCTTATCTGGAAAAGAAACCAGACCGACAATCTAAGAAAACCATTTTTAATTCTATTAAGGACAGAGTAGGATGCAAAATTGTCCTGTTTACCTGAAGGTTTCTTTGACCTGGATCCAGCAAATCTGTTATTTGCTCATTATAGATCTGCAAAAATAAGTTTAATTATCAAGTGGTGTAAAATGCACGGTTAAAGAGCCAAGTGTGTACCGAAAGGAGCATTTAGAATTACTTAACCTCGAGAAAAGAGCAGCGACACTGATACTTAAGTTGTTTGTCAGCATGTTTAATTTGCTCCTGCAAAGGAAAGGAAAGGAAAGATGAGTATTGACGGTGATAATCTTCAACATAAGACAATCTTCAATCAGCTTGAGTGTGTAAAGAATCAAGCTTCACCTCATTTATACGATCAAAAAGTCGCTGAAAGACTCGGGGGGTCAAGCCTTGTTGATCACCTGATAAATTTTCACTTGATAAAGCATTGGCTGGGCCCCACATTGTGAAAGTCTTTCCACTCCCTGTCTGAACAGTACAATTTCAAGAGTATAAAGAAGAGTTGGAAACATCATCTTGTGCAATATAAAAGAAAAGGTAGGAACTAACAAAACTGATTGGGAAGCTACCTGTCCATAGGCAAATACAGAACTGTTAAACCCAGCAAGACAATTCTCCACAAGAGGGGCTCCTACAAGTTGGAACATGTCTAGCTGTGGAAAACAAGAATTAATAAAACTTAAATGAGTATTATTTAATTACCATGATCACCAATCAGTACACTGCAAAGGAACACATAGATAGAAATCATGCCTGAGTGGCCCCTGTATCTGCTACTGAGTCAAAAGCGAAGGTCTGTCCATTGATTGCCAACGAACTGTTAGACATTTTCTGAACTATCGTCTCTCCTTCCTCCTCGTCATCCCTTTTCAATGGCCGCATCCGCACTATTACCTGAAATATTGTAACACTAAGTTACCGAAAACTGTTTAATCTCAAATTCAACATGTAACCCGAGAAAATAAAAAGGCTAAAGCCTAGTGATCCTAATGCAAATGTTCTTACTCTTTCTTTGGCTAATAACAGATCGAAGTTCCAATCCAATCTGTTCCTTCATCTTATCAGTAACCAACACGATTTGAAAGTGAACTGAAGCCGTTTCTCATCAGCCCAAAATTTGAAAATAAGTGGAATCAAACAATAGAATGCTCAGATTTATCATCACAAATACTTTAAGATCACAATCCAGAAATAGAAATCTAAAATTCAATTTAGTGGAATCAAGAAAACTAGGATTTATAAAATTTAAAACTGAACTAAAATTTCCTCGTTGTTTAAACAGAAAATTAGAAAAAAAATATCAATTCAATTTCAGTTGCTAAAATTTTCTCAGAAACCAAAAAGAAAAAACTAGGCTCTATTTATTCAGGAAAATAATAATAATAACAACAACAATAAGCATAAAATACCTTGACGCCAGAATCGGAGAGCGAGTTCTCCGGCGAGGTCTCCATGCTGAGCTTGCGCTTGAGAGGATTTGAAGACGGAGGCCGAGGAGGCAAGGGACTCTTCAACTTAGCGGAGGCAGGGGACGGAAAATGCTTTAGATCGGAAGTAATAGAGTTCGGATCTGGAGGCGGAGCGTTCTCTTTAGACGATTTGGTCCTCCGCGATGGCGACGGCGAGGGTTTCGTCTTGTGAGAACTAGGGATTGGGGACTGCTCATTATGCGCTGCTGCTTCTCTCAAGATCGGGTTTCTTGGTAGCATAAAGTGCTTCATGGTTAGCTACAGAGTTTTCTAGAGAGAGAGAGAGAGAGTAGGGTTTGGGCAGGGTAGCGAGAGAGTAGGAGGAAGAGAGACAAGAAGGGAGCGTAGAGAGAGAAATGTAGCCGTTAGAGAAGTAGGAGTTTGAATTTCTTTTTTCTAGTTTTTAATTCTTTATAAGAGAAGGGGAGAGGGGTATGGCGATTTTTGAATTTTGTTGCATCTGAGGTGGCGGGGATCCTGTGCATACAAGTGTAGCTTATTATTACTGTTTGTACGGTTGAGATGGTGTCCCAGCCATGATTTTTTTTCTTTATCAATGTATTCGTATCGTACCATTGTGTCTCATATTAGTTGAAGTGAATATGGATGATAATTTTTTTTTTTTTTTTATGTGGGTATCCGGGCCAGCTTGTGTGTACCTCGACTAATCCCACGGGCCCTGAAGTTAACGACCATGTAAGCCTCCAATGGTCATCATATGAGCAACTTAGAAATTGAACCTGAAAATATGGATGATAATTTTATCTAAATGGATACTGAACTAAGTGGGTATAAAAAATTTTATACAAGATAAAATTTAGGAAAGATTCGGGTAAAATTTAAAAATAAAATATCAGTATTAGATTAGGTATGGATATTAATCTACTCATGATCTGAAACTCAACCCAAAATTACTAAATAATTTTAAAAATTTTAAAAATACATGTATATCAGGCTAATAATATATTAAAAAAAATTAAATTAAAGCATTCAGGTTTGTACTTTAATTCATGTTATGATTACCTGATAAAATACTTAAACCTTGAACAAATTGGATTTAGATAATTGTTTTGTATTTGAATTTGAGTATGAATAATGTAAGACTTAATTATAGGTATTCATTATCATTTCTAGATATGAATAAAAATAAAAATTAAAAATGTATAAAAACATTATAATATAGCTTTTGAAAAAATTTCAAGTCTACTATAAATAAAACTTGATCAAATTTTGATAGAAATTAAAATACTTATTTTGAATTTATTTCAAAATCAATTGACAATGTAATAAGTGTTTGAAGAAAAAAGGAGTTACATCTAAAAACATGTAAAATTAATAATGCTGGTATTCCCATGGAGACATTAAAACATATATTAGTTATTCAGATTAATTATATTTAAAATAATTGTGTTATTGTTTGTAAACATAAGGATATTTAAGTCCACAAGGGATAAGAATAAGAATTAGATTCAATTAAGTTTTTTTTTAAAAAAAAAAAAAATATCATTCTCATCACTAGAGAATTTGAGATTCCCCTCATCTTAAGATAAAATTACATTTTCTAGTTTTAGGAAATGTATGTGTGTTTGTTATTATATAGTATTTTTTAAAAATATTTTTTAATTAAAATAATATTTTTATATTAAAACATTAAAATCATAAAAAAAAACCTAAAAAACATTACTTTGTTGTTTATACATGAAAAAATAATTTAAAAAGCATATTGAAAAGCATATTTTCACATATTGTCCAGCGAAAACAACACATTTCCTGCAAATATTAAATTTCCTAGGATTTAATATTTTAAAATATTTAACTTTTTATTGCCTAGATAGACAAAGTAGACAATATTTTTTAACATCTTAACATTACCAAACACGTCATAATCTATCTTTACCTCCAAAAGGAGTTAAAATTAAGAGTTTTTGAAAATATAGTGGTTGTTGTTTTTTAAAGTGTTTTTTACTTAAAAATACATTAAAATAATATTTTTTTATTTTAAAAAATATTTTTTTGACATCAACATTTTAAAATAATCTAAAAAACATTCAAATAAAAAAAATTAAAATCTTTTCAAAAATATTTTTAAAATATAAAAATAAACAGGAGTTTAACAACCAGTAGACAAAAATAACTCTCCACTTGATAATTTATATTTCAATCAAGCATGGAACTCAGCAATGTACAATTGCAACTAATAAAACTAAAGGAATTTTTTAGCATATAAGAGACATAAAAGGAAACTACTCATGCAAGTTTTTTTTATTATTATTAACGTGGGTGTTCGGGTCAGCTTGCGCGCACCACGACTAATCTCACGGCCCACTGAACATCCTGCAAGCCCAGTGAGCAGGTAAGGCATCGCGGGGGTGACAGGCATACCGCACAGGGAGAACCCAATAAAGACATGAAGGGAACAAACTCTCCAACCCCACTCCCACTGGGACTCGAACCAAAGTTCGAAGGAAGGAGAGCTGTCCCAACAACCACTGAGCCACAACCTGTTGGTAACTACTCATGCAAGTTACATCGCCAAGAAGAGCATTATGCATGCCACCCGGAGGAGAGTCCAAAAATCTAATAAAATGGTCCTTAAAAGCTACAATCTTAGCAAGATAGCCTGCTCTGTCTTTGCTTCTTTTATATATATATATATAGGAAACAATCTTAGCAAGATAGCCTGCTTTGTCCGGCTTTTTTTTAATAAAAAATGATACCAAGAAAAAAATCAATGACTCGAGTTATCAATTCTATTCAATTGCATGAATTCAATTGTGCTAATAAAGGGCCTTATTAAGGAAAAACATTGAAGATTGAGGCCTAATTGCAAAAAACAAATATTGAAGATTAGGGTGAATCTGTAAAATTTAGAGGTTACAAGACTTGATTGAATTTTGGATTGGCCTAATTATGCAATAAGGGGCTTAATCGAGAGAATAAAAAGGTTAAAGGGGGTCAACTGGGGACTAAATAACAAAATTTCAAGATCAAGGGCCATATTATAGAAGGCGTTGAAATTCGAGAATCCAATTGAATAAGACAATGGGTGAAATTGTAAAAATTTCAAAAGATCAAGGTTGGTTGGGGCTCAATTGTAAAGGTTCAGGGACTAGATTGAAAATGATTGTAACCACCATTCACCTTCTTTTTTTCTTTCATAAACCAAAATATGGTTTAACCCCCTTCGTTAAACCCTTCTTTCTCCTTCTATCTTAACACCACTACAAATAAAATTCTCACCCCCTCGTACCCTATCATCTATGTTCTTTTCTAGAGATGGGTAAAATAATTTAAAAAAATTAATTAAGTTGAAAAACAAAAAAATATAATTGAAAAAATCAAATCATAAAAAAACCGATTAAATCAATTAGAATATTAAAAAAAATATATAATTCAGTTTTGGTTCTATATGCTTGAAACCGAACCGAAAAAACCGAAACCAAGCCCATTAGAAAATCTAAAAAAACAATATAGTTTTTGGTTTTTAATATAAAACAATTGAACCGAACCGCACAAAAACCAAACCGAACAGAACCAAAACTGATTGGTTGGGTTTTGGTTTTTTATATAAAATAATCAAACCGAACCGAAACCGGTCGGTTTGAACCGATTTCAGTTTTATTTTTTGTAATTTATAAATTTTTAGTTTGGTTGTTTTTATATAAAAGCCAAACCAAATTGAAAAACCAATTAAACCAGTTATAATATTTAAAAAAATATTCAGTTCGGTTTCGATTTCATAAGCCTGAAACTGAACCAGACCAGAAAAATAAAAAAAACCAAAACCAAGCCCATTAGAAAATAAAAAAAACAATATAGTTTTTGGTTTTTAATATAAAACAATTGAACCAAACCGCACCAAAACCGAACCGAACAAAACCAAAACCGGTTGGTTGGGTTTCGGTTTTTAATATAAAATAATCAAATCAAATCAAAATTGGTCAGTTTGAATCAATTTTAGTTTTATTTTTTATATTTTATAAATTTTTAGTTTGATTATTTTTATACGGAAAAACCAAATCAAATTAAAAATAATCACCCCTACTCCTTCCCCCAGCTAAAAATTCACCCCTTATTGTACCAAAACCAGCTGCAAATACTCTCTTAAAAATACCACCACACAGCTTCCCTTGTCAAAATAGCCATATGTACACGCTCGCCGGCTGCAGAGCTAAGATCAATTTGGATATCGGGGATACTTTGGGAACACAGTTTATCTCGTATTTTTTAAGATTTAATTTTTTTTTTTTTACAAATTAATATTATTTTAGTATTTTTAAATTATTTTGATATGTTACTATTAAAAATAATTTTTAAAAAATAAAAAATATTATTTTAATATATTTCTAAATAAATATTTTTTAAAAAAACAACTAAAACCACACGAAAAAAACCTACACTCCACCTTCAGCCAAGGTCAAGGATCTCTTTCTTGCAAATAAAAGTAGAGATTCCACAAGCTCACCCTAAACCCTAACCCAGGCTTTTTGGAAGCCACAACCACGCACCAACACTAAAAAATACTACCCTTCAGTACTGTCCAAAACTCTAGCAGCCATCATCATCAAATTACCAGCCCTCAAACCCATCTGGGCTAGCCATCAGGAACTTATCCTCCCAAACTTTCAGCCATAAACACAAGCCTCCCTCTCAAGTTACAGTCACCCTGGAACACGAAGAAATATTCAAACGAAAACTTGTTTCACCGTTCATCTTCTTCTTCTGGTATCAAGACAGTAACTTTTCTCAAGGTCATCCATTTTACTCACAAACCATCAAGTTCACAGAAACATAAGTGCCTTGGTCCTTTCTAGAGTATTTATATGGCGTACTGGCTACCTTCATCACGAACCTCGACGATGTTCATATAAAGGTCTAATGGTGGTCCAAAGTTGTTGCAGGAGTAACTTGCGGTGGTGATTTAGTTTTGGTTTGGATAGCAACAGCAAAAAACACACCAAGTAGAAGACACTAGCTTTGATACCCGCACGATGTCGCGGGTGATTTTTTTTTTTATAAAAAATATTTAAAAAAATAAAAATTAAAAAATCTTGGGGTTTTCTGTAAAGTTATACCCAAGAATCTTGGGTTTGACTGCAACGCCTGGCCTAAAAATAGTATTTATAATATTAATAATAAAATAAAACTTGCATGATCCAAGTTTAAGTGAGCCTAGCTGTAACACCAGACCCAAGAATATTGGATATGGGTCTGGCTATAAGGTCGTGTCATAAAAGTGTGATAATTAAATAGATTAATTAAAAAAACAAAGAAAAAAAATCAACAGAAAGGAAAAAACTAATGAATAAAAAGAAAAAAAATTGAATTAATTGGGTTAACCCTTTAAACCAGGTTATCCCGTAAAACCTGAGATTTGTGTCATGAAAGTTTGATAACTAAATAGAAGAAAAAAAATGACGGGTTTACCCAGAATTAATCGGGTTAACCCATCAAACCAAGTTAACCCGTCAAGCCCAGGATACGTGTCATGAAAATCTAATAATTAAATAGAAAGAAAATTAATTTTAACAAACTAAACTAAATGAAAAAAATAACTCGTCAAATCAGGTTAACCCATCAAACCCGAGATTCGTATCATGAAAATATGATAACTAAATAAAAAAACATTTAACATTAACAAAATAAATCAAACAAAAAAAATTCATTAAAAAAAATTTAAAAAGAAAAAAAACAGTCATATAATATAATACAATATAATAATAATTATAATGAAAAAATGTGAGGAAAGCTAAAGCTAAAGCTAAATTCTCAACTAACTCAATATTAAAAAAATAAATTTAACAAAGATAATTTAAAAAATAAACATGTGGGGAAAACACTGCAGCTAAACAAAAATCATGCAAGGGAAACACTGTAGTAATCCATAGTGTTTTTTTTTTCTTTTTGAAAAAAGCTACAAAGCTAAGTTCTCAACCAACTTAATATAGGAAAAAAAACCGAGATCCATGTAATGAAAGTATGATAACTAAATTAAATCTTTTTTTTTCACATTAACAAACTAAATTAAACAAAAAAATTCATTAAAAGAAAAAAAACACAAAGAAAAAAGAAAAAAAAAACTCATGGGCAAAACGAAAAAAAAACAAAAAAAAAGAAGTCAAGTACTTCAATGTGTGCACAGTGATATATTATATGTAAAAAACAGAAGAAACAAAAGCGAGGAAAAAAAAAAACAAAGCTGCTACAGTAAAAAAACATTTAAAAAAAAACAAAAGCAAAAACAAAAAAAAAAGAGGAAAAACTGCCACAAAAAAAACCAAAAACAAAAAAAAAAATGCCACAGAAGAATAAACGAAAACAAAAAACAGCTTTAACTACAGTGAAAAAACATGACCCGCGCGATGCCGCGGGTCAATTTGTTTTGCATAAAATTGACGGGTTAACATGTCAAGCTTGGAATACGTGTCATGAAAGTCTGATAATTAAATAGAAAGAAATTTAACACTAACAAACTAAACTAAATGAAAAAAATTGATTAAAAAGAAAAAAAGAAAAATAAAATAAAATGTATAGTTAACCCGTCAAACCATGTTAACCCGTCAAACTTGGGATCAATTAACAAACTAAATCAAACAAAAAAAAATTAAAAGGAAAAAAAAACTAAGAAAGAAGCCAAAAAAAAAAACCTATAAAGGCATAAAAAACCAAAAAAATACAGAAAAAAAATGAAAACAAAAAATAATATATATTATAATATAATATAATAATTATAATAATAATAATTATTATTATTATATATAAATATAATTAAAAGGCGTGGGGAAGCTACAATGTTTTCCCCACGCCTTTTAGAGTTTTTTAATTATTGCTATAAGAGTGTGGTTGTGTCTGTTTTACTTCTGTTTTGAAGCAAATCATATAAAAAAACTGTTTGGTAATTGAGGAAATATAATTTATTTATTGTGGGACATAATATAATCTATGTTTAAAAGCGCAGGGCAGCGGGGAATAGCTTGAAGCTGCTTCTTTATCTTCTGCCGTTTTCCACACAGTGAAAAGTGAATTAATTTATTTTTGACAATGTGAAGAATGGTAGAGAATATTTTCACTGTTTCAGCTGGACCGAGTACAATCCAAATCTAAATACATTGAACCGAGTTCAATCCGGTAAAATAAAAAAAATCTAATTTTTTTAATTGTGTTTTATTTAAAAAGTTAGTATTTAACATTATTTAATGACACTATATAAATTAGAAAGATATCACAAGATGACATAACATTTGTAAAATTTAATCGCAATCTCAATTTTATTCCTGATAATATTTTACCTGATGTTGTTGCACGCTCAAGAAATCATGAAAACTATAGTTCTTATCGGATGAGTTTCATACATGATAGAATTGTAAATAATTTAATAGAACAATAAATAATATTTTATATAAAATATTATTTATTATATAAATCTATCACATCCTTTTTAATTATTTTATAGTTTCAATTTGAAAAGTATTCATAATCAAATACATTAAATTATTTTTTGTTTAATCTTAAAATTAACTACAGTTTTAACCAATACATATATAAATATTAAATCAATCTTAATTAAAAATAATTTTTATAAATAATTTATTTTTAAATTATAATTATAAAATTACCATAATATCAAACACTTAGGGATCTTTGGGCTGGGTACCGAGACCCTCCTGTTACCGTTGCTCTCTTCTTTTTGTTTTTTTCTTGACTGTCTATTTGTCACGGTAGGAGGTCATTCTCGAGTTTCATTTGGTGTTCTTGTCGGTGCTAGATAAATATTTTGACGCTTTGTTGCCCAGCATTTACGCTCATTTACTTTTTAAGATTGTTTTTTAAAATATTTTTTATTTAAAAATATATTAAAATAATATTTTTAAATTTTAAATTTTATTTTTTATATCAATATAAAATGATATAAAAAATTTAAAATAACAATAATTTTTTTTAATAAAAAACAGGTTTCTCACGTAATTGAATGAAGACAGAAAGATTACGGTAGATAAGTCATTTTGCATTTCCATATTCTTGTATGCATGACAAAATATGGGATTTAGTATGGTCATTGCTTGTGTATTGTTCCACCATGGTCATTACGTTTACATAAAAACAAAAAACGAAAAGGAATTTATTATTATTATTATTATTATTATTATTATTATTATTATTATTATTATTATTATTTTATGGTGACTCCTCTAAGCATTGATTTGGTATTTATATATATATATATATATATATATATATATATATATATATATAAAAGCAAAGGGTATTATTCTTGCATATTTAAGCTTTTTTTTTGGTAATTTCATAAAAAAATTATATATAAAAAAACCTCTTTGCCCCCTCGGTGTTTGATAGTGTCGGTGTTCTAATCATGCCCCGATTCGTGATTGTTTTGATTTTAGAGGTTATTTGATATTATTGTAAATTTTAATAAAATAATATTTTTTATTTTTTAAAAATTTATTTTTTATATTAATATATTAAAATCATCTAAAAACATTAAAACAAAAACAAAAATTAATTTTTTTTAAAAATATTTTTTTACCGCAAAAATATGAATGAAATAAATCTTGTGATTTCCTGTGAATTGGATTCGAGAATTACATTTTGCATCAAAGTTTTCATGCAAACAAACAATCCGATACAAATGGCTTGAAGTTTACATATTAAGTCTTGAAAAACTCAGAATCCGTGAGGCATTATGATCACGTAAAATACCTTCCATTCTAGCATTTGGAAGATTTCCATATAAAAACAAAAAAGTATGAACAAATTCAATGATACCATGTTAAAAAAACATGTTAGAATTAAAAAGAGAAGGAAGTTTATATATATATATATATATAGAGAGAGAGAGAGAGAGAGAGAGAGAAACTTAATATTTGTTTTGAAACTCCATAGACTTTTCCTTTGTTATATAGTTTTGAGAGGAATTTGATGGATTAGAAAAAAGACAATGATTAATAATGAAATGAAATTATTAGGGGTGAGGAAAAAAACCAAAAAACTGATTAAATCGATAAAATAAAAAAGAATTGAAAAAATCGAACCGTGAAAAAAAACCGATTAAAATTTTGAAAAAATCAACCGGTTTAATTTTGGTTTTATAAGTTTGAAACCGAAAAAAAAAAAACCAAACCAAATCAAGCAAAAACTGAGCCAAACTAAAAAAATGAGCCAAAATAAAAAAAACCAAGCTAAATAAAAAACCCGAATCAAACCAGTTTAAACTAGTTTTATCCTAAAAAAACTGAACCAAACAAAAAATAATTATCCCTGAATTATTGTTGTTGTATGCAGTAATTTTTGGGTGTTTCTTGTGGTCAAATTATTTGGCCGAGTTTTGAATTCTAATATCTAATATCTAATTTTTATTTTATTTTAAAACACCTCAAAAACATTATACAAATGAGTAAAATTATCATATTTGAATTTTTATTTACAGGAGGAATTTATTAATATTAAAATTATCTTTTTTATGGTTGAAACATGGTTTATCAATTTTATTTTATTTTTTCCTTCTCTACCTTTTCCTATAACTTCTCTCTCCTCTCTCAAAATCATTAAATATGATGAAAATGAAACTGGAGAGCTCAAATATAAAAATTGAAAAACTACAGGGGCAGACAAATGTAGAAGTCAAAACTTCAGAGATCAAAATAAACTTTCGTATATAATGTTTCTACCATGCAATTCACAATGTCTTGTATCTTGCTAAACAATATAATGAATCTACCCTCATTCTCTAGTTTTATTTATAATTATAATATAATCTTAGAATATTTATTGACAAAGAGGGGAAATGGTATTATTATCCTCAAATTCTCAATTTGGTTACTTAAAAAAAATATTCTTGATTGGGTTTTCTATTTCTCAAGCATTACTGAGCAAACCCTCGCTTTATAATTTATATTTTTATTATTATTATAAATAAAGTCCTGTCTATTTAGCATTACATTTCAAAAGTATTTTTTAAAAAAATTAAATTTTTTATTTTTTTTATTACTTCAAATTAATATTTTATGATGTTTTCAGATAATTTTAATGTATTGGTGTCAGAAATAATTTTGATATATTTTAAAATATAAAACACTTTAAAAAACAACCGCTATCATTCTTTCAAACATACTTTTAAAGTTAGTCAATTTTGTCATAAATTTAACAGTGTGATTTAATTGGATAATATTTGTTAGATGCTGGGTTCGATTGATGATTGTTTTTCCCTGGGGATCCCGTCGAGAATCATATGGTAGCGAGGCACAAACTTCTACTTAATTAATATTAAAGTTTAATTATTTATAGCATAAAAGAGAAGAAAATCTAACCAAAAATCAAATAGACATGCACAATTAAATTCAGTTTTCAAATTTTAAATTATGAGAACTGAAAATACGAAATCTGAATCAAATAAAAAATAAAATTTCAAAAACATAATTTAAAAAAAAAATTGATTAAAAAAATAGATAGAGTGAGAAGTTTACAAAATGACAATGAAAAATGACTTGAGGTGAAAAAAAAGGAACATGGTATAACAATAAATCCATTCAAAGTGAGATTTAAGGTTGTGTTTATTTTTGTAGTTTAACTGTTTTTTTTTAATTAGTTTTTGAGTTTTTTTTATTGTTTTGATGTTAAAAATAAATTTTTTAAAATGAAAATATTATTTTAATATATTTTTAAGTTAAAAAAACTTTTAAAAACAACATTTAAAAAAACAAAACAAACCAAATTGTTTTTTAATTTATTTTTTAGCCAAACCAAAAGGGGACCAAATCTAATAGTTTAGTTTTAAAATTTTTAAAATGGAATAAATCTAATTTAATTTATGGGATTTTTAGTTATGCTATTTTTAATCAATTTTAACTAATAAGTTTTTAATTTATAATGAGTGTTTTTTTTTAAAATTAAAATCGAGTCAAATCAAATTATTATTTTTAATTTTCCAACTGAAATTATTTTTAAAAAATCAAAAACTTATTCAACTCAATTAATTTAATCAATTTGGAATCAATTTTTACAAATAATTTGAATAATTCAATTAATTATTTAATTTACTCACCCTCGTTTAAGCGGTCATTGTTTGAGAATATAATAAATATTATTTGTAAAAATATTTTTTATTTTAAAATAATATTTTTTTGATATTATTATGTCAAAACAATAAAATAAAAATAAAAAATAATAATTAAATTTTGTTTTTTCAAAAAGACGATGAAACCACGTTGCCGAATATCTTCAAACGGTCTAAACTCCAAAATCTCTTGCCTGGAAAAGAAGCTAGCCACCCGTCACAAATAACACACAAACTAACGAGCCAGAGCCATGCTCTAGAAAGACACAGAACACCCCAGCCCACCCCGAGGAAAAAAAAATCTTAAGCAGAGACGAAGAGAAGGATAGCAAGAGAAAGGCCTGTCAATCAATCAATTCTCCTCAGCCGGCAGCATACGGTATCTGTAACGTCTTCTTCTTCTTCTTCTTCTATCTGCTTCAGCTTTCTTCTATGGATACTTCATTTTGTTAACTGTTGTTTTACTTGCGTATCCTGTAACGTCTTCTTCTTCTTCTTCTATAGGTTTAGTCATGGCGAGCACAGCTGCCTCAAGTTCTGTATTGATGGCGAGCTTGCCTCAAATCCGTACAGATGATACTTTCTCAAGGAAGAACCGGATAAACCTAATTCGTTCCCCTTTGATTCGATTCCAAGCCAGCCATCATCAATCTTGTCATTACATTTCCTCCAAAAGGTAATCGCATTTCTGGAACTTGAACTGTTCTGTGTAGTTCAGATTTTACAAGTTGTACAATTTTGAGGGTTTTTGATGATGAATTGATGAAATTTATGCTTTCTCTTGCTTCTCTTGCTGGCTATGAACATGATTGTTCTGTTTGCTCAAGTATATTTTTTTTTGAAGGTGGAAACATGAGATTGCTGCCGGTAGATCAGGTACTAGTAGAAAGAAGAATAATGCTTGGAAACATTGTAGTTCGTTCCTTGGTGAGAGAGTGGTTGAGGCATCTTTTCCAGAACAATTTAAGTGCATGTCTTGCTCCCTTAACCGCCGTAGAAGCCGCTATAGCATCAAGAGATCTATACCGAGAGCCTTTATTGATAAGTCTGCTTTTCGTTTGTCTGGCCATTCATTCGATACTGCTTCTGTAAGTACATATCTCCTGCTTCCTACTTTTGATGATCATCTGTTCTGTTTTGAGGTGTCAAAATGTTATCCCCCGCCCCCTTTCCCCTTTTAGATGGAAGAAGAAGATTATATTAAAAGGGAGGCGATAACACGATCACAGAAATGAAGTGTGTTTATTAGTTGGACAAATAAAGCTCTGTAGTTCTATCGATTATCCGTTACTGTGAATCATTAAAAGATCCCAGAATGGCACAAAAATAAGCCAAAATGCTGTTATATCCCCACCAGTTGTCTCAATAAAGAGAGGCTTAGAATTGTTTTTTTGAGAACAGAATGTTTTCAAATCTCGTGTTTTCTATGATGCAGGATGCATTTGAGATTTCTGTCCTTGTTTTCTATGGTGGTTTAGGCTCGGACAATTGGGGATTTTAGGGTTTGGGAATGAATATAATTATAAAGGGCTACTAGCTTTGCTCTCTTAGGTTTTCCTGGATTTGCACCTACAAAGAGAAAAACCTAAGCATCATAGCTAGGATTCTTAGAAATCTCACAATCATGGAAGCATAAATTGTTGGAAGTTTTATTCATAATTCTTTTTCTCCATATTGAAATATTACATATCTAATAGCTTTATATAGAGTTCCAAATTCTCCCACTCTTTTAAGGGTGTGAACTCCTAAATAAGAAAAATAACAATTCCTAAAATCATAATTAGTGTAGCAAAATTGAAACAAAATTTTTAGGACTTATAAAGTAAAACCTAAACTCCGAAAATCCATCAGATTTGGAAATTTCAAAAATACCGCTCTATTTGAAAATCACATAAGAATATAGGAATTCTGCCTCTCTTTTTTTTTCAACTGCATTGTTCTCTCCTGGTTGGAGAAATCTTAAACTTGTGCTCTTAAAGTGTCAAAGCTGCAAAAACTGAATAACCTTTAGTGACTTCCTTGCCTCAACACAACATCCTTGAAAAAGAAAACAACAACAATTTTTTTTTGAAGGTGTCGGCAGTGATACTATGACATGTTTACACTCCATTGCACCATAAACTTAGGGAATGGTGGACACTATGTGCGCTGTAAAAGGGCCTAAATTAGTTTTGAATTTCTGGAAGCTCAGTGAAATACTGGTTTAGAGCATGAAGGAAAGGCTATGGATCATGTAGAACATCAACACATCAAAAAAGGGCAGTGAAAGAGCTGCTTTGACATAAACAACCTGGTCAAAATGCTAGAAATGAAGAATTAAGAATCTCGGATGGAAGCAGCGGAGAGAGATTAATGAACCTCCTTCCTACTACAAATAATCCAAAGTGGCAATAGAAAGAAGAAAAACCACCATAGAATCTGTACATGTCCTCAAATTCTTACCTTTCCTGATCTTACAATAGGCTAAGCTTGCCAATAAGCTATCTGTTATTCAATACAAATCCTAAGTATTCCATTGCTCTCATTGTATTTCTGAGCACTCTGGATATGGAGCACACTCCTTGCACTCTTTGCATGTTCAAGGTTCGCTTTGCATTAGTTCTGAGGACAAAAAGAATGAAAAGAAGGTTAATCTTGCATCAAGCATTTGGTTCAGTGGTTCTTCTATGTGATATCTTCTAGAATTCAATGGCATGTGCATAAGTTAATTGATGAGCATTTATAGATTAATCTAGAAAAGAAAGGGAAAGAAAGAAAGAAAAGAAAAAGAATAGAGAAGAAAGGTAAGTAATTAGAGCTGGTTTGGATTCCTACAAATTTATTTGGAGTTCATGCCAAGGTTGAGCTTGCCTTAATTGTTCTTTAGATCAGCTCCGATCCAACAATCATAAGCTTTTGCCTACTCAAGTGGAGCTTAAGCATGGGTTTTCTGGATTTGTTTGGTACTCTTACCATTACTAGAGTGCGTTCACTGTGATAAGGGATTAATTAATGACCATATCTGAAGAGTATTTCCTTATTTATGAAAATTGCATGACTGTTATCCCTAATTGTGTTCGTTCCAATGTCTGTTCAATTCCAGTGTATACCAATTTCGTCGCTTGCCTCCTCAGATAATTGCTTAACTTATTGTAGTCTTTTCATGCATATGATGTATGCATATTTTTCTAGATTGCTGATTGTTGTCTGCATAATTTCCAGGCAAAGCATGTTCATGTCCCATGTGCATCAATGGGTCCAAATGAGCCACATGCAGCAAGTACAGCCTGCCCAGATGGTATTCTTGAGAGACAAGATTCCCATTTATTAGATTCTGAATTAGAAAGAGCAAGACTACTTGAGTTTTTGAATTCTGAACTTCCATGTCACCCAAAGTTGCACAGAGGACAACTGAAAAATGGACTCTGTTATCTGATTCTACCAAATAAAGTTCCACCAAACAGGTATAGTTCATGCACTCCTGTGTGACTTATGTTATTCATCATGTTTCCAGGGCATGCCACTTTAAGAATTCTAAAATCTTATGGTTATTATATAAGATAGTTACCGCATGATAGGAGCTAGATGCTTGTTCTATGGTTCATTCAAAAAAGTTATATTTACTTGTAAATGCTTGAAATATCATTACATACATCCCCATACATTTTATTACCACATGTCCTTGTCAAATGATGTGTGAGAGGACCTGAAGGTGACTTTTGGGGCATCATTTGGGGTTAAACTCTTCAATTAATGAGGAAAAGATAAACTACAATAACAATTCATAACAAATAAAGAAACTAACTGCTCTTCCTCAGATCATTGAACAGTAAGCATCCTTATATATGTATATATATAACCCATCCATTAACATTAATTATGAAATAATCATCCATCAATGTGATATTGAAAGGTTATTTTCAAAATTTAATAAGCAATTTCCTAGACTTCTACTCTTTGAGGAATTGGGTTGCTCCATGTATTCTTGACTATAGATGCTTGTCTTAAATTCTCCATATGTTCATAAGTTCATTCTTCTATAGCACATGATGCTGACAGCTAACGTATTGTTTGAACCTTTCTTGCAAGTTAGATGTAACTAGCATTTGGTGTTTTACTTATGGAAGTCTAATGGATTACAAATTTGAAATATGTTAGCACATCCAACAAAAGCTTCCATTATGACAATACATTAACTTCATATTTCACAAGAGCAAAGCTAACATTATGAAGGGGAGACATATTAGAGGCCAATTCCATTTATCATGAAATGTGTTGAACTAGGTGTAAGTTAAAGTAAATTGAATTCATGACCATGCTGAAGAATATAGTAGTTGCATGGTTATGATACTAAATCAATTCAATAAATTTCTCTTTAGCTCACCAAATGATATTAGAACTTATTACTGAATGTTAAATTCTTCTCTCGCAACAGATCTATAGTTGTGGGATTTTCAAAATCATATTTGCTTTATTTTTCTACTCAAAATCTAGAGGGCCCTGAAATCTTTTCTTTTAATTCTTTAACTCCCATTTATGCAGTACCCTAAAATATCTCATTTCATCTAGTCAATGGTATTTGGAAAGACAGGATACCATCTATGGTTAAGGGTTTTAATTTGATGGTGGTAATTGGTGTGGTCTAAACTCACCATTCCTTCTCTCATATACAAAACTAGCTTTCAATTTTTTAGGTTTGAGGCACACATGGAAGTTCATGTAGGATCAATAGACGAGGAAGATGATGAGCAAGGAATTGCACATATGATTGAACATGTTGCATTCCTTGGAAGTAAGAAACGTGAGAAACTTCTTGGAACAGGGGCTCGATCTAATGCTTACACTGATTTCCACCATACAGTGTTCCACATTCATTCACCAACTTGTACAAAGGTTTGTCACTTTTTTCAATCTTTTCCTACACTAACAATTGATTTAATTTAATGGTTTTGATTGTTGTGTTCTTAACACCTTTTTAAGCTCCAGCTGTTTCCTTTCACTCTGTTGTGTGCGTTTATTGTGATATTCTTTTGATCTGGTTTTTTCCTTGCAGCTCTTTGGTAACTTTTGATGGGTTCAAGAAAGTATTGTTTGAAGATAAATAATTCTATGCCATGATGGAGAAATATAAAAAAATAAAAGCCATCTAAATATTCAATGTTCTTTTATAGTGAGCCAAAAAAAAAAAAAAGGTAGTATTTAAACACTTCAAAGCATGGATTATGATTGCCAATTTATAATATAGTTGATATCTTATATATCAGCAAAAGACTGTTAACTCTACAAAGCAAGGATTATAACTACAAATTAAGGATTATACATATGCATTAGACAATATATAATTGTTGTGTTTAATAGAAGATATTTTAATTACTAGCACAAACTTGTGTGTTTGTGTGCATTTGTAGATGTGCTTCATCTGATTCAAACTAAGTTGCTTGTTAGTATGTTTTGTACCTTGATGGCAGGAAAAAAAGACTTCAGAATGTGCACCCAACATATTAGAGTGAATTTATTTTTGCACAATGAAAACAACTCTAAATTAGTGTTTGGGAGCATGGTAGCTTATGCTTTTAGATGTTTTTCAAAAGCGCTTTCACTTAAAAAAGAATCAAATTGATGTTTTTTTTAAGTGCTTTTTAATATTTTGATGTGTTGATGTCAAAAATAAAATAAAAATCTGAAAAAAATCATTTTAATGCATTTTTAAGCGATTTTTTTTAAAAGCACCCTGCACCACAATAGCAAACACACAATAAATCTTATTGTTCAATTTGTCCTTTCATGGGATAGTGTGCACCAAGCATCTGATAAAGTTATGGAAGTTAACATACATATGGATAAGTTTCATTAATTTGGTATAGTACATTTGAATTTTGGTGGAGTTGCTGATTGTTATCTGTACCCAATATGGTAGACATATGATACTATAGAATGAGTATCTGCGTGACTTGTTGAGAGAATTAGGGAGATACATTAGTATGTCTTGCAATATTGTGTCTCCATGCTTGCCTATTGTAATTGAATGCTTGCATTATAAACTACCTTATCTCTATGTCTTGCTATCTTTTTCTTGCTTCTTGCACCAATAATTTTTGATTAAATTCCACCATGTGGTATTTATTGATGGCAAATGGTGCTTGCCAGGATGCTGATGGAGATCTACTCCCCTCTGTGCTGGATGCCTTGAATGAGGTACATATAAAGGAATTGCTCTTGTTTTTGAGATGCTTCCCTTAGTTTGGAATTTTATTTTTGTCAAGAAGACAAATGTTTGCTAGGATGATGGCATGCAGAGTAAAGATTTGACAATTACAGTGTCTTATTTAATGTATCCGTTTCATTGAACAGATAGCTTTCCACCCGAGCTTCCTTGCTTCTCGAGTTGAAAAGGAAAGGCGTGCTATACTTTCAGAACTACAGATGATGAATACTATAGAATATCGTGTTGACTGCCAGGTACAGACTCAGTGTTGCTTATAAATTGAAACTATTAATGTTTGAATATTTATGTTTAATATCAATGTTCGATGATTTTCTTTTGAATGTAGTTGTTACAACATCTACATTCAGAAAACAAGCTGAGCAAAAGGTTCCCAATAGGATTGGAAGAGCAGATTAAGAAGTGGGATGCAGAGAAAATTAGGAAATTCCATGAGCGTTGGTACTTCCCAGCAAATGCAACTCTATACATTGTTGGTGACATTGATAACATTTCAAAGACAGTTCACCAAATTGAAGTATGCCCAAAAACTTGTTGATCGTAATTTGTAGCAATTAATCAGTGTCTGGATTAGTAACTTATGTATCTATCTTGAAACAAGGATTATAATTACGTCTTGTTGTGCAGAATGTCTTGGGACAAACTGGCCTGGAAAACAAGACAGTTTCTGCTCCTTCTCCAAGTGCATTTGGTGCAATGGCTAGTTTTCTTGCTCCTAAGGTCTCAGTTGGGCTCCCTGGAAGTTCATCTCATGAAAAGTCATCTAGTTCTCTAAACCAATCCAAAATCATTAAAAGGGAAAGGCATGCAGTTCGTCCTCCTGTTGAGCATTATTGGTCCCTCCCTGGAAGCAATGCAAATTTGAAGCCACCACAGATATTTCAGCACGAGTTTCTTCAGAATTTCTCAATTAATATGTTCTGCAAGGTATGGACAACAAGAGTAGCGATCATGTTTTGCAGCATTTTGCTGTGTGCTGGTTCTTTTGCAGATGCTCTTGTTTTGTTTTATCCTCCTACTTCTTGGGGTGATGATTGCTATTGTGTGTATCTCACCGCATTCTAACTTCAGAGCAAATTCAGTAAAAAGCATCATTTTATCTGCATCACTGTTTCCACCTTCATGTGCAAGTTGTGATGAAAAACAGTAAAATTAAGAGTTGTTGGGATTCTTGCTACTTGGAAAGGGAATTTTGGCAGAAAGTGAAGCCATTGAGTGGTGTTTCTGTTTAGGAAGGACTTCCTTTGCATTGTCTCAACGCGTTACTTGAGACAGTGCTATGACTAGATCAATTATTTATCATCTCAGAAACTTGTTCAACTGCATGCTTTGATTTAAAGTTTTATGGTTCCGCTTGTTAAGTTGAATCTTAGTTCCACTTGATTTCTAGATTTTTTGGGTGTTTTTTAAAAAAAAAATTTCCTGTTGTGTCGGAGTCTCCATATGTTCTGCCCCCTGCAGTTTGTGATAGTTTTTCCCCTACTTTCCATTTGGAACTTGTTTGAAGGAATGAATTCAATTCTAAAAAATGGCAGTTGAGCTGAAATAAAAATTTCCTTTTTACTTCTGATAGAATAGAAGCAAAATAAAGTTTATCTTCTGAACTCTGTAACAGGCCATTTTAAGTCAACTCATGAGCAACAAATTATACCAAAGTCGGTGCAAATTGATTATTATGGGAATCATTTTTGCAATTTGTTTCTTGCTTTTGATTTCAATCTGGGTATTGTAAAAATTAAGAAGACCATTGCTTATCCCAACGAAGAATTGATGACCTACAAAGAACAAAGTTTATTATGAACATGAATAAAATTTTCCAAACCAAATGATATATGATCTTTGGAATTATTTTTTTCCAGTGTTTTACCACCTAAGTGTGTTTCACGAGTTTGTTCCAGTAATAAATTGTGTGTCTCTCTCTGAATTGGTCTCTTGATGTTCGTTAACACCCTTCAATAACCCAAGTTTACATGCATTATTGTTGTGCTATGCCAATTATTTTTTATTTCAAACTTTAGAATGGTGAGACTGTGAAGCATTGGCACTGATAAAGTGCACCTTTGATTTAGTGTTATTATAGATAACTGCCTGTCAACTCCACACAGAGGACATGGATTCAAGATTCTATTCATTCATGTATGTCATATTTCAATCTGATGCATGATATATAGAAGCAAGTCTTTGTAATGCTGTTTGAAAGGAGAATATCATTTTACATCTTAGTCAAAGGAAAGAAAATCAATTGGTTACTAATAATCTCGCCTTCCCATGCTGTTGATTCTGTACCCATTAGCCACTTTTCATGGCACGCCTCTTCGAAGAACACTTTTCCATTCACATAAACATAAAAACATGAAGGTTTTTATCAGCATGTAGAAAATTTTGCTTATATGTTTCTCCCTTTGGGACTAGTATTCAATGTTCAACATGCAGAAATACTAGCCTTTGGAAAGTGGTTTTGATTCATTGTTTTTTTTGCCCTTTTATTTGGGTTTGGGATTGACATCATGCTCTGGGTTTTGCTGCAGATTCCAGTGAGCAAGGTCCAAACGTATGGTGACTTGTGTAGTGTTTTGATGAAGAGAATATTTCTATCTGCACTGCACTTCCGAATTAATACAAGATACAAGGTTTCTGCTGGTCATGTTATATATAGTTTGAGCCTTTTGCCGCACTTGTTTGTTTCCTTTGCTTTCCTATTGGTCACCATTTAACCTGTGATTGGGTTGGTCTCTAATTTTTTTTCCTTATATATCAATTTTAATTTGTTCTGTTGCTTTACATTCGTGTTTGTTTGGGAATTGCCTTTTAGTAAACATAGATTATGAATGATGATGGTTTTATTGCTGACAAATGCTTAAGGTTTCTTCTGACTATCGATCATGAATTTAGCTATGCTTTTGTTTCAATGAGCAGGATGAAAGTCAATGCAAATTTAACAATTAAGATTTAACTCAAACATATAGTAATTCTGCATACTGCTGGTAAAAAAATTATGGAAGCTGGAAAATTGTCAGGATGAAAGTCGGTGCAAATTTAACAATTAAGATTTGAACTCAAACATATAGTAATTTTGCAGACTGCTGGTAAAAAAAATGATGGAAGCTGGAAATTTGTCTATATTGTATTGACTTCTGTATGTGTAGGTCCATATCTCTTAGTTTCATTAGCCCTCCCAAAATTTTTGTTAATTTGTTAAAATTTTCAGAGTTCAAATCCACCATTCACTTCAGTTGAATTGGATCATAGTGATTCTGGAAGGGAAGGATGCACTGTCACAACTCTTACAGTGACTGCAGAACCCAAGAATTGGCAAAATGCAATTAAAGTTGCTGTTCAGGAGGTTCGTACTTCTATGTTCTTACTGTCTTCACTCTCATTGCTACTGTTAATGCAATTCCATTGCATCAATTTTTTCGTTGCTATTTTCATTCAGGTTGGAATTATTATCAGATAACAAGCTCTTTTTTTTTTCTTCATGTTGTTATTTCCCTTATTTGCTAACTGTAGAAGAGGGCATGGTTTTTTGTTTAATAAGATTACATTAGCAGTTGCAACTATTAATAGTAGTCTTCAGTGGGCCATGCATCTATTTGTGTTTTTTTGGGAAAAACAGAAAGCATTGAATCTTATTGATGCTGCTACCAACTTTGCTCAATCAAATTTAGATCTTCTTCCTTTTCTCCTCTTTTCCTGGTTAAAATATTTTATAGATTTTGTTTGATGCAGGTTCGAAGGCTTAAAGAATTTGGTGTCACAAAGGGTGAATTAACTCGCTATATGGATGCACTTTTAAAAGATAGCGAACATCTGGCAGCTATGATTGATAATGTATCATCTGTTGATAATTTGGAATTTATCATGGAGAGTGATGCTCTTGGCCATACTGTGATGGATCAGAGACAAGGACATGAGAGTTTGTTTGCTGTTGCTGGAATGGTCACACTTGAAGAAGTAAATTTCTCCCATAGTGGCCCTAACTATTATTGCCTGTTGTGCACACTCTTATCCCTGTAAAATGAAATTATGTAACGTGTGTGCTAGTAATCCAGGAAGTCACAACTTCATCATTGTCATGTGTGCTTATATTTTGATTTTGACTCTTACTGTCACACCTTTTTTTCCCCTTACTTTTCAGTATATAGCCTGAACTTGCTTTAGAACTGCCATGCTATTATTAGTATAGAGACTAATACAGAGCCATAGTTAGTATTGTACCAAAATATTATACTCTAGAAAATACTTAATTTTTCTAATGGTTTTGATGCTTCACAAATCTTGCCATTAACATTTATCTAATGCCTTGATTTCTTGTCTCTTAACTTTAATTTGTTTGTTGATGAGGTTTTATTGGAAATATTTGTGGTTATTATTGTGATATATTTGCCTTCGGTAGTAGATGCTTCGTGAATGTAATGTTTTTTTGCATAGTCTGGTGTGCTTTCTGAAGTTTTTGAAGTTGAGAATGAGGATTTTGAGGTTCCTTTGTATGTTCACCCTTTTGTTTGTGAAATTATTATTTTTTCATGACTTTTTCTAGTTATTTTAACTCTCTCTCTCTCTCATAGGTCAATTCTATTGGTGCCAAGTTATTAGAATTTATCTCTGATTTTGGAAAACCTACTGCGCCCATTCCTGCAGCAATCGTTGCATGTGTTCCTACAAAAGTGCATATTGATGGATTGGGTGAAACCGAGTTCAAGATATCCTCAAGTGAGATTACAGCTGCCATAAAATCAGGATTGGAGGAAGCAATTGAGGCTGAGCCAGAGGTTTCCACATGGAACTTAGCATGCTTTGTTCTTTTTACTTTCTTTTTTTTGGTTTATATATAAACAGCCAGTTATTGAAATAAACTTCATTGACGAGTTCATTTATTTGATTCTATGTGCAGCTTGAAGTGCCAAAAGAATTGATATCTTCAACACAGTTAGAGGAGTTAAGGTTAGAACGTAGGCCATCCTTTGTTCCCTTACTTCCAGAGGCAGGGTATACGAAATTGCATGACCAAGAAACAGGCATCACTCAGTGTCGTCTTTCAAATGGAATTGCTGTAAATTACATGGTATCCTTATGCATGTTTTTATTCAGCTGGTCACTTCATTATACTGATGTTTTGATGTTGTTTAATATGCCATTGAATTTGGATTCCTTCCGTGTTTGCAATTCCACTCAATTATATATATATATATATAGGTGATCCCTAATAACGATCTGTTACTGTAGTGTAACAGTGCTTGCGGTATTTATTTATGAAGACATGTTGCATTTTGGTTTTAATCTTCACTTCAAAGCAAAACAATACTTCTTGTCTGTTCCATCTTTCATCCTCATTTTTTGCATCTGGATGGTAATAAAAAACTTGATAGATACATGTTGGGAATATGCTTAATATATCACCACCTATTTCAATTTTAGTTTAATCCCACGCTGTGTACAGATATCCAAAAGTGAATCCCGGGGAGGTGTCATGCGGCTTATTGTGGGTGGGGGCCGAGCAGCTGAAAGTTCGGAGTCTAAAGGAGCTGTTGTTGTGGGTGTTCGAACTCTCAGTGAGGGTGGCCGTGTTGGCAGCTTTTCGAGAGAGCAGGTAAGTCTAGTACTATATATTATGTTTCTTTTTAAAATTAAATATTAGAAAGTTCATTGTGTGGGTTAGACTATTGATTATGAAATGAATGTCAAAAGGAAGTCATCAGTATCATTTTTACTAGCGGTGCTTGTCCTCTATTTTGTCTTATTAAAATTTTCAATTTTTATCTGAAAGATCTGCCATAAAAAAATCAGTTTAAATGGTAGTGCAGGCTGGCTGTTTAGATGAGGAAACCTTGGATAATCTTTTTGCTAAAGGAAAGTACACAGTTATGGTCCTATTAGATTACAGTCTTGGAAGGGAGAATTTGGAGACACTCCTACCCTTTATGGTTTTTAATGGAGAGCGCGCACTTGAGAATTGAACATGGACCTTTGTTGTGGCAAATTCCCCTATATATTTAGATCAAAGAAAAAAAAAATTGAAACCAGGATGAGGCTGTATGAGTTATGGACAGCAATAAAGAGAGATCTCAAAACATAGTGAAACTAAGCAGCAGTTTAGATAGACTTGTCAAGAATATTATCAAAGCCATGAAAACAGACAAATAAATAAATTGTCTGAATTTTAGGTGACATTTTTCTTCAGATATGATTTCATGTTGCATATATACGCTTTTTTTACAGAGCAGATCTTTTGAAGTTTTTTTATCAGTAAATTAGCTTTGATAAGGAATCATTTGCAGACTAGGATTTATTGCAGTTAAATACTTAATGAAACATGAAGAATTTTGGAGGAAAAACATATATAGAATGTGATCTGTGTATACGAATATGCTTGTGTTTAATAATTCATTATGGGACTGAGAAATTAATATTCTAAAGATGAAATCATAGTCAAAATCTTCAATTATCAGGCGTGAGTGTGCTAAGTATAATGGGTTTCCAATTTCTTAGAACTGCTGCTGCATTATGTGAAGTTAGCTGCATGCAATCATTTTTTTTTATGCATGCTGGGAAGTTTTCTCAGCAGTTCATTTTACCCTTATTACTGTGCAATATGCTTCTTCAGGTAGAACTTTTTTGTGTGAATCACCTAATAAATTGCTCTTTGGAGTCAACTGAGGAATTTATTTGTATGGAGTTCCGCTTCACTCTGCGAGACAATGGGATGCAAGCAGCATTTGAATTACTTCATATGGTACTTGAGGTACCCCATCAATAACCAATATATGCTGACCAGTAAAAGTTTAGTGTCATTTTTAGGTGCTGTTTGGTTTTTTTGGTTGTTTTTGATGGATGCCACATTGTTGACCTCATATACTGATATTTTGATACTTGAAATTGCTGAATCCCAGCATAGTGTCTGGCTGGATGATGCATTTGACAGAGCAAGGCAACTCTACTTGTCATATTACCGGTCCATTCCCAAAAGCTTAGAACGGGCAACTGCTCACAAGCTCATGACAGCAATGTTGAATGGGGATGAGCGGTTCATTGAGCCAACCCCACAATCATTACAAAATTTAACACTGAAATCCGTAAAAGATGCAGTGATGAATCAGTTTGTTGGTGGAAACATGGAGGTGTGTGATTATCTGCTTGTTAATCCTGCATATCACATCTGGAAACAGATATTTCATCATCTAAAAGGTGCATGTCTTCATTCTTCAGGTAAGTATTGTTGGAGATTTCTCCGAGGAGGAGGTTCAGTCTTGCATTATTGATTACCTGGGCACAGTTAGAGCAACAAGAGATTGTGATCAGGAACAAGAATTTAATCCTGTCATGTTTCGACCATCCCCTTCTGATTTGCAGTTTCAACAAGTGAGGATCAAAACAGTTTTTATTACTTGAAAATTCTCACATTTGAGAATTAAAATGCCAGGAATCTTCATGCAGAATATTGTTAGTATGCTTGCAATGAGCTGAGCTTGCTAACGACACTGCTCGGCTGGTTTGTAAACACGGCTTGTTTTAGAAATAAGGCTGAATCGAACAAGCATGTGCTTTACTTCAAGTCTCATGGATGCCATTCCGTGCAAGCATTGTTACTCATTAGACAGCTCTCTGATTGTTTTTTTAAAAAACTTGAATTTATTTTGTTTTTGGAGTGATTGTTGTCCTGAATCCTTTTGAGGGTGAGATTTAGTGTTGGATTGAAACTGAGTCTTTTTATGTTGGTGAAGATTGTCTAGTAATTTAATTTGCTAGTGGTTATAGTCTTCAACTTTTCATTGTTATTTGTAATTTGTATCCATGTTTTGGGTTGCCATTTTAGATTCAGTCATAGGTTATGACTGATTGAAGATTAACAAGAAGTGAATTAAATAAGTTCTGATTGAAGATTAACAACAAGTGAATTAAATAAGTTTGGTTGAGCTGCCCACATCTAAGTTCCAAATTTGTGCTTGTGGAGGCTGGTCATTAAAATATGCTGGTTGATGTGTTCTGAGCTTGACCTTGAGCTGGCTTGTTGGAGCTCAAATTGAGCTTGAGCAAGTTTGGGCATTTCATCTATGTGACTGAGCCAATCCTACAAGCAAGTACTAATTGGTTTGGCTTATTAGATGAAGCCCTAATGCGTACCAGATTCCTAGTTTGATTTTTTGTTTTTGAAGTTTATGAAAGTAACCTGGGTCATTGTGCATTTATATGACAAGAGCGCTTAGAGTGTCTGTGCTCTTATGCAGGTGTTTTTGAAGGATACTGATGAGAGAGCATGTGCATATATTGCTGGTCCTGCACCAAATCGTTGGGGTTTCACTGTTGATGGAACAGACCTTTTCAAGTCAATGAGTGGCTTTTCGGTTGCAGCTGGTCAGTTTTCATTCTATAAGTAAAATTAATAAATTTGATGTGTATTTTGATTCTTGTAAGATTTCTTAAGAGTTGTGAGGGAATAATGGAATGAAATGAAAAATAAAAAAGGGAAGAACTTAGTTGCAAATGGTTGGATAAGCTGTATGCCTGGAAAGATGGGGATAGGATAGTATTCCTTTCTTCAGGTGCTTTGAGGGAGTTTCTTTGCTGATTTTCAGTGGAACTTGGCTGCTCATTAATGATATCCGTTTTGCTTTATTATTTGGGAGGACGACTTATTCTCCAGCAAGCTTTTGTAGTTCTTTTTGCTGTTAATACAATCTTCTCTTATCTAAAAAATATATCCGCAAAAAATCCTTTTTGTTTAGCCCTTCTATCATGTTCCATGTTAAGCTTATATTTGCTGGCTTTTTTATTTTTAATTGCTCTTCTAAAATCTGTGTGCAAAATTAATCGTGACAGATAATCTTGTAAATAGGATACGTGTCATAGTTAATTCACTGCATTTTTAATATAGCATTCAAAGTATTGCAAGAAATGGGTCTCTTTTCAGAAGGCATGGATTATATGGATAACCACTTGGTTTGGTTTCCAATATGTCTATTGAATTTTCATGTTGCTTTTCTTTTGGATTGAATACTGTCGAGTCTTGTCTGCTTATAAAAGATGCTGGTTGACATGTTATAGAAAATGTAAATTTATTCAGGTTTACCTTTGTGAACATTGTCTGGCTCACTTCTGAACTGTTTCTCTGCATAGAAAGTGGAAAACAACTTTATTTGTTCCCAAAAAACTGAAGTGTGACTCATAATCTCGGCTGGCCAATGCTTTGCAGATGCACAACCAATATCTGAAACACAACAGATAGACGGGATGGATGTTCAGAAGGATATGCAAGGAAAACTTCGCTGTCATCCACTCTTCTTTGGCATAACAATGGGGCTACTGGCTGAGATCATAAATTCTCGGTGATTTTCCTGACAGGCTTGTTTAGAAAGCATTTCATCTATATGATATCACTGCATAGTTTAGCAATTCACTATCATGCGTGCATTAACCAGTGCTATTGTTTGTTTGTTTCTAGTGTTTGTCCATTTTACTCTTTGTTAACACTTCTTGACTAGCAGATGAGGCAGTAAACTTTTAGTTTTGAAAATTATGCAGCCATACTCGACTCTAAAATATTTGTAGCTACCATAGCTATGAATTGTTGTATTTTCATGCAGCAATTTTTTGTTTTGTGCAGGCTTTTTACCACAGTTAGGGATTCTCTTGGGTTGACATATGATGTATCGTTTGAGTTAAGCCTATTTGATAGGCTTAAGCTTGGATGGTATGTTGTATCAGTAACATCAACTCCAGGCAAGGTGGGGGTTCATTTCCCTATATTCCATCTAATATTTTCTGTTAGTTCTGACTTATTCACTAGCTTTGGGTTCTATTAACATGCAGGTACATAAAGCGGTTGATGCATGCAAAAGTGTTCTTAGAGGTTTGCATAGCAACAAGGTTGCCCAGAGAGAGTTGGACAGGGTTAGATATTATTCAACTACTAGAATGCTGTTTGTGTTTTTCTGTGATTGACAGCATTTGTACTCGGAACATAGGATTCATTGAAACATACATGTTTAATGGAAATAATGAAAAACTTTTCTAGAAGTTCGTTCTTGTTATCCCCCTTCATAACAGCTTTTGCTCAAATTAACTTCCCTGCTGGGATTTGTTTTTCACTTTTCCTTAATAGGGGATATCTAATTGCATAATGGAGTAGAGTTGTCTTTTATATCCGCATGTATCTTATGTCTTGATGCACGTGTAGCATGTTTCCCTTTTAACACTTTGCAATTACAGGCAAGACGGACGCTGCTAATGAGACATGAAGCTGAGATTAAGTCCAATGCCTATTGGCTTGGATTGCTTGCTCATTTGCAAGCCTCTTCTGTTCCGAGAAAGGTGAAAAACAATATGTTTGAAGCTTAGTTTTCCATCCTTTAGCTCTCATCTTCCAACTAGAAACAAAGTATGACTTCATGTGATCTGTTCTTTATGGTTCTGGGTTTCAGGACGTCTCATGTATTAAAGATCTCACTTCACTATATGAAGCTGCCACAATTGAGGACATATACCATGCATATGAACAATTGAAAGTAGATGAGGATTCTCTGTATTCATGCGTTGGGGTTGCTGGGACACAAGCTGGGGAGGAGATTAATGGTAAACAACCATAGTTGAAATTATTCAATTTCCCTGTCCAATGTTTCCTCCTATTTACAGTGTATTTGATTTAATATAAACTAGAATAAACAGAATGCAATGATCATTGATTTTATGAACTGAATTGAAATAATTGAAATTTGAATTGATTTAGAAGCCAATTAACAAGGTTACTTAAAATAGCACATTAATTCATATATGAGTTGTCATGTCATTTTTCTTGGACATCAGGCACAAGGAACATCTTATCTTGTTTTACCATTTCATGTTTGGATTTTTAGTGGCATATTCTCTATGAACTACTTGCGTCTGTCTCTTTTTCCTTTGTTTTTGTTCTCTCTTTTTTGTCCTCTCTTTTTGCTTCATTTATTTAAGAGCTTTTCTTAAATTGTTCTCCCCATTTGATTAACTCATACTTTGCAGCTCCATTAGAAGTGGAAGAAACAGATGATGGTTTTCAGGGAGGCATACCTGTGGGACGTGGTTTGTCTACAATGACACGACCAACAACCTGATCTTCCTGGATGATTAAATATCATTGATTGCAGTCAAACCTTTTTTGGTTAGTGTTAGAAGGTATGGTTCTTATTGGCATTAAATCTTATATTAATTATTTATACAACAAGGCCTGTTGCAAACAGATATAGCAAGTTGCGTCCCTATATGGCTTGGGCCCATGCAATGAAATTAATAATTTTGATTCAAAGGTCCGGAAATTTCCTTCAAACATGCCGAGGCAGATGCATATATATCATATGTCATTGGTTGAAATGTGAGAGAAGAACCAATGTTTTTTCTCTGCTTTTCTTTTCCGAGTCCTGAAATATGATATTCCTTGTGTGGAGAATGTGGGTTTATGTCAACCCACTTTGTAATTTATCACCAGCTGCCTTGAATAAAAGACTATGCTAAACCTTACAAGGTTTTTACTTCTGTTAATCATATAAGGTCATATATTAGAATTAGTGACAAGCGAAGTTTAATGTAAGGTGTAAGGGTTCCGATCCATGTCTGTCACAGGATTCGGGTTAATTAGGGTCTGAGCTTGGGAGAAAGGAGAAGGTGTGTCAGGACAGGGAGGAGGGTTTGTACCACCCTGCATTCCTTTATAATGAATTTTTTTTTTTAAATATATCTCTTCCTGTGTTGAACACCTCAAGTTTGAGCATGCTGCTGAAAATTGCCATAGAATTTCCAACTTCACAGTTCCACGGTATAATAAAAGGATAGTAGGCTGCCTTTCTTGTCTCTACATGTTAACAAGTAAAATCATCTGCAGGATCGTGGGCAGCTCCCTACCTGATTTAAAGGTCCGATCAACAATTGATGGACCTGACCCATAAAGCCTCTACCGGACTTTCAGAACGGTCTAGAATGTGGAGCCCGCCTATCGAGTGGTTCAGGTATGCCAAATTAGATGCCCAACAAGAGTAGTTGTGGAGTTGCGCAAGTTGATAGGGTTATTTTGATAGCTAGCAATTTCAATCACTGGGATACCAAAAAATTTACAGATCTTTGTATAGATGCTGTTCATGGTGTCATTAGCCGCTTGAATTGATTATAGTTTACAGTCTTACACCAGTGCCAATTGTTTCTATTTAATTAACCAATTTTGTGTACTTGATATGGGGTCTATATACTGTATGATTTTCATGCAAAAATTGTTGTTAAACTCAGGCTTGGCTCGGTGGGTTAACTAGTTGATCCACCAACCCGAATCCTGGTTTGGGCTGAATCAGGTTTCCTCTCAAACCAGTTTGGTTATTGACCTAGTCAAGTTCTAGTGATGCAACGGGTCAACTTAAACTTACAAGTCAGTAGACCTGGTCATCATTTCTAGGGTTTTTTTAAATTTTTTTAAATGATGTTTTAATTTATTTATTGGCCTAGGTGGCATATATAAATAGAGGAATATAATATTGGCCTAGGTGGCATATATACACTAAGGGCTTATTTTACTGTGTGGTTTACTTTTTAAATTATTCTGTACTTGAAAATTTATTAAAATAATATTTTTTAAAAAATTATTTTTAATATTAACATACAAAATAATAATTTAAAACTAAATAAGACTAGATTTTATTTAGGGAATACAAAATACAGCCTAAGATTGTTGGTTTTAGCCATACCTGCTAACTGAAAATTTAGCGAGCTAGGTCACATGATTCTTGTTTTCTTTTATTTTTATTCCTGTCGTCAAAATGAACATGTATGATTTCACGCTCTGCTTTTCGGTTTTATTTTCCTTTAACAGAAGAAAACGTTACCCTCAGAAGAACATATACCAGCTGGAAACGAGTCACACAATCCACAACACAACAACACAGCAAAGCCCTAGACGATAAGAATTAGCGCGCACACACTCCTCCTAGTTCCTCCTCCCCCCCCCCCCCCATCCAAAACCAAAGGAGGTCGACTCGGTTCAAGAACTCATCGTGAGTTGAGATTTACGGGTCGATTCTCAAACTATAATTATTTAAAAATAGATAAAAATAACATTTATTTTTAAAAAAAAAAAAAAACCTAGTTCAGACTAAAATTATTTAAGCATATATTGTAACTAAGTTTACGGTATATTTTTTGAAATAAAATCCAATTTAAATTAAATTTTTATTTAATGAGTTATTAGATTTACTCATCAAATCAGGTCATAACTATGCAAAGAACAACCCACATACTCTTTTGAATTCAAGACTAGAGTATGTTTGCAGTTATCTTTCAAAATATTTTTTATTTAAAAATATATTAAAATAATATATGTTTTTATTTTTTTAAAATTATTTTTGATATCAGCAAATTAAAATAATTTAAAAATATTAAAAAATATTAATTTAAGATAAAAAAAAATAAAAATAAAATTAATTTAAAAAAAAAACACTTTTAGAAAAAAAAACCAGCTGTAACTACTTTTTTTTTTTTTTTGAAAGACAGAACATCCGATAAAAAAAATCACACCTTCTGTCGTTTTCCCTCTTCATCTAGCCACCTCACCTAGCTCATGCATCTTTCAATTACGCGGCACGCCGTTGGTGCATGCACCCCCACTACACGTACACCTTCTTAATTTGCGTGTCAGCCTCTGATCTCCGTCGTCCCCACAAACTCATCGCTACAAGAAACGCACGCCTCCTCCCCTCCTCTCTCTCTCTCTCTCTCTGTATATATATATAGCCCATCTGATCTTTTCACCATTCTCATCAAAGTAACACACCCGCTAGCTATGGCAAGACTTGTGAAGTACTCAGCACCCTTGTTTGTTTTTCTCGTTCTCTACACGCTTCTTGTGTCAGGAGTGAGTGGAAACGGCGGAGGGATGGTAGGCGGGAGAGCCAAGGTGAGTGATGTGAAGACTAACAAGGAGATTCAGGAGCTAGGAAGGTTCTCCGTGAAGGAGTTCAACAACCACAGGAGCACGTACCGGAAAGGTGGTGAAGTTGGAGAGCTGGTGTTCTCTGAAGTGGTGGAGGCACAGACGCAGGTGGTTTCTGGGATCAAGTATTATTTAAAGATTGAGGCATCCACACAGAGTGAAGAGAAGCTTATGTTTGATTCGGTGCTTGTGGTCAAGCCTTGGCTTCGATCCAAGGAGTTGCTTGCCTTCGAGCCTTCCATTGGACTGAGGGTAAGAAAATGAGACACTAAAACGAAGATAATCAAGATCTTGAGGTGTTCAACTGTGATAATCAACTGTAACAACATGAGTTGAAGCGATTAAGTAATCTGATCTTTTGTCTTTGTTTTACGAGTCTGTATGTAATAACCATGTTCATATATGTAAACTGTGGGTGCTCAAGAAATTTATATGAATAAATGAAATAATTATTTATAGCCTCTCTTCTTAATTAATTTATCCATCTGTCTGTTCTTTCTTAAATAATTAACAAGGCATCTTAGCAGCATGCATCTCGGATTGGTCTGACCCGGTGAAATTCACTCGATCGACGTTGTTTTAACCTATTTGTTAAAACAAATCTGGAGGGGAACGGGTTAATTGACATCTGTGTGTGTGTTTTTGTATTTGAGGTGAAGGTTGAGGTTTGGGTGTGGAACCCACTAAAAAAGCAAGAAAAATTTTTATAATTGATTTTTATGCATAAATAAATTATACTAAATCACAAACTCAACCTCCATCTCAAATACAAATATACTAAAACCTGGTTTTGCATCAGGCTATGGGTGTTTGGCTTGGAAGCGTTGTGGCTTTTTTTCAAAAGTACAATACATTTTAAGCACAAACCACATTTAATCACCTTCAAAAGCTATAAAAACATGTTTTTTACTAAAAAAAAAACACAAGCTACCTCACATCCAAACACTCTAGACTCGTTTTTGGTATTGCAGTTCAACCATGTTTTTCAAAATTTTATTAGCTTTTATATATTAATTTTAATAGCAATTTTTTTTTAAAAAAATATTATTTTAATAATTTTTTAAAAATAAGAAACATGGTAAAAAAACTACTTCTATAGAGAATATGTTCGTCTTTTTTAAAAAAAAAATTCTAAAATAATCTCAAAATCATGTAACAAGGGAAAAAAAGGATGTATATTAAATTTCTAAAAATAAATTTATTTTATATTTTTTTTCTTCAATTAAATACATTTCTATCTCTAAAATAGAGATATAGTTAGATGTATATATTTTTAACTTGTATTTGATTGAATTGGGTTGGATGTCATCCTCATCAATTGAATACCTATTAATACCTATTAAGTATATAATAAAATAAAAAAAGGTAAATAATATATAAATGATATCTTTATATTAATTATTTTAATGTATTTATAAATAAAAAATACTTACAAAATATTTTTTACTACATTCTTAAATTACTAAAAATAAAAAAATTCTTATGTGCTTGTCTTTAAAAGAAAAACACTAAGATAAACTCTATACTACGTAATAAGAAATAGAGATAGTTACATTAGAAAAATATGTTCTTGTCTTTTAAAAAAAAAAAAAACTGACATATATTAACTTTATAATTATTTTAAAAATAAATTTATTTTATAATTGTTTTTAATTAAATATTCTTCTATCTCTTATATATATCCAATCGAGCACCTATCAAGTATATAATATATAAATGATATCTCTACATTGATTACTTTGGATTTTTTTAGCTGCATTTGGTTGAATTGAGTTGGATGTCTTTTTACTCGAATACCTATCCGAGTATCCCATTCGACTTGGTTTTTTATATATATAAAAAATTAAAAGAAAAACCATTTGTTAATTATAAGAGGGAAAAGGAAGAAAAGAGAGAACTGCTGGTAAAACAATGCTACCGGCACTAGAACACTCTTCGATGCCAATACTAATCTGATGAGCCATACTTATGTACTTTTTAAGTCCACCAAAGTTCAAATTTACACCGAGCACCATGGAGGATAATATTGTGATGGTGGTCAGAGTTCAACAAGCACTAATCTTTACTACAGCTAGTTCAGTGGGGAACCATCCCACATCCATCAACATTCCTATATTCTATAGCCAAAGGCTCTAACTGTCCTCGTTTACAGATGAGCA
The DNA here is from genome assembly GCA_030145905.1 of Populus davidiana. NCBI lineage: Eukaryota > Viridiplantae > Streptophyta > Magnoliopsida > Malpighiales > Salicaceae > Populus > Populus davidiana. The sequence goes on from CM057790.1 coordinate 21,647,302, forward strand.
GCAAACAAATTGTGCCCAGTTTGGTCTTCCCTTGACTTTTTTCTTCTCTCTCTTAATTTCTGCAGGATGCCTTGCTGGAAGACTCCATGTTTTCTCTTCATCCTTGACAGGCTCACCCACAGGTTCTCGAGGAGCCCGAATCGGGCTCAATGTTTTAGGTGAGGTGCCATTGCTGTTAGCTGCAGGGTCAACTTTGTCAACTGGGATTTCCTTAGCATTTGGAGACTTGGATTTGGTCTCCATGTTTGCCTTACCCAAAAGGAGTTTTGAAGGAGCATGTTGTGGGCTCTTCAAGGGAGGGTGTTCTTTCCCCGCGCTCCAGTTCGTGACCTTGGCCATGATCTTTTCATTCTTCTTTCTCCCCGGAGAATCGTTAACAACGTTAGTAATGGATGGAAACCAACCAGCTTGTACAGAAGCAGCTTTTGGCTGTTGAGGGTTCTGTGTTGTCTGGGCTTCAGATGCATCGGCTTTCTGGTCAATCCCATCTGTAGGTTCAACCAATGTCATGAAAGAAGGGGCCTCAAAAACATCTGATTTATCAGCATGTTCTGTCTCAGAAGCGGCTCTCAGCATCTTCAAGGTGGCTTTCTCTGCTTCTGATGACGCTTGGGAACCATTTGATGGCAAAGTCTCAGCATCAAGAATAGTCGGTATATCCGATTGGGTGGAAAGCACTATTCCAAGGATTAAAAATCACAAAATAGATTGAATTAATGAAAACAAGACAACTTGTTCTGTTAATGTATATAAAAAAAATACATATGCATATAACTAGTAAAATCATGGAAAGAATGGTTTGCAAACATGCTTACAACACATGTTATCAATGCTCAAGGAGCTCGTCCTAATCAATTTTAACCAATAAAATGAAACAAGGTAGCAATTGTAACAAGTGTTTGTTTGGGAGCTATCATTTAAAACACCTAACAAAATTAGCTAATCTATGGTGATTCTATACAACAATTTATATTACGCAAATGCAAGATATTAGGGGGCTCTGGGTCCCAATTACTCCCTACATGTCACACCTACAAAATGTAGAAAGATAGAGATGGTGGATCCAAATCCAAGGTAATCTGTTATTGAGTTGACTAAAACAAAATTGAATTGCAAACGTACCTGAAACGGAACCCCAATGAGCTTCCAAACTATCAGTTTGGCTACTTGAATCAACTGAAAAGTCAGTAGCAGATGCAACAACCGGTTGTGTAACTGAGTTATTATCACCTTCAACAGGCAAAAAGTTAGATGTGTTCCCAGATGCAACTGAAAAGTCAGTAGCAGATTCAGGTGTTGCTTTTGGCTCCCCCGGGAGATTTTCCTCCCCCAATCCAGGTACAGAATCACCCTCAGTTTCAATTTTAGACACATTGCATCTTTCTATTTTACCCTCTTCATGAGCATCAGCATTGACATCTCCAAGCACGCTGTTCTTTCGATCAACTTGTTCGGCGGGAATACTAGCATGTCCAGAAGTTGGTATTCTGTTTTCTGCACAATTCTCCACAGCATTTCTTTTGTTTATGTCATTTACAGCTATTTCGGAACTTTCAATTTTATCTTTATCATGATTACCAGTATCATCTAAGTTTGTCTGCCTGACTTCAGCATCTATTGGCACTACTAGGGTGTTAGTAACAGATATGGCGTTTGTATTGTGCTCTAGATAACTCGTCAGAGATGAAGTTTCACAATGATCATGAGGTACTTCTTCGGGAGATTGAACAGAAATGCTCTTCTCCAGGTCACCTACCACAACATCTGTAACACCAACTTCTGATTTAAGGGGCACATCATCTTCTGCTTCATCAGGCAATTCTTCAACAATGAGCTGGCTGGCCACACCTCTGGGTTCAACATTATCATCTAAAACATGCAAATCTGATGTAGAGACTTTGGTGTCCTTGGCCAATGGCCTTGAATTAAAACCAGAAGGATTGTCCTTAGTGTCAGAATCCTTAACATTGTTAAATACTTCAGATGAATCCACATTTATAAGTTGGGGTAATTTCCCTCCTTCATGGTCTTTAAAACCTTTAACCATGCTCTCAGCATCGGCTACTACAGGAAAGTCATGGGGAACTATAAGCACATGCACATTTTCATCCCCTTCTCCCTTGTTATCAAAGCTCTCTGTTGAATCGACATAATCAGTCAAGTCCATTTCTTGAACACCACCCTCCTTGATCTGAGCAGCATCAAAAGAAGAATCAACAGGTTCATCCAATTTAACTTCAGAGGAGAGATCATTTAAAGACATTCCAGAGGCTAAAACATCTGCATGGCCTTCCTTCAATTTAAGGGATTCTGCAGTAGGCACAGGCTCTGAAGTTACATCCTCCATCTTCTGCAACTTGGATACCAACTCAGATGCTTCCCCTGCATCAAATTTAGTTCCTTCATATCCTTTTGCATCAGTCTCTGACAAATCCTTTCCAGCACCAATCTTCTTATTCTCTTGTGATGCATCTGTTTGTGTTTCAAGTTTGACGGGGATTGAGTCGCATGCAGAACCTTCAATATCATGGCTATACTCAAAGCCAGATTCTTCATCTCTGCAATCTATTAAAGGTCTAGTCATGAAGCCAATGGTAGAATTTGAGTCATGATCTAGGGACTCTTGTGCTTTTCCAGACAGATTGCATACTGGAGCTTCAGTACTTTGCATTTGGATGGGGCCAGCTGAAATGCTAGGAGGTGGGCCGGTAACTGCATTATTTCATAAAGTAACAATCTTCATAATAGACAACATGCTCGCTGATATAAATTTTAACAATCCTATATCCACAAATAATCTGTCTACCCCCTTTGTTTTTGGCAGGGGGGTATAGTGAGTCCATTGTTAAGTGACTGCGGGATATCAATTAATCCACACATGGAATTACTCGTGCACATACACTCAGAATCTCATTATTTTCCTTCCTCCGAAAAGAAAGGGTAAAAGCAAGAAATCATAATTGAGTTTCACAATCGTCTAAACCCCTAGGTTTAAATAAATGTCATATAGACAGTTAATGACTGAAGCATCATATTCAAAACACACTGTAAATACAAAATTATTCACATTCAAGGAAATACAAGATGATTTGAGTTTTCCCAGAATCTTCTTGAAAATCTATGGTCAGAACTCAGAAGTGATGTTCAAAAAATTAAAATTGAGGTTCTGGGAATGCAAAAGGTGTTTGCCACAACTAAACTTTCTCAAGTACCCCACCTATCAATCCAAGATCTCAATTGAGGTTTTTGTCTTATGTCCTCATAAATAATTCTACTTACCACCATATAGCACACGCTCCATGGATGCCTAGTGGCTTATTTGACCCAGTCCTACCCATCTCTTAAAATGACTCCATCATAATTGAGAATGCACTCAGTGATGAACTTACAGGATTATGAAATGAAGCCTATTTAATAAAAAAAAAAAATAGATCGAAGCATCTTTTACATGAGAGAGTCACAATAAATTACAGGACAACTCCAGACAAGCATTAAATATTGCAGCTATCCAGGACACTCAGATGCAGAAAAAACAGCTCAAATCAATAAATTATCTGGTCCCGTTCAAAGCTTACCATTAATCGAACCATCCTTGGATGTTTGAGCAGTGGCTTTATTGAACTCCAGGCCAATTTCCTCTTCTTTAACATCCCTAGTATGCTCTCCGGTCACCGAACTGTATCCACTTTCAGGAAATTCCGTAACAGCATCCTTAAAGACCTCGTCTTCTGATCTATTTGATATGTTCCCTACTCCGCCACTACCCTTCTCGTTCCTACTTCTCTCCAAACCTTTTGGACCTTGCGCAGCCAAATTAACCAGTATTAGTTAAGAAAAAAAATGCAATGCTTCTCCCGATCAGAGACGAAGTGCGAATCTTTATTTCAATTTAACCAGTCTAAGGCTCCCTACAATGAAGTCAAGCATCCACAACAGTAAATCCATTCTCTTCCTAAGTTTTATGTGGAAAAAAAACATCATTCTATAGCAAGAATTCTCACTAGGGGTTTCCGGTTCTTCATCAGAAACATTGTCATCATCAGAAAGATCCGGGAGGGAAGTCTCCTCAGAGTCAACAACCTTGTATCCTCCATGACTCCCATGCCCTGCAAGTTTCAACAAAAACCCACATCACCAACCATCCACAGGGACTAACCACCCCAAGACAACTTCACAAAATAAACAAAGAAAGTGAATATCCACAGAATGTGAATAGAAAAAACACAACCCAGAAATCCTTTTCCACAGAAAAGCTGAAGAAACCCAAAAAAAAAGACACAAGATTTAATACTAAAGAAAATGAAAACCCATGGAAATAAATAAAACAGAAAAGCAAGAGGGTAAAATCAAGAATTGAACCTGGAGTATGTGTATGATTCTTTCTGGGATCTTGGCTATCCATTTTTCAAGTTGGAGAAAGAAAGTGTGAATGTGTGTAGTAAGTAGTATACAAAGAAAGACAAAAGAGTTGACTATAGGCGAAAGCAGAGATTTTTATAAATAAGAAATAAATGTGTGTCCCTTTTATTTCTTTTAATAATAAAGATATTCTCGTAACATTCTTCAATAAGCTATTCGTCATTAAAAATATATATTTATATAAATTTTTTTTATTATATTTCAATACCAACGAACACACATTTATTATTAATAATAAAAAATCATTCTTGCTTTACTCCACTTAACTCAATAAAATTCAAAGCTAGTTTTTTTTTTTTTTTTGAGAATAATGCACAGCAGAAAGCATTCAATCAATAATGATTCAAAAATTGACTAAGCATCATGTTTGCTGCATCACAGGGCTATGCAACAGCCAAACATGGCAACAGGCCATCTTATAAACAAGAAATTGGAATAGCTTATTCACGCACTGCCTAGGAAAAAACCCTTAGCAGCAACAAGGGTACAAGATTGTTGAAATAATGATCATCTCTCAGCTGTCACGTCCGTCTTCCTTGTTTGAGAAGTAAACATTCCAGCTATATCTGCTGCTGTGCTCCATTCCTCTCGATTTCTGTCTGATACGGAGCGAGTAAATCTTAGAATCAGGGTATGTTTGGTATTGTGGTAGCTATTGTGGTTGTGGTTTGAAAAAAATTATTTTATAAAAAATACTTTTAGTTGAGATTGGTTTGAAAAAATAAGTGTTTGGTTAAAACTGTGGTTAAAATTGAGATTGAAGAAAAAATAGTTTTAATGTATTTGGTTAAGAATGCTTTTGAAATTTAAGTTATAAAATAATTTTAAAAAATATATATTAATATTGATGGTTTTTAATTTAAATATTATGGATTTATCTATTGCTATTACATCATAAAATAAATCACATTTTATATAAAATATTTTTTATTATTCCATCAAATTATCTACAATTCCATCATGTATGAAATTGAGATTGCAGTCAAATTTTATAAATACAGCGTCATCAAGCGATCTCCGTCTAATTTATATAGTTAGTAAATAATGTTTAACACTAGTTTTTTTGAATAAAACACAATTAAAAATATAAAAAAAATTATTTTCTTGGATCGAACCTGATTCAATGCATTTTTAACTTTGAATCGGAACGGTTCGACCGGATCAATTTTACTATTGATAGAAAAAAATGGATGAATAATGGAGCATGGCTCCACTGTTAGAAGAAAATGTCATCTAACAGTGTTCATGTGAACAGTGCGTGCTCCATTGTTAGAAGAAATAGATGAACAGTGGAGCCATGCTCCACTGTTCATCCATTTTTCCATTTCAAGAAGCAGCCGAGAGCTGCTTCTTGGTACTTGATTAATGATGGGGTCTATCATTAAAAAACTGTGATAGAAATGTTACCAAACATAAAAATTTGTTGTTGCAGGTGAACCTTACCCGTAGCCATAATACCAAACAGCCACTCAATCTGAGATGCCATGAGATTGATGAACGAAACCTACAGCAGCTTAGTGAACAGGTGAAATTGTAAAGTCAGCACCTCTTATTTCCCAAATAAATTCCGGAGAAAACCACATATATCCGGCACATCCACCGTTCGATAGTATGGCGGCTTTCTGGCCAAGATCCTATCTCCAGAGAAGAATTCTTTCATCTCTATATAAAAAGCATTTGAAAACACAGACATGACACGACACACACTTTGGAAGGCCCAAAAATAGTTCCAATCACTATATACACACACCTTTGTTATCACCTGACACTCAAACCATCCTTTATTTTCATGGCTTTGCTTCACTCTTCTTTTTCATTTCTCTCTTTCTTCTTCTCTCCACCACCTCCACTACCACTTTAAAAACAAACTGGAACACCCCACAAAACAATAATATGGTGAAATAATACGATGAAGGCAGTTTTCTTGAGCCAAAAATCCGAAGCTTTTGTTAAAAAAGAAGAAGAAGAAAGAAATAGTAAAGAAAAGTTGTAGGTTTATATATATATAAGTGTTTGACAATTTGCATGTCTTTCGACTAATTTTACGAATTTTAAAATTAATGATCATATAAACTTTCAGTAGCTATTATATTAGCAATTATAAGGCTTGAAGATCATAAAAAAAACAAATTTTTTAATCCTAAATTTTTATAATTGAATCACCTAGATGGTTAAAATTATATATTTTTAAATAAATTTAAATAGCTTGTAACTATTCATAATTTTATGCCAGCAGGAAAAAAAAAAGAAAACACTAATAAATTACAATAATAAAAAAAATCATAAATAACAGGATTTTAATTCGTAATGCAAGGTCATGAGACTCCCTAATTTAATGAATATGTATATTCTTTTTCATAATATTTGACATCACTTTTTTCAAGAATTTTAGGCTTCGCTTGTCCAAAAAATGATCGAATGTAAAATTGTAATTATTAAGCTAAATGATATTGGTTTATGGTTAATTAATTTGGGGTCTAGTCTAATATTTTATTTTAAATTCTTTTAAATATTATTGGGTTAAATTTGAGTATCTAATGATGATTAAATTTGAATGAGATTTAGATGGGTTAATTTTTTTTTAAAATAGTTTTTTTATTTAAAATAAAATCAATATATTTTCATAATTTATTATTGTAATTTGAAAAAGAAATTAAATTATATATATTTTAAATAAATTCAACTTTTGAAGTTGTATTTAGTTCATAACCACAACACAATGTTGATATATGATGTTTCATTAAAAAAAAATATTTTTATATTTTTATGTTAAAACTATATAAAATGTTTTTTTTAAATAATTTAATATTTTTAGATAAAACAAAAAAAACAATTTAAAAAGAAAAACGACAACCACACCTAAAACCCAGCAGCAGAACCCCCTATCTCTCAGAAATTTCTGCCTTCATAAACCCTCCCTGTTTTCCCCTCTCCTCTCTCAAATTCTCCAGAGAAAATCATGAACTTCCTCCCTAAGTCCAACGACCAACAAATTTTCCCAGCATCCAAACAAGCCCCGCAAATTGACCTCCACCATGCCTTTACCACTCTCCAAGACCACTGCTCTACATTTCTCCAAAACCTCTCTCACCAATTCCCTCTCTTCAATCCCAACTTCCAAACCCACGCAAAACAATCACTCGACACTCTTATCTCACGCCTCAACCCCAACTCTCCCTTGTCCTCCAAGAACCCATTATGGGCTCGAATTCCTCACGAGCCCGTTAGTCAGCCAGGCACTTCCATGTCAACTGAAACCATTGAAGAGAGACTGGCTGGCGTGCCTGTATATGCTTTGAGTAATTCCAATGAAGAATTCGTGTTGGTTTCTGGGCTTTCAACGGGGAAGTCTCTTGGGTTGTTTTGTTTCAAACAGGAGGATGCAGAGGCACTCCTTGAGCAGATGAAGAGCATGGACCCTGGAATGAGAAAAGGCGGCTCAAAAGTTGTTCCTGTTGCGTTAAACAAGGTGGGTTTCTTCTGTTTTGTGTTTTTTTTTGCCTCTTCTGTTCAATTTGTCGTTTTTTTCTTCGTCTTTCCTTCTAATTCTGTGAGCTTTTGCAGGTTTTTCAGTTAAAAGTTGATGGGGTGGCCTTTAGGTTGATACCAGAACCTTCACAAGTCAAGAATGCACTTATGGTGAGTGTTCTGTAAAATTTGTTCCACTTTACTTCTGCTTGGATTTTGCTTAATGAGAAGAAAGCTCTAGTATGTGCTGTAAAACTTTAATTTCCAGCATTTCAGCACTTTTGCTACCATCTTGATCTTAACCTGTGGATGTTTGCATGTCTTTAAGCAACTAGTGATAATCAGCTTTTTTTATGCATTCTAGGAGAAAAAAGTTTAGAAATTAGTTTTACTTAATCATGTGTGTTGTTTCTTGTAAACCTAGCCTACTTAAGTATTTTTGTTATTTAGAAATCTTAGCATAGCTACCATAAACATTGCACCTCTTTGCATCACGGTTTAGGTCACATGACCCAGGTTGTGGTGGGCATGGAACGGACAGTTGAAATTTAGGTACCAATCAAATTTTATTTTATTTTATTAAAATAAAATAAAATAAAGATGAACGACGCATTGCCTGCCCCTAAATGAGGTAGATCTAAACTCAAGTATACATTTTGAAGGCTGAAGTTGAAGATCCATTTACGTTTAACCACTTGGTATAATTGATTTATTTGAATTAATAATTTTGTTCATTAAAATATTTTTTTAATAGGAGCATGCTATAATTAGCAGAATTAGCCGGTCTAATGAGCTTGAATTTGTTTATCCATAGAACACTTGGATTAAGTGTAGTATTCCACAATTTCAAATTGGGATCATCTTTTCCAGGTGCTCACTTTAAGATGATGTACTTCCTTGTCAAATCTCAATGCATATGTTTTATATTCATGCAAGTGCATACCAAACAAAAGTATTTAATAATCCACATTATTTATGCTGATATTTTTTCAAGGATAAAAGCATGTTATCATATGATCTTTATTTGCGGAGTGCATTTGTTTTTCATATAATATTTTGCAAGAATTTATATATTTGCATTTTTCAGTGTCTGGTGAGGAATGAAAATCGGTTAACTGATGCTACTTCAATAGACAGCTTGAAAACATAGTTTATTTTGGGTAAATATTTTACCTCATGAAGATGGAGAAATATTTTACGAAGAACTATCAGCTCACTATCTCTCCTAGCATGGCCGCCGCCGCCATTGCAGACTTCGTTTCATTATCTCATCAAACCACCACATTCTTACCACTATTGTTACCACCACCATCTTATCACCATTATCAGTCCACTACCCCCTATTACTTTGTTATTTATATCTTTACTATAGCCCACCTTCTCTGCTTCCACCACCATCATCTTATTACCAGCATACACCACCACCATGAGTATTATTACCCAGTTGACCATCATAACCAAATTTGAATATGCAAAACAAACAGACCTTCATTTGAACACTTCTTTTCTGTGTGCGCTATTCATGAAATCTATAATTACCAACTTACTCTTCTCTTTTAATTTTTCTTATAAATGAGGGGTCTCTGTTTGTGTAAATGTACTTATTGATTGTATTGTGCTTATTTTGTTGTAGGAAAGAGAGCGAGCTGGTTTATCTGATGATTGCTTCTCCGGGGTTCCAGTTTTCCAGGTTCCAAGGACATAACATGTCTTCTCATAAGTGTTCTTCTTCTGATATATTGATTATTTGGATAACTATGATGCTGCATAAAAAATTTGGGATTGTGATCAAGTGAATAATTATATCGAGTAAATGATAAATGAAGTATTTTTTCCCATGTATTGTTTGAGGAAACTGAATCAATTTTGGGAATGAACAACTCATGCCATGCATTAACTGCATTGCATCCTTCATAGGGTAAGAATCCAGTAACTAACTCTGTCCTTGTACTACTTGCAACTAGTTTCTTATGGTTAGAATTAGACGAAGTAAAGTAGATTGCTCTGGGCCTGATAACTTAGTTCTGCAAATATCTGATGTTTTCATGGCAAGGTAACAGTACCAGTATATTTCCTATCTTTACTTTAAAGCTTTCTTGATTACAATCTAGCAAGTACATGATCATAGTTGCTAGCCTTTTCTTTCAGTTTTCCTCAGTTGAGACTGAAGATATTGAACTAAATTATCGGTGAAATATACATTTGTTTGTCAACTTGCCACAGTTAGTAGGTTTCATTTTGAGATTGATGAGTCCATGGAGTAACAATAATGAATACCCGTAGAGTGTTGTGTGAGCATTCTATTGGCATTTGCATGATCACATAAATAATGGCTTTCACCTCTGGATTTTGGTGTCTGTTTGCCACAGAGGTTTTCCACACTTTCAGACTGGGAAATGGGTCTGTTGAGGTTTGCAAAATTGAAAAATCATGATTTGCTTGTCCTGATATCCCTCTTTACTCTTTGTGACACGATTTATTCTTTTTTGTTCGTTTTGTTTCTATATAGTTTTTTTTATCCTAGTAGATTTGAATCTGGTCAATGCTTGGTCGAGCCTTGGAGTTGCCATGAGTTGGCTTTTGCTCTTCCTCCACCATGGCTTGTTAGTAACAGATATGGCGTTTGTATTGTGCTCTAGATAACTCGTCAGAGATGAAGTTTCACAATGATCATGAGGTACTTCTTCGGGAGATTGAACAGAAATGCTCTTCTCCAGGTCACCTACCACAACATCTGTAACACCAACTTCTGATTTAAGGGGCACATCATCTTCTGCTTCATCAGGCAATTCTTCAACAATAAGCTGGCTGGCCACACCTCTGGGTTCAACATTATCATCCAAAACATGCAAATCTGATGTAGAGACTTTGGTGTCCTTGGCCAATGGCCTTGAATTAAAACCAGAAGGATTGTCCTTAGTGTCAGAATCCTTAACACTGTTAAATACTTCAGATGAATCCACATTTATAAATTGGGGTAATTTCCCTCCTTCATGGTCTTTAAAACCTTTAACCATGTTCTCAGCATCGGCTACTACAGGAAAGTCATGGGGAACTATAAGCACATGCACATTTTCATCCCCTTCTCCCTTATTATCATAGACCTCTGTTGAATTGACATAATCAGTGAAGTCCATTTCTTGAACACCACCCCCCTTGGTCTGAGCAGCATCAAAAGAAGAATCAACAGGTTCATCCGATTTAACTTCAGAGGAGAGATCATTTAAAGACATTCCAGAGGCTAAAACATCTGCATGGCCTTCCTTCAATTTAAGGGATTCTGCAGTAGGCACAGGCTCTGAAGTTACATCCTCCATCTTCTGCAACTTGGATACCATCTCAGATGCTTCCCCTGCATCAAATTTAGTTCCTTCATATCCTTTTGCATCAGTCTCTGACAAATCCTTTCCAGCACCAATCTTCTTATTCTCTTTTGATGCATCTGTTTGTGTTTCAAGTTTGATGGGGATTGAGTCACATGCAGAACCTTCATTATCATGGCTATACTCAAAGCCAGATTCTTCAGACTCTTGTGCTTTTCCAGACAGATTACATACTGGAGCTTCAGTTCTTTGCATTTGGATGGTGTCAGCTGAATTGCTAGGAGGTGGGCCGGTAACTGCATTATTTCATAAAGTAACAATCTTCATACATAGACAACATGCTCGCTGATATAAATTTAAACAATCCTATATCCACAAATAATCTGTCTACCCCCTTTGTTTTTGGCAGGGGGGTATAGTGAGTCCATTGTTAAGTGACTGCGGGATATCAATTAATCCACACATGGAATTACTCGTGCACATACACTCAGAATCCCATTATTTTCCTTCCTCGGAAAAGAAGGGGTAAAAGCAAGAAATCATAATTGAGTTTCACAATCGTCTAAACCCCTAGGTTTAAATAAATGTCATATAGACAGTTAATGACTGAAGCATCATATTCAAAACACACTGTAAATACAAAATTATTCACATTCAAGGAAATACAAGATGATTTGAGTTTTCCCAGAATCTTCTTGAAAATCTATGGTCAGAAGTGATGTTCAAAAAATTAAAATTGAGGTTCTGGGAATGCAAAAGGTGTTTGCCACAACTAAACTTTCTCAAGTACCCCACCTATCAATCCAAGATCTCAATTGAGGTTTTTGTCTTATGTCCTCATAAATAATTCTACTTACCACCATATAGCACACGCTCCATGGATGCCTAGTGGCTTATTTGACCCAGTCCTACCCATCTCTTAAAATGACTCCATCATAATTGAGAATGCACTCAGTGATGAACTTACAGGATTATGAAATGAAGCCTATTTAATAAAAAAAAAATAGATCGAAGCATCTTTTACATGAGAGAGTCACAATAAATTACAGGACAACTCCAGACAAGCATTAAATATTGCAGCTATCCAGGACACTCAGATGCAGAAAAAACAGCTCAAATCAATAAATTATCTGGTCCCGTTCAAAGCTTACCATTAATCGAACCATCCTTGGATGTTTGAGCAGTGGCTTTATTGAACTCCAGGCCAATTTCCTCTTCTTTTACATCCCTAGTATGCTCTCCCGTCACCGAACTGTATCCACTTTCAGGAAATTCCGTAACAGCATCCTTAAAGACCTCGTCTTCTGATCTATTTGATATGTTCCCTACTCCGCCACTACCCTTCTCGTTACTACTTCTTTCCAAACGTTTTGGACCTTGCGCAGCCAAATTAACCAGTATTAGTTAAGAAAAAAAATGCAATTCTTCTCCCGATCAGAGACGAAGTGCGAATCTTTATTTCAATTTAACCTTGAGCAGTCTAAGGCTCCCTACAATGAAGTCAAGCATTCACAACAGTAAATCCATTCTCTTCCTAAGTTTTATGGGGAAAAAAAACATCATTCTATAGCAAGAATTCTCACTAGGGGTTTCCGGTTCTTCATCAGAAACATTATCATCATCAGAAAGATCCGGGAGGGAAGTCTCCTCAGAGTCAACAACCTTGTATCCTTCAAGACCTCCATGACTCCCATGCCCTGCAAGTTTCAGCAAAAACCCACATCACCAACCATCCACAGGGACCAACCACCCCAAGGCAACTTCACAAAATAAACAAAGAAAGTGAATTTCCACAGAATGTGAATAGAAAAAACACAACCCAGAAATCCTTTTCCACAGAAAAGCTGAAGAAACCCAAAAAAAAAAGACACAAGATTTAATACTAAAGAAAATGAAAACCCATGGAAATAAATAAAACAGAGAATCAAGAGGGTAAAATCAAGAATTGAACCTGGTGTTTGTGTATGATTCTTTCTGGGGTCTTGGCTATCCATTTTTCAAGTTGGAGAAAGAAAGTGTGAATGTGTGTAGTAAGTAGTATACCAAGAAAGACAAAAGAGTTGACTATAGGCGAAAGCAGAGATTTTTATAAATAAGAAATAAATGTGTGTCCCTTTTATTTCTTTTAATAATAAAGATATTCTCGTAACAATCTTCAATAAGCTATTCGTCATTAAAAATATATATTTATATTTCTATACCAACGAACACACATTTATTAATAATAAAAAAAAAATCATTCTTGGTTTACTCCACTTAACTCAATAAAATTCAAAGCTAGTTTTTTTTTTTTTTTAAATAATGCACAGCAGTAAGCATTCAATCAATAATGATTCAAAAATTGACTAAGCATCATGTTTGCAGCATCGCAGGGCTATGCAACAGCCAAACATGGCAACAGGCCATCTTATAAACAAGAAATTGGAATAGCCTATTCACGCAATGCCTAGGAAAAAACCTTAGCAGCAACAAGGGCTCGTGTACAAGATTGTTGAAATAATGATCATCTCTCAGCTGTCACGTCCGTCTTCCTTGTTTGAGAAGTAAAAATTTCAGCTATATCTGCTGCTGTGCTCCATTCCTCTCGATTTCTGTCTGATACGGAGCGAGTAAATCTTGGAATCAGGGTCTTTTTGGTATTGTGGTATCTGTTGTGGTTGTAGTTTGAAAAAAATTATTTTATAAAAAATATTTTTAGTTGAGATTAGTTTGAAAAAATAGGTGTTTGGTTAAAACTGTGGTTAAAATTAAGATCGAAGAAAAAATAGTTTTAATGTGTTTGGTTAAGAATGCTTTTGAAATTTAAGTTATAAAATAATTTTAAAAAATATATATTAATATTGATAGTTTTTAATTTAAATATTATGAATTTAACTATTGCTATTACATCATAAAATAAATCACATTTTATATAAAATATTTTTTATTATTTCATTAAATTATCTACAATTTCATCACGTATGAAATTGAGATTGCAGTCAAATTCTATAAATGCAGCGTCATCAAGAGATCTCCGTCTAATTTATATAGTCATTAAATAATGTTTAACACTAGTTTTTTGAATAAAACACAATTAAAAATAAAAAAAATATTTTCTTGGATCGAACCTGATTCAATGTATTTTTAACTTTGAACCGGACCGGTTCGACCAGATCAATTTTACTATTGATAGAAAAAAATGGGTGAATAATGGAGCATGGTTGTTCATGTGAACTTCACCCGCAGCCACAATACCAAACAGCCACTCAGTCTGAGATGCCATGAGATTGATGAACGAAACCTACAGCAGCTTAGTGAACAGGTGAAATTGTAAAGTCAGCACCTCTTATTTCCCAAATAAATTCCGGAGAAAACCACATATATCCGGCACATCCACCGTTCGATTGTATGGCGGCTTTCTGGCCAAGATCCTATCTCCGGAGAAGAATTCTTTCATCTCTATATAAAAAGCATTTGAAAACACAGACATGACACGACACACACTTTGGAAGGCCCAAAAATAGTTCCAATCACTATATACACACACCTTTGTTATCACCTGACACTCAAACCATCCTTTATTTTCATGGCTTTGCTTCGCTTTTCTTTTTCATTTCTCTCTTTCTTCTTCTCTCCACCACCTCCACCGCCACTTTAAAAACAAACTAGGGCTCCGTTTATTTGCTGGAAAGTAGTTTTTTTTTGGAAAGTGAATTCCGGGAAAGTGAATTCTGAGAAAGTGAATTCCGAGAAAGTATTTTCCGATATTTGGTAGTGTAATGAAAAATGAGTTGGAAAACACTTTCCAGTGTTTGGTTATGTCGTGGAAAATGAGCTGGAAAATAACTTATTAATATTTTATTTTTCTCAAGTTTATTAAAATAATAAGGAACAAATCTTACAAATTAAAAAGTTGAATGAGAATGAAATTGAAAAAAAAATATAATTTCATAAATTATCTCAAATAAAATAAAAAATAATCAAAATAATAGAGATCAAATCTAAAAAATAAAAAAAAATAAAAGATGAAGAAATTAAAATAATAATAATTAACATTTCATAAATTATTTCAAATAAAATAAGTAACAATAAAAAAATTGAAGACCAAATTTGATAGATACAAAATTTCAATAAAAAAATGATAAGGAAAAAGCAAATAGCAATTATAAAAATAAGGACCAAAGTTAATATAAAAATAAAATTTTAAGAGATGAAATTAAAAAATAAATATTCAAAACAAAATATATATATAGCAATCAAAAGTTTGAGGATCAAATTTGATATAATCAGCAAATAATGTTATTTTTAAATTTTTCACAACTTCCGGAAAGTGTTTTCCCCTCAAATTTTTCAAGAAAACACTTTCCTGAAAACCAAGCCAAACTTTTCTTTTACTGGAAAGTGTTTTTCATTGACCAACTTTTCTACTGGCAAACAAACACAAGAAAGTTTGGAAAGTGATTTTCCGGAAATCACTTTCCGGAAAACAAACACAGCTAAAGGGAAAACACTTTCCTGAAAACCAAGTCAAATTTTTCTTTGACTGAAAAGTGTTTTCCGTTGACCGGAAAAGTGTTTTCCGTTAACCAACTTTCCTAATGACAAACAAACACAGGAAAGTTTGGAAAATAGTTTTCCGGAAACTGCTTTCCGGGAAACAAACATAGCCTAGAACACCCCACAAAACAATAATATGGTGAAATAATACGATGAAGGCGGTTTTCTTGAGCCAAAAATCCGAAGTTTTTGTTAAAAAAGAAGAAGAAGAAAGAAATAGTAAAGAAAAGTTGTAGGTTTATATATATATATATATATATATATATATATATAAGTGTTCGATAATTTGCATGTCTTTCGACTAATTTTATAAATTTTAAAATTAATGATCATATAAACTTCCAGTAGCTATTATATTAGCAATTATAAGGCTTGAATATCATAAAAAAAACAAATTTTTTAATCCTAAATTTTTATAATTGAATCACCTACTAGATGATTAAAATTATATATTTTTAAATAAATTTAAATAGCTTGTAACTATTCATAATTTTATGCCAGTAGGAAAAAAAAAGAAAATACTGATAAATTATAATAATAAAAAAAATCATAAATAACAGGATTTTAATCGCAATGCAAGGTCATGAGACTCCCTAATTTAATGAATATGTATATTCTTTTTCATAATATTTGACATCACTTTTTTCGAGAATTTTAGGCTTCGCTTGTCCAAAAAATGATCGAATGTAAAATTGTAATTATTAAGCTAAATGATATTGGTTTATGGTTAATTAATTTGGGGTCTAGTCTAATATTTTATTTTAAATTCTTTTAAATATTGATTGGATTAAATCTGATTGGATTAAATTTAAGTATATAATGATGATTAAATTTGAATGAGATTTAGATGGGTTAATTTTTTAAAAAAATAATATTTTTTATTTAAAATAAAATCAATATATTTTCATAATTTATTATTGTAATTTGAAAAAGAAATTAAATTATATATATTTTAAATAAATTCAACTTTTGAAGTTGTATTTAGTTCATAGCCACAACACAATGTTGATATATGATGTTTCATTAAAAAATATATATTTTTATGTTAAAACTTAAAACTATACAAAAAGTTTTTCTAAAAAAATAATTTAATATTTTTAGATAAAACAAAAAAAAAACAATTTAAAAAGAAAAACGACAACCACACCTAAAACCCAGCAGCAGAACCCCCTATCTCTCTGAAATTTCTGCCTTCATAAACCCTCCCTGTTTTCCCCTCTCCTCTCTCAAATTCTCCAGAGAAAATCATGAACTTCCTCCCTAAGTCCAACGACCAACAAATTTTCCCAGCATCCAAACAAGCCCCGCAAATTGACCTCCACCATGCCTTTACCACTCTCCAAGACCACTGCTCTACATTTCTGCAAAACCTCTCTCACCAATTCCCTCTCTTCAATCCCAACTTCCAAACCCACGCAAAACAATCACTCGACACTCTTATCTCACGCCTCAACCCCAACTCTCCCATGTCCTCCAAGAACCCGTTATGGGCTCGAATTCCTCACGAGCCCGTTAGTCAGCCAGGCACTTCCATGTCAACTGAAACCATTGAAGAGAGACTGGCTGGCGTGCCTGTATATGCTTTGAGTAATTCCAATGAAGAATTCGTGTTGGTTTCTGGGCTTTCAACGGGGAAGTCTCTTGGGTTGTTTTGTTTCAAACAGGAGGATGCAGAGGCACTCCTTGAGCAGATGAAGAGCATGGACCCTGGAATGAGAAAAGGCGGCTCAAAAGTTGTTCCTGTTGCGTTAAACAAGGTGGGTTTCTTCTGTTTTGTGTTTTTTTTTTGCCTCTTCTGTTCAATTTGTCGTTTTTTTCTTCTTCTTTCCTTCTAATTCTGTGAGCTTTTGCAGGTTTTTCAGTTAAAAGTTGATGGGGTGGCCTTTAGGTTGATACCGGAACCTTCACAAGTCAAGAATGCACTTATGGTGAGTGTTCTGTAAAATTTGTTCCACTTTACTTCTGCTTGGATTTTGCTTAATGAGAAGAAAGCTCTAGTATGTGCTGTAAAACTTTAATTTCCAGCATTTCAGCACTTTTGCTACCATCTTGATCTTAACCTGTGGATGTTTGCATGTCTGTAAGCAACTAGTGATAATCAGCTTTTTTTTTTTATGCATTCTAGGAGAAAAAAGTTTAGAAATTAGTTTTACTTAATCATGTGTGTTGTTTCTTGTAAACCTAGCCTACTTAAGTATTTTTGTTATTTAGAAATCTTAGCATAGCTACCATAAACATTGCACCTCTTTGCATCACGGTTTAGGTCACATGACCCAGGTTGTGGTGGGCATGGAACGGACAGTTGAAATTTAGGTACCAATCAAATTTTATTTTATTTTATTTTAGATGAACGACGCATTGCCTGCCCCTAAATGAGGTAGATCTAAACTCAAGTATACATTTTGAAGGCTGAAGTTGAAGATCCATTTACGTTTAACCACTTGGTATAATTGATTTATTTGAATTAATAATTTTGTTCATTAAAATATTTTTTTAATAGGAGCATGCTATAATTAGCAGAATTAGCCAGTCTAACGAGCTTGAATTTGTTTATCCATAGAACACTTGGATTAAGTGTAGTATTCCACAATTTCAAATTGGGATCATCTTTTCCAGGTGCTCACTTTAAGATGATGTACTTCCTTGTCAAATCTCAATGCATATGTTTTATATTCATGCAAGTGCATACCAAACAAAAGTATTTAATAATCCACATTATTTATGCTGATATTTTTTCAAGGATAAAAGCATGTTATCATATGATCTTTATTTGCGGAGGGCATTTGTTTTCATATAATATTTTGCAAGAATTTATATATTTGCATTTTTCAGTGTCTGGTGAGGAATGAAAATCGGTTAACTGATACTACTTCAATAGACAGCTTGAAAACATAGTTTATTTTGGGTAAATATTTTACCTCATGAAGATGGAGAAATATTTACAAAGAACTATCAGCTCACTATCTCTCCTAGCATCACCACCACCGCCGCACCACTGCCATTGCAGACTTCGTTTCATTATCTCATCAAACCACCACAATCTTACCACTATTGCTACCACCACCATCTTATCACCATTATCAGTCCACTACCCACTATTATCACTTTGTTATTTATATCTTTACTATAGCCCACCTTCTCTGCTTCCATCTTATTACCAGCATACAATCACCAATATGAGTATTATTACCCAGTTGACCATCATAACCAAATTTGAATATGCAAAACAAACAGACCTTCATTTGAACACTTCTTTTCTGTGTGCGCTATTCATGAAATCTATAATTACCAACTTACTCTTCTCTTTTAATTTTTCTTATAAATGAGGGGTCTCTATTTGTGTAGATGTACTTATTGATTGTATTGTGCTTATTTTGTTGTAGGAAAGAGAGCGAGCTGGTTTATCTGATGATTGCTTCTCCGGGGTTCCAGTTTTCCAGGTTCCAAGGACATAACCTGTCTTCTCATAAGTGTTCTCCTTCTGATATATTGATATTTGGATAACTATGATGCTGCATAAAAAATTTGGGATTGTGATCAAGTGAATAATTATATTGAGTAAATGATAAATGAAGCATTTTTTTCCCATGAATTGTTGTTGAGGAAACTGAATCAATTTTGGGAATGAACAACTCATGCCATGCATTAACTGCATTGCATCCTTCATAGGGTAAGAATCCAGTAACTAACTCCGTCCTTGTACTACTTGCAACTAGTTTCTAATGGTTAGAATTAGATGAAGTAAAGTAGATTGCTCTGGGCCTGATAACTTAGTTCTGTAAATATCTGATGTTTTCATGGCAAGGTAACAGTACCTGTATATTTCCTATCTTTACTTTAAAGCTTTCTTGATTAAAATCTAGCAAGTACATGATCATATTTGCTAGCCATTTCTTTCAGTTTTCCTCAGTTGAGACTGAAGATATTGAACTAAATTATCGGTGAAATATACATTTGTTTGTCAACTTGCCACAGTTAGTAGGTTTCATTTTGAGATTGATGAGTCCATGGAGTAACAATAATAAATACCCGTAGAGTGTTGTGTGAGCATTCTATTGGCATTTGCATGATCACATAAATAATGGCTTTCTCCTCTGGATTTTGGTGTCCGTTTGCCACAGAGGTTTTCCACACTTTCAGACTGGGAAATGGGTCTGTTGAGGTTTGCAAAATTGAAAAATCATGATTTGCTTGTCCTGATATCCCTCTTTACTCTTTGTGACACGATTTATTCTTTTTTGTTCGTTTTGTATAATGGCTTTCTCCTCTGGATTTTGGTGTCCGTTTGCCACAGAGGTTTTCCACACTTTCAGACTGGGAAATGGGTCTGTTGAGGTTTGCAAAATTGAAAAATCATGATTTGCTTGTCCTGATATCCCTCTTTACTCTTTGTGACATGATTTGCTTGTCCTGATATCCCTCTATATAGTTTTTTTATCCTAGTAGATTTGAATCTGGTCAATGCTTGGTTGAGCCTTGGAGTTGCCATGAGTTGGCTTTTGCTCTTCCTCCACCATGGCTTGTTAGAAGATTACTTTTTTTTTTCTCTCTCTCTTTTCATTGAACTTACCTTTGGTCATTGAACATAAGCCTTCTTTCATATTTCTTTCAGAGATTTCTGGACTTTAAAAGTTTGAATCATTTAAATATTTTCTTTTCAGTCAAGGAGTTTGGTATTGAAAAGTCAAAACAGAAGCTATCGTCCAGTATTTTTTAGAAAGGTTAGTAAAGAAGATGACCTTATTATTATTTACTACTATTCTGGTTAATTATGCAGTGGTTTCATTTTTCTTGCCCTGGTTGTTTTTCTAGGAGGATTTAGAAAAATCACTTTTAAGAGCATCCCGTGAGCAGCATAAAGTAAATCCTGCCTTCAAGGAGGGGGATATTGAGGTATTGCTTTTTTAGCCATCTTTTATTAGCATCGTTCACTTTCTTAGCTGCTTTTACTCGTATTATCAACTTTGTTTTGTAGGTTGCTGTTTTCGAAGAGATAATTAAGTGTATGAAGGTATGTTGACTTAGCTAGTAAAACCGGCATGATACTAATTTTTCATTTTCAAGCTGCGGGTGATCATATAGAATATAAGGAACAAAGGAGCTTCAATAACAGTCTTTCTCATTTATTTGGGATGATTTCATCCACATTTTTGTTACAGCAATTCTTTTTGCCTATCTTCTGGAAATATAATACTGAAGATTTTAAATTCTGGGGCTAAAATGACAAGAAATAAAATTTTGCAGGAGGGTTCTGCTACAACTTGGGATGATGTCGTCTTCATCCCTCCTGGTTTTGATGTTTCAACTACTCCTGCCAAGCAATAGGCGGCTGCAGATGTAGGTGATGGTTCTCTTGTTGGTTAATTATCTTACAGTTATACAGCCATGCATTCAGACTTTAAAATGCGGTTTCGATTAATTTGTTTTTGTTCATCTTTCATCTTTCTTTTGTTTCCAGTGTAATCATGTTTAACAACTTGGTGCAGACTGATGTATTCTGCTGCTGTGTGTTGAATCTAATTTGGTTGAATGAGGCATTTGAACTCCAAATGTAATGAGTGTCTTAGCAAATGAAAAAAGGGTGGATATGAAAATTCTAAGCACTAGCGGTAGCTTTCCTCTTTTCATATTCAAGTACGAGCCCCTTTTGAGTTAGTAACTCATATCTATATCAGTTAGTAACTCGTTGGGGTGGCAGCTGAAACTTTAGGTCATAATCTCTTTACACAAATGCGACAATATTGCACGCCCTCTGTCACAAGGAGCAGTGGGGAGGCTTTTTGTCAAATGGAAAATGCCATCGGACATGGGAGTCTCTCCTTGGAGGTAGAATCTTATCCTTCATCCTACCAATTGAACACAAATCTTTGCCAAGTATTTTCTTCTCTTGTGGCTGTCACATAAGAAACTCGATCACGCCATTGAATTGAATGTTTAGACTCAAGATTGGTCAATTTAATTCTAGAAACAAGAAAAAAACTAAAGTGATTACAATGGATTTCCAGAACCATCGCTATGATTTATCTTAAATTGTATTATCCACCTGGTTTTTTATTACTGTTGTGCTTTTTGAGATAAAGGAGCTCCATCATGGCAAATATAACAAAGAATACTTCATGTTTTTCAGACTCAGAGTCCGTTTGTTAACAAGATTGCATCTATATTTTGTTTAAAACACAGATGCAACTTGTTTGGGTAAGAAAAAATATACAATTTATTGAATATGAATCCCATATAATTTTGCGTTCGAGATGTGGGGAAAGGAAAAGCAGCAAAATGCTGCTTCTTGCACATTGTTCACGCTAATTAATTAGCATAAATAATATAGTATACATTGTTCAATGCTACATTGCGTGAACAGTGTATGTTATACTGTTCATGCTCATTAATTAGCGTGGACAGTGTAGCCAGCTCTACTGTTCCGATCCGACTGGTTTCGATTTAAAACTTCAAATGCATTGAACTAGGTATGACCGATCCAGTAAAATAAAAATTATTTTTTTATTTTTTAATTGTATTTTATTCGAAAAACTAGTGCTTAATATTATTCAATGGCACTACATAAATTAGACAGAGATCGCTTGATGACGTAACATTTACATAATTTGATTGCAATTTCAATTTTGTTCAAAAGCATTATTAATCATACACATTAAACTATTTTTTGTCTCAACCTCAATTTCAATCATAGTTTTAATCAAATATACATAAATATCAAATTAACCTTAACCAAAAGTATTTTTTATAAAACAATTTTTTTCAAACCACAATAACTACCACAATATCAAACACACTTAGTTGATTACCATGTCAATCTAAAGTTTATCATTTTAAATGTTGTTTCAGATTAAAAAAGTTCCTTAGACCATGTTTTGTCTCGCCGAGATTCTATCGGGTCAATAAGGTCGCGGGTTAATCGGTCATATGGATTTGACCAGGTTAATATTTAAAACAATTTTGAAGTGAAACTTAGCCTACGAGCTACAATTATGCCATGTAGCCCTAAACAAGACACACAGGAGGTAAAAAAAAAAACAAAAACAAAAACACAACGGGTTTGCACATTTCCAGTTCAATAAAGTAAGATTTCTATGGAGTTTTATGTACCAGTTCAAAGCAATGAGAAGGATTCCAGGGAAAACAACAGAAGGTTGGCAAAGAGTTGTTGGGGCGTTATTAACGGAGGAGACTTTTCATGCTGTAAATCTTGATTCTATCTGCATAGTTGCTGAGATGATCATCTCAGATTCTTGAATAGCTAGGTTTGAAAGATATGTATCGTTTGAAACGGGCATAAGCCTCCAAAATCCTGCTCTCGGATGGGAACTTGGTGTTCCTGACAAGCTACCCATACTGTCATCATTCTTAGGGCTCACAGATCTTTTCGAGGAAATGATGTGACGGATTTCCGGTGCCCTACGGTGCCCGAAGTTTCTTCATAAAATCACAATTGCTTGGGCCCTACGTAATCTCTCTAGACTCATTATTTGAACCCACCATTTTGGACGTGCTTCAAAACAAATTAACATTATTTTATTATTTTTGAAATTGTGGTCTTCATAGTTACGATTTAAATGAAAATTAAGTAACTTTTGAAGTTATTTTATCATATAAAAACATATTTAATTACTATAATGTAAAACGAAGTTTTAGAACAAAAAGATCATAAAAACTACAGGATGACCTTCTTTTAAATGAAAAATATCAATTTAAAACTTTTTCTTTTTCTTTTTTCTTTTTTCTTTTTTCTTTTCTCTGACACAAATGAAGAATCATCATCTTGCTGGCTTATGAGCATTTCAATTCAAACATGAAAATTGACAAGGTTTAGCACAAGTGATTAGAACTTGTTCAAAGATACACAAAGGCACTAATTGAGTTCAGATTGTGTTCGTTTAGCCTTGTACCTTGATGAACAATTCACATTAGATTGTTTTTGAGGATTATATATATATATATATATATATATATATAGAAAGCATGAGAATTGCTAAAACCATGATGATGATGATAATAGCAGGAAAATTTTTTATGACACTCGAGTTATAACTAAAAATACTTACGACATCAGAAATAAACATAGAAGAAAAAGACATAAATAAGAAAAAATCACAATAATTCCATCGAAAAAAAAGAATTTATCTGCTTTTCTTCTATCCATCTCCTTTTAATATGAAAAGAAGAATAGTTAGCTTTAATATCATAGAATTTCTTGATGATGAGGGGGGTGTTGATCATTGATTCAAACAATGGTATGATTTAACACCAACTACTGTGATATATAAAATAATTACTTTTGATATTATATTATGAAAGGGAAAGAAAATTCAAGCTCAGCGCGTGAATTATATTGTGAAATCTTCTTCGTTTCATCACCCATATTATCAACATCTAATCTATTTTCAGTGGGCCTCTTCTCTTTTTCTTTCTTTCATTTTTTTTTTTTTTGCTGTTCTTTCGAACAATTATATTAAAATTAATTATATCAAATATTATCATCAAAATCCTTCAAGAAATCCCATGTATATTGAGTGTTTTGATCTTAAGATATAACAGATATCATAAATTCTATGATTATAATTTATTTTTTCCCATGGGACTAATTAATACTTTAAGATGTATAAAAGTTAACGAGTAGTCTTGAAATTCCGGTTGAACATTATCCAAAAACATTTAATGTAGACTCCATTTTCATTATATTAAGTTAAAAAAGTATATATCCAATATCAAAATAATTTTTTATTGCAAAACAAATAATTGTAGAGATGGATTAGGAGCATTGAATGATTATTTAGTTAAACATTTCGGTGATTTAATTAAGAATATTTAAATAATTTTATAAAATATAACTTAATAAATTAGGTTTTAGGTTTGTTTTATAAAAGTCATTAATTCGAGTCATATAAATTTTAAAATTACTAAAGGTTTATATAATTATTAATTACAGAGCCTATGAAATTTGTTAAAATATATAAAAATTAACCCGAATATTTATTTTAATAATAATAAAAAAAGTGTTCAAATAATAACCTAGGCATTAATACTTTAATGGCCTTAATTCCATCTGCAGAACCCAGGATAGTAAAGTATTCCAGAGCAGGAATAATTAAACGGATAATTAACGAGTGATTTGCCCTTTAATTCTCAGTGGACATCACGAGACAAAATAAAGAAAATAATTGAGGAAATGAAAAGCAGCGATCGATCGTGACATGAAAAATAATCTTGGCTAGCTTTTTTGTTACTTGTAAACATTTTCTGCTACCTATTGCCCTATCCTATATGTATATCTAATTCTCTTACTGGATTATTTGGAAGTTGTGAAGAAGCCAAACTTGAGTTGCAGCTGTGTATATATATCAATTTTAAATTAGTGTATGGTGGATGGATAGATTAGTAGATGTTAGATGTTTGTTTTGTAGACATTATATCCACCAACATGCTAAAATAATAATTATACAATCCGGTTCGATTTAATAGGTCCAGTCAGTGACTTGTTAATCTAAATTTAATATTTGATATTTTGATAACGATTATTTTTTAAAGTATTTTTTTAAAAAAATAATATTAAAAAAAACATTTATTCCCACAAAACAACTTACGTAATAAAAATTTATAAAAATATTGTACAAAGAACAAACTTAGAGAAGTTAAGGACATGACATGGTTAAACTTTTCTTCTTTGCCCCATTTTGCTTGTTATAAGGAGTGGTGCTTAGCGTTTTAGAGTATAGTTATTACATCCGGTTTAGCTTTACTGGTCAATCCAATGACTCGCCAACCTAAAGTGTAGCTCAAGTTGTTTTTTTTTTAAAACCAGTTTGGATATTAATTCGATCAAACTTGAATGACCCGATAAATCAATCCACGATGTAGCTAACCACGAGTGAAATCTAACCAAGTCAACTTTAAATAATTGTTTCTTTTTATTTTTATTTAAAACGATATTATTTCATTAAAAAAAAGGTATTTGAAACAAAATTATTTTAAAATTGAACTAAAATGATTTATCAACCTAATGACCCAGATCCCGAGTCAAACTCGAATCCAACCTTACCACTTTATGATTTAGAGCGTGGCTCCTTCATTTGGATTTTGCTTTATTTTACCACTTTATAGCATCATGGTAAATATATTTTGATATTTGAACAATAATGATGTAGGGCTAGGGACAAGTTATCAGCAATGTGAAAATACCTCCTCTAAGTTTGAAATGTTACATTTTAGTCCTCTAAGTAACCAAAACTTGGATTCGTCCTTTGTAGGGTTATGATGATTAGTGAACATACCAGCCTTTTTTGGATTAAGGTAACGGTACCACCATTAATTGAAACTTAGAAGGTTAATCCAATGTTTACAAATTATTTTAATATACTAATTATTGTCATTTTTTTATGTGAAAATCTTTATCAAAGCATTAAAAAAATCGAAAATATAGAAATTTTATTTGAAAAACACTTGAATATAGAATTTTGAATAATCTGGTCACGGGGACACCACGACCATGGCTTCCATTTTTTTTATTAATTAATTCCTTTTTTTCTATTTTTTATATGCTTGAATTGCAATCCATATTTTATGGATAGAATATTCACATTCGACAAATGACTATCTCATGAGGATTTTATTATTGTTATTTTACCTTAAACTGGCTAAAGGCTAAAACCATGTGAGGTGCCAAAAAAAAAAGAGAGACAAAAACTTAGTCGATCCATTAAAATTCGATTAAAAACTTGGTCATAACCCATTAGTTATTTTTTATAACAAAAACAATGTTATTTTTATTTATAAAAAGAAAATGGAGTCAATCCAGGATGACCTAAGCCTTTAATCGAATCAACCACTGGGTCAAGTTTATAACTGACATGTATATTGATCCAAAAAAGAACCTTAACAGATGGTTTCTAGGTTAACAATTTTTTTTTATTAAAATAGTAATATTTTATTCATTTTTATAAGACATTGACTTAGTCAAGTTTTATG
The DNA here is from genome assembly GCA_030145905.1 of Populus davidiana. NCBI lineage: Eukaryota > Viridiplantae > Streptophyta > Magnoliopsida > Malpighiales > Salicaceae > Populus > Populus davidiana. The sequence continues at coordinate 21,674,031 of CM057790.1, forward strand.
GAGTTATTAAAAACTTCGATATGCTAACTTGATTTAGCTGAATCAATTTTTATTCGATTCAACTGAAAAACTAAATTAGATTGGGCTTTAAATTTTGAATTTTTTAAATATATATATGAGATCCGGTCGAGTTTTATATAATAACTATATTATTCATGAAAGTTATATGATAAAATTATGTATACATGTTTGAAATCAAATTGTTATTAATCATCAATCATTGAAATAAAATAAAAGGTTCAAGATTTTTTTTTTTTTTAAACACATAAAGAATGTGTTGAGAATATGTTGGTGGGGGGCAAGCTAACATCCATGGTGAATATGATGTCCCGTGATGATGATGTTGCGATTTGTTTTAGCTTTGAGATCAATGGGACCAGTAGGAGTCGTCACGCGTCTATTGTGACAGACGGTCCAATTATAAACGAATCTCTTTCAAATTCAGAGGAGCCCGCCAATCATGAATAATAGTGTGAATGCTGGCCCTACCCAAACCTAGCTAATCAGTAGCACCGCTTAATAGTGGTTAAAAAATTAGAATGGGTTAAAAATTATTTTTAAAAAATATATATTAAAATAATATTTTTATTTTTTTAAAAAACTAATTTTAATTAAATATATACTAAAAAAATTAATTTGAAGTTAAAAAATTTTAAAAGTACAATTGGACCACAATATTAAACATCACCAACAGGTTATGGCTCAGTGGTTGTTGGGGCAGCTCTCCTTCCTTTGAACTTCGGTTCGAGTCCCAGTGGGAGTGGAGCTGGAGAGTTTGTTCCCTTCCTGTCTCTATTGGATCCTCCCTGTGCGGTATGCATGTCACCTCCGCAGTGTCTTACCTGCTCATTGGGCTTGCAGGATGTTCAGTGGGCCGTGGGATTAGTCGTGGTGCGCGCAAGCTGACCCGGACACTCACGTTAATCAAAAAAAAAATTACTATACAAAAACCATCTAATAGGTGGTTTAGTGCTTAATGGTAAGAGCTTGAGACCAATGAGTTTGCTTCTCTTATGGTTTCAAGTTCGAGTCATGTGGTTGCTAATAGATAATTATTAGAGGCTTATATGGTCGTTGACTTCAGAGCTCGTGGAATTAATCAAGGTATATGCAAGCTAGCCCGGACTATCACGTTAATAATAAAAAATTATTATACAAAACCTGACTTGGACTGAATTTTAAATTGAATTAAAAAAACATTGATATGATAAAAAAAAAATGATTAACCTGATCAAATTAATATATGACCCAGTTGATTTTATTATAATCAATTTAGACATGGTCGGGTTAACTACAAAAAACTTTAAAAAATTAAAATAACATCATTTATCTATATTGATTTATATATTAAACTCTAGTTTGAAAGCGCAACCCAAATAAAGGTCGGTCAAAACCCAATTTTTTTTCTTTTTTTGCTTAAAATTAAATTTTTTTATATTTACATATCATTTTAATATATCAAAAATAAATTATTATTTTTAATATATTTTTAAATAAAAAAATATTTAAAAAAACAACTAATATCATACTTTTATAATTGGAGCCATAGAGTTCCAATCGACGCGCGAAACTAATTAAATAATTTGCTTCAAAACGAGCATATATGCTCCTTTGATTATTGATTTGATTTTTTTAGTAAACTGTTTTGTTGCGTATATGCCTAACTTTTATAATTGAGGATGGCGCATCAACTTTACTTTAAATTTATATTCCACGATACCGTCTAATTTACTTTACATAGGAATTAATTGTGACTAAAGAAGAATGAGTGGAATGTTTTATGGTAGTCGTTGTTCATAACTCGTTAACATAATTAAAGATTCTTAGCTGCCTCCAGCATTAAGCCAATAACACAATCTCCCACTGGAGCTTTAAGAACATTATCATCAATGTCAAATGATTGATTGTAATTTGTAAACAGTTGGAGTTGATTTGATGTATATATTCTTTGTTTAATGTTGACAAATGATTTATTTGGTGAGCATTTAAATGTTGTTATACTCGTGTTTTTAAAAAATTTTAATTTTATTTTATTAAAAATTAATATATTTTTGTATGTTTTAAATCTTTTTAATGCGTTGATCTAAAAAATAATTTTAAAAAAAATATTATTTTAATGTATTTCAGCATAAAAAACACTTTAAAAAGCAACCGTAACCACACTTCCAGACAGACCATTAATCTAAATAAACTTGAGTAAGACTCTACTAAATTGATTTTAAAATTTAAAAAATAACAAATGATAATTTGTTAAAAAATATTTGGTTAAAAAATATTTTCTGTTAACTAACTTTTCTAATAATAAATAAATATAAAAAACTTTGAAAAGCAATATTCATAAATCAAATTTACATAAAACAAACAAGTTCTTGAATTTAATTCTAACTTAAAGTTTTAAATTTATTTTAAAATTTTCTCGACAAAGATGTATCGATAAGCGACAAGTATTGAGTGGAAAGAAAGCTTCTACGACAAATGTATGCCAAGATTTAGAGAAGATATTGGTTGCTCAATTTCTCCAAGTTGGATCATCTTCTTGGATAATATCTCCATCATTAGAGTCCCTTTAGGCTAGGTTTTGTAATCTACCTTTACATTTTCTACATAAAGGTAAATTGAATTTGTCATTGCATGGTAAGATCACGAGACTTATAGTAAGCTAGCTAGTGTTAATACAAGATATATATAGATTAGGTCATAATTAGTAGAAACTTCATGGGAAAAACTCATTTTGCACGCCGCTATAAATAATGCAGCTACTGGCCTAGAGTACAAGATTTTGTTTGGAAATATGATACAAATCGTATTTTTTAAAATTTTTAATTTTTTTTAAATAAAAAATATTTTTATATTTTTATATCATTTTGATGTACTGATATCAAAATAATTTTTAAAAATTAAAAAAATTTATTTGATGTATTTCTAGATAAAAAGTACTTTCAACCGCCACCATTATTATAATTCTAAACACACTTTAAATCTATAATATAAATAAATAAAACAAGGAAGACACACCTAAATATTTTCTTCTAGAAATATAGTTATAAGACTTGATTTTAAACATTTTTCTATTTAATTATCATGTGAATTTATAAATCATCATATCAAATTGATAAATTATTTTTATTAAAATGAGAATGCTTTATTTCTTTTTCTTTTTATTATTATTTTGACTTGGTTGAGTTTAATCAATTCACTATTTTATCTAATTCAACTAAAAATTCAATATTAATTAAATTTTAATTTTTTTAAGTTAACGCGTTTGGTCAGACTAGATTTAACAAATAAAATTGTGATGAAAAATACCGGACCTTGTCGCAGAGACATTGGCAACGAGAGGCGATATTTACTTCAAACGGTGCCGTTTTAGCAGTAACATGAATCCAGCTTCAGAGCTGCTTGTCATGGCCGGAGTGAGATAAACATTAAACCAGAGGGTGGGTGGCTAAGATTTTACCAGGTGCTACGTGGCAGGATCAGACGGGCAAGTGCAGCACAAAACAATGGTGGTCCCAGATGAGAACAACCGCTCTTTATTCTCCCATACCACACCTTGCTGGCATCCACCGCCGGTCTTTTCTAATCACCACCAAAGGGCCCTGCCCCTTGTTCAATGGAACCAAATCATTGAGCATGTTTTCTTTTTCTTTTTCTTTTTTTCTTACTTAAAGAACAGTGAAAATAAATAATTCTTCACTTCACGGATCTTTAAATTAAAAAATAATTATAATTTAATAAATTCTGAATATCAGTTATTCTAATATTAGTAATTATAATCAAATATAGAATCAGAGGAAATTATGCCTATTTTCATCAACGAGTGTTTTAACTTGTTCAAATTTCTTCTTAGATTCATCTTATTTCTATCCATTTTACATCTTTTAATATTAACATAACTTACAAATATTTATTTGGTAGCAAAGCATTTTTCGTTTAAAATATATTAAAATAATATTTTTTTATTTTTAAAAAATTATTTTTACTATTAATACATCAAAATTAATCTGAAATAAAAATAAAATTTTAAATTCTTTTAAAATGTTTTTTAAATACAAAAATAAACACAACGAAAATCGAAGTACAGAGTTTCTATGGTAAAAGCCAGAAAAGTTGCCAAAATGCAACGTACTATTGGCATGCTCAAAAACAAAAGCTTCCAGCTTGGGATTGTGTGCTCAGCTGGCACCAGCTTTGGGTCTCTAGCTCCCCCAGTAATTGCCAACGTGTCCCCTCACCTCCCCGTCTCTTCTCCTCTCTCTCTCTCTCTCTCTCTCTCTCTATATATATATATATATATATAGACATGGAGCTCTCCACATAAACGCAATCACCACAGCTCACAACACTCGCAGCAAACACTTCTCTCCTCTCCCCTTCGTCTCTCCCTCTGTCGAGTCTTGATATAACTAAGAAATGGGGGTGTTCTGCAATGGATTCTCTCTGCTTCTGATAGCTTGCTCCATGGTGGTGGTGGCTTCTGGTAGTTTCTATCAGGATTTTGACTTAACATGGGGCGACCACCGTGCGAAGATATTCAACGGAGGACAGCTCCTCTCCCTGTCTCTAGACAAGGTTTCCGGGTCTGGATTCAAGTCCAAGAAGGAATACTTGTTTGGGAGGATTGATATGCAGCTCAAACTTGTTGCCGGCAACTCTGCTGGCACTGTAACAGCCTACTACGTACGTATACGATCGATCACAAGCAAAAGAAAAAAAAAAAAAAGCTTAATTAACCATTACTTTATATATATATATATATAAGTAAACTATACCATATATATATAATATACAGTCACTTTCAAACTAGAATGAATTTGAAAGCAACTTGCTACGAAGTAGCGTTCATTGCCCTTAGCTAACACACTGAATAGGTCACGAGAATGATACTTCTCTGCCCTACTTGTTTACGACAACGTGTATTATTTTTGTTTTTAAAAAATTAGAAGTATTTTATTTTTTAACTTTTAAGATTTTAGATATTTTGATGTAAAAAAATAATAATTTAATTAAATTTTTTTTAAAAAACAACTAAAAAAAGTTCATACAAACATTTGTTTTTTTTGAGAAAAAATATTTACTATTAGGATAATCATTTTTGGTTCGGTTCGATTTAAGTTTTTAGAATAAAAACAGGTTTATATCAATTTGACTCAATTTTTTTAATTTAACTTGATTTTTTTCTAGTTTCACGTGGTTTTTTTGGGCATTAACTTTACGTCAGCCACTTGTTCGAAGAACCACTACATTAATAAACTAGATTTTTAGTGAATTGGTTGATCTGGGCAAGTCGGAACAAGCTAATACCAAAAGAAAATTGTTTTTTAGATTGTCTGGATGTGATAAAAATGATTGATTTGGATTTTACGAGCAAAAGGGATGAATTGAATAGGTTGTTCTTCATGATTTATGATTTTAATTTATATTAAACGTCTAATTAACTGGCAGTACTTTATTTGTGTTTTTATTCATGCAGTTGTCTTCTCAAGGACCAACACATGACGAGATCGACTTCGAGTTCTTGGGGAACCTCACCGGCGACCCTTACATTTTGCACACCAATGTGTTCACTCAGGGGAAGGGAAACAGAGAGCAGCAATTCTATCTCTGGTTTGACCCCACGAGAAACTTCCACACTTACTCCATCATCTGGAGCCAACAACACATCATGTAAGTAATATTCAATCGCCTCTTCGATCTGGCTGTATCTAGTACTGTTCTTGAGTTCTTGACCGGCTGTCATGGTCTCTTTTCAGTTTCTTGGTGGATAATTTTCCGATAAGGGTGTTCAAGAATGCCGAATCGATCGGAGTTCCTTTCCCCAAGAGCCAGCCGATGAGGATTTACTCCAGCCTCTGGAACGCCGACGACTGGGCTACACGAGGCGGGTTGGTGAAGACGGACTGGACGAAGGCACCCTTTACAGCTTACTACAGAAACTTCAAAGCTGATGCCTGTACTTGGTCCTATGGCACTTCTTCTTGTGGTTCCAGGTCTTCCAGTTCTTTCTCCGATCGTGCATGGCAAACCAACGCGCTCGATGCTCCGAGCAGAAGAAGACTGAGATGGGTCCAGAAATACTTCATGATTTACAACTACTGCGCTGACCTAAAACGCTTCCCTCAAGGTCTCCCTGCCGAGTGCAGACGCTCAAGATTCTGAGAGGTTCATGGATCATGAAACCTTTCTTGAAATTTATGATATCCGAGCCCATGGTTGAAGATACATTGCATATACCCTGCACTCCACGCTACACAAATAAAATCCAATTCTTTTGTTTTTGTTTCTGTTTTCGTTTTTGTTTTTATTACCTACCCTTGTCGTGTTGTTGATGGCTGTAAATTCTACCCCAGATAATAAAGCTTCTTGTTTGAGTTTAGTTTTTCTAAATATCAGTGGTTATATGTGTTATTTTCTTTTTAAAAAATAAATTAAATGTTGAAGGTATTGAAGCCAGCTAAAATTTGAATCAAATCCAATTATCATCGGAATTAAAGTTTCATCAACAAGCTATTCTAACTCTCATCATAACAATATTTTTTTTTAAAATCTGGACTGTCAGATTGGTGCATGAACGTTGCCACTGTATGTTACATGTCAATTACAGAACAGGAGGTTGGCAGGTTGCTCTGAACAAGAAGAAAATGGCAGAAGAAAGTTATTTCCTGTTACAGAAAAAAAAAGAAAAAAATTCGTTCTGAAACATGTCTATCCAACATTATCTTGTTTCGTTGATAATAGCATCTCTAACATGATTCAGTGCACCGCTCACTCGCATGTATCTCTGTTGAGCAGCCTTTCTGCAGAGCATCTAATAGGAATGGCACTGACATTCACATCCGATTAATTTTTTTCTTTTTTTTAACTGTGATGTTCGGGCTAGCTTGCACGCACCACAACTAATCTCCTACAAGTCCAGTAAGTATTTAAGACATCACGAAAATGTCTACCAGTAAGTATTTAAGACATCACGAAAATGATAGACATGCACAATGAGATTCGAACCCATATGCACCTCAAGTGTCAAATCCAATTAATTTAGTTATGTGTAGTTATAAAGGTGGAGGTGAATCGAATTTATATATATAATTTATGATATGTTTTTAACTCTTACTATATATCTAGAAATAATTTGGACAAAATCAACTTCCAGAACTAGATCAGGCTCTAGGTTAACAACCATGCATAAATCGAACAGTTCTGTTCCACGAAAATTCCTGTGCTGTTTTATCCGGGAAGAAACAAACGCCAAGGTGAACTTTACATTGACTGTAGCTGGAAAATCACAAAATCTACTACGTACACAACCAAAAGAATAGAAATCCCTTGAACAAATTATATTTTCTTATTTTCATTTTCTTGGGATCGAACTTGAAGAACTGAAGCTGCTGTGTACAACTCACCGAGTAACATCTTTAAGCAACTGTTAAACGCATCTCTGCGAAAAATTTGTAGCAAACAACAAATTTGATCTGTCTGTGATGTACTCAGGAGGCAGGCATAAGGGCAAAAATACACCAAACCAAACAATCATAATCATACAAAGTGCATCATTTGTCTTGATTAGGATTTGCTTCAAACGTCTGCATGTGGAATGAATTTTTCGTCCACTCCATTTGCGAAACTAACCCGTGGTCGCTCTCCACACTGCGTGGAAATAACAAGAATCACAATTATTATACAGTAATATCTTTCCTAGGATGAGCATCAGAGAAGAACAAGTTTAAAATGCTTGTAATGCTATCCAGTACTTACTGTGAGTCTGCAGTGGATGCTGAGATCGGAATTCATTCCTTTAAGTCGTGTTTTTGCTAGTTCTTCTGCTTCAGACGCTTTCCTGCAGGCTTCTTTCACCTGAATCAAGAAATGATAAAATTTAGAATACATGTTCCATGTATTCGAGTAAAATGCAATGGAAGGAAAAATGACAGGGAAATTCAACATCAGAACTTCTGTATTCTTAACTGTAAGCAACATATAGGAAGTGGCAATACGATCTAAACCTAAGGTGAACACCCTTATAAAGCATGCAGCCACACAAGTGATGCTGCAACTACCTCAGCTTATTTAGATAAAGTAGTCAAGAGGAAACTAGAATACAGCTCAAGTAGACAAGAGTAAAGCAAGTCCAATGATGCTTGATCGGCCATAAAACAACGCTTAATAATTTTAACACTTCATAACTTTTTTCCCAGTTTCTTTTTTTCCAGCATGTTCAGTAGCTCGACAGATACTGACTCAACTGATGCTGCACCGGTGGCTACCAATTTTAAAACCAGGATGCATCTAGCAGTATTGGAGCGCCCACAAGCATCACTTAAATAAAGAACAAACCACTCGTGGAATAATTATTGTTATTATGGGGACAGGGTAGCTAGGACCATCCCCGGTGCTAAAGAAAGTCGAGATTTTTCCTCAAGGATTAAGTAACTATAATGAGAAGAAAGTGACTGTCCACAGCATTGTTCTGAATGTAAAAGGGTAAACCAGCTAATCTATTCGCTTAAATATAATCACAAATGGACCAATCAAGCAGGCCTCCTGGTTTGTCATCCCTTTGATGAGTTCACCTTACCAGTATAATCTTAACCCATAGAGTTTGTATTTTGAACAGTTAACTTGTAGAAGCTCAATCATCTTTCTATTGCTGTATTGCTTAATTCCATAAACAAAAGCAAGAAAGCCAATTAATTAGGAAGACGCTCAATAGATCATCCTAGTTACACGGACAAAATATTAAGAAAAAGCTTCAAATTCGACAGACTTGAAACAAATGCGGCTCAACAAGTGACTACCATATATTAAATCATAGATCCTTCACGTTTACTGTGAAGCGGGCCTCTTATAAAATACATGTGCACCACTGCCATATATAAATGAAATTGCTCTAAGACATGATAATTAGATATGAGTGCAACACGTCTCAAAACTCCTGAGAAGGGCTCTTCTAGCTAAGGTTTCTGCCTTTTTTCTTTCTTTCTTTCTTTAGAAAAAAGCAACACGGTAAGGTCACAGGCAATGTTAAAGTGGAAAACCCTGTAATTCTCAATGACATAGATTTCCATTCGAGATGATTTCTCAATTTTGTTGTAAGTTGATGTGGTCTGGTAAAGATGGAAATATGTTTATAGTTTGAGCATAACAAAGTGATATCATAGGATCTAGCAAACACCTAAATGTACTCATCACAAGGTTTAGGAGATAGACTCTGTTAAGGCATTTAGAGCAAAGAGATCAAGATATTTTACAGTATATTACTTGCTATTGTAGATAGAAAGAGTGGGAAGAATGACTCAAAGCATATTGAGCTCATTCAGTATTTACCTGATCAGTACAGACAGCAAGGTGATCATCGGAACCAGATGTTGATTTCTCCAGTAAAGTCCTCAGGTGAGAGATTTCATTGATCAAATCATAGGCCACTTCTTCAGCATCTTGCATCTGATTTTTTGAGAACTCAAATGCCCTTTCTGCATGGAGGCGAAAGGAAGCACAGTTTAAACATTCGCAGCTTCCTCTGCATCCTCTTGGATTTCTCTTAAGAATACTCCTCTTGGATCCAAGAGGAGGAATTCCCGAGGGATCGGGGACTTCAAGTTGGGATGAGTCTGCTTCCTCTGGCTTTGCACCATTAGTTAGTTTCAATACTGATGCCATACAGCCCCCTTCATTAACGACAGGTAATTCAGGTGCCCTTGAGTTCAGGCTACATTCAGAGACAAAACATAATGACATAGGTGGCGAGCAGCTTCCATGAACTGAAGGCACAATATCAAGGACAGCCTCTAACTGCTTGTCTTTATCTGATATAACATCTGCTGTAATCTCCTTTTCTGGTGAACCAAGTGATACTGGAGTTTCGGAGTTGTGTTCAGCAGATGTTGAATCTGGTTGAGCATCATTATATGCATCATTGGTAGCTGTCACAGCGATTTGCCCAGTACGTGAAGGGCCAGAATCACATTTCACAAGATAACATTCTCCATCATACTTCTCAATGGGATTCTCATTACGGTAAGAAGTTGATAGTTGTGAGAGTAGAGAGACTGGATATTCTTCTGAGCGCTTCTCAAGTTTTGGATAATGAACATTTCCCAAAGCACCTGAGCAAATTATTTTCAAGAATGGTTAGCTTAATGATATTTAAGCCCTGAATGAACTCCCACGATCTTCTGATGCAATTAAACCATATAACCGTTGACATAAAGGAGAGAGATTACCAGAACTGTCTTTGGTGATATCCATCAGATATGGAAGCAATCTTCTATAGCTGAATGAGCTTGGAGTCTTAAATAGCTTCAGCTGTGAGCATGGATTCAAACCCTATTCCAATGTGAAATGCAGCTTACATTAGTGAAGAAAAAAGAGGAATGAGAAGATTTGCGACTGACACAGCATCATTAGTCTACTTGTACAATTAGAGAATTTATGACAGTCTCGTACAATCAAATATCAAACAACATATACACTTATGCCTGCAAATAAGCTATCCTCAAGGACTCCTCATGATAAATTACCAATTTTCTTTTAGAAATCTTGGATTCCATTATGTTATCACCAGCAGATCTATTGCTTCTGGGGGTTGTTTCATCCAATGGCCTCCCAATAACTCGATCAACTCTCTTTGAGACACATTTAACTCTGCTATCCACATTGGTGTAGGCCTCTGGTTTATCAAAAATATCACTATCCCGTGGAGTGACTGGGGTCAGCTGGATAGACTCTTCATTTGAGTCATCACTTTTTTCCAAAACACCACCTTTAAGATCCACTTCCTTCTTCGTGTGACAAGTCCTGCTGATTCTTTCAGTATCGAACAAATCAGGGCCTATATGATTTAGACCAACAGCTTCAGAAGGATGCATCGTGTCAATTTTTTCTACACCTACAGTGTCATATGCTGTAGTATGATCAAAATGTCGACCATCTTCATCACTTTCATTTAATTGGTGCTTCTCCTTGATCAACGAGAAGCTCTGCCTTGCATCCATAACATCTTGATCATCACTAGAAATCCCAACATCAGTTCTTTCCATCTCTTCGCTATTAACAGGCTTTGTATCAGTAGAATAACCATCAAAACAAGAAGCGTGCACAGTTAAAGAAGCCCCTATCTCAATTTTTCCGTTCTCTTCGTTCACAAGAGGCTTTGAACAATAATCATCGTTCACTGAGTTGTGGCTATTAAAACTCACGCAACGATCCCTCTCTGAACTAAGTTGTTCAAGAGATGTTACATTTAAGTCACTAGCACCAGATGAGCCATTGACAAGAAATTGTACACAATGTGGCTGAGTGTCAGAATCACCAGCATTACCCTCCAAGGAACTGTCTCTCTGGGAGTGATGCATCGATATTCCTGGACCACCCTCTATGTTTGGGCCGTTAGTTTTCTTGGGAGCACCTATGGAAACCAATCATAATGAAATTTAACTTTATAGTTTGGTTAACAATATACTTATCTCCAATGATTCTACAAACAGGTGGAAAATAGAGAAGAGTAGAGAAGTTACAAGAGTCATTTTTGACCATATCCATCAGATATGGAAGCAATCTTCTATAGCTTATTGAACCTGGGGTCTTGAATACCTTCCGAGACCATGGCCTATGGACCTATTCCAGAAATCCAACACTAGCTTAAATTAACAAGACATCATGATAGACTGATCACCACAAAATCATAGAAAACAAGAAAAATCAAAATCATGTTCAAGTAAATGAAGATTTCAAAGGGTCGCTTACAAATTTGGTTGCAGAATTATTGCCGATGTCCTTCTTCTCAGACCCCCTTTTCAGCACGCTTCCGATAGATGGCTCCTGAGAAGCTTGTCCCGTTTCCTTCGAATTTCTGCCTCCATTTTCAGAGAATCCATAACTCAACATCTCTGCATCAGGAGGTGTTCCTTTCATACATTCTTCATTCAAAATATCACCACTGGAAATATTAATGTCACCCTCCATGATCTGCTCTTTGCAGGAATACCCAACGTCTTCTTTCACAGCCAAAGCATCAGCAAGTTTTGTACTTGGGAAATTCTGGGAATCACAAAGAATCCCACGATTTTTCTCCTTATCAGATCCCTTTATGCCTTGTTTGTCAACAGCGCTTGGGACTGGAGAGAAAACCCTTCTGGTGCGAAGATCTTTGATTAAAATGGAAGGCCAGTCATCTGTATCGGCAGAATCCCCATTTATTGTCCTTCGGGACCTCTTGTTAAGCGATTGCGACAAGACCCCGTGGTGTTTACTGTCAGTGCAGATCCCTATCCCCATGTAGGGAGGGGATGGTTCCCTTCGTTTGTTGGGGATGAGCTTTGGAGCTTCTTCTTCAGTCATGGCTGAGGGATTCAGGGATAGGGTAGGAGAGGAAGCTATTGAGAGATTCTGTAGAGAGCGGGAGATGGAATTGGGCGGGATTAGATGGGTTATATATATATTGACGGCGGGAAAGTAACAAGAGTAGTGGCGGGAAATGAGATCGGGTCGGATCTTTATGGAGAACATGCTTTAAAGTATTCTGGGCCGGTGGGCTGTCCTAGAAATATGAGATCTACATTCGGGTAGGGTTTTTAATTACATATATTGATTTGAACGAATTTTTAGTGATTTAGTTGATTAAATTGATTAATACTGACAAAATTAAAAAAATAATAAAATAAAAATATTTAATTTCTATTTGTTTAGTTTTATACTTTTTATGATTATAAATTTTACCTTGTGGTTTTTCATGGTTGTCTTTCTATATGATAATCCTAGTTATTAGCCCGATAAGCTTTCCTTGTTTTTTTTTTTTTTTTTTTTTTATCATTTGATTTTAGGTTATTAGGCATTAATCTTTGTTATTTGTTCCACTTTTCTTTTTATCAGTTATTTTGATCTCATATCCTAAGTAATAAGTTAGTCAAGTTAACCCAGATTGACTCATGTTTTTTTCTTGACTTTTTACTTTATGAAATTTATTATTTTTAAAATTTTTATCATTCGAGATTAAATCAGTGGTCCTTTTTCTTTTTTGTGATTTTTATGATTTCCTTTCTTTGGGGTTATGCAAGATGTAGTTTGGTCAAGTTAACCTGAGTTGACTCAATTTTTTTTCTAGCATGTTTTACCTAACTTTGGTCTTCTTGTGTTATTTTTTATTTTTATTTTTATTTTTTATCCATACCTTACATCGCAAGTAACGAGTTAGTTAAGTTAACGTAGGTTGACTCAATTTTTTTCTTTTACGTTTCTTTCTTCAAAATTGATTTTTTTTTTTTAACTTCATCATTTAACATTAGGTTATTAGGTCTTGAACTTTATAATTTTTTTTATTTTTTTAATATTGGGTTAACCCGATTTCATATCTCAAATCATGTGTTAGTTAAGTTAACCTTTATCTATTTGAATTATTATTATCTAGACATCTTTTTTTATGTTAGGAAAAAAATAACCTGACTTGCATCAAATCTTGAGCCATCATTCTAACAGTTGTTAAACATGGTTTGACATAATGGATCCATCTTGGAAAATCAAGATTTGAAACCTAAATAAAGTGGTGGTTCTAGTTAAATCAGACCAAACAATAACTTGATGAAACAAGGCGGACCCGCCTAGTTTTTAATGATCTATTTGACCAGATCAAACCCGATCAAGTCAACATTAATATTTAAAAAATAAAATAATATCTTTTTAATAAAAATAGTTGACCTGAGTTGAACCATTAACTCTTGAGTTGACCTAATAACCTGGTAATTTAAATTCTTTCCAAGCAAGTCTTTAAATCAAATTAGACAACTATGCTTGAGTCAAGTTGCCAAGCAATTTTTTTAAAGGTTTCATTATACTTGTCGCACGTGTGCGGCGGAACGGCGATCGTCCACCCTCAAGGAAAAAATCGGAATATTTATTCCCGACAAAAAAAAACGGAGAGACAAGGAATTCTTGTCTCTATAAGTGAAAAAATGGACTGGGAGTCGCCACCTAGTGTTCTGGTTACTAGGAACCTTAACTGGTCTTTAGAGATCGGGTACGGAGACTGGTTGCGTAAAGGGAAGGTATTAGCACCCCAACTACGCCCTACCTAAGGTAGGCTGCATTGTTTTAATGTCTGATAAAATATAAGATCGTGTTGTGGTTTATTATTGTTCGGAATACGCATTACATGTAATGTCATACCCCGGGTTCTATTGTCCGAAAAAGAATTAAATATCCAGAATATGCATTACGTGTAATGTCATACCCCGGATACTAAGAGACAAACAAAATAAAATTTTTGTTGTTTTTGAAATTTTGGCCAATATTCTCTTGACTTTAATAAACTGGTTATTAAAGCCAAAATGCATGCTAAATATTGTTTTTTTGACATGAAAAATACGATATGATTTTTTAGATTTGAGACACTTGGCCGTATGTACAAAAATGTTTTTTTTAATTTTTTTTGTATTTTTTGGAAGTTTGTGACAAAAACCGGATATTGTAATACCCGATTTGTATTTTTACGACATAAAAATACTACCCGATATTAATAAAAATAACATAAATAAAAAATGGGAACATCATAAATATTTTTTAAAACAATAATATTTTTTCTTTTTTTATGGGTCGGATCAGGCCCAATTGCATGGGCTGGGCCAAACCTGGCCCTTTTACATGGGCTGGGCCGAAACATGGCCCAAATGCATGGGCTGGTTACTGTGCACACAAAAAAACGACGGGAAACGCTACTTGCGGCGGTGATGTTGGACTCTCTTCTCTGCTTCTTCTTCTTCTGCTTTCTTCTCTCTGTCTCTCCCTTCTCTTCTCTTCTCCTCTCTTTTTTTTTTTTTTAGCAGCCCTCCCCTGTATTTATAGGAAAAAACAGGGGAGACGTCATGGTGGTGGCCGCCGCCCCCTCCACTATCGATCCGTGGATAAAAAGGAGGAGGCAAGTGGGTGATTGCGGGCGTCTTATTGCGCCAAATCCGGGTGAGAAATTAGGTGAAAAGGGGAAGAAAAAATCTTCTTCTTCCCCTGCCTCGCGTGTCCAGGGGAAGAAGAAGAGCTATAGTGCCGTCAAAACGGCACCGTTTTGGGCTTCTGTTTTTGTTTTTTTGTTTTTTTTTTTTTATAGCAACAGTGAATGAAACGGCGCCGTTTTGGTCAAAACGCGCCGTTTCATTTAAAAGGAAAAGGCGCCAAAAGCATCAGATTCAAATTTCGGCCCTCCATTTGCGCGCGTTTTACAATTTAGTCCTTGGTCTCGGATTTCTTCAATTCAGTCCCTAATTGGCCATTAAACCTCAATATTTATGCAATTAAGCCCCTGATTTGACCAAATTAACTTCCAAAAATTATAATTTGACCCTAGAAAATTAATTTCTCCTAATTAAAGCCCAAATTAACTCCAAAATCAATTTTTCTTGTAATTAAAATCTTCATAAATGCAATTAAACCTTTAATAAAATTTCATTGAGTCCATAAACTTCTGATTTTGCATTTTTCTTCCACAAATTGAATTTTCTTTATCATCGGGGCTCTCATCAGTCAATGATATACTGTCAAAAATTAATTTTTGATTTTTGAACATCCTCAATCAATTTTTGAGCATTTTTAGGGCGCTCTAGCATTTTTTCACTGTTATATTTTTTGATAATATATTTTTTGAATTTTTTTGTATTTTATTATTTTTTATGTGGGGACCCAAAAATGGGTTACAACAATACTGACAACCATTGGTCTTTATTATTACATTAATCATTTTAAGTTTTCAATTAAAATGATTTTTTTTTTATTTTGTGCAATATAATACATATTAACTCTCTAGCATAATACTAGTTTATTGCACGCACTTTCACCATGGGTTGGATAAAATATAATATTTAGATCATAAGAATTCTTTTTAGCATTGTCATTAAACTCAATACAATGGTTCAAATGTAAGAAACCACTGACCCAGCTATTTGCTAAGCTCAGATTTTAAATTAAATCTCATGAAAGTTGTCATGATATGACCTTGTCAACTAGGAAAGTCCAAATGAAAATATCAAAGGAAAGAAAAGAAATAGGTTGGGTTAGCCCTGATTAGCTCGTCAAACCTGCGACTCAAGTTACGAACTTTACTAAGTCGAATTATTATTATTTATCTTATTCTATTATAAAAGTACAAAAATTAATTTACCATCAGCCCGCTACTTAAGAATAAGATTAAATAAAAATTATATATTAAATAATGGAATTGAAGAAAAAAAAGATTAAAAAAAAGGGCAAAAAACCCAAGAAAAAAACAATAAAAAAATCCATCTTAAAGGATTGTTGAAGATATTATCAAATCTATTTATGATAATACCAATACTGAAGATAGTATCAAATCGTGATCATATATGCACAAAAAATTACTAATACTAAAGATAATTGTGATCATATCTACAAGAGATATTCTAGGAATTAAGTGCATATCTTATTATTCATTGCATCCTTAAATATAATATTTCTGAATCAAAGGATTGTAATATACATAGGATTCTGTAATCTAAATAGGACTTTGATGTGACAAGTTCTCTGAAAACTATGCTACAACTCTTCTACACAATTCTCTCCTTATTCTCTCATTTTTGCATGGTATCAAAGCCACTAACTCACGTCACACAAATGACTTCTTTCTTAATAAACATTTATGATGCTGCCACTAATGGCAATCCTTCACTTGTTTCTCCTCCAACCATAAATGTTACAAAACTCTTAAAAGATAACTATCATGTCTGGAAAGCACAATTAATTCATTTATTTAATGGGCAAGGTCTCTTTGGCTACCTTGATGGAACCATTCTCATCCCACCAAAATAAGTCTTTGTAGCTGGAACTTCCTCTGTCATTCCCAATCCTCTTTATGAATATTGGCAACATCAAGATGCCATAGTAGTTGCTATTCTTTTCTCTACAATATCAGAAAACATTCTTGTTCAAGTGGTTTTTGATACCACCTCTACTGCAATCTGGTGTGCCTTAGCTAAATCCTTCTCCTCTCAATCACGTGCTCGGGTTATTCAACTCCGCACTGAACTCGTTAACACTCGTAAAGGCGCACAATCAGCACATGATTTTTTCATGCAAATCAAGCGCATGACAAATGAACTTGTTGTTGGTCATGCTCTTCACTGTGATAAAATCATCACATATCTCCTGTCAGGTCTTGGACATGATTATGATTCTTTTGTTACAACTATCACAACCCGCACAGATCCTGTCACCCTAGAAGAAATATATGATCTCTTACTCACAACAAAATCATGTTTACTATACAACAATCAACCTATTATTCAGCCAATAGTTCACATTGCTACTTGTTGACCTAATTCTCACCACTATAAAGGGCGAAATCACTATAAAGATAGAGGGTGAAATTACAGAGAAGTTTCCTTTTATAATGGATCTAATGGCAAGAACTCATTTCATAGAGATACTATGACATGCCAGGTATGTGATAAACCTGGACATTCTGCAAAGAGGTGCTATCATCGGTTCGATGTTACTTATCATGACAATACTCCCAAATATAACAACCTTCATGGTCCAATGACCACAACCATTACTACTTTAGAATCTGATTGGCACCCTAATACAAGTGTTACACATCATCTCACCAATAACATGGCCAACTTGAATATGCGAAGTGATGACTATACTGGTACAGATCAAGTTCTTGTTGGCAATGGTCCAGGCTTGCATATTTCTCAAATTGGCTCTTCTCTTATCACACATTTAAAAACACAATTTGTGTTAAAACAATTGCTTCTAATCCCTGACATTAAAAAAAAAAAGTAGTCTCTGTTCAAAAGTTTTGCAGTGATAATATTGTTTATTTTGAATTTCATGATCATTTTTTTTCTTATTAAGGACTACTTGGGGAAAACCCTTCATCGCGACACCTTTAAAGATGGTTTATATTCATTCTTCAGCCTGCCAAACACCTTTCCTCCTTTTGCACTCATAACTATGCACGCTTCTTACCAATTATGGCACAACTGGCTTGGCCATGCCTCATTTCCAGTTATTCAAAAATCAATTTTTGCATTTACGGTACCTCTTGCAAATAAAAGGCTTCTAGTTTGTTTAGAGTTTTAACTAGCTAGAAGCAGTCAATTATCTTTCAAAACCAACAATCATAAATATGTTCATCCTTTAGACATGGTGCATACTGATGTTTGGGGACCAACACTTATCTTGTCTAACAATTGTGCTCGATATTATGTATGTTTTTTAGATGATTGCACTAAATTCATATGGTTGTTTCCTCTAAAGTTAAAATTTGATGTCGAAAAAGAGTTTGTACTATTTAAAACTTATGTTAAATGACAATTTAATCGAACAATAAAAAATATCCAATTTGATTGGCAAGGCGAATATCGCTGAATGTCTACACTCCTAACTCAAATTGGAATTCATCATTGTAGAGCATGTTCATACACCCATCAAAAAATGGGTGCAGTTGAACGATGTCATAAACAAATTGTTGAAGTCGGTCTTTCATTACTTTCACATTCTCAGCTTCCGTAACAGTTTTGGGAAGATGCTTTTCTCATGGCCACTTATATTATCAATCGTCTCCCTATTTTTATTCTCAATCAAAAATCTCCACACAAAATTGTTTATAGTCATACACCTAACTATCATTTCTTTAGAGTTTTTTGTTGTGCCTGTTGCCTTATCTTCGACCATATAACAAACACAAAATAGATTTTAGATCTAAAAACTACATTTTTATTGGTTATAGTTTGAACCATCATGGCTATAAATGTCCTGATCTTGCAACAGGTAAAGTTTATGTATCCTATCATGTCGTTTTTTATGAAAATAATTTTCCATATAAAATCATGTTCAAACACCTTCTATTTGTCAAGACTATGATTCCACAGTGATACCATTTTCAAATACTTTGGTAGCGTTTGGGAACGCGGTTGAAACCGCGTTCCCAAAAAATTCAATTTTTTTTTTTTGCTAAAATTTAATACGGTTTGTACTTTTTGGATCGTTTTGATGTGTTGATATCAAAAATGATTTTTAAAAAATGAAAAAATATCATTGGCATGCATTTCGACATGAAAAGTTATTTGAAAAGCAACTGCCACCACATTGTCAAACACGCTCTTTATCTCCTATGTCACTAACATTTGTAGGTTCTTATACAGCTTCACCTTTACCACACAATAACTCACGCTTACCCTTACCAATATCTTCATCTTCTTTAGATCCAACACATCCACCACCAACATGTAGCTTTCCTAACTCACCTCTTGTACCAGTCCTTAATCCAACACCTCCTATTCCTGTTGTTTCAAATGCTCATCCAATGGTTACTAGTGTTGTTACCCATTTTTAGGTCCCCACACAAAGATAAAAATATAATAACAAAATAATAATAATAAATAAATATATAGCCGGAAGAAATTAGAAAAAATAATAGGAGGCAGGAGCACTTAGGAAATTACCAGAAAAATTGATTAAGGAGGATAAAAATACAAAGATTAAAAAATTTTGACAGTATGACGAGAGCCCTATTAGGAAAGAAAATTCAATTTGAAGAGAAAAGTCCAAATTTGGATGTTTATGGACTTAATTGGATTTTATTGAAGGTTTAATTGAATTTATAGAGGGTTTGATTGCAAGAAAAATGGATTTTTAAGTCAATTTGGGCTTTAATTGAAAGAAATTAAAGTTCTGGGGTCAAATTATAATTTTTAGGAATTGATTTGGTCAAATCAGGGGCTTAATTGCGTAAATATTGAAGTTTAATGGTCAATTAGGGACTTAATTGAGGAAATCCGAAACCAAGGACCAAATTGTAAAAGGAGCGTAAATATAGAGGTAGTAATTAACAAAATTAGGGGCTAAATTGAAGAAATTAGAAGTTTATTGATCAATTGAGGGTCAAATTGCATAAATCAGAGACCAAGGACTGAGGTGAAAAACACGGCCAACTATAGGGGCAGCGACCGAAATTGGCAGGGGTGCAATTGAATTAATTGTTAAAATCAAAATCACATTGTGAGGACTTAAAAGAAAAAAGAATAAATTAAGGACTGATTTGAAAACATATGCTGGCGCCGCCTTTAAATGAAACAGCGCATTTTGTATAAAACGACACCGTTTCATGTAAAAAAAAAAAGAGGCAGAACAGTATCGTTTTGAACGACACTGTTCCCCTTTCTCCTTCCCCTGGACATGCAGCAGGGGAAGGCTATTTTTTCTTTTTTCTTCATTTAACTCCACACGCCACACACCTGCCACCTCTTGAAACCCCACGCAATCTCATGATGATGAACCGAGGGAGTCGCGCCTGCCAGCCACGCCCACTGCCTAGCCAACTCGGCGATGTGGCAGGTCAGCAAAGCCCCGCTCCCCATGCGCGGCCATAGGGCGGCAATAGGGACGCCTCCGCTCCTTGTTGCCCTATAAATCCCCCCCTCCAATGCCAGCACGCGAGAGAGAGAGGAGGAGAAAAAAAGGGAGAGAAAAGAAAGAAAAAAGAGGGGAACCGAGAGAGTGCAGAAAGACAAAAAAGAAGAAAAGGGAAGGGAAGAGAGGAAAGGAGAGAAACGAACCGGAAGGAACCACTAGTAAACCCAAACTGAGAGGGAGGAGAACGGACCGGAAAGGAAAGAACCGGGAACGACACAAACGGGAGAGGGACTTTGAGGTTTAGGGGAAAGGAAACGCAGCAGAAAAAGAGGAGGAAAAATGCAGGAGAAGGGAAGAACAAAAGCTGTATTTTCCACACGCTTGAAACCGTAACATCACTGTTTGGAGTCGCCGTCCGTGAGCCACGACACCGCCACCGGCCTCCACCGCAGCACCGCCAGCAACGCACCACCTCCTCCACGCCAAGTAACTTTTCTTCCCCCTAATTGTTTGCATTTTCGTTGCTTTTTTTTTCCTGCATGCAGAACGAACAGTGTTCTGCATGCAGGAGGGGAGGGGGGAAATAATTCCCCCCCTGACGTTATGTTGCCGAGCCAGGTTAATTCTGGCCCAGCATTGTTGGATCTTTTTTTCTGGGCCAGACTGGTTCTGGCCCATCCATGTGTTTATAAGCCAGACTGATTCTGGCCCATCCCTGCTGTCTGGGCCCGGCCCATAAGAAAATAGGAGATTTTATTGGGCCGAGATCGGCCCAATTCCTGCTGGGTTGAGTCCGGCCTAGTTAGTTGGGCTGGCCCAGCCCCCATTATATATTATATATTATTTATTATATTGTTTTATATTATTTATATATATATATGGATATATATCAAAAACAAATTATTAAAAAAATATTCTGAAAAATCCTTGAAAAATATTTTTGATTTTCCTGCATATTTTTATCAAAATTGCCTAATATTTGTTTGTAGTTTTATACAGTAAAGATACAAATCCAGTATTAAAATACCCGGTTTTCATCAGAAACATCAAAAAAATTTAAAAAATAAAAATGTTTTGCTTTCAAAAAATTCTGAAAAATCCTTAAAAAAATATTGTTGATTTTCCTGCATATTTTTATCAAATGACTTAATATTGGTTTGTATTTTTATACCGTAAAGATACAAATCTAGTATTAAAATACCCGTTTTTCGTCAAGAAAAAAAAGTTTATAAAAAAAAAATGTTTTATTTTCATGCATACGGCCTAGTCTCTCCAATATATATATAAATATTATAACATCATATTTTCACACAACAAAGGAAATTTCAAAACAATATATGTATTAGCATGCATTTTGGCTTTAATAACTAGTTTATTCAAGCCATGAGAACTAGGCCAATATTTCAAAAATTCCAAAAAAATTATTGTGTTTTCTTTTAGTATTTGGGGTTACGATCTTATACGTAAGACATATTCCGAATATTAATTTTATTTTTTTTTGTTAACGTTAGAATTACCCATCAAGATAAGGATCTCTTTACCGAGGAGGACTTTTCTTGAACCATATCCAACAACTAAGAAATACAACGAGACCTCGAATTTTATCAGACAAATAAAACAATGCAGCTTACCTTAGGTAGGGTGTATTTGGGGTGCTAATACCTTCCCTTTACGCAACCAGTCCCCGTACCCGATCTCTGAGACCAGTTAGGGTTCCTAGTGACCAAAATACTAGGTGGCGACTCCCATTCCATCAATAAACGATAAGAATTCCTTGTCTCCCCATATTTTCCAGATAAAAATAGAATACCACATTTTTAGATTTACAGTGGGACATATAATTTTGCCGCGACGCCGCACACATGCGACAACTAGATCCAAAAATAACATCTCCAAACAAAAAAGAACACCTAATGGTAAAACTTTATACCCTGTACCCCAAGCACTACATGTCTTTACCTCTCTATCCTTCAAAGAACCTACTTCATTTACAAAAAGCTCCAAATCTTATTATTGTCGATCTGTAATGAATGTTGAGTTTGATGCCTTGCTATATAATCACACTTGGGAACTGGTTCCTCCATTACGCCATTTTAATGTCATTGGCTGTCGTTGGATTTTCAAGATCAAAAGATGAGTTGATGGCACAATTGAAAGGTATAAAGCCCGAGTGGTTGCTAAAGGTTATAATCAGTAGCTAAGGGTGGATTTTCATGAAACTTACAATCCAATTGTAAAACATGCAACTATACAACTTCTTTTATCTATTGCAGTCTGCAACAATTGGTCAGTTCATCAGCTAGATGTCCAAAATGCATTTCTCCATGACAATTTGACAAAAGTGGTTTACATGGACCAACCTCTAGGTTTTAAACATCCTCAGTTTCCTGATCATCTGTGTAAGCTTAAACACTCCTTATATGGACTTAAACACGCACCTCGCCAGTGGTTTTCCCGCTTCGCTACTATGTTGAATCAATTTAGGTTTAGTGGCAGTAAGGCAAATTTATCACTCTTTGTGCACACTAGAACCTCTAACATCATATACATCCTTACATTAACAAAAAGAGACATAAAAGCAAAAACTTAAACACATCAAATACACAAAGCTTAGTCTAATATTGTCAGAAACAGTACCTTTCCCAGAGGATTCGCCATTCTGTCGCACGTCCCTGCATGGCATCCGTTGGAAATTTTTATTTCTTTTGATTGATTTCTTGGGAGTCGCCACCTAGTATTTAATTGAAGGGTTATCAGGAAACCCGGGTATACTTGTCTTGTCGGAGATTCACGGGTAAGGAACTGGTTGTGTCTAGGGAAGGTATTAGCACCCCTAACGCACCCTACCTGAGGTAAACTACTTCACAATTTGATGTGTTAAATAAGTTTTTTTAAAAAAAAATTCTTCATCGAATATTATAAATATGACTTACGTGTAAGTTCATAATCATTTGTCATGATCAAATCAAAAAATTAAATTCTTCTTTATTCTTTTCAATTTTATCATAAAACAAACATAAAAAAAATACAAACACACACATTCACTATATTTTTCTTTTTTCTCTTTTTTTCTATTTTTACATCCATATTTGCAAGCTACAAATTATAAAAATTCAAAAACTAAACAAAAGTGCATTAAACAATTTAAAATTTTCAAAATAAAACCTAAAAAAATCCAGGAATTGCATAGAACACTTCTGAAACCGTAGGAACACTGGCAGCGCGTCTGTTCACGCGTAACCGTCACTGGCGGCACGTGGGTTCACGCGCCGCCGCTGAAAATGCCCGGAAACAGGCGGATTTGACTTGCTTTCTTCTTCCCTTCCCTTCTGTTTGGAATTGTTTTTTATTACAAAATGTTGAATTATAAAGGCAGTACGTATATGTGTCTATGTGTGGACAAGATTTGAAATTTAAATTAGTGTAACTAATGGTGCAGGTGAGATTGTGGGAAATAGATGAGAGTAACACATATTCAGGTAGGTGACTGACACTTAGTCCCTTTAAAGTCTCGTTTAATTCTTTTAACTTAGTCCCTAATAAGATGTAGTTCAAATTTTAATATTTATATGTAGTGTTTGAATGATAGTTCAACCAATTCCTGGTTTGGGACTGACGCCTAGTGAATGGGTTGATGGTTGGACCATTGTCTTGATTTGAAATTGGTGCCCTATGAATGTTCAGAAAGCAAATCAAAATAGATTATGAAATTTAATTCTCCAAAAATCCAATGTTGAATGATGAAATTGAAAAAAAAACATAAAAAATAACTAAAGTCAACTCAAGTTACCCGTTAAGCCCTATTCTTGGGTCATGAGGCCAGAATAGTTTAATAAAAAATAGACAAAAGAAACCTTGAAACATAATTCGCAATCAACCAAATATTAAATGATGAGATTGAGAAAGAAAATCCCTCTAAACCCGTGATCCGTGTCATGAAAATAGAATAAATTAATAAAAAATAAATTTAATATTAAATGATGTAATTAAATAAATAAACATTAATTAAAAAAAACAAAAAGAAACAAAAAAACATAGCGCTAATAGTGCTTCAAGTAAGATTTATAAAGAAAACTTTGAGAAATACTAGAGAATTTACTAGTGGGAGGGGAAGGGTTAGAAAAAGAAAAGAAAAAAAGAAAAAGGGGTTGTTCTCAATCTCGTGACTTATTTTTTTGTAATAGAAGGTAACAATCTATTTTATTAGGTCACTTGAATATATATGTGTTTTTCTTGACTAATTGGATTTTAGAATATCTTAATATAGGTTTAAGAAGTTTGTTAAATAATGATAGGTGAAGACATTTTGTGTTTATAGTGGCCGGAAATGATGGAAAAATGCATGGGAACCAAATTTATACTTGTTGAACTTAGAAATCAAAACTGGACTGGTTGTCTCTCAATTTCTCTACTGAGATTCGAACCCTAAAATGACAAGATTTGAAATATTTTCCTTCATAAAAGTTGTAGACATTATGTTACCTTTCAAATGAAATTGACCTTTCTTAAATTGGAGTGACAAAACACTAAATATGGAAGAAAAACCAAAGATAGGTCAAAACCATGAATTAACATGACAAGTTTTTGAGTTTCTAAAATTTATGAATTTAGGCATATAGATGGAAAAACTGGGTATATTCATTTGCATGAAAGTTGTAGACCCATATTTTAGCGTTCCAAATAATCAAAACACGCATAAAACTGAGTTCTATAGCTCCGGTTATACTTAAAATACTAAACAATATTTGAAATTTGTTATGTTGAGCCACCTAAAACTTGTAAATTGGTAACTTCTATTTGGAATTGTTTTTTATTACAAAATGTTGAATTATGAAGGCAGTACGTATATGTGTGTATGTGTGGTCAAGACTTGAAATTTATATTAGTGTAACTAATGATGCAGGTGAGATTGTGGGAAATATACGAGAGTAGGGGACGATTAGTAGAGCACAGATTTCAGGTAGGTGACTGACACTTAGATCTCTAATTTAAAGTCTCGTTTAATTCTTTAACTTAGTCCCTAATAAAATGTAGTTCAAATTTTCATATTTATATGTAGTGTTTGAATGATGGTTGAACCAGTTCCTGATTTGGGACTAACGCCCCGTGAATTGGCTGATGATTAGACTAGTGTCCTAGTTTGGAACTGGTGCCTTATGAATGGGCTGAAGGTTGAACCTGCCTCCTCGTTTGGAACTGGTGCCTTGGGAATGGGCAATCAATAGAATTAGTTGTTATTGGATAAGATTGGTGTGCTTACAGGTGGGAAATTATAGAAATTGATGATAAATATATTAAAAAGCAAATTGTTAGTGTAATGAAAAATATATCAGATCATCTTAATTAATTTAATTATAATTATGCAAATTACTATGCAAGTTCATCTTAGCAGCGTAACCCTTCGTTGATGCATGTGTGTTCCCTCTGTATAGTCACTTAAGTTAATAGGAAAATGGAAGAATTTTCTTTTGGATTATATTTAACAATTCTTCTAATTTGTAAGTATAAAGTTATGTAGTATTATTTTGTTAAAACTTTAAGTAGTAATTTGAAGTTTAGAATTTTAATTATGCTAATGTATGAATGCAATTACGATGGTTAATTAATGGTTATCTTTTAATTTTTTTAAAAAACTTCCTATGATTCTTCACATTTTTATAACTTGATAATTGTGTGAATTTTATCCTAAAAGTTCTGGGTATTACAGTTTGAGACTTGGAATGATTGGAATGTGTATAAACAATGAATACAGGATGTGTTCAAATGATTTGTCAATAACTTGAGACTTTCTGGTATAAGGGAGACTCTGCTGAAATTTTAGTAGAAATTTCAATAAACTTTGTATGAGTTCAACAAAAAATAAAAAATAAAGTAATTTTTTACCATGTTTCTTTTTCTTTCTTTTTTTTAATTGATGCGTTGGTTTTGGAAATGGGGATGTTACATCAATTCCCAATTGACCATGTCGAACTTAATATTGAACGATGAAATTTATATAAAAAAAATAAACTAAAAAAGAAAAAAAAAACATGCCTAGTCAACATGGGTTAACCCGTTAAACATTATTCTTTGGTCACGAGGCCGAGATAACCTAATAAAAAGTAAACCAAAATAAATTATAAAGTCTAATTCCCAATCAAGCACAATATTGAATGGTGAAATTGGGGGGGTAAAAAAACTGTGTCCACCGAGTTAACCTGTCAAATCTGCAACTTAGGTCATGGGAACAACCCAATAAAAAACAAATTCAATGTTTAAGGATCTATAAACTAGGTCGTGAGACGGAAATAACATCTTAGAAAGAAAATTAAAAAAATAATTTGATTTAACCATGGTTAAAATGTTAAAACCTGCGAACCTAGGCGCAAGACCAATATATCCTCACAGAAAGCAAATCAGAACAGATTACGAAGTTTAATTCTCCAAAAATCAAATATTGAATGATGAAATTGAAAAAAAATCAATTGAAAAAAAAAACACAAAAATAACTAAAGTCAACTCAGGTTAACCCATTAAGCCCTATTCTCGGGTAATAAGACCGGAATAATCTAATAAAAAATAGACAAAAAAATCTTGAAACATAATTCTCAATCAACCCGATATTAAATGACAAGATTGAGAAAGAAAAGTCATCTAAATCCGTGATCCGTGTCATGAAAATAAAATAACTTAATAGAAAATAAATTTAATATTAAATGATGTAATTAAATAAATAAACATTGATTAAAAAAAAAAAAACAAAAAGAAACAAACAAGCATAGCGCTAATCTAATTAATGATTCGCTATATTCATCTTTTATTTTTTTAATGTTAATGTTAATATCCGTGTGTGTGTGTATGTGCTGGTTACTTGGTTTCTACTTCAGTACAAGCCATAAAGTACACATCAATACGTCTATTATTATAACAATTAACAAATCTAAATTGTGCTAGCATCCAATTCACGTCGACGAGCCTCTTATCATAACCATTATTTTATGCAAAATCATCCCCAATATTCAAAAGTGTTAATAAAAATACAAAAATAAAAATAATAAATAAATAATTATCAATTGAGCGGGCCACATCTGAGCTTGCCGTGTCATCCTCTTTAAATTCAGCTCCACATACATAGCGACACAAGCATGTGACACAAATATTAAATTCTTTGTTATTTAAATGATTGTTACTTTTTAAAAGTATTTTTTATTTAAAAATATATTGGAATAATATATTTTTATTAATTTTTTATATTAATATTAAAAAATTAAAAAATTAAAGTAATGAAAAATTTAAACAAATTTTAAGATTCTTTAAAAAGACTTTTCAAACACCAAAAAAAAGAATCTCTAAGGAAATCGTCACTGCAAACGTCACCTTTCTCTTCTACTTATATTATTTAAAGGAAGCCTTCCCTTGTAGTTGGACGCATTACGCAAGTGCTTGTAGTAGTCTTAGTAGTAGCTTTTTTCCTCGTAATTTCTGGCTAGAGCAAGCAAAACCATTTGCTGATCACTCCATCTAGTCAAACTCAACCCTCCAGTCTTCCGCCGCCACAGAAGCAATCACCATGGCGGTGCAACCTCACTTCCTTCTGATAACCTATCCGGCACAAGGCCACATAAATCCTTCCCTCCAATTCGCCAAGGGTCTGACACGTATTGGTGTTCTCGTCACCCTTGTTACCTCTCTCTCTGCCGGCCGCCGCATGTCCAAAACTTTGTTTCCTGACGGTTTGTCATTCGTTACCTTTTCAGATGGATATGACAACGGGTTTAAACCTGAAGATGACAGAGATCATTTCATGTCTGAGTTCAAACGTCGAGGCTCACAGACTCTCAATGAGCTTATCGTAGATAGTGCAAAAGAAGGAAAGCCCGTCACTTGCTTGGTTTACACGATGCTTCAACATTGGGCAGCCGAGGTGGCACGGGCACAGCATCTCCCAGCAGCACTTCTTTGGATCCAGCCTGCAACTGTCTTTGACATCTATTACTATTACTTCAATGGTTATGGTGATATCTTCAGTAATTGCAAGGACACTTCGTATGCTATTGAATTACCAGGGCTCCCACCGTTTGCTAGCCGTGACCTTCCCTCGTTTGTACTTCCTTCAAACACTTATACTTTGGCACTCCAGTTGTTTCAAGAGCAGCTGGAGCAGCTCAGCCAAGAAACCAACCCAAAAGTGCTTGTCAACTCTTTCGATGCATTGGAATTGGTAGCCATGAATGCCATTGAAAAGCTCAACTTGGTTGGAATCGGGCCATTGATCCCATCTGCTTTCTTGGATGGAAAGGATCCGTTGGATAAATCCTTTGGAGGGGATCTTTTCCAAGGCTCCGAGGATTACACTGAATGGTTGAACTCAAAGACTAAATCATCAGTGGTTTATGTATCTTTTGGGAGCATTTTGGTGTTACCGAAGCGACAAATCAAGGAGATTGCTCGTGGACTGGTAGATAGTGGTCTTCCATTCCTGTGGGTCATAAGGGATGAACAGAACAAGAACGAAGTGAAAGAAGAAGAAGAAGAAGAGGACCATCTGAGTGCCTGTAGAGAGGCGATATTGGAAAGGCAAGGGATGATAGTGCCATGGTGCAGTCAAGTGGAGGTTTTGTCCCATCCTTCGATAGGATGTTTTGTGACTCACTGTGGGTGGAACTCAACTCTGGAGAGCTTGGTTTCTGAGGTTCCAGTCGTGGCATTTCCTCACTGGACAGATCAAGGAACAAATGCCAAGCTGATTGCAGACGTGTGGAAGACAGGAGTGAGGGTGGTGGCTAATGAAGAAGGGATAGTCGAAGGCGATGAGATTAAGAGGTGCTTGGATCTGGTTATGGCACCTGGAAAGACGGGAGAAGACATCAGAAAGAACGCCAAGAAATGGAAAGATCTAGCAAGAGATGCTGTCAGGGAAGGAGGTTCCTCGGATAAGAATCTAAAGGCTTTTGTGCAGGAGGTTGGGGAGGGCTGTTTCTAGCTTGATTGGTTCCTTTCTATCGATTCGAAGATCACGTGACTTTGAGATGATGTAACTGTTTTGAAACAGACAAAACACAGTTGTAAGAAAGAGATACGTCTCTTATGTCTTAAACAATAAAAATTCACTTGTTTTAATAATCTTTTTTTTTATATATATATATATTTTTTTTTCTGTATTTATCCATTCTATTTTAAAATATTAATCAAACACAGCCCATTAATTAAAGAACAAAGTACGAGACATATAGCAAACGAAGTCTCTCTTTTGAATTAAACAATTAGAGGTGTTGAAAACAATCATCTATCTATAATATTTGTATTACATGATATATTTATGCTATCTAACATAGCTTAGGATAATATTATTATACATACAACTAAATGGTGTGGGAAACCAAATGCATTGTGCATTCCTTCTTTTTATTTTTTTTTCGTTTTTTTGTTGGTTTTTTGTTTTTGATCACTTTTTTGTTTTTTTGCACTTTACTTTTTTTTTCCCTTTTTTTTGTTTTTTTTTTATCCAAAATTATCTTTGTCAATTTTAGTTTTTAAATATTGAGTTGGTTAAAAATTTAGCTTTGTAATTTTTTTTCCTTTAAAATACTGTAGATTGCTAAGATGTTTTTCTATATGGTTTTTCTATTTTATTCTTTTATTTTTTAAAATTATATTTGTCGATTTTATTTTTTCAATATTAAGCTGATTGAGAATTTAGTTTTGTAATTTTTTTTTTTTAAAACATTGTTGATTGTTACAATGTTTTTCCACATATTTTTTTTATGATTTTCTCTAAAATTATCATTTTTAATTTTATTTTTTAATATTGAGCTGGTTAAAAATTACAGTTACAGTATATGAGGGAAGTACTGTAGCTTTCCTCGCAAATTACTATGGATTGCTATAGTATTTTTTCCATATAGTTTTTTTTTTGTTTTTTTCTAAAAAATCATATTTATCAATTTTATTTTTTTGATATTAAGCTGGTTAGAAATTACAATTAAGTAATAAGCTAAAGGGTATAGGGAATTCATTGTTCACTTATACCCAATACATTATGCATTACAATAGTATTCCATAGTGCATTCCTCTCTTTTTCTTCTTTTTTCTTTTTTCTTTTTTTGTTTTATTTTTCATCTTTTTTCTAAATCTCCTCTCTTTTTTTTCCCAAAATTACTTTCCTTTTTTTCCAACTTCCCCCCTTATTTTTGTTTATTTTTTATAAAATTATCGTTGTCGATTTTACTTTTTTAATATTGAGCTGGTTAAAAATTTCACATTGTAATTTTTTTCTTTAAAATACTGTGAATTGCTACGGTGTTTTTCCACATTGTTTTTCTATTTTATCCCAAAATAATTTTTTTTATGTTATTTTTTTAATATTGAGCTGATTGAGAATTTAATTTTGTAATTTTTTTCCTTTAAAACATTGTTGATTGCTTACAGTGTTTCCTTGCATGGTTTTTTGTGTTTTGATGATTTTCTTCTAATTAATTTTTTTAATTTTATTTTTTAAATTATAGTTACAATATGTAAGAAAAATATTGTAACTTTCCTTGCAAATTTGTTTTTTTCCACATGGTTTTTTTTCAGTTTCTTTTGTGTTTTCTTTTTTTGTAATATTTTTTTCTAAAATTATCTTTCTCAATTTTATTTTTTTAATATTGAGCTAGTTAGAATTTAACTTTGTAATAAAGCTTAATCATGTGGAGAAATTATTGTAGCTTTTCTCACAAAACAGTGTGGATTGCTAGTATGTCTTTCAACATAGTTTTTTTTTCTTATGATTTTTTTAAAATTATCTTTGTTAATTTTATTTTTTTAATATTGAGCTGGTTGGGAATTACAATTACAAGTCATTACAAATAATGTTAAATCATGTGGAGAAGTATTGTAGCTTTCATCACAAAACATTGTGAATTGCTACAGTGTTTCCAACATGGTTTTTTTTCCCTGTTGTTTTTTTATTATATATATTTTTAAAATTATATATGTCGATTTTATTTTTTTAATATTGAGCTTATCGAGAATTTAGTTTTGTATTGTTTTTTTTTAACACTGTGAATTGTTGCAGTGTTTTCATATATGATTTTTTTTATGATTTTTTCTAAAATTATCTTTATCGATTTTTTTTTAATATTGAGTTGGTTAAGAATTATAATTACAGTAAAGCTAAATCATATGGGGAAAGCGTTGTAGCTTTTTTCCCAAAACACTGTGAATTGCTACAATATTTCTCTAAATAGTTTTTTTTATTATTATTTTTTAAAATTATCTTTGTTGATTTTATTGGAGAAAGCACTCTAGTTTTCCTCACAAAACATTTTCAATTGCTACAACTTTTTTTCTCATGGGTTTTTTTCCTTCCAAAATTATCTTTGTTGGGTTTTTTTTTTAATATTGAGTTTGTAAAAAATTTAACTTTGTAATTTTTTTTCTTTTTATTAACAGAAGCTAAAAAATATGGCGAAAACAATTATTTTGTTCAGTTTCTAAGTGTTTGATCACCAATACAATTTTTTTTTTCTCATTATGAAATATTGGTTTCATCATATATTTAGTTTTTATTACTTATCTAGCGTTGGTTCACAATTATAACACTATCAAATATATTTATTTTATAAGTTCACGGCAGTGCGCAAACATGCCATCTTATATATATTATAAGTCGTTACAAGTCAAGATTTTTGAAACACGATTAACAAGGCCATAATTATATAATTTATATTTTTTTATTTAATAATTCATAAATTGAGTATTTATTTTTATTTTATTTAAAAATATCTTAACTTTAAAGTTTAGTTTTTATTAGAAGGCTTCCTATTAAATTTCTTTTACATAATAAAAAAGATTTGTTTATTTTCTAGAGAAAAAGGAAGGTACATACTAGAATTTAATGGTGCTATAACATATAAAAATCAAACCTAATATTGATTATACCATGGCACTTATAGTTTATGTTGTAGGTCAACCTCTAAAAACGAATCCATGAAATTTAGCAACATAAATCAACCAGTAACTAAATTTAACATGCAAGTTAAAAAAAATTGAATAATTTGTAAAAATATAAAAAATTAATTTAAATACAATTATGGACTCAAACTTAACCCAACTATATTCATAAACTCAATTAAAACAAACAAAGAATAAGCTCCTTCTCTGCATTCTAAAACAACTTGTTTTCTTTCTTCCCACTACAGGGAAAAAGGAAAAAAAACCTTTCACTCTACAACAACATTTGTAAATGCTGTAGATCAAAAGAATCATCCAATACAAAATCCAACTTCCGAGCCAATCTATTTTTGTTTGATGTAAGTTGGCAAATCTGGGAGCGAATTAACCAAAGTTACAACAGGACGCACAAGCAACATAACGTGTGAGATCATGAGCCCTAATACAATCCATGAATGAAAAAATAAGAGCTTCTAATAACTAAGAGCTCATTATCCCATCAATAACTCGGAGCCACTAATTCTCAACCTAGAGAAGTCTCAGATGTGCAGTATCATTCAGGCGTTTAATCTGCCAACCTGTTTTCCAAGAGTGCTGCAACACAGTCACTGAAGAATCTTCTATGCAGATCTTGTTCATCATTGCTGGGCTGCACCCCAGGAGGCCTGTGAGCAGACACTTGATAGGAATTGAATGCGTGAAAACGCCGACACATGAAGAGACTGGGGAGGATGAGTTCCTGTTATTCAAATCCGGGAGCACATGTTGGTGGCCGGCTTCCCTGAGAGAGACCTCACCCTCACCCTCGTGATTGCCTGTAGAATTCACATGTTGTAGCCTACTCTTACCAGACTTTTTCCTTGCGAGGCCAGGTCGGTGCCTGTGAAGCATATCCCAATGAGGCCCATCTCTGTCATGAGAGAACCCTTGGCTCTCAGTTTGATGGTGCATCAATAAATCTGATCTCAACTTTTCAGGCAGTCCCAGGACTGTTCCGTTTAGGAACTGAACCATCCTAAACTCGACTTGCCTAAGTGATTCTCCGGATGGTGCACAGAAGTCAGGCTGAAAATTTTCAAGCAGGCTCTGAACTTCAGGTGTATATATTTCTGAACGGGAGCAACCCTCCCAAAGCCCTATACTCATCTCCATTAGTGCATCTGCCGGTCGTATTTGTTCCTCGGCGAAATTCATTTCCTGCAAGATTTTTATATGGACAATTCACTCAACTGTATAACACAAGCTGTAGAGGAAAATATTCCTAGTGATATCAAAGCTGCTTTGAGATTAGATGTAGAAGGCCCGTCTTAAACAGAGTTCCTCTTGAATGAAACAACTCAATATAATATCATTCTCCATTTGAAATCAACCTGTTTTCTTTCTTCCCACTGCAGATAAGAAAAAAAAATCTTCCTAGCCAATCTACTGGTCACAACTCACAAACCGATGATGAGGGGATACATTATCATTGACAAGCAAACAAATACATTCTATAACTACAATCCATCACTTTCATATTTCAAAATCAGATATAAAAGGATTGGCAGTTTGAGAAACGTGAGTGAAGATGCAAAGGAAAAAATTCTAGTGTTTTCACAGCTGATGCACCTAGAAACAAAAACGAGATACATTATGAAAATCATAAGTGAACAAACACAATCAAAATTTCTAACTTTTTTCTTACTCTATTTTTCTGGGTTTTTTTTTTTTTTTTGGTGAACAAAATCTCATCATTTCTGTCCGAATTTGATACAGGAGCATTCCTAATAATAGAAAAAAAATATTATGAATAACAAAGGAGGGATAAATGGCGCTGAATAAGATTCAGGACAGCTGAAAATTATCGAAGGCTACGCGTATCTGGTTTCCAATGCTTCAAACAGTGTGAATCAGAACTTCCTAGAGGGCGTGATCACATTTAACTCCCTGGTGTGCAGGCACTTGGGAAATCCGAAATCTCTCCCAAACATTAATTTTAACTTGCATAATTCTATCTTTTATCCCAACAACCAGCGCATGAAACTTTAACAATTAAGCAGAATATCACATCAATTCTTGCCTGGTCTGAGTGGTCAGAGTTTGCTTCAATAAAATCAACATCTAGGACTAGAAACACATGATGACAGCCTTGGTAGAAAATCTGCCACCTTGAAGATTATATCACCTTCTAGTCACTAGCTAGTTTAAATTTCATGTCTAGATGAGATGTGTATGTTCTGTTATTTCCATAGCTTAGAGGTTTTGTTCCAAGTATAAATATCATGCTTGTTTACATCATTGTTGAGAGAGTTGAAGTTGAATAAAATCAAATTGAGCTTGTTCAGCTTGGATGTTGGTTTTGCATCTCTTTGATGGATTCCATTAAGTTGTGAGCTATCTTGAACTCTAAATTCTAAGGTGTGGGATTTCTCTGTCCTTCGACTTTGCGAGTATAACCCTATTTATTCTCTAGAGTGGTGATTTTCTTTATCACTAACAGAGAGGATTTTCTTTATCACTAACAGAGAGGAATATCCATCCTACAAACTAACCAGAATCTTCTTGAAATCCTCCCCCACCCCCACCAAAAACAGCATCGGTGCTTAATTCATTCTAAGTGGTGTTTGAATTCCATCCTCAGCACCTCCATTCCATCCATCTCCATCATCTAAACTAACCAGAATGCCATTAGAACATAGCCTCCGTATTTTTCCGGTATCAAAATCATTACTAGTTTAATCACTGATCAAAGCCGTAAATCTCAACCATTAAGTGCCTCTCTTTCTCTCTTCAGAAAACCTTCCTCAATCAAAGACGGATTCCTCTAGGAATCAGCTCCAGTCCGGATCCCTCACTCGAAATAAATGAAAAACTAAACCTTTATTTCTCCTAAAATTACACATTTCACTATAATATTCCTAAGAAATATTCCGCTAAATTTTGAAAGGAATTTGATTGACAAATGATCACATGCAAGAACAAGCAATCAATCATGCTTTCAACGACTATTAATTACATTTGATGCAATCCCTTTTTACCATTAGAATCTTAATACAATGTTACCAATACCATTTAACCTTTGTTTGTCAGTAAGTATAATGTACAGACGTTGACACCCATTACCATACTTCTAGCTCTGATAATATTTACCTGGCAGACGGAGACAGCCATTGATCTAGCACGATTCAAGGGCGATGAATAAACGGAATGGAAGCTGACCCTTTGAGAGTTGAAGAAGACAGCAAGAGCCCTGGCTTGTCGCTGCCCTTTGGGAGTCAATTCAGCCACGTGGCACCTTCCACCGACTAAATCAGGCCTCAGATCGAGCTCGCACTCTCCATGACTGATAAAAAACACCTCCAAAACAGCAACCTCGTCATCGGAGAATAAAGGAGGCGGGGGCGGGGGAGGGAGCGGCGCGAGGACGTTGTAAGGGTCCCACACCTTGATAGAAGGACCGAGCTTTGGGGTGCCTAGAGATGAGAGTTGAGGGGAGAGAGGCGATGCTGATGCGTAACAGGGCAGCATCTCTGGCTCTTGTTGTAGCACCTTGTTGTGTAAATTATTGTTGTTTTTGATGATTCCTCTATCGTTAGGCTGTTCCAGCTCTTCTTCTTCGTCCTCCTCGTCTTTCTCTTCTTCTTCTTCGCTTGCTTCTTCTTCCTCGTCGTCATCTTGAGCTGCTTGCGCGGACTGGGTGGAACCCATGATTATATGTGATTCAATTCAATGGATTCAAGGGTGATTTCGATTTGGATTTCGGAAATGCATCATTACAAAAACAGGTGAGTGAGTGAGAGACAGAGATCGATGATATGATGATATGGTGATGTTTAAGTGCTGTTTTATGTAAGAAGCAATGAAAGCGATGCAAGAAGATTTTCAAGTAAAATTGTTTATTTTTATTCTATTTAGTTTTAATTTTTATTTAATTTAATAAATTAAATATTATATTTGATAATTTTATTTTTTATTTAATTTAAAACTCCTATAATAACTCTATAATTATTTATTAGTGTTTTTTTTACCTGCAAGACATAGCTAAGACTAATATTAATATGATTGTTTAACATATATTTTAGTATATGACTTGGAGAGAAAATATTCGATGAAAAAAATTAAAATTAAAGTTTTTATATAGTGTTCATATTCAACGGTATAATGTATTACTTGTTCTCACTGTCTTTTCAAGTTGTTCCCATTTGCATTAATTGATATTAAAGTTAAATAATTAATTCTTTGTATTTAAATAACCATGATTCGAAAAAAAAAAAGTGGTATAAAAAGATGTGCTTTGTATAAAAGAATGAGGATATTCATTTTATAAAAGAGATAATAAGAAAATAGTAATACAAGACATGGAAAGGCATGTAGTAGAATTAATTTGCCAGTGGATGTGAAAACTCTTGGAGATTATACAAATAGTAATCATGAATCTATAACAAGCTTTGAAAAATTCATTTTATATGCTACGGTAAAGGGTATAGCTTCTTGATTGAGATGGATACCACGAAAGATTTTAGTGATTGATGAGATAAACATAGGTTGGTATTATCTGCTAATTTATGTTAATAATAATAGCATAATATCAATATTGTTCTCATACTTATATAATACAGAAAATGCTCAACAAGAAAAAATATTGATTTTGATTATATTAATATTTTTTTATTACGAGCTTATTAATATCACAAAGATAGAGTTGCTTAAGAATTATAAGGATATAATATATATTGATGAAAGAAGTTTGAAGTTTGTAGTTCATTACCCTGAATCAATGGAATAAAAATAACTTACTAGTTATTGTTTTTTATACAAAATTTAACATAAATGAATTGAAGTTAATATCTAAAATTTTTATACATTTAAAGCAGAGTAAGAAAAGAGAATGGAGAGTCTCAATTTCAATAAGATCGAGGCAAGAACATTTTAAACTTGAAAACGAATTATTTCCAGCCTTGGATACTGATGCAGAAGGATTTTTATAAAAAAATAATATTTGTTTTATTAGTTATTTTTATTTGTCTAGGAAAATATTCTCATATATGATGTTTTTATTTTTTTTCCTATTTAGTTTGGGTGATTTGATACTATGCTTGGTAATTTTATTTTCTCATATCTAGTTTAGGAATCTCTAGAACAACAATATAACTATTTATTAGGGTTTTTTCCTTTTTAAGATAGACTCATGACTAGTATAAACAGGGATGTTTAACTTGTATTTTTGAAGAAAACAATTTCAATAATAAAATATTAAGTTCAAATTTTCATGTCTTGGCAATATTCATTAGAATTATGTGTTGCTTGTAATTGTAATTTTTCTTATATGGTTTCTATCTATATCATAAAAAAAGTTGTTATACTCGATTTAGGAACTAACTCGTGAAAGGACACATGTCACTGGATTGCTAGATCAATCCATGAGTTTTAGCTCAATCCAAGTCAAATATTTTTATTAACCTGTGTCATTCAATTTTTTAAAAAAATTATTGGAATTGACGCGGTCGAGTTTGCATGGTATGACCGGGTTAACCAAATTTCACCAAAATCAATGTTTTTTTTATTATTATTATTGAATCAACTTAAAATCAGATTCAAATCAAATTATGAATAACAAATTTCTTAGATCAATACAACAAGCTAGTTCAGGTTTAAAACTACCAAAATAGATCTCTTGAGTATATATAATACCTTTTTTTTTGTAGTAGAATTTTTCAATTTTACCTAATTCTTTTTTTTCCAAGAAAGAAAAAAGGAAACAAGTTAAAAATAAAAATAATAAAATGACTAACGAGTTTGGATGGTATGACCGGGTTAACCAAATTTCACCAAAATCAATGTTTTTTTTTTAAAATCAACTTAAAATCGCATTCAAATCAAATTATGAATAACAAATTTCTTAAATCAATCCAACAAGCTATTTCAGGTTTAAAACTACCACAGTAGATCTCTTGAGTGTATATAATATGAATTGTTTTTTTCTTGTCTCTCTTTTTTAATTGGATTTTCAGGAAACATAAGATAAGCATTTCTATCTCATGACTAGCATGAGCCTCTAAATGATTTCTTCTCATGATCCATCCATCCAAATGAAAACTTCACGCCCGAGGCCTTTGTTGGTTTGAGTTGTACGGTGTGGTTTCGGACCTTAACGACACCGCATTTAAGGACAATGGTTAGTTATAACTCAGTCCTTGTAGTTTTTTAGAGCTAATTAATCAGTCCCCATAGCAGTGTTAGAAATAATTGAAGAGTTCCTAGACTTATGTTGAGCATCTTAAGTTTGTAGTTTTTTTTCAAAAATACCTTTTTTTTGTAGTAGAATTTTTCAATTTTACCTAATTCTCTTTTTTCCAAGAAAGAAAAAAAGGAAACAAGTTAAAAATAAAAATAATAAAATGACTAACGAGTTTGGATGGTATGACCGGGTTAACCAAATTTCACCAAAATCAATGTTTGTTTTTAATCAACTTAAAATCGGATTCAAATCAAATTATGAATAACAAATTTTTTAGATCAATCCAACAAGCTAGTTCAGGTTAAAAACTACCATAGTAGATCTCTTGAGTATATCTAATATGAATTTTTTTTTTCTCTTTTTTTTTAATTGGATTTTCAAGAAACATAAGATAAGCATCTCTATCTCATGACTGACATGGGCCTCTAAATGATTTCTTCTCATTATCCATCCATCCAAATGAAAACTTCACGCCCGAGGCCTTTATTGGTCTGGGTTGTACGGTGTGGTTTCGGACCCGAACGACACCGTATTTAAGGACAATGGTTAGTTATAACTCAGTCCTTGTAGTTTTTTAGAGCTAATTAATCAGTCTCCATAGCAGTGTTAGAAATAATTGAAGAGTTCCTTGACTTGTGATGACCATCTTAAGTTTGTAGGTTTCTTTTTTCAAAAATACCTCTTTTTTTGTTAGTAGAATTTTTCAATTTTACCTAATTCTCTTTTTTCCAAGAAAGAAAAAAGAAAAAAAAGTTAAAAATAAAAATAAAAATAATAAAATGACTAACGAGTTTGGATGGTATGACCGGGTTAACCAAATTTCACCAAAACCAATGTTTTTGTTTTTTGAATCAACTTAAAATTGGATTCAAATCAAATTATGAATAACAAATTCCTTAGATCAATCCAACAAGCTAGTTCAGGTTTAAAACTACCACAGTAGATCTCTTGAGTATATATAATATGAATTGTTTTTTTCTTGTCTCTTTTTTTTTAATTGGATTTTCAGGAAACATAAGATAAGCATCTCTGTCTCATGACTGGCATGGGCCTCTAAATGATTTATTCTCATTATCCATCCATCCAAATGAAAACTTCACGCCCGAGGCCTTTATTGTTCTGGGTTGTACGGTGTTGTTTCGGACCCGAACGACACCACATTTAAGGACAATGGTTAGTTATAACTCAGTCCTTGTAGTTTTTTAGAGCTAATTAATTAGTCCCCATAGCAGTGTTAGAAATAATTGAAGAGTTCCTAGACTTATGTTGAGCATCTTAAGTTTGTAGTTTTTTTTTCAAAAATACCTTTTTTTGTAGTAGAATTTTTCAATTTTACCTAATTCTCTTTTTTCCAAGAAAGAAAAAAGGAAACAAGTTAAAAATAAAAATAATAAAATGACTAATTTTGCCCTTATATAGTTGTTATTTATTTGTTTTACCATTCTACTGTATATTTTGATAACATTTCCATTACAAGACGCATGTTGAAAATCTGTACATTGACTAATAAGATCAATATAATCTGAAAAATAAAAATACATAATAAATAAATTAATTGAGAAAACAGAACCAATAAAAAGTTATTAGAAAGTAAAATAAAGTGAATTAACATCTAACAGAAAATTTATAGGAGAGTTACCTTAAGAGATTCAATGACAATGTGTTGTTACTAACTCACATTGAGCAAATATGCATAT
Source organism: Populus davidiana (assembly GCA_030145905.1). NCBI lineage: Eukaryota > Viridiplantae > Streptophyta > Magnoliopsida > Malpighiales > Salicaceae > Populus > Populus davidiana. Next base: position 21,714,210 of record CM057790.1, read on the forward strand.
TTTATCTTCATTTAATGAATAATTAAATGAGTATATAATAAAAACTGAAAAAATGTTATGAATCATTGAAAATTCTTACCTCCTCTCTAGGTCTATATATTAACCTTACATAATCCTCATTTTAAAAAAATATCCTTGAAACATTTATCCATACCTGACATCCATTATCATGGCAGCTAGAAATAACCTTTTCATTTTTACGGCTACGCTCTTTGTTGTTGTGGTGATGCTAAATTCTCCAAAACACACAAATGCCTTTTGGAACCCATTAAAGTATCCCGAACCAGTTCCGGGATATTTTAAGGTTTTGGATCGATGTGAAAAGCCCCTAGCAACAAAATTTCCATCTTGTAGTAACGCAACCATGGCAGCAATATTCAAGAAAAAACATATTCCCAAAAAGTGTTGTCCCGAAGTCACCAAGTTTTCAAAATTTTGCTACCATGCTTTAGGGTTGTTTGTCGCCACTACACCGGATTTCATATTGACCGTGCCAGAGTTTTTCGAACGGACTCAAAAGGTTTACGATCATTGTCTTCGAGTAGTTCAATCACCTTCAAAGCCTCGCCGTAGTCGTAAGAAAATAACTCAATAGGGGTGCATTTGTATTCTATGTTCCTCACATATAATTATGTATTCTTTTTATCGACGATCAACACATGAATAAAATATATAATTAATAATAAACACCTCAAGCTTCTTCTTTTTTTTATGTATATATTGTCAATTTCAATTCATCTTATATGGTTATGTGAGGAACAATTGGTTTCTGTTGTTTATAAGGCAGTTGTTCATACGAATACACTTAAACACCTTATGTCTGGTGAGGATTGTAAGGTTAAATTGGCCACATTCAAAACTGGGTTTGGAAACATGCACTTTTGTATTTGTGTTTGTAATTTACAGCGAGAAATTTGGCAGACTAATTGGCCAAGATTGAATCTGGCCTTATGCAATCACATCACAATATATTCATGCGAGTATTTAACCCAGCCAGGAAGAGCCTTTTTTGTTAGACTACTTTGAGATTAGGGTCTTGTTGCGCTTCTATGGGTTAATATAAAAATGTATGTTTTAGCGTAATTACCGTTATTGAGAAGTCCCTTGACCTGAATTGTGTTGATTTTGTAGTCCAAGAAAAAAAACAATAGAAGTTAAATAATAGTAACGAGTCATAAAAAAAGAATGTTAGTACCATCAATCAATAAAGGCAGTAAAGTTTTATTTTTGTTTTAATGGTTAGGGCACCCCTCCATGGCAATCCTTTATGGTAATATTGACAATGCAATTAAGAGAGCTTTGCTAATTGGTGCCTTCTTAGGAATTATTTAACACAATATTAATAGGGCGCACACTGTTGGCAAATACTCGTGTTTATGGATTATTTAAATTTATCATGCACAATCACTGGATACTCTCGAGATTGACTCGTTTGAATTGCTTACTAAAATATATAAACAGGCTAGTCTCAAACTCTTACATATGTACAACATTATAAACTAATCGCTTTCTCATATAATGTAAAAGGATTCAAGATAATAAAATAACTACAAAACATGTTTATTTTTCTTCATTATGAATTCTGTGATATATTATATTTGTGTTTCAGCTTGAAAAAAATAGATAAAAAAAACTATATTATACCTAATAAACCAAAACACATCATTGTGCTACGATGCAAAATAAAGTATACCAACATTGCAGTATCCGTAGCAGCCATGGCTGCAAATCTAGAGTTCCCTTCACGTATTAAAGGTTGGTGGCACCTTTTGCACCAGCACCCTTAATTAAAAAAAAAGTTCTTATGGATTTTGCCCTTATATAGTTGTTATTTATTTGTTTTACCATTCTACTGTATATTTTGATAACATTTCCATTACAAAACGCATGTTGAAAATCTGTACATTGACTAATAAGATCAATATTATTTGAAAAATAAAAATACATAATAAATTAATTAATTGAGAAAACATAACCAATAAAAAGTTATTAGAAAGTAAAATAAAGTGAATTAGCATCTAACAGAAAATTTATAGGAGAGTTACCTTAAGAGATTCAATGACAAAGTGTTGTTACTAACTCACATTGAGCAAATATGCATATTTTATCTTCATTTAATGAATAATTAAATGAGTATATAATAAAAACTGAAAAAATGTTATGAATCATTGAAAATTCTTACCTCCTCTCTAGGTCTATATATTAACCTTACATAATCCTCATTTTAAAAAAATATCCTTGAAACATTTATCCATACCTGACATCCATTATCATGGCAGCTAGAAATAACCTTTTCATTTTTACGGCTACGCTCTTTGCTGTTGTGGTAATGCTAAATTCTCCAAAACACACAAATGCCTTTTGGAACCCATCAAAGTATCCCGAACCAGTTCCGGGATATTTTAAGGTTTTGGATCGATGTGAAAAGCCCCTAGCAACAAAATTTCCATCTTGTAGTAACGCAACCATGGCAGCAATATTCAAGAAAAAACATATTCCCAAAAAGTGTTGTCCCGAAGTCACCAAGTTTTCAAAATTTTGCTACCATGCTTTAGGGTTGTTTGTCGCCACTACACCGGATTTCATATTGACCGTGCCAGAGTTTTTCGAACGGACTCAAAAGGTTTACGATCATTGTCTTCGAGTAGTTCAATCACCTTCAAAGCCTCGCCGTAGTCGTAAGAAAATAACTCAATAGGGGTGCATTTGTATTCTATGTTCCTCACATATAATTATGTATTCTTTTTATCGACGATCAAAACATGAATAAAATATATAATTAATTATAAACACCTCAAGCTTCTTTCTTTTTTTATGTATATATTGTCAATTTTAATTCATCTTATATGGTTATGTGAGGAGCAATTGGTTTCTGTTGTTTATAAGGCAGTTGTTCATACGAATACACTTAAACACCTTATGTCTGGTGAGGATTGTAGGGTTAAATTGGTCACATTCAAAACTGGGTTTGGAAACATGCACTTTTGTATTTTTGTTTGTAATTTACAGTGAGAAATTTGGCAGACTAATTGGCCAAGATTGAATCTGGCCTTATGCAATCACATCACAAGATGGTATGACCGGGTTAACCAAATTTCACCAAAATCAATGTTTTTTTTTTAAATCAACTTAAAATCGCATTCAAATCAAATTGTGAATAACAAATTTCTTAGATCAATCCAACAAGCTAGTTCAGGTTTAAAACTACCACAATAGATCTCTTGAGTATATATAATATGAATTGTTTTTTTCTTCTCTCTCTCTTTTTTAATTGGATTTTCAAGAAACATAAGAGAAACATCTCTATCTCATGACTGGCATGGGCCTCTAAATGATTTCTTCTCATTATCCATCCATCCAAATGAAAACTTCATGCCCGAGGTCGTTATTGGTTTGGGTTGTACGGTGTGGTTTCGAACCTGAACGACACCGCATTTAAGGATAATGGTTAGTTATAACTCAGTCCTTGTAGTTTTTTAGAGCTAATTAATTAGTCCCCATAGCAGTGTTAGAAATAATTTAAGAGTTCCTTGACTTGTGTTGACCATCTTAAGTTTGTAATTGTTGTTTTTCAAAAATACCTCTTTTTTTTATAGTTGAATTTTTAATTTTACCTAATTCTCTTTTTTCCAAGAAAGAAAAAAAGGAAACAAGTTAAAAATAAAAATAATAAAACGACTAAAGAGTTTGGATGGTATGACCGGGTTAACCAAATTTCACCAAAATCAATGTTTTTGTTTTTTGAATCAACTTGAAATCGAATTCAAATCAAATTATAAATAACAAATTTATTAGATCAATCCAATAAGCTAGTTCAGGTTTAAAACTATCACAATAGATCTCTTGAATATATATAATATGAATTGTTTTTTTCTTCTCTTTTTTTTTTAATTGGATTTTCAGGAAACATAAGATAAGCATCTATATCTTATGATTGGCATGGGCCTTTAAATGATTTCTTCTCATTATCCATCCATCCAAATGAAAACTTCATGCCCAAGGCTTTTTTTTGGTTTAGGTTGTATGGTGTGGTTTTAGACCTGAACGACACTGCATTTAAAGACAATGGTTAGTTATAACTCAGTCATTGTAGTTTTTTATAGCTAATTAATCAATCATCATAGCAGTGTTATAAATAATTGAAGAGTTCATTGACTTATGTTGACCTTCTTACGTTTGTATTTTTTTTTCCTTAAAAAATACCTCTTTTTTTGGTAGTAGAATTTTTTAATTTTATCTAATTCTCTTTTTTCCAAAAAAAGAAAAAAGGAAACAAGTTAAAAATAAAAATAATAAAATGACTAAATTATAATAAATTTAAAATTACACATATTAAATAAATAATTTTAAAAACTATAAAGATCAATTAATTGTTTTTGTCAAGCTAAAAGGTCGAAATTATAATTTATTGTTTAAAATATTATAAAAAAATAATATGATTTATTCAATCAAATTTTATCCGGTTAATTTCAATTAAAAAAAATCTAAATTAGACTTTGAATGTTAAATTTTTTGAGTCAACTCAACTCAGACAAAACTGAGTTGACACCACTATAATATTATTCAAATCAAATTCATCGACAATCAAACCACAAACAAAAAGTCATCTAAAACTTGGGATGTTTTTAATCCTTCAGCACCGCTATTTGTAAAGCTGCCTCTATGTTCATAAAAAGTAGTATTAAATAAACATAGATTAATGATTAAAGCAATTAATTATCAACAATATACTTATAATTACCATCAGCGCGCGTGGAGCTACCTTAATGATCTAAGAATATTAATAATTAATACATCTACATGGAATTTTATAATCTTAGGATCATCGAGTTGTCTCCACAATCTTAATAAGATGACAACCTAGTTATTTCTCTAATGACCCAATTATTTGTAATTATGGCTTATTTTAATAATAATATTATCCTTTTCCCCCTCTTTCCATGGCTTTGTCTTGAATTTTTTAGGTTAGGTGAGCTTCCATTGATAATGACAGTTGATGCACATCAAGACCCACCACCACCAAAATTTGTAATCCTGGTTTTCTTCTTAATTTTCCGATTGCTCTACTGTTTTGCGGTTACAGTTTTTTTTTTAATTTTTTTTAATTTGTGATTGGGGGATTGATTATTATTTTTACACCCAGCCAAGGTTAAACACGAGTCAGCCAAATTCAAAACTGCCCGTTAAATTAAACCGGGTTTAGTAGAAGTGTTTCAATTTATTAGAGGGTGTTTGAACATATAGTTGCGATTGCTTTTCAAAATGTTTTTTATTTGTAAAAACATTAAAATAATATAGATTTTTATTTTTTAAAAAAATATTTTTGATATTAGTACATTAAAATGATTTAAAAACATAAAAATATTAATCTAAAACCAAAAAAATAAAAAACATATTTTTAAAATATAAAAATAAATAGAATTTAAATATGCATATCCAACAACACCAGCAACCATGGAGTGCAAGTCATGGCAAGGAAGCATTGAACGATAGGATTGAATTAGAGGTGAGAAAAAAAACTGAAAAATTGATTAAATCAAAAAAATTAGAAAAAAAACAATAAAAAAAACCAAACCGTGAAAAAAATATATTAAAATTTTGAAAAAATTAACCGATTCGGTTTTAGTTTTATAAGTTTGAAACCGAAAAAACCGAACCGAACCCAAATAAAAAAACGAAAAAAAACCGAGCCAAACCGGAAAATCGAGCCAAGACCAAGCTAAACCAAAAAATTCAAGCTAAACCGGTTTGAACCGGGTTTTTCCTAAAAAACCAAACTGAACCGAAATCAGTCGGTTTAAACCAGTTTTGATTTTATTTTGTTTTTTTTTTAATTTTAATTTAATTATTTTTTTAAAAAAAATCAAATCAAACTAAAAATAATCACCTCTATACAAGTATTAGTAAATATAATAACGAAAGGGCTATATTTCCATTATTTAAAGCTTGTATTTTTGCTTTTGGCCATCTTTGAATTACATATATTCTCTGTACTCTAAACCCAACAAATTCCATTAATATTCGAGACGAAATATTTCTTTATATATATATATAAATAAAATAAAATAGAGACCGAATTGACAGAAATGCTTATTTAATTACTTGTACTTTTCGTTCAAATTTGAATCATAAAAGAGGTAGTAAGAATATAATTTCCATGGATATATTAATTTAATTAAAAGGTAGATGACTTTATTTAGGATCCGATCACTGAAGAATTTAGTTTTGTATTAAAAAATATATTGTTGAAAAACACCCTTGTATAGTTGAATAAATAAAATAAATTTAGAAAAGAGCTCCTAGGGCATAAGCTATAGGGTAGTCTTTTTAAAAGTCCACTTTCAAATAAAATCTGATCCAAGGGAAAATAAATAAATATGAACGAAGTGCATGGTCGGTCCAGCAATCAAGATTTCGTGAGAATCCGAATCATGTTGATGACACTTCTCCCTTTCACATTATTTATTATTATTATTATTATTATTTTATTAATATAGATGTCCGGACTAGGTTACACGTAATTCGATTAATCCTATGAGTTATAAAATTAATTACCATATAAATTTCAAGTGGTCATCATATTAGCAACCACAAATATATTCTTATTATTATTACTACTATTAATATTACAGTTTACTCATATTCATTTCAACAGTGCTACAACTGGCTTGAAATTTCTTTTTAGAATAATTTTTTTGAGAGATTAATATAGTTAAGTTTCACCTCTATTTAACTAGGTTAATCGAGTTTGCTTATATTAATTTTTAAATTAATTTAAAATAAAATTCGATTTAAGTTAAGTTTTACATCAAGATTACCATATTTATTTCCAGGCTTAATTTAATAAAAACATGTTAATTTTTAGGATAAACAAAACTCAATCCCTAACCTATATAATAAATTACAAATCAATCCTCAACTTCCAACATTATGTAGAATTTGGCTCAAAATTCATTAGGAGAACTCATTAATTCATCCCTTAGTTTAACACTAAGATTCCATTATTTAAATATGCTAGCTGAAATTTTAGATTCAGCTCACTTCATTCTCTTGCAAAATTTAAAATCCCAACAACACAATTAAATGAGATATAGAAGATAGCAATCTCAACATTTCCAGCACCATTCTAATGCCATTGTTATAAAATTTGGAATAATTTGACAAGTCAACTCAATATCCTTGACTCGAAATCTCAACCAGTTTATACTAAACAAAAAATTAAAAAATGAATTGATTTGAATGACTTTGTAAAAAACTAGTTAATTGTTTTTCAGAATAATATGATTTTAACTCTTTTTTTTTTTAATTTTAAAAAATAATCTGGGTCAAGCCTACAATATAAAAGTTGTTGCGCATTAGCGCATTTATATTCTAACATGCGATTCCAATCTTATCCACGCGCGATATTGAACCAAGTTTAATAACCATGAAAAAAAACCTTCGTCACTAAAACAAATGATGTTTTGATATTGAAGTCCTTCCTCAATCATTTTTTAGAGATTTTTTTTCATAAATTATAAAATGTCAATATTGTACACAAAGTCTTTTTTTTTTTTTAATAAATCCGCGATGAATTTGTATTTATCCCTTGTTTCCTTTTCGGGAAATGATGCAACTAACACGAAATTAACACAAAGAAGCCATAGCTTCCTTCCATTGGAGAATCATTAAATAAGACAGGTCATAGTGCCATAAGCCATGTTCATACTCTCTCTCTCTCTCTAATATCTCTCTCTCTCTCTCTGCATGGAAATGTGTCTGATATAACCGCAGCAACGTTTAATTTGCCTCCTCTCCCACTTAAACACCAAGCCTTTCGATAGATCCATCAAAGCCTCCTTCTCTACGTCCAAGGTCTTTGCTGCAGACATGCCCAGATCCTATTTAGCCAGGTATTTATATAATTTGCTGTTTTATCCAATACTTCTGCTTCTTCTTCAGCGCTAGCATGCCCTCGTTTTCTAATTATCTTCTGCTGAAAACTATAGAGGGCTCGGGTTTATTGCTGGTGATGTGTTGAGGAAGCAAGGAAGAAATTATTATTCAACTGGTGGTTGCAGAAGGTAAGTTCATCATCTTCCCCGCTAGCTTATTTACAGATCACTTATGACTCTAAATTGGAGTTGCTAGTAATGTTTTCTTGATTCATACCATTTGTGTATATATATATATATATGGTTGATGTTAAAACAAATTTAAAGCTTAATTTTCTGGATGAGTTTCTAAGAATTCTTGGTTGAATCATCCCAGGATTCATGCCTGCAGATCATCACCTTGATTAATTAGTTAATTAGCTAGGCTCCCGAGTGATGCTATTTTCTTTTTTTAATTCTTTTTGAATTTCTCGTGGGAAGATTTCCGTCATTGAATATATTCTGCTGAATGTGATTTGATTTTTTTTATTTAAAAAAACGTATTTGTTGGATGTGTACGAATCTTATAATAAAAAAGAATTTCTTGAAATGATTTCGAAAAACTCTTGTAGTAAAATTGATTAATTCCTTGCTCTGATTCCTCAGTTAACGTGTGTGGATGATGATATAAAACCCTAAACCTCCGTTTACTCTTCAATTAATGTTTATTAACCTAATTCATATAAAAAGTTAATTGTTTCAATTTTCAGTCCTGTCTTATCATTTTTTTTTTTTTTTGTTAACGCTACTAGGTGAGGACGTGAAAAATAATTTAAAAATTATGAATAATTTATTCACGAGTGTGCGTTGACTATTTTTACGAAATAGCAGTGTGCAGATTAATTCTAATGTGTGCTGCAATTTCACTCAGTTTAATCACTCTTGTGAGTGTCATCAATAGCAGACTCTCTGCATCATTAACAGATTGCGTGATATCCATGGTAATCATACCCTTTCCGAGTATGAACTAACTCAAAGCTCGGGTCAAAGATTACTTGAATTAATTTTGTTTTTTTAATTTGTTTTGAACAAAAAAAGTTTAAAAACCGAAATGAAATTGTTTTTTTGACAAATTAAAAAAAATATTATTGAAATCAACACAATCAAATCAGCTAGATTAATAAAAATTTGACCAAATCAGTTTTTTAAACAAGTTAATAAGCAAACTTGAACTGAATAAGACTTTTAATTAACAAATTATTAAATTAATCCATAAAACTAAACCAAATTTAATAATTATAATTGTATTGATTTAGGACTTGTTTGAGAATTTGCGGTTGTTTTTCATGCTGAAATGCATTAAAATGATATATTTTTATTTTTTTAAAATTATTTTTGAGATCAGCACATAAAAAAAATTCAAAACATATAAAAAATAATATTATTTTTTCACAAAAAAAATTAAATTTATTGGAAACGCGGGCTACCCACGTATTCAAATGAAGCCTTAGTATGGCAACACAAAAGGCATTTGTGGCGCTCGAGAAAGTATATACTTATGCTCCGTTTGTTTGCAAGAAAGTGGTTTCTTTTTGGAAAGTGAATTCCGGGGAAAGTGAATTCCTGGAAAGTATTTTCTGATATTTGGTAGTGTTATGGAAAATGAACTAGAAAATAATTTTTTAATGAATTAATTTTTTTTTCAAGTTTATCTAATATATAAAAAATATTTAATCACTTACAATTGTCATAACCCAATTTTTGACCTTTTTTATTTTTATTATTTTAAAAAAAGATGATGAAAAATAAAAATAAAATAAATGAATGATGAATTAAAATTTGGGTTAAGGGCAACATGATTGGAAGTTTAAAGATTTAATTAAACTCTTGACTAGTTTAATTAATTAAATCAAAGGTTTAATTGGAGAATTGATTTAATTAAATTTTAGATTATTTTAATTAATGAAATCAAGAGTTTAATTGAAGAATTAATGAGTTTGAAGACTTAATTAAACTTTGATTTAATCAAAAACCCAGAACTTAAATAAAATAAACCAAGAGAACCGGCTTCGTCTTCATCTTCAGGAGCAGCAGACCACAACATTGCATTTTAATTCACTGCTACAGTAATTGTAATTCGCTTGCTACTGTAGCAGCGAATTGTAATTCATTGGGCAGGCGTGCGCGCACGCCAAAAAAAAGTGTTTTTCTTTTTTTAACAAAAGAAAAACATTTTTTTTTTTCAAAGTAGCAATTTTATATTGATTGGAATTAAGTTTCCATTAACTTACTGTTTTATATTATTACCAAACATGAAAAAGTAAGAAAAACAAATTTCAAGAATTCGTTTTTCTTGAAACAAACAGAGTATTAAGTTGATTGAATTTTCTAAAGTTCATAAACAGAAATTATTAAGGGAGGAAAATACTTTTGAAACAGCTGTATAAGGATATCTCAAAGGCCTTTAAAATTACTTTTGGAAATGTCAATAAAGGCGTCCTAATAATTAAGTGGAAGGGGGTCCTGGGGGATTCTCCATCTTATAGGCACAAAGTTACCATCCCCTTCCGTACCGGTAAGCTAAGAACACGTTTATTCTTATATTTAAAAAGTATTTTAAAAAAAATTAAAAGTTTTTATCTTCTTCAAATTAATTTTTTAAAGGTATTTTTAGATTATTTTGATATATTAATATTATAAATAAATCTTAAAAATATTATTTTAATATATTTTTAAATAAAAATATATTTTAAAAAATAAGTACTTTCACAACCTTCAAGTTATAAAAACAAAACAGAGTTGACTAACAGCCTCCACCACGCGGGCAAGCTTTTGCAACGTGATGTTTGCACAGAAAATTGCCATAAATGTTGCATCATTCCATGTTCTCATTCCGCTGATCTAGCTAGGCCACCACTTTTAAAACTCTTATGGCCAAAATGCCTGCCTCTTCTTGTTCACAAACCCTTTCAACCTTGTTTTATGGACCAAAATGCCTGCCTCTTCTTGTTCACAAACCCTTTCAACCTTGTTTTATGGACATTTTTCTGCTCATATATATATATAAACATCTATCCATTAAACAAATCGATCCATCTTTGCGGATCAACCCGAGAACTTGTTGACTCAAAACTTGACATGAGTTGGACTTGTCATTGAACTGGATTGGCCATTAATCTAGGTAAATCCAAATGATCTGATGATGTTTAAATTAATACAATTAAACCGGATTCAAATCTAGTCCAAACCTGGTTAATTACTCATTTTATTTTTATCTAAAATAATATAGTTTTAGTTAATTTAACATGTCATTTTAAGATTTAATTAGATTGATTCACCTATTTGTAAATTGAAAAGACGTGTGTCAAGATCAAAGCAATATTCAGTACAAAACACAAATTTGTATTAGCATATTGTTTATTGAGCTTTGCGAGCGCACACATTTTATCTCCGAGCAGGCTAGAAGGCAAGGTGGCTTTAATAACAGGAGGTGCGAGTGGCATTGGCAAGACCGCAGCCCACGAATTCATCAAGCATGGAGCACAGGTCATAATCGCTGACATGGATTCACAAATTGGTCCACAAGCTGCCAAAGAGCTGGGTCCTGCAGCCCACTTTGTCCAGTGCGACGTCACAGCGGAGGCTCAGCTGGAAAAGGCGGTGATGATTGCCATGACAGAGTATGGGAAACTTGACATCATGTACAACAACGCAGGGGTAGCGGGGCCATCTTTTCCACCGAGCATCGCAGACCTTGATCTAAATGAATTTGACAAGGTCATGCAAGTCAACGTCAGAGGCACGGTGGCGGGGATAAAGCACGCCGCCCGAGCGATGATACCTGCAGGCTCGGGGTGTATTCTCTGCACATCGAGTATCAGTGGACTCATCGGCGGGGCTGGCTCGCATTCCTACTCAGTGTCAAAATCTACAGTCCCCGGGATTGTCAAGTCTGTGGCCAGCGAGCTATGCAGGAATGGGATTAGGATCAACTGCATTTCACCGGGTCCGATTCCGACCCCACTCTCCTTGGCTCAGATAGGCCTTATTTATCCACGCGCCACCCAAGAACAGTTGGTTGAGATCGTGAATGGGCTAGGGCAGCTGAAGGGGGCTAGGTGTGAAGAAGCAGACGTCGCCGGAGCTGCTCTGTATTTGGCATCAGATGAAGCGAAGTACGTAACTGGGCATAACCTTGTTGTGGATGGAGGGTTCACCTGCTTTAAAAACCTTCCATTCCCTTCTCCTCGTGAGATTCTGTAACTGATATCTTCCATTTTCACAGCTTTTGGCTTGATCATCAATCACTTTGAGCTCTTCTTCTTCTTTCTTGCGAACCAGTTCTCAACTCTCAACTGTTCGGTCACATTAAACTTAAGTTACAGGTATAAATTAAACCACTCCATGCAAAATCAATTTATAAAAAGTTATTAATTAAAATATTTTTTAAAATTTTTAAAAATTATTTATAACAAAAATTAAAAATAGACTTTATCTAAATAAAAATTAATTAACATGACTTCATTAATAAAAAATTAAAAAAATTATTTTTTAAAAAATAGACTTTTATCTAAATACTGCAATGGCTAGCATACCAAAAATCATTTATATGGTCTATTTGTTTTTGTATTTCAAAAGATTTTAAAAAAAATATTTGAATTTTTTTTATTTTTTATTAAATTTAAATTAATATGGTTTTAGTGTTTTCAAATTATTTTGATATGCTGATGTTAAAAATAATATTTAAAAAATAAAAAATTATCATTAACATGTATTTTGATATGAAAAGTTATTTAAAAAGAAACTACAACCACAATACCAAATAAATTTTAATTTAATTACAAGGTTATCTTTTATTTCATGAAAAATTTGTTTTGCAAAATCATGGAAGGCTCATATTTTATTAGTTAGAAAAATTCATTTTTATTTGAAGTTTTCCAAGACTTTATTATATAATAATTTATTAAATAATATAATAAATCATGATATATATTATAAATTTAATAAAGTCCAAAGTATGACCCATTGGCTATTTGAAGAGCTTTTCCTTGTTGCAAGAGAGAAATTGTCGGCCTTGGTAGCCTTGACCGACATCGAGGTCCACGTGGGAAATATTTTACTCAACCCCTTGGACTTTGAAAAACAACCTCGACGCTGTAAACAAACTCTATTGATTTGACGCAGTTGATTTTCATGACAGGATCTTTCTCTACCGTTCGATTTATCCTACAGGATCTAACGTGAGGAATTTATTAGCACGGTCTACAATCTCCGCCATCGGATTCAGCTGAAACCACGGGAGGGTTCTAAAATTAATAGAGTAAATTACTCTTTCAGTCCTTCGGTTTTTGACTCGGTTACAACTCCGTTCTTCTTATTTGAAAACATGTAACCCAATCCCCTACTCACTCTTGATGATTTTTCTTTTTATCTTTTTTTTCTTAAATTTCAATTTTATGAAAAAAAATTAGTATCCACCTATCTCTTCACACATTTATAACCTAGTTTTATAAACTTGTTTGAAATTATAATAACAATTATAGTTTAAAATATTTTTTATTTAAAAGTATATTAAAATTATTATTATTTTTATTTTTTAAAAATTATTTTTAAAATTAACATATTAAAACAATTAAAAAACATAAATTACACCACCTTTCGAAAGGGAATAATAGACTAGCTTTTGTTGGTGTTTCTTGCTAGCAGCAACTTCTCAGTCTTTTTTATAATCTTAGATTAAGTGTTTTTTTAATTCTTTGTGTCATTAAAAAAATAATTATTAATTTTTTTTTTCAAAATTTTAACTATTTATTGTAATTATTTGCTGTGGTTTTGTTTTCAGCCCCTTGTCATTCCTTTATCCTTTCTTTTTTATAATAAATTGATTTGTTTAAATGATTAAATGAGATTGACATAAATCATAATATTATAATTCATTTATTTAAATAGATAAATTATTTAGTATCCGTTTATTTATGCTGGCAATCATTGTTGGCCGCAGTAACAGACAAACACTTTTAGTCCAAGGTTTAGAGAAAATTGAAAATGAGCAAAAAGGACTAATTTATAACTTTTCAAATATGAAGCATTGAATTTAATACTATATTAATTAAAAAAGAAAAAAAGGGCAAAGACCAGACCGAGACTGAGGGAAAGAAAGAAGGAAGGCGCCGCCGTGCTGGTTTTCGTTTAAATTTTTCGAATCGCATTTTGCTTCCTCTGGCGTCGCCTTCGTGCTGGTTTTCGTTTTCGATTTGTCTTTTTCTGCCTCTGGCGTTCCTGCGCAGCTCGAAAGTTTTACCTTTCGCTTTCATTTCTTCTCTAGATCTCTCTAGAGCAATCCATTCATCGGCTTTCTCATTCATTTCTAGCATTGCTACTACGTTTCTCTCTCGAAGGTACTTGTTTCTCAGCTCGTATTGTTATCGATCTTGTCGTCCTTTTGATCATTAATCCGTTTTCTGCTAGATTGTTCTCTGAAATGATCGATTGATTCGGTAAATAATTCTTTCTTTTTGCTTGCTAGATAGATACCGTTGCTCCACAGGAAAATTCTCTTATTTGTCGACTCGAAACTGCAACGATAGCACGCTATTATGGCAAACGCATTGCAATTTTCGGCGACCGTACAAGCTGCCTCCCCTGTTTTCTCCAAGAGGATGCATTGCCAATCTTTACGGCACAGACCGTCGCCGCCGCTTAATTATAATTATAATTATAATCTTTTGGCTACAAGTTTGGTACTGTCAAAAAGAAGTCGTAGAGCCTTGAAAGTGAGTTGTGAGGCAGCCAGTTTTGATCTACTTGAAACGAACAAAATCGATAATGAAGCCGAGAAGAAAATAACATGCGTAATGAAGTTCGGTGGTTCTTCGGTGGCGTCTGCCGAGAGAATGCGAGAAGTGGCTGAACTTATACTTAGCTTTCCAAATGAGAGGCCTGTCATTGTTCTTTCTGCCATGGGAAAGACCACTAACAAACTTTTGCTGGTATGCCTGCCTGTACTTTAATTTTCTGTTGTTTTTATTTATTTTTCGCGGGGAAAAAAGTTTTAGTATGGTCAACTTAATTATAGGCTGGAGAGAAGGCTGTTAGTTGCGGTGTTACTAATGTAGATAGTATTGAAGAGCTGAGTTTCATAAAGGAATTGCATTACCGGTGAGGATTTTGATTTTTGCTTCTTTTTTACTTTTATTATTGTTCCATGAACCATAAAATTCAATTGATATTATTCTATCATATCAGGACCGCGAAGGAACTGGAAGTAGACGAGTCGGTTATTGCAAGTGAGTATCAGTTGGCACTCATTTGTGGCTAATGCTTGAAACTTGGTTTGCAGCCGAAAAGTATTATGAAGTTCTTCTACTTTTTAGATAGATAGAATTATCGCTGTAATTTATAAACTATTATAGAGGCGGGGAGGGGGAATCGTAGAATCAAGTTGTACTTCTTATTACAAAGCCAGCGATGCTAGGACTCATATACTATTTCCTTTATCAATTCTGTAGCCTCATGGACAAGTGGAAACCTCTCATGCTGCTCCTTTTGCAGAACACTTGGAGGAATTAGAGCAGCTGTTGAAGGGAATTGCTATGATGAAAGAGTTGACTCCACGCACTAGAGATTACCTTGTTTCTTTTGGGGAGTGCATGTCCACAAGGATTTTCGCTGCATATATGAATAAAATTGGTGCAAAAGCTCGCCAAGTATGCAGTTCTCTTCTCTCCCGTTTTCCTTTTTTAAACCATCTTAATCTGAATGATTGTTGTCATTGCTTGTAAAGATTTCTTGCTGAGCTGCTTACTGAATCCACATGCCTACAATGACAACTTGATATTTTAAATCAATCATCTGTTGATCTCCATTTTCTGTAATTGCTTATACAGTAATCATTCAACCACGTTGAAAACAGCAGCAGAACAATTTGTTTGGAGTCTACTCATACTTGGTTCCACTTTCTTTCAATTGTAAATGTAGTGTAAGGTTTCGGATAGGCAGACAGCTTGATAGGAATTTTATATGTTTTATGGATCAAATAAATGGTATTATCTATCATAAACTAAGGGGGTGCATGGGCAGCTAATTTTAAATATAAGATTTTCTTAGATTGTGTCATTTGACTATATGATTGGAAAGGCTTTATCATGTGTTTAATGTGAATTCTTAATCCAGTATAATAAATTACCAATCATGGTAGCCTCATATTTCAACACAAATAAAAATATGTAAATCAATTGTATGAGCAATTAAAAGTTTCAAGGGTTTGCCATGTAATATGTTTATACTCTTCAGTGATTAAATTTTAATAGAATGAAATAAACCTTATATCTTTTGTTTCTTATTGGAACAATTGTACGTAGCAGTAATCAAGATAAAGAATCACCTGGACTCTGGTAACTAGTTTTGGAAGAGGAGTGCAGCTATTGCTCAAAGCTGCTTAAAAACTTTTCTGATCTACTCAGATTTGTGGTATTATTATGCCATGAAAAATATCCAAATTGTTAATACATGATTCTAAAGATGGATCAAAGATGACAGTAGACCTATAGTTTCCTCTCATGAAGATTTGGTGTATTTTAGATGGAGAAAAGTGAAGATAAAAGTGCATTGCAGTATTGCAGTCATTTTATAAATAACAAGACGCCCATGGTGTTACTATTTTGGGATTTTACTGTGACATGAACACTATCCTGATGACAGCACTATAATATGTTGTATCTTCCCCTTCTGTTTTGCAGTATGATGCTTTCGAAATTGGTTTTATCACCACAGATGACTTCACAAATGCAGACATTCTTGAAGCAACTTATCCGGCTGTTGCAAAGAGTTTGCATGGAGACTGGATCAGTGATCCTGCAATTCCTATTGTTACCGGCTTCCTTGGAAAGGTCTTTCCCCTAGCTAATTGCTCAGCAGGACACCTTGTTTGTGAAATTAATGAACTCAGTTTTAGTGAGAGTTTCTGGATAGCTCATCATAGTGTGTTTTTATATTTCTAATTGCAGGGATGGAGATCTTGTGCTATTACTACATTAGGTCGTGGTGGTAGTGATTTGACAGCCACAACCATTGGAAAAGCATTAGGTTTGAGCGAGATTCAGGTAATTGCAGACACTGGAAGTTTGCAATATATAGTGCAGCTCCAAGGAATTTTTCCATAACTTCCCCTCCCAAATACAACAAATCGCATCAATATTAAGTCCTCCATTTGTTTATTTAGTCAGAGTTTATTAATTAATATAAAAAGCTAAAGAGAAAGCTGACCATTAAAAACACAAGATCCAGTAACCTGAACAACATTACAACACTGGTCATCTAGGAGACAAGTGATGGCTGAACTCACTAAAGTACCATTACCTCAAGCACCACAGGAAAGAAAGCCCAAAACCCAAGATTAAACTCTGGCGTCTGCCACAAGAAATCATAGCAAGAAGCAAGATCATTCCCTTTTATTATCCTCTTTTGTCACTCAGCCTTAATTCCTGCAGCTCTAGTTTTCCTAAAATGCCAACACAACTATCCATCCAAACCACCAACACTACCATCACCTTTGGCACCAATATCAGCACTACCTCAATACTGCATCCTAATCTACCAGCGAACACAAACACCAATGCACCCACACCCCTCCAAAACCATAAAACCACCAATCTAAACAACGCCACCACTCCCAAACCACCAGCACCACCACTCAATCCTCAATGACTGCTGCCCATCATATTCAGCAACACAAGAAATCACACCACCTTCTCCACAACCTGAGACCATTGACTCCACCAGCCTTACCGCCACCTCACTACCAGTCAAAATACCAAAGCACTAACACCTCCAGTGAAACCCAAATGTAAATCATAAAATACCATAGATGGTTTTAATTTCAAGCAAGAGAGGGAAGAGAAGGAGGATAGGAAACCTAGATCCAAGAACAAGGATAGGAAACTCAGATCTGAAGACTATCAAAATTATGAAAAAAGTGAGAGAGAAGAGAATAGAGACAGAAGGAGAGGAACCAACTAGAACTAAAATTCACTATTTTTCCATAATCCATACAGATACTGGGAAAAGATGGCCGTGTCTCCACTGCATGCACAGCTTGACATTATTCTTGTTTCTTCTATTTTCTGTGATTGTCTTTCTTCATTCATGAGTGCATTTACAAATGAAATGTAAGCATGCAAGAGAATGCTTTTTCTGGAAAATATAGAACTGTGCTGAATTTGATGGAAGCCTCTTGAATCTATTTCTGTAGAAATTACATTTTTTTTATTGAAATCAGATTAATACTTTTATCCATTATAGGTGTGGAAGGATGTTGATGGTGTTTTGACATGTGATCCTAATATATATCCACATGCTGAACCTGTGCCATACTTGACATTTGATGAGGCAGCAGAACTAGCATATTTTGGCGCGCAGGTATCATAATTTAAATGTCCTATCCAAACCATACCATACACGAGGAATGAATCTTTACACTTCCCTTTTTTTTTGGCTTGGGGGGTGGGGTGGATGAACAAATTTTAGCGGAAGTAGAAACGGACAGCCTAAGCAAGCATGTCTTCTCTAACCTTTTTGTTTGTACGTTTCTGCAGGTCTTGCATCCACAATCCATGAGGCCTGCCAGGGAGGCTGATATTCCTGTTAGGGTTAAAAATTCTTACAATCCGAATGCTCCTGGAACTCTTATCACCAGAGCACGAGATATGAGTAAGGTTTGTATTTGATGATTTTAAATGATTGTAATGTGAAGAACTTAGAATAAAATTAATCTTTCTTTGTCCAAATTTCAGGCAGTACTAACTAGCATTGTTTTGAAACGGAATGTTACTATGCTGGATATTGCTAGCACCCGCATGCTTGGCCAATTTGGTTTTCTTGCTAAGGTTAGCAGCTAAAATTGGATTCTGATCCCTCTTTCCCTCAAATATGCCAGCTGTTGGTTTATTTTTCTCATTGCTATAAAATTTTATCCTTTCAGGTGTTTTCGACCTTTGAAGATTTGGGAATATCAGTGGATGTTGTAGCTACCAGCGAAGTCAGTATCTCCTTGACACTCGATCCATCAAAGCTTTGGAGTAGAGAGCTGATTCAGCAGGCAAGCGTATGGTGGCTTTATTTTAGTTGTGATTTATATATTGGTATTATTCTCCAGCATGATATATTATTCATGTCTACTCTTGGCATTCAATCTCATCTGTTGTTGTATTCCTTAAACAGGAACTCGACCATGTTGTTGAGGAGCTTGAGAAAATTGCTGTAGTCAATCTCCTGCAGCGTAGATCAATAATCTCTCTCATTGGGAATGTCCAGAGGTCCTCTCTGATATTAGAGAAGGTGCTCCATTGCACTTTTCTTTTTGGTTTTTGATGAGATGTGTCTTTTGAAAACTTGTTTCAAGTATCATCTAGATTGCTTTTGTTTTGTGATGAGAATCCTGTCTCTTCTATTGGATCTTTTAGTTTTTGTCCCCCTCATTCTCTGGAAGTAACATGTTGGGTTATTGAATCATGGTAAATGCTTTGTTAAAATTGATAAAAACCGAACCAGCAGCAACTTCAAAATGATGACCTTGTGGGATGGATAGATTTTTTTAAAAATGCTTGTCAGTCGTATAAGGAAGTTTCAAAGGACACTTGGTTGTTATATATTTTACAGCAGTGTTAGGAATGCTGTGGTGAAGGGTTTGAACCTCATCTTTCTATTTATTTGCCTCTTCATTTCTGTTAATTATTGGATTGATGTTATGGCAGGCCTTCCATGTTCTTCATACTCTTGGAGTCAATGTTCAGATGATATCACAGGGTGCTTCGAAGGTATCACATCTAGACTATGATTTCCTTTGCATGTCTTTTTTAGTATGTCATGCACATTTTACAGCTTTAGAACCCAAGAATAGGCCTGTGAGCACCTCTCATGCACATTATATTCCTTCAAAGGATCCAGGAGCCGCCTTAAATAGGGGCATCCGGCTCTTTAAGCGTGGAGCTCGAATGCTTCTAAGCGATTTGATGATTGTCGTGATCAAGTAACTCGCCATTTTGGTTTTTCTTACCAGGTTAATATCTCATTAATTGTGAATGACGATGAAGCAGAGCAGTGTGTGAAGAGTCTCCACAAAGCTTTCTTCGAAACTGACATCTCTGAATTAGAGTGGGAGTGTGTATCTGGTAATGGTTCTGCCTCCACATGATGAAGTCGTCATTAATTCTTTTTTCTATTAGATTTCTTAATTACAATGAGAATGTGTTGGCAATGTCTGTCTCAACGTGATCATGATCATGATCATTGATTTTCCTGTTTTCATCGTTTTGCCCTAGATATTCATTCAATATCTGATTTTACATAGATCAGGGAATTGTTTCCCTCCTAAGATTAAGATGAAGCCAATTTTGTACGTTGAATCCCTCCGGGGTTGATCTAGTTTGAACCGAGTTAAGATATTGGATCAAATAGATTTAATTATATCAATGTTTTTTTGGATTAAATTAGAGCTCAGATTGGATCAGACTCTAAATTATGAATTTTTTGGGTCACTTTACTCTCCAGACCGAGTTTAATAACTATTTTAAAATATATAAAATATCTACAAGAACGGCATTATGGAAATTTTTTGCTTTTGGTTGTTCTAGAATTAGAAGGAAATGAATACATCATGTTAGAATAGGTTTAATGCCACATGAACCTTGAAGTTCAAGGAGTAAAGTGATCTTGTCCACGTGGTTGAATTGTAATTGCATTATATTGAGTGGTTGGAATCACGTAGTCCTCGTTCTATATCGATTCATCTATTTGTATATGTTGAAGATTTTTATATTTTATAAGTATTTAAAAAAAAAATTAAATTAAATATTTTTTTTTTATTTCAAATTAATTTTTTTATATATTTGGACATCGTTTTGATGCCTTAATATAAATAATAATTTTTTAAAAATAAAAAAAAATATTATTTTAAACAAAAAATTATTTTAAAATACAACTACTATAATAATTCTTAAAAAAATTCTTTCATATATATTTTAATTTTTTTTTTATCGCATCTTGTGTGGAAATTCCTCCATCGATGGCTTCACAGCCCTGAACCCAAGTCACCAATGAATGATAAATACATGATAAGATATCCGAAGCCCGTCTCACTTTGCTTGGGATCGAGCCCTAGGGTTTGAGCTTGGACCCAGGAGATCCTACCATCCTGAGCTCACCGGTGAATTTTAAATATCTTTTAAAGATGTTTTAATTATATTAATAGTTTATTTTGTTATTTTAAATTAATTGTAAAGCAGCTTTTTGTCTTTACATAGATGTTTTATCATTCATGAAAAGAGATTACGCCTTAACATGACATATTTTAGATTTTTCAAAAGCATTTATTTTATTTTAAAATATTTCTATTTATTGAAAATAATCATGTTTTAGAGTGTGCTTTTACTAAAAAATAACAAATTATATAATAAAAGAATGAGTTAGAACCCACAAATTTTATTTATATTTAAATTAATTTTGAGTTTGTAGCTGGCTATAATGCATTTTGGAGTTAGAATTGGAGTTATTGAAGAGGTTTCTGTGGGTTTTTTTTTCAAGTGATTTTTAGGTGAAAAATAGGTTCAAAGTTGGGGTTTGGGATCCAAATTTACCGGGCCTTATATATTTTGGTCACTGAATATAGTCAAAATTTGCATAGTTTTAAAACCCGACCGACCCGGGGCTCGAATTGAACTGGATTGAAAAAAAAACAGGAAAAGAAAAAACCCAGTTGACCCAGTCAAAAACTTGGTTGTAATGTATTGAATTTTTTTTTTTTACTAAAATGATATCATTTTGATTTTTTTTTTTAAATTAACCCGATTAAAACCCGAAACCCGAGCCTTAAAGAAAATTTGTTTTAATGGAGTAAACATTATTTGCCTAGACAATGTGCTATTTATTTGTTTGTTTTTAAAAAGAAGCAAGCAAACAATGTCGTTTGCTTGAGTTAAAAAAAGACACGTGGGCTTGGACTTTTGATTTCGTGTGCACACTTCGACTCTTACCTTTTAAAGGTTAGGCCATGGGCCTCACCGTCTAAGAAAGCTCAAGAGCCTAGGCTTGAAAATGTGAGCCTTTTCTTGCTCTCTCTTTCTTCTAAATTAAATCCTTTTGGAATAAAGCAATTACAATGATAGTTTAAAAATCACATGATGATACCTTGCTTTTCAAATAAGTAAGTTAGAAGGTTTTAATAGTAATGTTAATAATTATTTTATAAATGATTATATGTGAAACTAATTAATATATATATATATATATATATTAAAACAATCTCTCATAAATATTTAATGATAGTAAAATAATTTTTTTTTATTATAATATATATATATTTTTAAAATTAACTATTCCTTTATTTTCATATTCAGTACTATAAATTTATCAAAATATAATTTTTAATTTCTTTTTTATTTGAACTTATTTTTCAAATCAGGATAAGTCCTTATCAAAAACCATACTATTAATAAAATAATAATTATATATATAAGAAACGAAACACTTAAAAAAAAACAAATTTAGCTAGAGGAAGTTTTTGAAAATATTTATAGAAAAAAATAGTTTAATCAAATTGGCCTCAACAATTTCTTGAAATAAATTAATTATAACTTTTTGAAACTTTTTCATGTCAAAAATGCATTGTTTCTTAATTTGTTATGAAAATAATTATGTTTTCATGTATTATATAAATTGACTTGTGCACACATACCAAACTTTTATTTTATAATACAAATTTTGAAATTAAAAAAATAAAAATTAATAGCATAAATACTATTGTGGGAGTAACATGTAACAACTTCTATATTATGGTATCTCGGGGTACCACCTAGAATCAAGGTTTTCAATTCTGTTTCGGTAGGTGTTTTGTTTTTTTAATTGAAACAAAATGTTTCAATTTTAGAGCATTTCAGTATGTTGTTTCGAGATTATGTGTGTGTGTGTATAAAACAATTAATTTCAACTATTATATCAATACAATTTTTAAAGTAAAATGGAGCTTGAACATCACAGATGCCAATCATGATCATTTGCCCAATCAAATCAATCATAAAGTATAAAAAGTGTATTTTCCATGTGTGTGTCATTGTTTAATTGACTAGTAAGCTTATGGCTTGCAAATACAAAGACATAGGTCAAAGTCTTGTAAGCACCCGCTTCATCATGATGATGCACACATACCAAACTTTTATTTTATAATACAAATTTTAAAATTAAAAAAATAAAAATTAATAGCATAAATACTATTGTGGGAGTAACATGTAACAACTTCTATATTATGGTATCTTGGGGTACCACCTAGAATCAAGGTTTTCAATTCTGTTTCGGTAGGTGTTTTGTTTTTTTAATTGGAACAAAGTGTTTCAATTTTAGAGCATTTCAGTATGTTGTTTCGAGATTGTGTGTGTGTGTGTGTGTATAAAACAATTAATTTCAGTTATTATATCAATGCAATTTTTAAAGTAAAATGGAGCTTGAACATCACAGATGCCAATCATGATCATTTGCCCAATCAAATCAATCATAAAGTATAAAAAGTGTATTCTCCATGTGTGTGTGTCATTGTTTAGTTGACTAGTAAGCTTATGGCTTACAAATACAAAGACATAGGTCAGAGTCTTGTAAGCACCCGCTTCATCAGGATGAAAAAATAATGAAAGAAAAGATGAAGTAAGAAATTCATTGGCATGCTCCTTTAAGACCATTTTAGAAGGTTTAAGATAATTTAATGAACTAATAAATAAATTTGGCATAAAACAACTATTTTCAAATTACTCTCAAATTGAAGATTTCAACCACCATGCTATGCAATAAGATCCAGACATGTAATCAGAGTATAGTTATTTCACCACTTTTATCAATACAATTATTAATCATACTTGAGCATAAAGTTCATGAACAAACTAATTTAACTTAGATTGCCAATCCTAGAGATTATAGAATCTGAACTGTGATTTACATCATTTAATGGCTAACAAGAGTCGAGATGAAATGTGACTTCAGTGATGGTGATAATGCTAGTAATCATTATGATGAACATATAGTAACATAATTTCTATAGATATGCTCAAGATCCAATCAAAGACCGCACAAGGGAATGAAATTATGAGTAGAGATTTTTCAAATTGAATTAAAAATTTAAAACCACTTGTACCTTGAGGATCTGAGTATTTATGGTTTATGCAGAAAGTTTAATACTGTTGAACTTTCAAGTTGCTAAAATAAAGATACTGAAAAATTCAATGTATTTAGAAAAAAGTTTTTGAATAGCTTTGTAACATAAACCATTTTAATTCCACACTTCAAACCATGATCAAAATACAATGCATCTAATAATTTCTTTCAACTCTAAAATGAACTGAAATATCACTCTAAATCAATTCTCGCACACATCTCCTTAAAAAAGCTTAAATTACTAAATCAAAGTTCCAAGATTGTACCTTATAAAGAATAGACAATAGCCAGTGATGGAAGGCGAAAGGTGATGTTGCAGCAGTGCAACATGCATGTCAACAGCAGAGAAGAAGGAAGATTGGAGGGGGAGGTTGTTAAAGACAAGATGTAGATTGTAATTGTTTTAGTTGAGAACTTGAGATGAGACTGTAACGAGGAAGAGAAACTAAGGATTGGTTTTTAGTATAGACTTCAGATTAAGATAAAAAGAACTTTTATACGTAGGTGGTTTAGTTGATGAAATTGAACTTTAAGCTCGAAACAGTATATATGAAAAGAGACTGTTCGGTTGAAATTTGTTTGAAAATTCTAGAACCGATCAAGATTTTAAAGTGAGGTGAAAATTATTTTATTTCTTGAATTTTACAAGATCTTCCAATCATTCCGGTCAAAATGAAACAGAATTTACAACCTTGTCTAGAATTTGTATTAGACAACCCGATCCTATAAATAGCCAAACCCGAACCCGCCCCGTTTTATAAAATTTCCAAACCCGTAACCTCCCCGGCTAAAGTATAAAAACCAAAGCACACCACGTTTTCTCATTAGGGTTTCAGAAAACAAACAAACAGCAGCCATGGCTTGCACAATAGACTTACGCTTCCTTGACGAAGGCTTCGGCGGCAAGACCTACAAGCGTAAACGCGAACATGAAGCGCTTCAACTAATCACCACCGAAACCACAACCGCCGATGCATCGATGGAGATCGACGCCCCACCGGCAAAGCGATCGGCAATACCTTCAACGGATAATCCAGACAAACCGGTAGCCGTGGGAAAGCCAACATACGATGGGGTCATCGCAGGGAAGGTGTCTGGACGGAATTGGAAGCAACCGAGGAAACAGAGAGCGTCGGCGAAGCAAGTGAGCAAGAGGGGCACGAATTTCGAGGTGAGGCAGAAGGAGAAGGAGATAAAGAAAGCATACAGAGAGAGGAAGAATGAGTTGAAGGAGGAGATTAGGAAGAATAAGGTGGAGAAGAGGAAGATGAAAGAAGAAAGAGAGAAGAGGAAGCAGGAGAATATATTGAGGTCTGGTACTAAGTTGCAGAAGATCACTAACCCTAAAACTCTCAAGAAGATTGCTAAGTCTAAGGATAGGAAGTTGCTTAAGGTTGTTCCTGATGAGCTTGTTAACAACAACAAGAAGAAGAATGCTAACAAGAAGGATTAGGGTTATTTTTTTCTTCTGGGTTTTATGCTAGTCTTTTCCCTACTGTTTATGTTTTTATCTTAGATTCAATGCAAGAATCTTTTTTTTTTTTTGTTTTTTCTGGAGAGTTTTGGTGTTCAAATCTAATGTGGGCTTTCAATGGAAATGCTTATTGTATCCTAAAGATTTGGAAATGGCAACACATTCAAATTCTTGCTTGCTTCAATGGTTTTCCTTAGGTTTTTTACTGTGGAGAACAATGCATAGAGAGTTGAGGATGACAGAATTCTGTATACAATTGAATTAACAATGTTTCCAGTCCTTGAAAAGAGAGTGAGTGAGTGTAAAAGAAGGCAAGGTTTGAACCCATACTGGCGTTTTTCTGGTTTAACAACATTACATGATAAGAGAGTGAGCGAGAAGGCAGCATCAATCACAACTATGCCGGAAGGCCGATTCTTGGTTGGCAAACTCGGTGGGTTTCAATGGGGTCGGTTCCCAATTTCCCCTTGATCGTGCAGCTCAGCCTAGTGGCCCTGTGATTGCCAAACAATAGGGCGGCGACATCGGTCGTCGTCACGACATCAGCTCAGGTTGTCGGTCCGTTCCGAATGCTGATTTTCTTCAATACAACGTAATAGATAGCAAATCCTGTGTTCGCATGTATAATCCACTTCTTCTTTCTCATGAGAGGCTGCAAGGATTGGTAAAAAGCAACGCGATAGAGAAGGATTTTTTGCCAAGAGTTGCACCTTCCAGAAGAATCTGTTCACTCTTCAGCTATAACATTGCTCGTGCTATCTTGGAGAAAGGAAAGTAAAGCCTCCCTAAGTTAACACCCTCAGCATTCACCAATAATCCCCGCAAGAACAAGACCCATCTCTAAAATGATGGAACCTGTTTGAATCCCTAACTGTAATTTCCCTTCCAACGATTTTCGAGATCACCTTGATCGCAGCATGGCAGTCTGTACAAGCTCGCAAGTTCTTCATCACTAGGATTGGTGATCCCTCTGGAGTATTGATTAGTGCGAATGCTATTGCTAAGCGTTCACTGTGATATTTAAGAGAGTCAATTTTGCTTTCTTTATCGACGTTCTGGTGGGCACAACTGATATCAGGATCGTACCCTTCCTTTTCCATTTGCTCTGCCAACATTTCAATCTTTCGTAGGATTTCCAACTGCTGTGGGTGTTTGTCATCATTTGCAGAAAAAACATGGACCTTATGTTTAATTTCAACCCAACTATATGCGGGAAGCTTACGGACTCCTCGATCCCTCATTGCCTTCTTCACTTTAACTACACTTTCCCATTGACCAGCTTCTGCAAAGATATTGGACATGGTGACATAAGGGGCAGCATCTCTAAGCACCTTCATATTAAAAAGTTGACCAGCTGCTTTTCTAGCCAGCGCGTAGTTCTTATGAATCCTACACGAGTTCAAAACAGATGTCCACACGATCTCATCCGGTTCAAATGGCATCTGACCCATGAGCTTCTCTGCTTCATCAAATCGTCCACTCCGACACAACGCATCGACCATGGCCGTGTAGTGTTCTCTCTTAGGAGCTAGATTATAGACACCGGTCATGTCATTGAAGTATTTCAATCCTTCTTCAACTAATCTGCAGTGGCTGCAAGCAGTTAAAATGCAAAGGAAGCTAACTGAATCAGGTTGATAACCTGACATAATCATCTCTTCGAAAGATTTAAGAGCGCCCTTGCCATCTCCATTTTGTGCATATGCAGACAATAAAGCGTTCCAAGTAACTACGTTCCTTTCTGACATTTCTTCAAAAGTTTTAATTGCATCTTTAATAGAGGCACAGTTTGCATACATGTCCACCAGTGCACATCCTGAATAAACATTCATGAAACCTGATCTGATTACGCAAGAATGTAACTGTTTCCCCAGTAAAATTGAAGCCAGATTAGCAGAGGCTTTTAAGACACAGGCAAAAGTAGCCTGGTCAGCACCTACATTAGCTCTGCGCATCTCATAAAACAGTTTCAGGCCATTTTCATGGAGTCCTCTCTGAACATTGGCTGAAATCATGGCTGTCCATGGAACCGTGCTTCTACTGCTCAGTCTCAAAAATATCCTGTCAGCTTCCTCAAATTTGCCACACTTAGCATACATGTCAACCAAAGAATTTGAAACACGAAAATCTGGATCAGCCATTGAAACAATGACCTGGGCATGAAGTTGCCGACCCATCTGCAAATCTAATGAACTTGCAGCTATGCTTAGCATGGTTGGAAAAGGGAAATTCTTGCGATCAAAAGTTGTAAACTGAAGTTCCTGAAAAAGATCAATTGATTCTTTTACTTTTCCGACCCAAGCATGTGCTGTGATGATCACGTTGTAAGAAACACCATCCAACTCCGGCATCTCATTAAAAAGCTTCCTCACTTCATTCACACAATCATGTTTTGAGTAAAAATCAAGGAACGCATTCCCCACAAATACATTCCTAATAAAACTGGTCTTCACAACAAAACCATGGATTTGTTGCCCAAATGCTGTGTCATCTAACCCTATACTGGCACTTATAACTGCTGCAAAAGTAAAATCGGAAGGCTTGAAACCTAAATTTTGCATTTCCACAAAAAGCTCAATCGCTTCTTCATTCAACCCATTGTTTGCATACCCTGTTATCATCACATTAAAAGAAACAGAATCCCAACCACACATTTCCAAAAAGAGCCGACGAGCTGAATCTAGGCCACCTGTTTTAAAATAAGAATCAAGCAATGTATTGCAAACTCTATGGTTCAGATGGTGACCAAGTTTGACAATCTGGGCATGAGCCTGATATAATTCTTTGGCCACTTCGAGGTCATTGCACCCAGTTAAAAGAGTTATATAGGTGACATAATCAGGCTGAGAACCGGACCTATGCATCTCAGCAAAAAGCTTAAACGCATCTCCAAAACGATTACTCTTCGAATACGCACCAATCATAGTTGTCCATGCGACTACAGTGCGTTCGTCCATATCGTCAAAAATTCTTCTAGCAACTGTAAGATTTCCCGATTTGACGTATCCAGAAATAATAATGTCTATAGAGAATGAGTTTCTGTTAGGCATTTGATCAAGCAATTGGCGTGCTTGACATAACTGCCCTCTTTCGGAAAGATCCTTGATCATGAAATTGAAGCGGCTCGTGATGGGGTCGAAACCCGTTTTGACGATTCTGGCATCGATGCAGGTCTGGAGAGTTTGACGTGAAGAGGCTCCATGTAGGGTTTTGAGTTGATTTGCCCTGAATGGTGGTGCTTTCACTTTCATGGAAGAACAAAAGAAGAAGAAAAGTTATTCGCGCCGTGTCCTCTTAATTTAACCGTTGCAAGGGATTATTTCATCAGAAATTAACATTAAAATTAAATTAAATGAATTTTTTTTTTAAAAAAACCTAAACTTGTGGATACTTGCATGGTGAATTGATAAATTTGCCTTTCATTAACAAAGCTAAATAACTTGATTTAAGGGAATATAGTCTTTTACACATGTATTTTTTTACTTTTTTTATTTTTTATTTTCTTGATTTATTTGAGTTTTTTCAATTTGTCCAAAATATTTTATTTGATTTAATTTTTGTATTTAATTTTGGTTTTTATTTTTTTAGTTAATATTTTTTATCCTTTGATTTATTTATTTTTCTTCATTTTTCTCCTTTAATAATTTATTTAATTTTGTATTTAATTTTGATCTTTATTTTTTTATTATTTTCTTAATTTATTTTCCATTCAAACTCTAATTATTTTCCTTCATTTAAGTTTTTTATAATGTTTAGTCCTCCTTGTTTTAATTATTAATTTCTTATGATTGGAAATTTAATTTTGTTATTTTTTCATGTTTATCTCCTATAAGATAATTCCAGTGTTATTGATTTGTTGGGTCTTAAACTTTATAATTTTTTTTTTCATGGAGTTATTATCTTTATCTTATATATCAGATTGCGAGTTAATCAAATTAATTTGAATAGCTTGAGTTTCTTTTTATAAAATTACTTTAATTTTTTTAATTTTATCTTTTAATGTTAATTTTTTTTTTTACTTTTCAAAATAACACATGTATCCCTAGCTAGAAATTGTACTAAATTGCAAGCACTACTAAATAATAGTTTGCTTAAAAATATAGATATTGAAGCCGATCCAATTTGATGGCATGACTTAGAAAATTCATGACTCAAACTTTGATTTTAAAGTGAATTAAAAAAAATATTAACTCTATGAAACCTAATTGTTTCAATTTGAATTTCAAAAATTTAATTTGCCCAACTAAATCCATTCCTAATTTAATTAGTTCAATTCCAATAATTTTTTTTTTAAAAGATACTAATTTAATATAAATTATTACTTTAGACCGATTCGTAATTCAGAAACTCTAAAAAAGATTTCCATGAGACCCCGAACCAGTTGACCAACTAAGGCTAAAAAATGGCTTGGTTTCGCTGCTGATGGTTTCTTGTTTCTCTTGAAATGTCTGTCACAGCCCGATCCCAAAATCAGTAGAGGAAGAAGAAGAAGAAGAAGAGAAGAGAGAATGGGAGGAGGTGTATTTTACTACATCTTCTCATCAGCAGCACTGATTGCACTAGCACTCTACCATCTCATCTCCACCACCACCGCCTACCTCAAATCTCCGCACGCTTACATCGCCAAACCCTACTACCCTTTCTCCTCCTCCCATCGCTTTAAATACCTCCAGCTTTACCTCGTAATCCTCTGCCTCCTCGTTGCATTTGCTCACCAAACCCTAGTTTCCTCCGACTCCGACCCTCTACTCAAGGGGAGTACACCTGTCCACCGCTTCACCTCTCTCCAATCCGCCGCCGTCCTCTTCCTCTTCCTCATCCTCTCCCTTTCTCTCCTCATCTCCGACTCCACTTCCCTCCTCCCTCTCCCTTTCGATCTCTTCTTCGCCCTCGCCTCCGCCGTCTTCTTCCTCCAGTCCTCATCCTCCGCCTCCTCCGCCTCTGTCCAGACCTCCGATCTCCAAGCCAAATGCGATCAAGTCTCCGCCCAAATCTCCGCCCTCGCCGCCCTCCTCTGCCTGATCCTCGCTTGCCAGCCTAGAATGTTCGTTGCGGATGTGGGATTGGGCGGGGCTGTTTGCTTGCAGGGACTCTGGATGCTCCAGACCGGACTCTCGCTTTACGTGGACGCGTTTATTCCGGATGGTTGCCACAAATTGCTGGATGTGGTGAGTGGTGTGGAGGGATCGACGAAGTGTGAGTTGGAGGATTCTAGATTGAGAGCGGTGGCTATTTTGGATCTGGTGTTTGTGGTTCATGTCATGTTTGTGGTGCTCATTGTTATGGTTACTTATGGTGTTATTGCTAAGAGTTATGGGGTTCGAAGATTAGGAGGATCTTACGAGGCTTTGCCTACTGCTGCTTCTTCAGTTGCTGATTCTTCTTCTAATCATTTTCAAATGAAGGCCTTGACAGGCACGCAGGCCTGATCTTTGGTTAGTTCATTCTTTCTTTCCTTCTATTTTGATATGAGACGATGATGATGGTTATGCTACGTGGGAACTGAAGAAGAAAGAAAGTTACTGTATCACTTCTTTTTACATTTTACTTTGATTGATTGAATGAGACATTGTAACCTCCTGAAACTTGACCAGTTTTTGTGCATACAAACCTTCTTGCTTTTTTATTCGGTAGCTCTGTTTCTTTATATCCAATTGTGTTGATTTTTGAATATTTGTGTGTGTTTCTTGATTTCTTACTTGGTTAGCATGCCTTTCAATGACTATACTCAAGTCTTCCTCAGTAGATTTTACTTGGTGTTTTGAGGTTCGAGTAAGGTGAAACTTGTTTCTGTTATCCAGATATCCAGCTGTTGCTCCTGCATTTTTCTTTTCCTGCCCAAGATTGCATTTTGTAACAATGAGTAAGCTGATAGGCACACTATTGAGATTTTGAGATTGGTGGTTGCCAGATTATGAACTATGTTGTATCCCTTGAATGTAACTTTATAGAGCAGGCAATGCACAATGAAATACTTGGGATGACGCATTGATAATTGATGCTACTGCCTTCCTACACTCTTTTTGTGCCTTGCATCTTAAATTTAATGCCATGATATAAAAGAACTATGACTTGTTGGCTTCTCAAGAGTATCTACTAGGTTTGTTATATGATCATTACAGAATTTTATTGTCCCAGGATCAACATAGGTGTGTCAAAAAGTCTTTCAGGAAAGTGATAGAATTCTCATTCTGGTGTGGTGGTTTCTAGGTTGTGATCAGGGCAAAGATTTTCAAGGCTGAATACAAAGGCAATAGATTATATAATATCAGCTTGTAGTGAGTACTAGCGTTTCCTTGGGATATTGACCCTGTTAAAGGACTGTTGTCTTTCGATGTTGTCCTCTACGGCCATCATTATTTTTAAAGGCAAGGTCGTTTTCTTGCTATGTTTGCTGTCTGAGTTGAATGCGCCAAGCCTCAATCATTCTCTTTTGGAGTACATTCTTGGTGCTTCCTTGGGGCCACCTGATGGAAGCTACCTTCCCCTGGATGTCTTTGAGGTTGTCTATATTTAGACTTGTTATTTTTATTTTTGGAAGCACTTAGACTCTTGAATTTGTTGAAGGTCTTTGGGTGTTCTATCATCATAAGATCCAGATTACCAACTGGTGAACAGTTCACTTTTGGCGTAACTAGCTGAATCAATTTACCTTCTAGAGAGGCAATAGAATGAGGAGAACGGTGAAGTTTTTTGAGTGACTTGTCTAATTTCTCTATGATTTCTTGCTT
Source organism: Populus davidiana (assembly GCA_030145905.1). Lineage (NCBI taxonomy): Eukaryota > Viridiplantae > Streptophyta > Magnoliopsida > Malpighiales > Salicaceae > Populus > Populus davidiana. The sequence continues at coordinate 21,746,459 of CM057790.1, forward strand.
CCTCATACTTAAATTTGTCCAGTGGACAAATTGGGCAATTAGCATAGTAAATTAAAAAAATGCTCCAATTAACATAGCAGCAAAAAGATTTGGTGAAACAGCACATTTTTTAATGTCGTGATCTTAAACCACAACATTTAATTGATGTCACACAACCATGAAATTTACAAAAACTTAATTGATGTCTTGTTCTAAACCACCGACATCAATTAAGTTCTCCAGTAAGCAACTATTGAAGAAAGAACAGGAGTGTTTAGTTATGGGAAAGAGATGCTGGTCTGAATTTATGAGGGGGAAGAGAGGGTAGAGGTCGGGGCAAGACAATTCTCATGAACATGTAGAGTGTGGAGTAAATGTTGGTTTGTAAATAATGTCTAAAGGATGTTGATTTCTGTCACCACCACTCAAAGAAAAGTAGAGGCAAGAAGAGTTCATCATATATCATTCTAATCATCTCCCTGTCTTCATACATCCTCCTCTCTGGTGAAAACGTGTTGGGGTGTGAGAATGGTTATTTTTGAGAGAGAAGAGGGTTGAAAACCGTTCCACTTAACCGCCAAAAACTCATTGATTAAGAATAGGTCTATTTGTATTTGGAAGTGTGGTAGCAGTTGCTATTTTTTAAAGGTATTAAAATAATATTTATTTTAAATTATTTTTGATATCAAAATATATATATATATATATATATATATATATATATATATATGACCTTTTTTAAAAACATATATATAGGTAAATGACCTTTTTTAAAGCCGCTTAAAAATAAATAAAAAGAGGTTTTATAAATTTGCATTTCAACTAAAAATAATATTGATCTTGATGTTAATTGGTTTTTTTTAGAAAAAAAAAAGTTTAATTAAGGTGATTTTTACCCTTTAACCATGTTAAAATAAATAAATTAAAGTCCATGATTTTTATTTATTTTGTTTGGTTTTTTTATTCTTAAACTGATTAAAGATTACTTTGGGATCGTAAATGACCTTATTATAATATCTATGATTTTTAGGAGTTTTGTTTTTAATAAAAAAAACAAGTTAAAATTTTAGGGGTTCAAAATTCATGTTATTAATAAAAAAAATTCATCAAAACAAGAAAAAAAATACATAAATAAGAAATGAGGATTTTGACTAAACAAATAAATTATTTAGTTAAGTTAGTTATAAACCATTAAAGTTAGTTGAGAAATTTACATTAGAATATGTGTATATATTCATTCATTCAATCCGTAAACACTATGAAGAAAGTAGAGAAAAATAATCTTTGCATGCAGATAATCAAGATACAAAGTTCCTCTTGATTTCCTTTCAAGAATTCATTCCTCACTTCTGTCAAATCTTCATCGACATATTTTTCTTTACATTCCTCACGTAGAAATTTTACAACATGCAGGAGGAGGATCACATCCACTCAAACTCAACTCTCAACTCACATTGCTGCCCTTGCAGCTGCTGCAATGCAGCTCTTCTCTCTCTCTCTCTCTCTCTCTCTCTCTCTCTTATTCTCTTCACATACTCTCTCATTTTGCTCTCTCTCTTTTGGTGCTTATTTATAGGCTTCAATGGCAACTCCTCTTACTCATTTGTCAACAATGATGGCCTCCTAACCTTTACCTACTTTGTGACTTTTGGTTGCTGCACCAGCAACCCTCTTTGACTCTCACAAGCTAGCCTTCTTTTTTTGACAATGGCAGCCATCTTCTTCTAGAAAATAGGTTGCAGATGCTGCGATAAGTGGCAATATCCCAACAATAATGATGATCATCTAGGTGAGCTAACAAAAAGAAATGGATCTATTGCAGAGCATACCAGCGCTTGATCAGTTAACATTGATTTGTCAGGGTAAAATAAATGCGCATGAGCTTCCTTATCAGCCCTGCCCACTCTTCCATACAACTATTGCAGTAACATCAAAGATTGAAAATGTTGGGATATTGCCACTTATGTGGCAGCATCTGCAGCCCATCTTCTTCCATTGTCAAAGAAAGAAGGCTAGCTTGTGAGAGTCAAAGAGGGTTGCTGGTGCAGCAATCAAAAGTCACGAAGCAGGTAAAGGTTAGGTGGCCATCATTGTTGACAAATGAGTAAAAGGAGCTGCCATTGAAGCCTATAAATAGACACCAAGAGAGAGTGAGCAAAATGAGAGAGTATGTGAAGAGAATAAGAGAGAAAGAGAGAAGAGCTGCATTGCAGCGGTTGCAATGACAATAATGTGAGCTGGGAGTTGAGTTTGAGTGGATGTGATCCTCCTCCTCCATGTATTTGGATTATATCCTTTTTCTATATCTAATAATATAGACCTCTCTCGTGTATGTAGGCGGTTTGCCGAACCACATTAAATATTGTGTCACTGTGCTTAGCCTCCAATGGGTAACTATCGTTACATTACCGGTCAGGATTTCCCAACAGAAAATAAGGTTAAAAATTTTCCAACAACAGAAAAAACAAGATAAAGACTTCTAGACACATTCCGGTTTCTTTGTTCCATAAATCATTGAAGCTACTTGCTGGTTTTCCATAATTGATATAAATAGGTCAGGAGATGAAGAAAATAACTTAATTCCACAAACATTTCTGCATTAGAGAGATCTCCAAAGATAAATGCATAGTTTAGGAGGGAATAGGGAAGTGGAAAAGCCAATTTTTCTTTTACTTGTAGGAGACCTAAGACTTATTTTGAGTAAATTTAATGCTACTTTTTAGAAGGTGGGGAAAATAGCGAGGAACAAAACATATAAGAATGGGTTGTTAGCTTGGGGGTTGGAGTTGCAAACAAAGTGAAATAACATGCTTGTGATCTCATAGTTTTGAGAAGAGTTTTCAATATAAACAAAAAACAAAAGAACGAAAGCTTTTGAATATTCTGTGAGCATTTTAAAGAAATGTCTAAACATTAAACAAGAGAAAGCGAAGAGGGCAGAACCTGATACAATTGAGTTAGACCAAATAGTTGAACATCTTGAATTATGATGGTATTTGCATTTTGAATATCAAGCGTGTTTTCTATTATATTTGTGCATATAAGAATATTAATTTCACCTTCTGCGAATTGCTCCATGGTGTCCTCTAGTAGCCTTGAGTATTGCTAGACACACAAAACAAGAAAACAAAATCACAATGTGTGGGAAACCAAAAAATAAGTTTGTATGCTAGGAAGAATTAAAACTAAAAAATCATAGAATCTGAGTTTTGATCTACACATGACTTTCTAGGTTATGTCGCCCCACTTTATGAAGAGACAAAGAGAAAAGGTCCATATCCCCTTTTTTAAGGGGCGGGAGATCGCCACCCATAAGGTGTTAGTGCGGCCTGCATCAATTCATTTAAGAGGTGGTGCGCACCAACCCCTCATGTATGAATTAGTGCACTCGCATACACCTGTCATTTACAACATGAGTTGAGCACCAAGCCAGCAGCACACCAAGTCTCATTATGAAGACTAGTTGGTTGGCGCATTCCATACTTGTATTAACAAGGGCTTCAATCTCTATATATTTCTGAACAGTGGTGCTACCTTTACTAACAAAAAACTATTCCTTTTCTTTGTAACATGCTGTAGAAAAGTCACACCAAGGACCACGACTAGCAATCAGTAGCTAACAAGAAGGGTTAATGGTCTAACCATAATGTAATAGGAGATGTGACATGGAAGACTTGGAGTAGGGTTCGTTAAGGTGATACCTAGCTTGGCCTTAACCTTTCCTAATGAAATGAGTGCAAACAGATGTCTTCTCAAGACACCTAGCAATCATGCTCCTACAATCATAACTCATTCAACTTGCAAAAAAACATGAAGACAACCTAAATACATATATGCTAATACAACATAAATAAAACAAACAAGCAACCTAAACATGATTCCTAGAGACAAGCATTAAACAACAACAACAACAATAATAAGCGTGCAAATTTAAGAAAAAGGAAAAATCATATTTAATAAAATAAGTTAATTTAAGTCATGAAGTTTCAAAAACAAATTTTAAGCTTAAGAGAGGAGAAAAAGGGTTTTCTTTTAATAAAAACATAGACTTGAAATTAAGGTTTCCTACTCACAAAGGAGAATCAAATACAACATGGTTCGTTTTTCAAAACAAAAGGAAAGAAAGGGAGTCAATTTTTTAAGCAATGAAGTTCAGTAATTATACCTAGCTGTGGTAACACACATTTAAACATGAAACTTTGGGTGGTCTAGGGTAATTTAGTATACCCGCACAAAGATGATTGCCAAGTTAAACGTATAACATTTTCTTATATAAAAATTTACCTGGCCATGTGCAACAGCTATTTCAACATTTGAAAATGATTGTTCAAGGAAATCCTTCACTTCTTCCAGCCCTGTTAGGCAAGAACAAGAATGACGTAGACATCCACATCATCAAAATGAGAAAATCAATCAACTTTCGAAGTATGCCAGGAAAACAAACCACAGAAAATGGCAAACTAATAAACTTTTTCATATTTAATTTTGGCTCTTACTTTTTGTGTTGATAGTTGTAAATGAAAATGTTTGGCAATGTACCAAACAAATCAAAAGGCATATGCAATACCTTTAATACGAGGTAGGACATAAAATACTTGACCACCACGGTCCAGCTCATATTTGATCGTTGATATTAGCCTCTCTTTACTGTATGCCGACAAATGAGTCTTTATAGGAACTCTTTTTGGAGGTGGAGTTGAAATTAAACTGAAAATGTAAGTAAATCATTAAGGTTATCAAATTATTGATCAGCAAACCAGTAATTTCAAAAAATATTCTAGGAAGAAAAGATCCAAGTCTTCAAACAGTACAATAATTTTTAATATCTTCAGATCATTATTTAGGTTGCATCCTGTCTGGATTTCTTTCCACAATAGATATCCGACAAAACATATTTCTATAGTAATAGACTTTTATAACACAATCAACTTAACAAAGTAATGATCCTACATCATCTACAAGGATCCTATTTCAACATTGTATGCTTCCAATCTACAATGGTAACCAGAACTCCAGAAAATGATTACAATGACTATGCATGTATGTGTACCATACCATAGAAGACTTTAGATTGTCCAAACTTCTGAATTTTAATTATACAATACAAGATCCTCAAATCCTACTTCAATAAAGGACCAGAGTCAATATTGCAAGCCCATCCATGATGATACATTTCATGTTAAGGGGAAATGACTTTCTAGCACTAACTTTAAATTTACATTTTACATGGTTCAACAACTAGCCATCTAGAAAATCAATACTGCCTGGTTAGACTAAACTAGATGTCTAGATCCAGGATCTACTCTGGTAAAAAACTCATTACACATTTGCCTCAGTTATGTTACCTCGCATCCCGAAATCTAGTCAAAGCTAAATAAAGTGTCCGAGGTATAGGTGTTGCAGTGAGAGTAAGAACATCGACTAAAGTTTTGAATGAAGCAATTTTCTCCTTCTGTTTGACACCAAATCTCTGGAAAGCAAAGAACATTACACATCCGGATCACAACATAAACTATTTCAATACAATTTGCAAATAATGGGAAAAGATTAGGATACTAGAGTTATCAAAATAAGTTCAAAAGTGTAGTCACACAAATTCTTGAGTGCATGCACAAGCAATGGACACTGCATGCCAATCACCGACTTCATTGATTAGTTAGAAAAATGTAACATTCAATTTCAAGTGTTGTGTAGCCTGAACATCCAATGACACCCAATTAACCTAACGAGAAGTTCTTCATTTACATTGTAACAACTTCCACAGTGAAAAATATAAAGGAAAATATTAAATTTGAAAGAGCTCTAAAGCCTGAATGTCTACGACACCAAATAAAATGAAAATTGACATGCATGATTTGTATTAGATTAAAGATCAAATCTAAGGGGTATGGTAGTTAAGTTATAAACTTGATGCAATTTGAACCTACTCTTGCATACATCACATTTTGACGCATCCGCATGACCAATTTGAAATTTAGATACGTGCGTGTTTACATATAAGGAGCTTAAAGTTACACACCCTAGATTCTTTCTTTTCCTTCTCATTAGCAAAGTCATGGTTGATGGAAAAGTTACCTTTACTTTTTTTCGTATTATTTGTCTAAAAGGATCTAGTAATGTACAGCAACAAGGCAAAGAACATTGCAAATATGCTTTGGAGGCAAACATGTTCTTCATCCACCACAAGAAGACCTAGATTGTTATACACAACACGACTTCCAAGAAGTGAGTGAGTTCCCACGATAATGTCCAAATGACCATGTTTAATCATTTCCAAATATATCTCTTTCTCTACTTTACTCTGCAGTAACAGGTTTGACATTCTTAAAACCAAAGTAGTAATTATATATCAAAAGAGCATATAACTGACGGTGAACTGCATGCTTGATTCCAGAAATGGTTGTCAGACCTTCATTATCAGCCAATGAACGTTATTTCAAGAGATATCTTGTCTGAATTTTGTTCATGTTAAACACGAATAAGAACATGAGCTAACTCCTAAGAAACACTGAATTGGCTAGAAAGATAAATTACATGCCTGAAACCGACTCAGAAGCGCAACCTTGACATGGGGATACTTGGAAAAGCATTCTGAAATAACGTCAAAATGTTGTTTGGCTAGAACAATTATTGGTGCTAAAACCATAGCTTTTTTTCCAGCTGAGACAACACAAAAGATGGCACGTAAAACAACTTCTGCTTTACCAAACCCAACATCTCCACAAATTAATCGGTCCATTGGAGTTTCTCTCTCGGTTAAATCCCTCATGACATTTATGAAAGCCTGGAACGAGTATCCAATTTGTGAGCACATGAAAAGAAAAGTAGCAGTAAAGGACACCACTTGTTTAGATGAACTTGTTAAGTTTATTGTGTCATGTGTGATGAAATAATGGATGTTGAGCCTGTGAAAAGGGAAAGATGGTGTTGAATTCTGTGAAAGCTATGGCTATATCTATGGATGAGGCTTTATATCCTCTCCAAACAAGTGAAAAATAATTGTAAATGCGAACATCATTTCAACAGTAACTAAAAACAAAAATGGATTGTCTTGCACCACGCAAAGAGTATAGGCATTTCATTGACATAAGCAAGGACGCGTAAGAAACCTCGCATCCAGATTTTAACAAGGCAGTGAAGTAAATATTTGCAAGATAGAGTAGCTACCTGCTTCTGATCTGGTGTGGGTTCGTAAGGAAACTAATGCAAAACGATACCAAGACAGAAACAATATTCACTAAATTTGGTTCCAGCAGAAGAAAACGAAGAAGAATTAACAAATGGAAAGAAAGCTGATATTTATTGAAGGGAAATAAAGATTACAATGAAGTTAGAACAAGTAGCCTCACACCACTCAAGAGAATCACTCTCATTTTGGAATCACACCAAAGACAATACTGTATTACAATCTACTGAATCATACAAACATTCTACATTAAATAGAAATACATATTACAGTTAATACTAAATAACTACTTAAGATAAGAACAATGACAGTTATAGGAACTGCTTCTGCCACTTGGAAGTATGAGATGATCTTCAGTTATTTGTTTGTAACTTCCACTTTTGTCAACGTGTAATCTGGATGCATTCCTTTACTTGAATTGGTTGATCCTTGTCAGCAGCTGTTATGGCCTTCTGTTGGTTTGGATTAGAGTGTTGTCACTTGGAATACCTGTACTTGCATCAATTTCCTCACTCCCCAAGCAACTTGCCTCAAACAAGTATTGTTGAATATAATCTTGAAGTAACTGAGGATTCAAACGTTGAACTTCCTTCTCATGTACCCATGTGACTTCGGATTGTGGTTTGGATGCCCATTGAACTAAGAATTTATTATAGCCTCCAATTCTGTTGGACACGTACTGATGTGCTAAAATAGAATTCACAAGTTCTGGTGTAGGAACAACTTGAGGGATTGTTGATGGTGCAGGTTTGTCTTCCAAAATTGATGGAGGGCCATGGTAGGCTGTTAGATCTGCAACATTGAAAATGGGACTAAATTGAAACTCTGGTGGTAAATCAACCAAATAAGCATTGTCTCCCAATTTCTTCAAGATGTGAAATAGACCACCCCTACGAGCATGTAATTTGTTATAAGTTCCAGGTGGAAACCTCTCTGGCCTCAATCTTATCAATACAAGATCTCCTTCTGCAAACTGCACTTCTCTTCTATGACTATTTGCATGTTCAACATACTTAGCCAATTGTTCTGCAATTTTACATTTGACGCTGCTATGTAATGAGGACATAAATGTTGCAAAATCTAGGCCGCCTTCACTAGTCTTCTGAGGTAATGGTAGAGGAATGGTGTCAATAGGCACTTTGGGGTGGAATCCATATACCAACTCAAAAGGTGTATGCCCTGTAGTCCGATTTACGGAGTTATTGTAGGCAAATTCTGCTTGAGGCAGAACCAAATCCCAACTGACTCCATGCTCATTGGTTAAACACCGTACAAGATTACCAAGACTTATGTTAATGACTTCAGTTTGGCCGTCAGTTTGAGGGTGGAAAGCACTAGAGAAAAGGAATTTTGTCCCTAATTTAGCCCACAATATCTTCCAAAAATAGCTGACGAATTTAACATCCCTGTCGGAGACAATAGATAGTGGAATGCCATGTAATCTTATAATCTCTTTCACAAACAAAGATGCAATATGGGAAGCATCAAAAGTCTTATTACAAGGAACAAAATGTGCCATTTTTTAGAATCGATCCACCACCACCATAATGGAATCATGCCCCCGAACTGTCCTGGGAAGTCCCAAGACAAAATCCATGCTCAATTTCAGCCATGGTTGATGCGGGATTGGTAAGGGAGTATAAAGACAACATTAGTATTGTTTCTTTTATTCAGTTGACAGATCCTGCATCTATTCATAATAGTATGAACATCCTTTCTCATACCTGGCCAGAAAAACCGATCAACAACCAGTGAATATGTCTTGTCCTGACCAAAGTGTCCTACTAGTCCTCCACAATGTAATTCTTGAATGATGAACTCACGCATGGATCCTGATGTGATGCAGATACGGCCTCCTTTAGTTAAATACCCATCCAAGATAATGTAATCTGCTATGGAAGTGGGAGGGTTGTTGTTGAGAGATGTCCAAATCTTTTGGACATCAGGATCTGTAGAATAAGAGGTCTTCATTGAAGTAAAACCTGAGGGGTTAGTTGACAGAATAGTGGAAGAATGAGAACGTCGACTAAAGGCATCAGCCACCTTATTCTCACGACCAGTTTTGTGTCTGATAACAAAACTGAATTGTTGCAAGAAACTGATCCATCTAGCATGTCTGGGACTCAACTTGTTTTGTGAATGTAAATACTTCAATGAATCATGATCTGTAAATAGAAGGAACTCACGGTGGATAAGATATGGTCGTCGGTGCTTCAATGTCTGAATTAGAGCATAAAACTCTAAATCATAGGCTGAGTATCTCCTTCTGGTGTCGTTTAACTTTTCACTGTAAAAGGCAATGGGGTGTCCAGCCTGACTTAATACTCCTCCTATGCCCACTTGAGAGGCATAACAAGAAACCTCAAAAATCTGGGAGAAATCTAGAAGTTTCAGAACGGGTGCCTCTATCATCTTCTGTTTGATAAGCTGAAATGCTGACTTTGCTGCTGGAGTCCATTTAAAAACTTTGGCCTTGAGACATTCTGTAATTGGAGCCATAATGGTGCTAAATGCATGAATGAATCGGCGATAAAAAGTGGCCAAGCCATGAAAACTTCGAACCTCAAAAAATGACTGTGGTTCGGGCCATTCTAAGATTGCTCTCACCTTCTCCGGATCAACTTCTACACCTTGCTGTGATATAATAAACCCCAGGAAGTGTGTCTTGGATTGAAGAAAAGAGCAATTGTTGAAATTTGCATAAAACTTTTCTTGTCGTAACACTTGCAGGATTTGTTTCAGATGTTGAAGATGCCCATCCCTGTGCTGGTTGAAGACAAGTATGTCATCAAACTAGACAACAACACACTTGCCTAAATATGGCTTCAATGTCTGAGTCATCACCCTCATGAACGTGCTTGGTGCGCTAGTGAGGCCAAAGGGCATCACTAACCATTCATACAAACCTTCTTTTGTCTTGACAGCTGTCTTCCATTCATCTTCAGGTCTGAGGCGAATCTGATGGTAACCACTTCGCAAATCCAGTTTGGAGAAGATGTTGGCTTGTCCCAATTGATCCAACAGATCATCCAATCGGGGAATTGGAAAGCAATATTTGACAGTTATCTTGTTCACTACTCTACTATCAATACACATTCTCCAGCTGCCATCTTGTTTTGGAATGAGAAGGGCTGGTACAGCACAAGGACTAAGGCTTTCTCTAATAAAACCCCTTTGCTCCAATTCCTGCACTTGACGCTGTAACTCCTTATGCCCTGCTGGACTCATACGATAATGTGGCAGGTTTGGCAAGGAGGAACCCGGTACCAGGTCAATGGCATGTTGGACATCACGCAATGGAGGTAGTTGGGAGGGAAGTTCTTCGGGAAAAACATCTTTAAACTGGTGCAGCTGATGTTGAAGAGTTGTTGGTAAGCTTTCCCTTTCAGTCTTCATTCCTTCATCTACGATCCTGCTCACCAGCATAAACACAACTTCACTCTCAAGTAGTGCTCGTTGAAATTTTTGATGGGATAAAATCATTGCTGGCTTGTGTGGAAACTCCATGATAGGAAGCGATTCCAAAATCAACTCTTATTCTTGAATATCAATGAATAAGTATTGTGAAACCCATCATAACTCACTTTTCTGTCATACATCCATGGTCGACCTAGAAGAACATGACAGACTGTCATGGGGAGTATATCACACCAGACTTCATCTTGAAAATGATCCCCCATAGAAAATGATAGTAGGCAGCGGTGTTGGACTTTAACAGGATGTTTATCATGGATCCAACTAACATTGTATGGGGTAGGGTGTTCTTTTGTTGGTAGGTGTAATTTCTCCACAGCCTCAGTGGAAATTACATTAAGGCCACTTTCGTTGTCAAGAATCATGTTCAGTGCCTTGCCCTTGCATGCTACTCTGGTGTGAAATATATTTGTCCTCCTCCATTCATCTTCTAAGTGTGCTGCAGGTGTCGCCTAACTGGATAACATCCGGTGGACTACACACAAAGGTAGTTCAGAAGCTTGCAACCTTTCTTCTTCAAACTCTTCAATTTTGGTTTCTCCAATTTCTTGATCTCCAGTTGAGGACTCAGGCATGGTTTCAGAGATCATTTCAGAAGTAAGCATTACCTTTCTTTCTTTTGTAGGACATACTGCTGCAAAATATCCATGGCCCTTGCATTTGTAGCATTGTGGTCCTGCTACATTGGTACTAGCCTTCCTTTGATCTCCATATGGAAGTGCATTCTTGCCAGTATTCACAATTCCTCGATCGTTGGTCTGCAAGGATGTCGTTTTGGAAGTGCTCCTCCAATCTCTTGTTAACTGGCCCTTAGTAATGTTTTGTTGTTTCTCCAACTGTAAAGCCAACTGGTATGCTTCATCTACAAAAAACAATCTGGTTGTAAACATATCTCTTCTAATATCAACACGCAGTCCTCTCAAATACCTGGCAAGGGTTTGTTGATCGGTTTCCATGACTTGACTTCTTACAGATAAATCATGGAACTTCTCGGTATATTGGTCTACTGTCATATGCATACCCTGCATCCAGCGAAGCATGTCCTCATATACCAATTGTTCATAATTGGCAGGAAGATATTTAGTCTCCAAACGAGCCTTCATCTCTACCCAATCTTGAATAGGAGGTTGGCGTGTCCTGCTAAGTTGCTCTTCGACATTTCCCCACCATGCACGAGCAGCCCCTTTTAATTTTAATTTAACAAATCTGTCCTTTCGATTTTCAGGTACTGAAAACCATTCAAAATAGTCTTCTAAAGATACTAACCAATCCTGAAAAACATCAGGATCTTGTCTCCCAGTAAAATCAGACACGTCTACTCTTACTCCTCTAGAAATTTCATCAAGGACCCTGCCATCTCTGTTTCTATAATCGCCCACATGTTCTCCTACTTCTTCTGCATTTATTGCTACATTGCCTCCTTGATTAACTCTACCTCTTTTGTGATCAACATTATTACTCCTCTCTTCAATATGCTCCAAACGTCCAACAATAGTTCCCAAAGTACTGGTAACTAATTCCATTTGATGTTGTAACTGGTGTAACAAAGAAACAGGCTCATTTTGTAAAGGTATGGGATGTGGGGGTTCTGTAGAGATGTCTGGGAATTATTTGGTGGAAAAGGTATTGGAGGAGGAGAGTTTACCAGGTTCTGTAGATTTGTTTGTAGGGGTTCAGTATGTGGAAGTGTTTGTTGAGGGGGATGAGGTTGGAGAGGACCAGGTTCCCGTAATCCCTGATTGGGATTATAGGAATTACCACTACGAGTTCCTGGCATCGGAGAACAGAAATCGAAACCTGCTCTGATACCAATTAATGCAGAACGATATCAAGACAGAAACAATATTCACTAAATTTGGTTCCAGCAGAAGAAAACGAAGAAGAATTAACAAATGGAAAGAAAACTGATATTTATTGAAGGGAAATAAAGATTACAATGAAGATAGAACAAGTAACCTCACACCACTCAAGAGAATCACTCTCATTTTGGAATCACACCAAAGACAATATTGTATTACAATCTACTGAATCATACAAACATTCTACATTAAATAGAAATACATATTATAGTTAATACTAAATAACTACTTAAGATAAGAACAATGACAGTTATAGGAGCTTCTACCACTTGGAAGTATGAGATGATCTTCAGTTATTTGTTTGCAACTTCCACTTTTGTCAACGTGTAATCTGGATGTATTCCTTTACTTGAATTGGTTGATCCTTGTCAGCAGCTGTTATGGCCTTTTGCTGGTTTGGATTAGAGTGCTGTCACTTAGAATATCTGTACTTGCATCAGAAACTGAGCAAAAAAGTCAACCATGGCAGGAGTCTTAGGGCATGGAGGTCTCCTTTGTTTTAGCCTATGTAAATATAGCTCCATTAAGTCAACCACCATTCCATTTTCTGAATTGCAACCTTTCCTTTCGTCTTTCTCCTTTCCGAGGCACCATTGTCGCTCAATTTGCTCAAGGTCCGAGGCTTTTTCGTATCATTCGGGCTGGAAGGACATGGTAAAAAATCATGACAAGATTTTTACATGCCAATTAGAGAATTTATACGGACTGTTTTGGCAACAGAATACACCAATGAACTTAACTAACAATTTAAAATAAATATCTTAACAAAACAAGCAACAATTTGTCAAACATTACAATAAATAAGCAAGTTGGACATGTAAAATCAGTTCATGAACATAGAGAAAACCTACAGATTATATCGATAAAGCATGCGAGAAGCTTGCTTAACAGGAAGCTTAGCCATCCCATCAGCATATTCAATAGCCTCGGAAGAACCCTTTGACACATCAAACTTAATCCCAACAAACCTCCCAATTCCCACCTTTTTATGCACAACATAATCCCCAGAACTAAGCGTATAAGGGTCCACCTTGTAACTGAAAACATCCCCTTCTTTTGCTACCCTGTCGCCTTTCAACTTCTGCAATCCTCTCTGCTGCTGCTCTTTCACCATCTGTATGTACTGATCAGCCTCCTCAGAGTCCATTATGGGCTTCGAGTTTGAGCCCTCTCTCTTCCCATGGTGGTGGCGCTGAATTCTCTCGTTGAGGATGGAGATGGGGTCCTGCTCCGACCCAATATTGTATTTTTGGGTGGTGGTACGAATGGAAAAGGGAAGTGTTGTTTGGGTGTGGGCGGCGTTAGTGACGAAAAACGATGGTCTGTGTTGTGGCGGCAAGGATACTGGATACTTCAAAGAGAAAAGCTTATGCGGCTTAGCAGAGGAATTGAGCATGAAGATAAGAGGCATGGAGATGTCAAGAGAAGCCATTGAACTTGAAGATACGAGGGAGGAGGAGGACGTGTGTGTTTCAGTTCAGTTGAAGAATTAGGACATGTTTTTTTTGTCAGCGGTTAGAAGAGGAGGTAGATAGCCAATCACTGAAGGTTTTGGAGAGGTTTACAACATCAAATGTTTGACGTATTTAATATTAAAATTGAAAAACACATGTGCCATGTGTGTCAACTTTTAATCCATTAGAGTTAATTATAACTTAGTCCTTATAGTTTAACATAAATGGTTGACTAGTCCTTGTAGTTTCATATAACTTAGTCCCTATAGTTTAATATAGTTGATTAATTAATCCTTGTAGTTTCAAACTAGTTGTGGACCCTTGCTATTTTATTTTATTTTTGCATAAAACATGATGCGCAAGTGCAGCAAATGCGTTTCGAAAAAAAAAAATTACGACTTGAATCATAAATATAACTGGATCAAATAGATTAATTTTATTTTAATTAGACGATAAGAAAATAAACAATAACATCAAATGGATTAAATTAAAAATAAAAAAAGATAATCAAGATAACCTAGAAAAAAAATTCCAAAAAAAAACAATGATGAAGCTGAAATTTCAGCCCATTAAATATATAATGATGAAATTGGATAAAAAAGAAATAAACTAAACAAAATCATCTCAAGTCAACTAGAGCCAATAAAACAAAATTGTAGCCTTGATAATCAAGGTTGAGCCAATTTGAGTTATCTTGCCAAACTCATTGCTCAGATCATAAGATTAGAGTAACTCGATAAAAAACAAAACAACTCACAAAGTTTTTTTTCAAAAAAAAAAAAAAAACTTAACTCGCATTAACTTTTCAAATATGTGACCTGAGTTATTAGATTGAAAATATCCTATTTGAAAAAGCTATGAAACTCAATTCTCAATCAATCAAATATTGAAAAATTAAATTAAAAAAAGAAATTCAATTATACAAAAGAATTAAAAAATAATAATTAAAAAAATGAGAATCAAAATTGAAACACAAAATAAATTTTATATTTGATTAAAGGTCCTGATTGTCAAAATAACTCATTATCGCAGGCTCGATTACATCAACATCACTCAAAGGCTGCAAAAGCCTTCTACACGCTAGTGTGTGCCAACAATTTTTTGTTTTTTTGTATATTTTTTTGTCAAATGTCAAATTACCCATAAGTTGACCTGATAATAACAAAAAAAAAAGACATTATGAAAGGTTGAAAAGGCTCCTTGATATTAGTTTTAATTTTTATGCTTTTGAAGGCATTTAGGTTGTTTTACTATGCTTTTTTTATTTTATGTATTCGGTCAAATATCAAATTGCCCTCACTTAATCTAATAATAACAAAAAAAATCATTGTAAAAATATAGAAAAGATCCTTAATGTCAGTTTTAAATCTTTTATTTCCAAGATTATTTTGGTTGTTCATAATGATTTTAAAAAGAAAAAAGCTTATTTTATAATGAATAATGATTCTTATTAAAAGATTTCAATACCTTCAATAACCAGTATTAATTTTATTTTTTTTTAGAGAAGGGCAAAACTATAAAAACAATGTATAGTATTTTCACTCACATGCTACATTATTTTTCAATTTTATTTTAGCTTTTGTTAATATTGTGTGTCTATATATATATATATATATATATATATATATATATATATATATATATATATATATATATACACACATTCATTGAACTTGGTTAATATCATGTTCCTTCTCAATTTATTTTGATTTTTCTAGTTGGAGAAATTAATAGATAAGAAGGAAAGATTAGAGAAGTAACTAAATCAGTTTTGGTTAATATAAATCATGCATTTTTTTTCTTTAAATATCTTCTTCCTTCTTTCTAAATTTTACTCATTCTTGTTCGTAGTTTTATTTGATTTCTTAATCATTATCCTTGACAAGGAGCAACTATCTTTATTAAAGGTGAGTAAAAAAATCAAAAAATCAATTAAACTGAGAAAATCAGGAAAATAAATTGCTGAAAAAATCAAATCGTGAAAAAACAAATTAAAATTTGAAAAAACCGACCGATTCGGTTTCAGTTTTATAAGCTTGAAACCGAAAAAACCGAGCCAAACCAAAAAAACCAAGCCAAACTGGTTTGAACCGGTTTTTGTTCTAAAAACCAAACCGAACCTAAATCGGTTGGTTTAAATCAATTTCAATTTTTTTAAAAAAAAAATCAATTTAATTATTTTTTTTTATAAAAAACAAATGAAACTGAAAATAATCACCCATAATCTTTACTTTTAACTGCTAGTATTTACCAAATTTTAAAAATTGCTCGTTATAAATGCATTGTATCATCTCTAAGTGGATATATTATATCATCTTTTAGATGGATATTTTAATAATTAAATTATTAGCAATATCTCAATAATTATAAATGTTAGATAATATCCAGATCTGAATTATTAGATCTTAATTCTAAAACAACATCGTTTTAATTTTTTTTTTTAATGAAATAATATTGTTTTGAATAAAAAAAAACTGAAACAATGTAAATTTAATCTACTTTTCTATTATCATTTGAATATTACTCATGGAAAAACCCTTGTAATTTATCAGATGAAGACGTCTGCAGAAGGCTATCTGTACAACAGGAAAGCTGTTTCATGGAACAACTGCTATAAGAAAACCTAACCCATACATATACTTTAATGTCGTCTGTTCAGAACCATGGCTGGCACCGGCCACCTCTGCATCCACCCGTTCAAAATATGACCAGCTGGGGTTCAATGGACGATAACGTCCAGGTGATTTACACATAGTATATCATGCCAACTTCAATAAGGCTGATGTGAGGAATGTTCAGTGCCACAGCCGGGCCCCTGCAATTCTTCCGGAGAAATGAATACCCAATATTAATGGCTAGTTTTTTAAGGAAAGAGGAAGTTCTCCTAGCCTTCACATATGAATGCCCCATTATGTAGGCTGCCCCTGCTTCCTTTGCCTGGATCAGATCCATCAGCTCTTCCCTGACTGCAGGATCCATCCCGGGATTTGATGGCAGCTGAAACCTGACATGGCGCCTTCTGATATGAAGATTGTCGTCGTCGTAAGCAGATTGCAAGCTCTGGAGGGTTAAGGATCTGCTATTTTGGATAGAGTCATCAATGGTAAGAAAGTCTTGCTCGGATACTATTAAACTCAAGCTAGATTGGACAGGTCTGGTGCTCATAACAGCCATCCTGCCATCGAGGGATGAACTCTCGGATGAAGAGAACTGTGGTTGTTCAACTGCTTCCATCTGAATGAACTCTGCTATGCTCTGTATAAGCATGTTCTCAAAGTCACCATCATCCCTCTGGATGTCCTTGTAACCATACCTCACTATGCACCTATACATGCGATATGGTCTCGGGCATACTCGACCAATGAGGAAGCGTTCTTCAGGGGAAACATATGGAACAGGAACTGATTTGACACAAACAAAAACTAGAACCTTGTGAAATGCAGGGAGATTTGTTACAAAGTGTGAGAAGATTGCTGGAACTCCAGTGGCCAATTCAGAGTATATGAGACCTATTCCTGGTACACGGACAATGCCAAGGCTGGGGCCCAGGCCTAGTAACCATTTTAATGAAATTTTGTTGTGCAGATCAAAGTTGTACTTCTTGCGAGTCCCGTAATGCCAAATGTACATAATGAACATAAAAATGGCTGAGAGCACAAGAGGGGCCCATCCTCCCAGGGGCACTTTCATGAGGGCTGCAGACAAGTAGACACCCTCAATGAACCCAAAGAATAGAAGGAAAAACACAGCCAGAATGACACTCTTCTGCCAAACGAAGATTATGACAAGCGCCATCAGAAATGTTGTGACAAACATAACTGTCATGCAAGCAAGTCCTGGGAACCATCACACAAACATTGATCACTACAAATATTCAACCATGATCATATGCCTAAAAAAGATACTTGTTAGCCTAATAAAAGTAAGTAAACAGGAGAAAAGAATGTCTTCCATGCCTCTGTTGACAAACCTGCAGAAAGACTTATCGAGCAACTATGGCCTCAATATGACAACCCAGGAAAATGGACATACATTGTCCTAAAAAGTTTAGAAAGAATCACCAGAAAGAAAAATTAAGAGGCAGCAAGCAGTGACGAGAGCATTTCTACCTAACTTGTGCAGCTGAACTCCTCAATGCTTCACATATAGCAATAAATTGCACAACTGAAAATCTTATTTCTCTTAAATGCGAATATGGCTATACTAAAGGACATAATGGAAAATACTTGCCACCTAACCATCAGATGATTGAGGAAAGGAATGACATAGCATGATACGGACAGAGGAATGGCTTACCATAAGCATTTCCAATCAAAGTTGTGTCTCGAAATCCAACAGTTATAGCAAGAGTAAGGATCATGAGGATCCAGTTTATTTCTGGGATGTAGATCTGCCCATATATGTGTTTCGAAGTGTGAACAACTTTAACTCGTGGAAAACATCCAAGGGCATGGCATTGTTTAACAATAGAGAAAGTGGCAGTGATAACAGCCTGACTCCCAACAATAGCAGCAAGGGTGGCAATAACGCATAAAGGCCAGAATAACTTGTCTGCAATATACAATGAGGCATCGAATTAAACCAGCTCCAATAGGACAGCAAGTTTCTGGAATAATTGTTACTCAATATCACATTCAATACCAGGTATCGAGTCATAGAAACTGTGTGGAATGGAGTTGGGGTTTTTAGACAGAAATGCAGCCTGGCCCATGTATTGTACAACCAAACAAGGGTAAATTACCAACGCAAAAGCAAGCTGCACAGGCAAGAGCATCATTAAATTTATCACTTGGAAATACAATTATAAGTAGTACCTCAGTCATAAATAACAAAGTTCGAATTTTACACTCACCCTAATAGATAAGGCAGTGAAATGACCGAGATCAGCAAACATTGCTTCAGTGCCTGATGAGACCCAGATAATTGTTGGTAATTAGTGCACTGACAATAGCTATGTACAAAACTATATCAGTTATTTCATGTTTGGAGAACTGAATAGTTTTCAACCAAACTCACAAATGAAAAGTGACAATCGCATGCAACAAGCCAGTGTAAAATCATGCAAGGTCAATGTCCAGATCCAACATACCAGTTATGGAAAGAAGGACTCCTCCAAGTGAAATCCAACCTTCTTTACCAGTATGGCTGAAGAACTTTATAATGTAATGAGGTGACAAAGCATGAACAATCTTTGGGTTCCAATATACAATGTTGTACAGTCCAATGGACAGAATCGACACCAACCAAATGATTACAATTGGTGCAAACATAAAGGCTACCTTGTGAGTGCCACAATGCTGCAGAGCAAAGAGGCCGACCAAAATGACACAGGCAAGCAAGACAAGTTCAACTACGAAGAACAAGAAGCATACTTTGTCAAAAATGAGTATTATGAAGCCGTAAGGTGTAAAGAAATATTAAAATATTAGATAGACATCATAATGGAAATGTTGAAAGGACAAATTGGTAAGAATAACTAATTTACCACTAGTCAATTTATTGTTAGCTTCTTGCAGCCCAGATACCGCTGACAAAACTGCAACCACAAATCAAATTTGATATATAAATTTAATCAATGAACAAGCTATTGAAGTCGAGAAAAGAAATGTTGGTATTGCTACTTCTATGTAACAAGTTTCTGCAAGGTGAAGTAATGAAGAACCTGCTGAAGAATAATTCAAAAAGTCATTAAAAGAGAAGAAAAAAAAAAATAAAGCTGACTAGAATGCAGAAATTAAAAACCCCTACTGCCATCAGCACCAATGCCAGTTGCTAATGAGATGACTAATGCCCACATGATTAAAGAAATTGAAGACATGTATACAAACCAAGTAAATATTAATAGCAAGATCTATAAAAGGTCTTCCCTGCTTGTACATGCCTTGCAAGATAGAAGAGAGAGCAAAACATGGAAGCAAAAAGATTTTCTTGCAGCATTTCCAATGCTCAAAAGTTGGCAAGGACAAGACACTCGTGCAGCTCCAAAAACACATAATTATTAGTAACTTAGCAATGCATTACCAGATATTGCTGGAGTAAGCACGCCATCACCTATGACCATGCTAGCTCCAAACAAGACGACAATAAGTAGGGCAGTCCGAAGCCTTTTGTGCTTCTCCAGAAATCTCTTCAATGGAGAGGAGGCCATAGCCTGTGTTGAAGGGCCATACTTGTAGGATGAGAGCTCCTCGTCAGCTGCTTGTTGATTGGGAAGTAAGCTGAACTTTGCATGCCTGCAAAGCAACGAGTAAAGAGCAAATGTGCCGCCTGACATAAATTAAAGTGCATCAGAAAAAGAGCATGGAATTAAAATTCATGTGAGAAATATCTGACAGGGAAGTTTTGCCTCACCTTCACCATTGTCATCTGCGCTCAATACGATACAGACATACTTGATCAAAGGTATCAATGTAAAGGTCCAGAAAACCAAGGAAAATGCTCCAAATATTACTTCCTCAGTCTGGTGATTCTGCATCCTCCCAGCAAATATGTTTGTATAAACGTAAAGAGGTGAAGTACTTAGGTCTCCATACACTACCCCAAAGCTTTGATATGCCAATAGTAGATTCCTGGATACAGTTGCCCATGAAAGCTGCAAAATCATGCAAGTCAAGCTATGGCTCAAAGTCAAGGAAACTATTGAAATTTTAGCTCCATAAAAAACAGTACTCCTGTTTAATTTACTTCTGATGCCAAGAAATACAGCCAGCCTGAATTGAGAACAACAGGGAGGCAACAAGACTTGTTGGAAAGCATGGGTGGCACACTTTGATTAGGCACATTAAAAAAAAAATCATCTCTTTTCATTTATGGATTTTTATCTAATGATCCAAGGCATAATCTACTCCCTTGCTTGATTTTTATTTTTACTAAATATTCTTAAGAGTAATCTCTATGTTTTCAATTTAATCCATCATGTTGCTCACCTGACTTTGCCATTGACTAAAACTATTTACGCTGACACCATTGAATAAAAAAATTTCTGTCTCTTTATACTGAAATGTTTAAAATAAATGATTATCAATGACTATGATGTGACAAAGAACTCGACCTCTATCATGTGGGTTCTTATGATTCAGCATATAACTTAACACAGAAGCATAAAACCACAACAATACATCAGCCTATGTAAACCGTTCATATAATGCTTTAAAATAAGAACAAAGAGTAAAATATCATATCAGGTTGGGGGGGTTCAATTCTTGACTTCGTCAGCAAAAAATCCTTTCTTGCTATGCCAAGAATTAAAAATCACATTGAAAAAAGAAGCTAATCTCACCAACATGAATAAAATAGAAAGAACTAATCAAAGGGCCAACGAAACACACAAGAAGTTGACTAAATAAAAGAAATAATAAATCATTAAAACCAACTACTGTAGTTGAAAAATCATTTGTGTTTATCTTACAAAACAAAACAATAAAAAATGATAATACAGAGAGAAGGGCTGTTTGATTTCTGACAATCAAACTCACTGAAATCCTTCAAATAAAATCTCAATGAAACTGTATGATGCATCCAATCCATCCATTTCACTGCTAAATCCTTACACAATCAATTACAAACTAACTTCCATTTGAAAACTGCAACAAAAATCATTTCCCACTTCCTCTCTTTACGTTTCTACTGATGATTGCTCAAACTATGAATCATATATAAAAACAATCACGAAAAACGATAGAAAAAATGAAATAGAGGGGGAGAGGAATAACGTGAGAGGGATTAGGAGAGCGTTGGACTCCAGATTGTGCCTCCATTGGCAGATGCGAAGCAGACGTGAACCTTAAGGAACTCTATCTCTTTTTCTTTCTTTCTCTGTATCTCTCTCTCTCTCTCTGAGCTTCTGAGAGGGGGTCTGGTTTTAGTGGAGCTCAGCAAGGAACAGGCAAGGCACATCTGCCTCATACTATTATTATTAACCTTACATTATTATTGTTACTATTATTTAATTTAATGTTCGAAAACTCAATCATATTTTTATAGACTGATGTGGTCTCAGGGACGACAAATATTATTCTGGATTTGTGATATCAGGTATCATCATCATCTCCTCCTTCAATTTTCAAACTTCCACTTGATTCTTGTTTTTTATGGTTAAATGTTGTCAAAAGGTTTCTCCCATCGCACGTGTTTAGCTTGTCAGTGTTTAGTTAAACTAGTTAAACCTAGACTACTTTCATCCAGTTAACTCTGAGAATTTTTATCATTAAAAAATTATTTTATTTAAAAACAATAAAGTTATTTTAAAATTAATTTAGATTAATCTAGCATATCTATAATTATAATTTTTAGATCAAGCACGATGACTTAATAGGTTAACCGGACATGTAAACTAAAGTTATAACTAAGCTAAATTTAAAAAAAAATAAAAAAAAGACAAAAACTTAGAATGATCTAGTTAAAAAACCAAATAAAATTAAGTTAAAAATCCCGTTGTAAGTTGTAACATATTTGTTTTTTAAAAAATAATTCAAATTAATTTAATAAATTTATAATTATAAATTTAAAATCAGGTATGGTTCGATATATTAATCCGTTAAAATAAACACAAGTTTAAAAAAATAAAAAATATATATAAAATAATCTGGTTAAAATAAATAATTCAAATTTTAGATTAGATTAATCATCCGATTGAATTTAAAAACTAACCCAAACTTTATACAAGGTAAAATCCATGAGTGGATCTTATAAATAGTTGCAGTAACAGTGAGAACATAAGGTATAAGATCCAATTTGGATTTTGCTAATTAAGACCTAGATTTGATTAGATTTCCAATAGAGTCGTACAGGCAATTGTTTACAGCAAACATAGCTAGGTCAAAAAAAGAGGACCCATGGATTCATCTTAGTGACCCGGTGGGGCATGATATGGTGCTCGGTTTGACAACGAGAACCTAGCGGAGGCTGCATGAGGGGGACTGAATTAGGGCAAAAGGTTCCGATAAGACAAATATAATTAATTCCTTGGGAATAATGCACAAACAATAATTCTCCCACCAAAATAGACAATCTACAAAGCAAATCCGAATCTTATATGAGACAAAAAGTAATATGACTCAAGTGAAAAGCAAGTTTGTTGAAATAATAGAATTCATATTTTAAATAAAAAAAAATAACGGTTAAATTAATATATTTGATAAATTCAAAAAATATAAATAAAAATATAATTTAATTAAAAAAATTAAAATAATAATATATTAAATCGATATAGTTTAACCTGAATTAATTTTTTAAATCTGTAACTCGAGTTATAAAATTATAATAACTCTAAATAAAATAAATCAAAATAAATAACCTGATAAAATTAAGAAAAATTTAATAAAAAAACATTAAAATATACTACAAAATACCATTAATGTGCCTATAATTTATTTTTTATATTTTTGTTCCATTATCAACAATCTTGTAAGGTATTTTTAAACTCTGGTTGCTTTAAAACTTTAATCTAAAATATAATAATATGTAAATAAACTCGTAATATTTCAATATAATCCAATAATTGGATTAAGAGATGTGATTAATATTATAAAACTGGATAGTATATTTATATAATAAAAAAAAAGCAACAAAAGAAAAATACTATTTGACCAAAATAAAACAATTGAAACAGAAATAGAACATTCCTATTGGAATTTAAATGGAATTTTCATGACAGATTGGAATAAAATCTATTCTAGTTTATTCTATTTTTTATACTGGAACATGATATACCAACCATTTTAAATCAAATATAATTTACAACTTTAATAAAAATTAAAGTTATTAAATTGTTTTAAAAAATCAGGTTATTAAACCTTGGTAAAAAGTTATTAAATCTCCAAATTACACATATTAATCATAATAGTTAAAATTAGATGGCTTTAAAAAAATAATTAAAAATTAAATTAGATTTTAACATAATCATAAATTGACCTGCCAAATCACTCAAGTAAGTCAAACTTCGAATCATATCTCGAGTCAATTCAATTGATTCCAAATCAACCTGTTGATACAGGATTAATAACACTAGATACCATATATATACAAAATCACGCAAATCTCAATTTTCACCTTGATAATATTAGCAACAAATAATGGTTTACAAATGATTATCAATACATTTATGATAAAATAACATAAAAAATGTGAAAATAATATAACATAGCTGTTCTTTTATACACTTACTACAAACAGCTAAACATATTCTCTGAGCTCTCAAAAAAGGGAAGAAACACTTGAAATAAACGATTGAAGTATCACAAAAATCACTCTCCCAAATACTTTTGAAGGAACACAAGGTTGTTTTACTTGGTTGCTCTAAATAACTGGCTTCCAAGGGTCACTGTTGGGGTTCCTTCCCCCATGACCGTCGTCAAGTTCCTCTCCTTCTCAAGTATACGATCAAGTTCCATTACCACATTACTCATTACTGGTCTCCTATCACTTGAAGGTTCCACACATTGAAGCATCAACTGTATAAACTCTTCCATGCCTTCTGCAGTGAAGCTACTCCCCAATCTATGGTCGACAATGCTGGAAAAATTGGTGTAGTCTTGAGTATGTTGCACCTAAATGAAAAGATAAGAAATCCGATTTAGCTCAAGACTGGTGACAATTGACTGATGCCTCGCTAGCTGCAAGCTGTATTGATTTCTGAAGTTTGGACATAGTTAAAAAAAAATTGTTGGCATACAACAGAAGCGCTTGTATGCTTCTTTTGAGTGCGCGCCTGCAGTGAGATGATGAAAATCTGTGGCAATTATATTTTGCAACAGCAAGATAGTGATGAAAACAATCTTTATTCCCAATCCTGCCCATCCGCAGACATTCGCTAATTCAATCTAGTTGAACTAGTGAGAAATCATACGAGCAAGTTACTTCAAAACATAAACATCACAGCATAATCCAAAGTGATGAAGACCGGTAAACTTACCCACTCGACCAGATTTTGGCTGGTCTCTGGAGATGGTTCTGTTGCTTCCTTGCCGGTTAGCAACTCTAGAAGGAATACACCAAAACTGAATACATCACTTTTTTCAGAAAATTGTCTGAACTCTCTCACCCTGCATTTGTAAATGCCATATGCGTAAACTGACAAACTATAATGCGTTAACAGCTGTATAGAACAAGGAAAGTTGAGGAGTAATACTCCGGGGCAAGAAATATCTCATCTGCTGTCACTTGTGTAGATGGGCCTGCAATATCAACTCTTCCCAGGAAATTACGAAGTCCTGCATCTGCAACTTTAGCTATGAAATTTTCATCCACGAGAACATTGGCTGTTTTGAAATTCTTGTGCACCAAACGGGGAGTTTGAGAGTGAAGGTGAGCCAAACCTGCAGCGTGGGATGAGATAAATGAGGTGGCATATGCACATTGAGACCATTCATACAAGGAAAGAGGAACCTTTCACAAATATTAAATCTTACAAACTCAAAGCATTTTGCGAAACCAATATTGATATTCCTTTTCTTCCTCCTCTCCCCTTTCTAGATTTTTGTACTGATCATTGGCATTGTATATAAAGAAATGAAAAACTGATACCAGGAAAGCCAAAATGCTCACTGATTTTGCAGAGGATCACCTTTAGCAGCCCCAAGAGCGATTGAAAGTCTATGCTTGAATTCTAGCTTCCCATCCAAAGTTTGACCAACTCCTGCAAAGAAAACATCATGACTTTATTGTAACTGAGAATCAACTATTATGGATACAGGGTCCGTATACATGGAACCAAGGACAAGATGACAAGAGGAAACTGTTGGAAATGGCAATGTTGCATATCACATGATAATGCATGGAAAATTTACAGCTATATGTCTCATGGATGCTTAAATAAGAGCAGTATAGAAACATAATAAACAAGAAAATTCTATACAGCATACAGATCAAGTAAAAGTGGTGACTGGATAGAGAGTTACCATACAAATGATTGGAAACACTCCCACTAGAGATATACTCATATACAAGAAACTGCAAGTTATTTTCCTGGCAGTAGCCCAAAAGTGTCACAAGATTCCGATGCTGAATAGGTGACAGGTACCGCACCTGATATTCAAGAAGTCAGTCCTGTTAGATCAAAACTTGGACAATGTGACAATAGAGATAATATAACAGGCACGCATGAATGACTATCAAGGACAGCATAAACGAAATTCATAAGCTAGTTTTAGGTTCTTATAACAAAAGAACTCAGATACTACACAATTGAAGATGAGTTGTCCAGCAAAAGGATCAGCCCCTATAAATTGGGGGGGGGGGGGTCTTCATTGAATAGCTTGGAGTTATATTAAGGCAATAACCAGGCTATGGCATAAAACAACATGCGATTAACTTGAGAATTAAGAGGAACAAAAAGCTCAAATGATGTATGTAATAAGTATTTAAATTTATTATCCGTTCATCATAAAATGTGGCGTGTTAAGCTAGTATCACAATCTCTGCTACTGTTCATGGAAGCATTAATGATGAAAGGAAAATTGGAGCTATAATGGGGAGAATCCACACTTATAGAAAATGGTTCTCGTTCATTAGGAATGTTTCATCTGTAAGACTGGAACTCGATTCTTTCAGCAAGTGATGCTTACCTCATCAACAAATTCCGGACTAGGAGCTCCAGGTCTCTTTTTGATGGCCACAATCATCCCATTATTAAGCAAACCCTTGTAGACCTCCCCAAATTTTCCTAACCCGATCAAATTTTTCTCACTAAAACCTTTCGTGGCCAGACCTAATTCTTCCATCTCAAAACGCCTTGCTTCTTGTGATGACAACTCGATCCCTGCATGCCTTCCTACTGCAGGTAAACAGAAAAACAGCCACATTTACCATTTAATCACTTGCTTGCGAACCTTGCTTGAAAGATATATGATACAACTGTTACCTTGAACAGATGTTTCAGAAGATCCTGTCTCAGAAGTTCTTGACAGAGTCTTTTTGTGATATAAGCACCAAAGAACAAAAATAACTACCCCCGCCAATGCCATGACTCCTGCAGCGCCTCCCAGTATGGCTGCAAGAGTCCTTGACATTTAGTATAGGAACCACTTCAGCTATGCTGTAAGGTTTGAGTCCAATATGAGACAATATACATGGAACCTGGAGGGAAAAAAGGCAGATGAGCAATAATGAAGAAAAGAAAATCCCAGCACAAAAGGACGCAGCATTCGCGGTAACTATGGATGATAGAAACAAATAACACTGCAACATTGGTGCAGGAATTGATAATTCTTATAGTCAAATAGTTGTCTAGTCCCTGAAAAAGATCTTCTTAGGAGTCCACCATAAAGAAAATAACTGTTTAAAAAGTGAGCTAAGCGAAATGTTGAATCCCAATAGCAAATAACCTTTGACAGGAAAACTCCAGGATTCTAATCATGTGGTTAAACCCTTACCAATCAAATCAAACACACTATCAAGTTTATTCAAACCAGCAACTGCTACCTACCAGACTAGCAAAAGAGATGAGAAAAGAGTCAAAACTGAAAAAATCCTTGAGATTAAAAAGAAAATCTGAAATCTTCTAACCTGTATTCACAGATAAATTGAGCAGCCAGATCCCCAGAAACCTCAGCTTCATTTGCCAATGACAAATTGATCAGTTTTCCAATGACACGATCACCAAAATCAAAATCCACCCCACATTCCCATCAACAAGTTCTCCAAAAAAAAAAGGAAAGAAAAGAAACCCCAGATGGTAAAAATGAACAAAGCTTAAAGGTCTGGTCTAAAAAGAAACAAACTGCTACTGATGCAGGAAAGAAAGAAAAAATGAAATCAATCAGCAACTTGCTGTACGTTTTTTCTTTAAATTAATATTAAGAAATGATAAAGAAGAGAATCATCGTTGGATACAGTACAAACATTGCCGACAGAAAGTGCCCTCGCGCCGACAACGCGACCAGGGGAGAGATGGCTTATTACTACTCCCTCCTATGACTACTCCCTCGCCCTCACTAACAAACTCAAACAACGAAAACCCATTACTCTAAATATTCTAAATCACAAATATTCCTTTACTATACACCAAAAAGAAATCTTTACTTTAATTAAAAAACAAAACCCCATGTTCTTATTCTTTTTTTTTTGTTAAGCTCAGCTAAAGTGGAAAACTCCTATTATCAAGCAAAAAAAAACTTGGATTTTTGAAATAAATAAGATTGAACAAGAAACAGACAGAGCTGTTGTTGTCGTCGTCATCATTGTTGTTGTTGTTGTAGAAGAAGTAGTTTATTTTTGTGTGGGCTGTAAAGCAGTACAATTGTTGTCTGCTGCTGCAAGTTGTAAGAGTTTATGTTGTATGTCCTCACTGTAACAGGGCCATCTCATCTTGGCTGTCTCTTGTCTGTACATATTGACGACATTTACTATACGACAAGGATAACGAACATGAGATAAAAGATAGAGAAAAAAACAAAGAGAAAACCTTAACGTCTTACAAGAGCATCTCCGAGGAAATAAAAGGAGCTAAATTGGTAATAAGATTTTTTAAATAGAATAAATATATTATTTTTTTATATATGTATTTTAATGGAAAAAAACTATTTAATAAAACTAATTGTATTTTAATATATTTTATATTGATATAATTATTTATTAATAATAATTAATAAATAATACAACTCTAATCAAAACCTTCTTTTACATAAAAATATATTAAATAAATTTTTAGCTCTTTTAACCAATATATAATATTTTTTAACTTAAAAATACTATTTTGGATCTTCAATATAAAAATAATGAAGGATAAAAGCTAAAAAAAATTGTATCATTTTCTTTTAACTTTTATTTCAGCTCTTTTATTGGAGATATCCTAACATAAGTTCGAAATTTTTAATTTCATTAATTTTACTTCAAATAGGATCGACAACAATAATAAACATCATTTGTTCATTGTTAATACTAAACTCAAAAAAAAATTGTTTAAATTATCTATTGTTATTAAATTTAATTATAATGTTTGATTTTAATTCAATTAATAAATAAATTAAATTTACATATTTGAAAAAGATAAAATTCAAATCATTTTGTTTTTAGATGGGTATTTTAAAAAAGTTAGTTTCAATATTAAATCTTTTTTATTTTGAATTGTAAATAGAGGGATTGACCTATAATTTACTTTTATAATTGTTTTAGAGATTAAATTTCATTTAGAATTTAAATTTTTAATTCTCAATAGGCTTCCAAACATAAAATTACATTAAAATTTGTTAATTAAATTTAATTCATAGAATTGAATTCCAAACATACTGTGAGTTAACTCTTAGATTATTAGATTAATTATTTTTATTAAAACAATATTTTTTTTTAGGATTAGATTGAATTAATAAAATTATTAAAAATCTGACCAAATTAACTAGATTTTACTAATTTAATTTTTTAATTTAATTTAAAATCCAATCGGATTAAATTTAAAATTTTCTAAACTAACTTATCAAAGGGATTTAATAACTATTATAAAGAGAGAGAGAGAGGGAGAAATATGAAGGAGAGAACTGAGAACAGATTCAAAGCCACCAGCTAGTTAGGTTAACATTACCACTACTTCTTACTAAAAAAAATGCTAATTAAATGTTAATTAATATTTTTAATGTTATTTATTATTGATGTCTTCTCGTTACAGGCATAACCAGTAAACGGACTCTAGGTTGTCGCCAATTCATTTGTTAAAAATCTGCGTTGGCGAGGGTAACATCTCCATGAACATGCAATGATGGTATTTATTTTCAGCACGGTGAACTATTCAGACGATCATTGTGTTAGGATCGCAGGTGGTCTGATCTTTGCCCATCGGAGGTAAACATAGGTTCAGTACTTGTTACGTCCACAGTGCAGCCAATATTATAATAGGAGAGGGAACAATAAAACTACAACAATGGAGGAGGAGGGTGGAATCATCATCTCTACTCGACTCCCAACTCTCTCTCACTGCAGTGCTGCTCTCTGGCAGCTCACTCCTCTTTTTTCCTGATCTCTTTGCTTGCTTCTAATCAAATCGTGGATGGATGTGTATAGATGCGCAGACTTAACCTGTTTGAATACAGTTTAAAATAGCAGGCAGTAAGATTATTAATCATAAGGAGCACAGACAGACCTTGCGTTCATCAGCTACAATTGGCAGATTGAGACGATATTGTGCAGACATTGCAACTTCAATCTTCTCACCATTGCTGTTTTCTGTTTTTTTTCCCCGAACATCTGTAATATAAATCTTTAAAAAGTTTACAAGAAATTTATACATATATATTAAGACAAATATTGTGCAGGCAGGGAACTTGTTTTGTGTGTGCTTGCGAGGCCCTTAGTTTAGCAGCAACCTTCATCTTGTATTGATTTTTGCCTTGTACACGATTTTCATTAAGGATAAATATTTGGCGTTTCAGGCCAATTGAAGGTAAATTTTATGACAAATTCAGAGTTTTTCAAGTACCCGAAAGTAGGTAAAAAGCATAAACCATGGTGGAAATGTTTTTTCTTCATCTTTTACTTGAAATGTATGCGTGTGGCTAGCACATAAGACAATAACCAAGCACAAATAAGAGAATTTAAACCACATTGGATTTACGAGCAACATAGAATTAGAAAGCCTTCAACATATGACAAAATCAAGTTCCTGGGAAATTGAGAGTTCGCAAGCATTCAAGATTTACATTCATGAACAGAGCAGAAGAGCCAATGAGCTGTGGCACCGGTGGCACCGGTGGCATCCCTCCCCAGAAGGGCTCAAGTTTCTAACTATTATTAATGAAAGAGGAGGAAAAAATGGAGCTCAAAATTGCCCAGAAATCAATTAAGTAAAATAGGATATCAAGATCTGTCCATAGATGCTTGGAAGCACAACTGTCAACTGCATACAAGTATTTGATCAATCAGAGCTGGAAAGATGCTGGATTGGAACAGACATGGTAGAGAAGAAAACACGTCTTCCAAAGACAGTGTCAAGAATTAGCAAAACCCTGCTTTGCCTTGAGGACGAGCTCTTCAGTTGTGGTGCCAATAATCTCATTAGCACGTTTTAGCCCAACACAGAAATATCGTCCGAGAGAATCCTGTAATCAAATTTACTTCCTGGTCAGAGGAAAAGATTACAACTTGCGTGCATGGAAGATAGCATGGAAAACTCATGCTTACTCCAAAGACTAGTTTTATCTGATAGCAATATTGTTCTCAAAATTCAAAAATTTCTATGCGTGACATTGTTAGTGTGCATGATTTTCAAAAAGGTGTCTCCCAAATGTACCAAGTCCAGTTCAATGCTTGGCCAAATGCCGATTTAACTTTTATCCAATCATCTTTCAGATATACAGGTAGATTTTTCCATGGTTGTACTAGCTTGTTTGGTAGTGTTATTGCGGTTGCTTTTCAAATAACTTTTCATGTCAAGATGTATGCCAATGATTTTTTTTTATTTTTTAAAAATTATTTTTAACATCAACACATTAAAATGATTTGAAAACACTAAAAACATATTAATTTAAAGTAAATAAAAAATTAAAAATTAAAAATTAAAAAAAAATTTAAAAGCACTTTTGAAATGCATAAACAAACAGGCCCACGTGGAAGCCATTTGTGGCCTCAACAAATTGAAAAACTTGGGTAGCGGAAGCTTTTGACAAGCTTATTTAGATGATGCAAAAGATGTCTGCTTATCCAACTGGTCCTTATTGGATGTCTATATGTGGAATGATATCAACATCAATTAGCTAAGATAAAAACTGTAAATTTCGATTTTGATCTATCAAATTCAGTCAAGAGAACTGTTTCTTACCCGAGCAACAATGCCCAGCTTCTCTAACTTTTCAACTGCATCGTCCACATCAAAATTACAGCTCTCACTAAACTCTTCTTTAATCAGTTCCTCGCAACGCAAATCCAAATCCTGTTTCACATTATAACAAAGTTATACCTAAGAGACAGTGCAAGGTAGGTTTTGTCCTCCAATGATCAAGATTCAAGAACAATAAACAAAAATAGAAAGAGGAAGAAGTGGTCCATACCTGCCTAGTAGCTTTGCCTTGTTCCATCAATATAAAGAAAGAAATAATAACCTCTTTGACCTGAAAAAATGAATTAATTTAAGCATCTGTTACTTTATAGTTAACAAGTAGTCCCCAATCCTGGATCATTCACCAATAAGACACTGATTACTTCATACACATCTTAGGGAGCACTTGCTCAGTACTTTTGGAGTATATTCTCCCTCCCTCACAAAAGTGGGGTTCACAGGCTGCCAGTATACTCTTGAGCATCAATTTGGTACATGCTTTAGAGAGAGAGAGAGAGAGAGAGATTTGGCATCTTCTTTCATTTAATATGTAATCATACTAAAACAGCCCGTGCACATGAAGAACGAGAGGATTTATAAAAGAAAAGGTGATAGTTTGAATCTTGATTACCAACTGGATCTCCAGTCCTCCTTTCCCTCACTCCCATGTCCAAACTCCTCACCCGAACAAGAATATTAATTAGTCAACTACATGTTATGAATAGTTACAGCTATCTTCTTCAGAAGTTAATGTTAATAGAACCATTGTACAAATTATATAGCTCAATGAAAGGAACAAAAAATAAATTCTTGCAAAAAACAAAAAAGTGAACATATTGTAAAGTAACTAGAAAAGAAATCATGAAGCTTGAAGCTCACTTCCTGTTGAATCACATCATCACACAGGTGAAGAAGAGTACCCCTTCCACTATCTAGTTGTTTATCATACATGGACTGTGTAATCAAGTTTTGATATGCAGCCAAATTTTGCTGGAACCTGCAGGTAGTTGAAAAAAAATAGCCGCATCAGTTATTAAAAAAAAAAGTTTAAGGAATGAAGGACATTTAAATCTAGAAAGAACATGTCATGAGACAGACAGAGGAGACTAGCTAAGTATTCAGTCTTGAAATGGGAAGCAGCAATAATGTTTGCAGTGTGCAGTCAGGATAACAAGATTTTGGTGAATGTGGCAATGAAATCTTAAAAAGAAATTGGAATAAACTCTAGCCTGGCGTTACAACGAGGGGATTTACGACAAGTCAACCCCTCCATTGATGGAGTGGATACCCCAAATTATGAACGCTCCTCAAAATATTGCATAAATGAAGTGCCAAAGGTAAAATAGCAGTTTGAAGAAAATTGGTTGACTGACCCATAGTTTTAAAATGTTACAAATCCCCAAGAAATTCTGAGTAGATTATCATAGCAACTATAATGGGAGAATAAAATAAGACTATAAGACCAATGGGCGTTTAGCTCAATGGTACTCATACTTATGAATATGGGAGAGTTGGTGATGAAGAACCAGCAACTAGATCGCAAACTAGAGAAAAAACTGAATATCAAGGTATGGTGTGGCACACAAGAAGGAAACTAAAATAACAAAATTGAAGTCGCATTTCTTTCTAAAACATATACTCTTAAAAAGAAATATCTTGTGGAACTGCATCAGTGGGCAGGTCTCACGTTTGAGTCCTGCTCTTGCCACCTAAGAACCAAAGAAAGAAAGGAAGGATGGTAACACTTAACAAAATGTTCAGAATCAATCCAAATCATCCAGTGAACCTTCATTAGATCCACAACCGATTTGCCACATGCATAGTGATAAAAATGAACAGCACATAATGATATTCTAGGAATTAAAAATGGTAAAAAAAAAGTAATGGGAGAGAGAGAAAGAGAGACTTAACGTGAAGTATGTTTTAGCACAGTAACCAACAACTGTGGAAAGGACAGCAAAAATGACCCAAAGATCAGCCTTGGGCATTTCGACTGAACCAATCACAGCAACCTGTAAAGAAAGACATGTTAAGTACATTTGAACAAAATGATTGAAAGCCAAAGTGCAGTCAACTGAAGCAACTATTCATGAAACTCACCAGCCCAACTACAGCAGAAACCAGGAACTTGACCCAGTCCATTGGAGTTAACCCAGGGTTCTTCTTTTCAGGCTGTTGAAAAAGAGAGGATATACATGAAGTCAGGTGGATCTCATAGATATGGGGCAGCAAATACATACTAGAATCAAAAAAGAGATAAGCGGAGAGCAGTTAAAATCTCACAAGAACTATTTCCATATCAGCCATTGGAATGTTTTTGAAATGTTTCACATATATCCCCCGTTCAGTTTTTGATTTTGTAGGTGCCGGCCTGGAAAAATGTCATCAATGCCAATAAATTAGATATCATGATCTTTTAAGGATTGGTTTCCATGCAGAATGCTTCGAAGAACAAGTTTGGCATTCCATCTCACTCTCCCAACAGATACAATAAAAAACAATACATTAAATTTAAGGAATATTGTGTGTGCACTTACATAGAAGTGTGTGTGGTTGGGTGGGTTCAAGGAATTTAGGGGGTGGCCTACTCCAGCAAAGTTTAAAAAAAATTCAGAACCCCTCCCAATGTTGCATAAAATTTTAGATAAATTCTACAAAATAGGCCCTCCAATGCCACATCCTGGATCCATCCCTAAGTGGATGGGTGGCTAGGTGTGCAGATGCATGTGTGTGTATGCAAATGCTGTGGCAAATGAATCATTTCGACAGGAAATTAATGGATCCTTAATGGTTTCTTAACATAGATCTAAAGGATGGTGAAATGAAACATCAATGTGAAAAGTAGGTTTCTTTATTTCCTTTAGCAATATAGGTCGTAAAGTTTCAGAGAGACAACTTAGACAATTTTTCAGATAAATGAAAGTAAGAAATACCTGTAAACGACTATGATCCTATCAAATGTAGGTTCCTGTATTGTAGTCTTGCGCAGCAAATTGCTGACACTGGAGGAACAAGGAAGTAGGAATGTCATAACATAGGATAACCACAAGAGATTGAATACATGCAACTTAAGCAAGCACACACTTCTCAGGTGTTTGTGTCATTGTGTATGTATAATACTATAATACTTGCCTTTTGGCATTCATTATAAAAACAAATTCCCGCTTTGTCCGAACAAAAGACATAGTAACTGATTGGATAACATAAATACAACCATGATTGATTTACTTGGTTATATAACAACGGACAGATCTGGAGCAAGATTTTCAAGGTAAACTTTCGCTTAAATTCAAGCATCTTGACCAGAATGTAATTTTTGGCTTAACTATAGTATACTTGCAGAACTAAATTATAATTTATATGAAGTGATATTTAAGTCAATAAAGAGATTTAAAAAGCATGACCAGGAAAGATGTTAAGTGCTCATCATTAAGTTTCACTTTTCTCAAACTTCCGTTCATACCCCTGGGGCGGGTTTATTTGACAAAAACACAGCATACAACCTTAAATCCATTTTTTCCAGTCGGAGTCTTTCAACAAACAAATCATCCTGATCAGCTTCAGAGTTAAGGTCATCATCCTTCTTTTGATCTTTCTTGCGCTGTCCACTTGACTTTCTTGCAAAAACAATTTCTAGCCTGCATGAGGAATATATGAAACAATTTAAATTGTCAGGCATGAAGGGAACAGTGTTCATATTGAAAATAATTTACATGCCAAATGTCCCTTTTCAAACAGTCAGTTCAAGTTTAGGAACATTAATGGGAAATAATTGCATGTCTCCTGATTACCATTATAAGCTTGTAAGGAAAATGATCATTTTTTTAATT
Source organism: Populus davidiana (assembly GCA_030145905.1). Classification (NCBI taxonomy): domain Eukaryota; kingdom Viridiplantae; phylum Streptophyta; class Magnoliopsida; order Malpighiales; family Salicaceae; genus Populus; species Populus davidiana. The sequence goes on from CM057790.1 coordinate 21,781,981, forward strand.
TCATTTGATATGATTAAATACTATTCGTGCATTTGCCTATAGAAAGATGCAAACTATTTTATATCTAGACTCCCTACAATTATGTCCAGTCATATATTAGATACAACAAAGTTTTTCCATCATCGGCAGGAAATTTCTTACCGGGTTACTTTTAAAAGAAATCCCCAAAAACGTCCAATCAGCATATCCACTTTCTCCATGAAAAAATAATCCGTTGTTCTATCAATTCCAATCCCACGCCGAAAGATAATGTACTAAAAATAAGTAATGATAAAGATTAGTTTCCTTGGATGAAATATAATAAGAAAAGAAAACTCAATATCTATCATAAGTGTTGTAGTCATCAATTTAAGACCTATCTGCACTTCATTTAATACATTTCCATTCACTAAAGAACATTCAACCACAATAACATTGGACAGCGACATTATGACCATGAAAGTTATTGCATCACATGGGTCAATATTGGTCAAGTGAGTGAGCATGCATCATTCGTCAAGGCTCTAGTTATCAAGAAAACTGAAGTCAAATTCCCTAACCTGTGTCACCCATTAAAGCCATTACCTTCTTAAAGACCCAAACAAGTTGAAATGAACTATTTGACAATAAGCATAAGATAAAATTAAGGAACAGAGGACCCTGCATCTAAAATTTTAACAAATACAAAAATAGATAAACAAAAGGTATCCTTGAAACTGAAATTGCTTTGGATGTTTTTTCTTTACAGTGTGGCTGTTTCTGCCTGGTGTATTTGCTTTTCAGAAGGAGTGTGATTCATTTTACAATAGTAGAAGAGTTCACTAGAGTTACACTGAGCATGTCACTTCATCAGCTAAAGATCCTAAATTCTAACAGTTCCATCTGATCCAGCATCATGCAAGGCCAGGAAACAGGCTTTGGTTTCGAAAGCAGTGACTTTCTCTTACGCATAAAAAAGAAAATAGCACAATGTGGCAGAAGCAAAAAACATGAGATTTGGATACCTACAACTGAAAACGTTTTAGAATTATCTTTCATTTCACAACTCCAGGCAACAACAAAGTCAATTGCAAAATTATGCTCCATCAGGATAAGGGAATTAGAATTTAGAAAGTTGCTGCAATATGTCATGGCTAGAGCAAATGGTTTAGGCAAAGTTCCAAGACGATAGTGAGCAACGCGGAGCATTAAGCATGAAAAATAATAATACACTCATGGCAGCTGTTTGAGACACAAGTCACACAAAAATGAAGAGGCATTGTTAAGGCCAAAATTCACATGAAAGTATGGGCTTTGGTAGTGCAATCCCCCTTCATGGTATAGTGATCCAGAGCTGATTCGGATATTTTGAAACTTTTATAAGACATATAACTATTGTTTAACCTCAAACTTTCACGTTTTGCATCAATTATTTCTAAATTGCAGTGCAGTGCAAAGTGCAAGGCCTAGTGCAGAAAATCAAAGAAATTTAGAAGTTGCAATGGCATATATATTGAATAAGATTGCATGCAAGCATATAGGGAGTGTTTGGTATTGTTGCTAGTGTTTTTCACTGGTTTTGACATGTGACTAGGAGCCAACCATTCCACATGTTGCACAGGCATCAAGAGGCCACAACAACAGGGAAAATTTGTGTTGATTGATGCTCACAAAGGCAGTCACGTACAGATGGTTTTCAAATGATCAGCATTGTTTAAAGTTCAATTTAGTGCGATACCTTATCAGCAAAGTCGGGGAGGTTTTCACGGGGATGATCATTAAAGTAAGCCTTCAAAAGTTTCTTGTCAAGCTGCACAGAAGGAAAAAAGAAAAAGGATAGTGGAACAGAAAATTTGAAGATGCATGAAAATATCCATGGAACACACCAAAAAAAAAAAGTCTAAGCATGCATGCATCTCTTCAAAATGAAATTACTCAAAGGCATGTGATCACAAACCTTAGACTCATCAACTTTGATGGGAAGATTTAGAAGATACTGTCCTGAGAGTGCAACATCAATCTCCTCATCGGTTGTTATCTTGAAGTTGCTCTTATCCATCACCTTTTTATAAATCAAGCAGAAAATAAATAGGCAGCAGAATTATTTACCATCTTGATTTGATTCTCCGCTACATCTTGTCTAACAACCGAATCGCCTCTCTTCAATTTATTATAGTTTAAAGTTGCAAAAAAGCTCTAGCTTATGTTTTTCTTTCAAAAAAGAAAAGGTCATCTTACTCCCTTCTTAACCATGACAACAACTAGAGTTACTTGTTTCATTCCATGCATGTCCAAACTCACCCACCCGACATGAAGTAACAACAGGTGCCAAACCTGAAATAAGTAGGTCAAGAAATTCTGTTCAAGTACATCAATTTCCTCAGAAGATAGGTTCTGCTGCTCCAATTTCTTAGCCCCAGACACAGGGTCAAACAAGGAATACAATTGCTGGAGACACAACATAAATGTGAAAAACATCTTGATTTGATAAAGCTATTGCAGTGTATAGTCTGAAATGAATAAAAACAACCAAAAAATAACCAGTACCATCAAATCCTCAAACTGCAGAAGATACCAAGCTCGTATGGTGTACTCAACTCTCTTACATAGTTTCAGAAACTCAGTCCTGTCAGAACCATGTTCTGCAACAAAAAAATGTGAAGTTTTTTTCAGAATTCTCAAGTCAGTTGCAAAGATTGAGTCCGTTTCTAGTTAAATTAAACATAAAACAGATTCACATTCTCTTTCTTTCACATCACATTCACAATAGAAGAGAAACAATCTGAAATCTGGTCTAATGGATCCAATTGTCAGAAATTTGAGAAAACAAAGGAAACCCACAATTCTATTCTATCTAACTATATGTAAAAAGAAAAAAGAAAGAAACTTGAGGAAAAAGATGATACATTACATACCAATGAGGTTGGCCAAGGTCATGATGAGCTTTGGTTTCAGAATTGGAATCACTGATTCCCTTTCCAATCTTATCATCTCCTTCTTCTTTCTCTCCATTGCTCCCTCAAAAACAAAACAAATCCAAACCCAATTCTTCTTCAAAAACCAGCCTTGTTTCTGGGAATTTTAGAAAGAAAGTAGCGTGAAGGTGAGGAGATTCTAGCTATGCATGAAAACAAAGAAAAGGTTTTTTTTTCCAAAACCAAAGACAAAAAAAAAAAAAAAGAGTAAATGAAGGGTTTGTTTCGGTTATGATTTGATGACTGAATCACTTCAGTTTACTTTGTGTGATCCATCAACTTTTCCTTCAGCTCTTTCACCACCTACGCAGTAACCAGCCCGTCCTCTTCGGAGGGAAATTTCATTTTTATTTTTACTTTTTTTTAATTTTCACTGTTTAGACTAGAGTGAGGGACTCGATTGAAACAATTCAAAGAGTATAGGGATGGATTCGGGATAAGTTAAGTCTGTCTGTACTCTGTCGGATGTCGGTGGCCCTTCCCCTTATGGTTATTTGTCGTTTTAGTTTTACTTCTGCCCCCACTTCTCTTGTATTAATGTTCGTTTTTTTTAATAAGATAATCATTTTTTAAAGTATGTTTTATTCAAAAATATATTAAAAATAATATTTTTTTTATTTTAAAAAATATTTTTTTCATATTAAAATATCAAAATGATTTGAAAATATTAATTTAAAATAAAAAATAATAATAATTTTTGAAATTTTTATTGATTTATTGTGGAGGTGAAAAAAGCCAACTAATATTAAATATTTTTATTATCTAACTTAATTTAGTTATTATTTGAAATTGAGGCTCAACTGAAAATTTATTTTTTAGTTTTAATTTTAATTTTCAAAATTATTTTGACATGATGATGTTAAAAATAAATTTTAAAAAATAAAATAAATTATTTTAATATATTTTCAAACTAAAAACATTTTAAAAAATAATTTTTAACGCATTTTCAAACAAACTCTTAACCTGTCAAAGTTAAATAATGTAGTTATTATATATGATAATGATTTTAAAAACCTAATAAATAAATATATGAGCTCAGATAGTAGGTTGTAATTTTTAAAACTCAATCAATCTAACCCGGCTTGTATATACTTTTTTATCTTTAAATTTAATAGTTTGTTGATTAAGTATTTATTTTTATTTTATTTATAAATGTTTTAACTCCAAAATTCTTATTAGTAAGCTTATTATTAAATTTATTTAATGTAACAAAAATAAAGGTTTTGTCTCTTTACTGGAGGGGGATACCTAAAATTTAATGGTGGTATAATGTATGAAATTGGACTTAACATTAGAGGTGCCTTGACTTCTATGATCTAATTTTAAATCGGTTTTTAAATGCAAACTTGTGAAAATTAGTAATTTAAACCCAACAAGTCTATATCTATATTATATATAAAAACAAATATAGCTCAATACAATATGTCTAACCTGCTCGGGTAAAAAAAATAAAAATGACTTGGTTTATAATTTATAAAATATCACAAGTTAGGTTGAATATAATTATAGGCTCAAACCCTTAAATCCATGAGCACCCCCTATTTAATATTAATAAACTTAGTTATAGGATTATTTTTTTTATCAAAACAATGTTATCTTTTTAAAAAAAAAAAAAAAAAAAGGGTTTTGACCCCATTGATTTTAAACAAGTCAATCATATAATGGGCTAATGCATCAAGTCACTCAGATTTGATTAAATCAATATTAAAATCAATTTAAATTAAAACTTTACAAAACTAGCTTCAAATCACATATTTATCAAATCAACCCATCATAATGGGTTTAGTAACTTAAATTTTTTTGATAGACATAGTTTACTTATCACTATATAATGTTAATTAGACTAAAAAAAATAAATGTAAGAAAAATATCCAAGTTCCCATGAATTTTTTGACATTATCATTAAATCTAATCCAGGAAGTGAAACTATCATAAATGCAAAATAAATTATTGAATCAAAATAAAAACTATTATAAATTTAGAGTAAGTTATGTATTTTATTCATGTGTTTTAATTTGAAGCTTGATTTCATATTTAGAGCATAAAATAATGCAATTCAAAGAAAAAAAATTGAAAATTAAAAAACAATTGGCAAGAGATTCACTGAGCAGTGGCGGTTTATACCTTTTTAGTTTTTGTTAATGATTATAGAGATAGTGTACTCTTCTTCTATTTTTAATTTCAAAAGGTTTTTTGTGCTTTCGTTTTTCCTCATGTTTTTTTTTTTTTTTTGTTATGATAAGGTGTTTTAAACTTTCAACTTATCCCATTAAAATCCCTTGGTAGATAGATACACGTGCCCTAAAAATAATAATTGTGGAATATAAATATATGTAAAATCTAGAAAATTGAGTAGCTCATTTTTAAATCAACGAATAGCATTTGAGATTCAAGTTTTGACATTGGGTAATTAAAAAAATATATTATCCACAAACTAAAAAGATTTAAGAAATGAAATATTGTTCATTAAAACAATCTGTATTTTTATGGTCCAAAACAAAATAATAAAAATAAAAATATCACATAGAAGAAAAGTATATGATTTTGAAAATCTTACTCATCATTTTTAAACATGAAATAATTTATCATGCACCTCACAATCCAAATAAATCATTCATTTATTTATTTTTCGCCTTTTGGATTTAAGGGATAGCTTAAAGCGCTGAAATAATTTTAGGAAAACTAATCCTGTACATTTCTTCCAAAACAATGAGAAACCACAAGGAATGATAAAGGCACTTAAGTAGTGTATCGTAATTTCCAAGGAGAAAACATGAATTAAATGATTAATCCATTTACTTAACTCAAATTGATTGATAGTTATTATATTTAATTTAAACTTACTTAATTTAAATCTCAAGTTGGGGATTAGAATTTGAGCTGATTTAATTTAAGACCTGTTTGTTTGTTTGAAAGTAGTTTTTTCTTAGAAAATAAATTTCGAGAAAGTGAATTCCGAAAAAGTATTTTTTTATATTTGGTAGTGTAATAGAAAATAAGTTGGAAAACACTTTCCAGTATTTAGTTATGTCATGGAAAATAAGCTGAAAAATAACTTATTGATATTTTATTTTTCTCAAGTTTATTAAAATAATGAGGAATAAATCTTACAAATTAAAAAGTTGAATGAGAATGAAATTGAAAAAAAATATAATTTCATAAATTATCTCAAATAAAATAAATAATAATCAAAATAATATAGATCAAATCTAAAAAATTAAAAACAAAATGAAAGATAAAGAAATTAAAATAATAATAATTAACATTTCATAAATTATTTCAAATAAAATAAGTAACAATCAAAAGAATCAGGACTAAATTTGATAGATAAAAAATTTCAATACAAAAATGATAAGGAAAAAGCAAATAACAATTATAAAAATAAGAGCTAAAGTTAATATAAAATTAAAATTTAAAGAGATGAAATTGAAAAATAAATATTCAAAACAAAAAAAAAAATATATATATATATATAGCAATCAAAAGTTTGATGATCAAATTTGATATAATCAGCAAATAATGATATTTCTAATTTTTTCACAACTTTCAGAAAATGTTTTCCGTCTAAATTTTACAGGAAAACACTTTCCTGAAAGCCAAGCCAAATTTCTCTTTTACTTAAAAGTGTTTTCTATTAACCAACTTTTTTAATGCCAAACAAACACATGAAAATTTAAAAAATAATTTCCTTTCAGGAAACAAATATAGCCTAAATCTCCAGTTAGCGAGGTGAATTTAAATCCCGAGTTAGCAGGTAAACTCACAGGATTTGATGTGAATTTGACATCACATCAATTCAATTGTATTTTTTTTTTATTGGTCTAAATATGGTCAAAAAATGCATTGCTTTGTCCAAATGCAATATTTGGTTAGCTTCAATTTTATTTTGAAAGCAATGCAAAAAAATGATTTCAAAGAAACTCTATGCTTTTGAATAAAAGCAGATACACCTGCTTCCAAAACCCCAAAGCATAACATTTTGTCGTGAGATTCACTCTTTTCTCAAGTAAAGATGCCATTTTTTTAAAAGCACAATAACCAGAGGCCCATCACAGATTGCCTTTGCTAATACTACTTTCAACTCATAAAGCAGCACACAGCATTGTTTTTGCAGCTATTACTAGCGATACCACAAAGGCCTTGAACCTTCAATCCACTGAATAGACGCTTCCAAAAAATAATGCTACTGGAAATATGGTTGTTTTTAAAAATAGTTTTTTATTTGAAAATTCATTAAAATAATATTTTTTATTTTTAATATTATCACATCAAAACAATTCAAAAACACCATAAAAATGAATTCAAAACAAGATAAAAATGATTTAAAAAAAAACACAGCGTGGTGGCCGCGTAAACAAGCAGGGTCATTCATATCTACTTATCTGGCTTTATTCCATGCACCATTCTGACGGGACAAAAGGTCCCATTCACCACCTAGATATTCTGCCAGTGTGTGATAATTGTGTGTTTTACATCAAGGAGATGATCATATATACCTTCCCACAAAACGAGCACGCAAAATCCTGTATGTGCACAGACTCTTGGAAGTATTTTGTTTAACAGAGATAGCAACTAAATTGAGTATGCTAGGTTGCAAGAAATGAAAGAATCGAAAACCAGTAAGTCAAAAACAATGATGCGAGAGCCTTTGGCAATTTATAGCCTTAAAAATTATTGAAAGATATTTCTCGGTCAACAAAGGGAGAAAAAAAATGTGACTGGAAACAAAAATGCAAGGTGTAACTTACCTACCAGATAGAAGATATCAGAACCTTTTTGATCCTTCCTCATCTTTGCTCTCACCTGCCTATCTAACATCTGGATATTTACACGGTGTTTGAATTGGCTCTCGTATAAAGTATGTACAAAAACCTATCTCGGAATTTGTCACGAGCTTTTGCACTTCTGCAAATCTTGTTTAAGCTCAAAAGTCTCTTCCCATAACCTCTATAGGTAACAAGTCAAGATTTCCTTTAAAGACATCTTGAATTTGGCATTTCTTCTCATGATCATAACCTTGAGCTTCACCTGCCAAAAATGTGAGGAAAAACATTCATTGATTCCATGACCTTAAGTGCGGTTTTCCCACTGGATCATGTAAAGCAGAATTGTGCGGCAAAGTCATCCATCCCATGTCATCAGGCATCAGGGAACTAGCAGTGTCACGCCCACCAAAGTAGTCAAGTGGGTGAACTGCTTGTGGTAAAGTATTACTGATCCTGGGAGAAACCCCACTCAGCATACCATAGTTCCTCGGCAACACAAACTGCTCAGCAGACCCCACTAAATCATAGGGACCGCTTGAACGCAATTGGTTAATGGGGTTTCTCGTATGCAGTTGGTTACACTGTGATAGAACACTAAATAGGCTTTGATCTGCATTACTTCCTATGCTCTGGTTTGAGACACTAGGACCACCTGCACCGGTCCAGTCCCCGCGAACTTGATGCTCCCCAGAGAACCAGTTCTGAGTTAACAATCCACCATCATTTAGATGGGATTGGAGCCGTGCTGGCATACGAACAGGATTAACATTCCAGTCTTGCAGATTGACTGGCAGTGCATTTCCTTGTCTTGGAATCAAGAACCCTCCTCCCTCGGAATAAATGTCCTCTGATATATTTTGTTGCAAGTAATCCTCAGTGTGCCTCTTCTGTCCCGGTTCAAGTGACAGTGAAGGCTGAAGCTGCCCCTGGAGATTTCCTGTAAACTGGCCATCTTGCATTATAACACCATTTGGTGATTGAAAATCTAGCCCGTTTTGTTTTTGTTCACTATGGTAGGGTAACATTGCCTGACTTTTGAACAAAGATTGAAGCAATCCACTGCGATCATGGTCTGGGTAAGAACTGAAAGAACCATCATCGGATTGTCCGTGCAACAAATCTTTCCCAGCATCTTCGTGCACTTTAGATCCCAAATCAATCAATTGAGAACGTTGCTCTTCATTAACTTGATGTGGCAGCGACAATCCACCAGTAGATGTATATTCATGGTTTGCACTAGAATCATAATATGAATTAGGTATGCTAACTGCTGGCCAGACATCTCCACCAGAAGAAGATATAGGGATTCCCTGATTGATGGAAACATCTGTAGCATGCATGCTGCCTGAGTACTCAGATACATCTGGAGAAGCTTCATCTGAATTGGAGTTTGAATGGACATGATTATTTTCCATATTCATATCTACAGGGTTAAGATCCTGGCCAACAGAAAGGGAGGAAATATGCTGTGGAGACTGATCCTGTGGGGAGATAGAACCAGAATTGCCATCATCAGAAATGTCAGATTCTTGGTATCTTGTTCCATGATCATTCTGACCCTGAAGCATGATCTCATGGTTCTGTTCTTGCATATCCTGAAAAACCAATGATAAGAAAGTCAAACTTCAAATCAAGAATATTTAACCATCGTACAACAATGAGACTCGAGTTGAACAGGTTTTGTTGGTCAACAGATGATATTATCTGGATAATTAAGCATGGAGCAAAAGAAAAGGGGGAAATATAATGATGACAGAGAAATAAACCTCCATGCTGGTTTCATGTTTGTTAGCACCTTGATCACTCTGATCCTGAAGCACAGTCTCATGGCCATCCTTCTCCAGATACTGGTTCGGAAACCAAACAAGTTAAGTATAGAAAAAGAAGATTTCTAGTTTTTCACACAATTTCTGCTGGACTGGAACAAAATGATATGAGCCCACAGGAGCAGGGTGAAAAGGAAAAATATATAAGGCCAGAATGGCAGACCTCCACAGGATATTTTAATTTGCCTTTCATCTCTTGCTCCATAGATTTGGTTATCTCCTGTCTCTGAAACTGTCTGTGTCTCCAGATCGCATATGCTGCAGGAAGATCTTTGTGTGCCAATTGCATCCTACATGAAGCGAAATCCTATTTTGAGGGGGAAGAAATCATACATTTCTGTGTCCATAAAAAAGGTGCAGTCCAACTAACCAATGCTCCAGCAACTTCTTATGTTCCTCTTTCACAAATTCTTCATATGGTTGTACATGCAAAGTATCAAGGTCACCTAACACACAGTTAAGAGACTTAGATTGAATGCTTTTACCGGATTGCTTCATGCTCTTGACAAGTTGGTGCTGCTTCTTGCTTATCTGAAATATCAAATGCAGATTATCAACAAAATCCTCAAAAAAAGGAAGAAAAAAAACAAGAATTACATGTATTTTCCACATCTCCAACATTTTGCAAATGTTTAAACCTTATTGTTATATGCAAAAGTGAAGTTCATTATCACTTGATTCAGTTACTAATTGCTAAAGGGAAACATCAATTGTGGCAGTCACCTAAGCATGCAGGATGGAATGTGTAGACACATGAGACTTGACAAACAGGAGAACCAAGTTAAATAACTCCAATGAATGTTTTAGGAGTGAAGCTAACTGCTTCAGAAACTGAACCTCAAATTATTTGAAGAAAAATCCACGCAAGTGATTGATGCATTACAAGGAATTCTTTACTCACAATTTCATTGATTCAAAGACTTCAAAGCCATGTGGGAAAGTTAGTATATAGAATATCTCATGTTCTTTCAGATTCTACCATTAGAACTATCAGGGATTTTCTTCAGCTAAACCCACTATTTCCACCCTATGCTTTCATCAATTCGTACACAAAAAAAAATCATGTGTTATTAATTCAGTCAATTAAACACATGAATTTGCAATTTCAGTCTATTGAGTACAATTTCTTAAAATTGAGAATTTACCCTAACCAACTGATTACTCTTCTTGAGTCGTTATTATCAACTTTACTTTCATCCCTATTAATATCATCATTCACTCCATCCATCACATTGAGTAGTCCTTTTTATCAATTTAGGCAAATTGTACTAAATTGACTGAAATAAGAAATATAAGTGCTCCATGAACCAGATTTATAAAAGAGTTTTTTTTTATGAATTCATGAAAATAAAGGGTCCAAATAGGAGGTTTATCCAATTTTCTTCTATTAAAATCCTGTTTTCTATTTCAGAAACCTAGCACACACGTTCTAAGTATTCAGAGGCTAGTTTGACAAATTACAAGAGTTCTCAAATTTATGTGTTCTTGTGCATCTTATGAACCAAGATTTTCCTTGCAAATACAAGAAGCATCCCTAGTGGCTTTCAAAGTTTAGCCTGGTAGATTCCAGGTATCTTAGTGGATTCTAGAATTTTTCATCTAACTTTTTCAAATCCGACCATCGATTTTACATAGATGGTGGATCCATGATTATAGAAGCAAGTCAATTGATGAACAATGTAGCTGTCAAAAAATTATTAGTTTCATTGATTTTCTTATAATAAGAGCATTAAGATTTAGTAATACATAAACATGCTTTTTCTATAATGAAAGTAAAATATAAAACCACCCCACTAAAAAGATTCTTGCCTGTAGATTTCTTAATTTGTAGAGAAAATATCAGGTAAATCCTGCTATGAAGGTAAAGTACTTGATACCAACTAAGAAGCACCAAAGAAACCTAACCTTTAAGTACGACATGTATTTGGCACCATCGCTACGGTAGATATTGCGCTTTTGTATCCTGTCTCCTTTTCCAGGAGTTGCATGATCTGAAGCAACCAATGGCTTTCTACATTTCTCCTTCATGGAGCCTTTCTCAAAAATCCTGAGACCATAGGTGGCTAATGAGATTCTTATGCCATTGTGCAGGGAATGCAAGACAAATTGGGCAACATAAGATCTTCAGCCCATTGTGTAATTATTATTTGGAAAAGATATGAGGCTACTGAAAATTGTGACCTGCTAAAGATTGTATGCAACTTCAAGCCAAAAATGGGAGAAATAAATTACAATGCTTAGAATAGCATTAAAAAAATAAAGATATCAAGCCCTGAATGTCTGCATCAAACCAACCAGCACTGTCCAAAAGCAAATACATGAGCCAAAGGCAGCACAACTCATTTATTTACTTACTTTGACAGAAGGTGTTGTTGAAGGGGGGATAGCATAAATTTTATCAGGAGAACAGAAAGCACACGAATAAGAACACGGAAGGCTTTCAGTTCTCCACCCTCCCAGAAAGAATATAATGATACTAATATTTGCAACAATCATGGTGATTGAAACAGGTTTCCAACATGAGCCTGTAAAGGCATAACCTCAGGAGTGTAAGTGGTGGTGAGAAGATAGTAAAGCAGAAAAGATGAGTCTCAAACCAAATCAGCCAACTGATTTTGTTTGGGGGATGGGTGATACAGGAATCCATTTGTGACCCTCAAACAGAGTTCAGATTTTGTTTTTAAATTTTTGGAAGCTCTGTCAAGCAAGATATCTGAAAATAACAGAGAGGCTCATTTCCTTCTTTTAACTCATATCTTTACAATGTTTATCTTTCAAAGATTGACGAACACTAAAGCAGAGCTATTGATCCTTTACAAAGATCTCTAATCAGAGACATAAGAATAAGTTTTCGAATTAAATTTCACAAATCAAAGACGTGCATACAATTGTTTTGGGAAATGAAAAAAACTCACTTGAGTAAACCTTGAAAAACTGAAAGCAACAACAATCAAATGCATGGCCAGGAAGACTTCATGAGGAAAGATTAATTACCTCTTTTGAAACTCTCCACCCTTTGTTGCAGGGGAGCTCTGATTATCACTGCTAGATGCTTTCTCCTCTGCAACTAAGGAGCTGGATTCAGTTGTCACCACCAAATTCTCCCCAAGGTCATGAAATTTAGACTCGTTATCGCAAGGAGAAATTCTTTGATCTGCATCACTTCTTGACCTCCTTAAGAAAAAATAATGTGCAAATGAGATTAAAACTATCATATGAAGAAATCAAAGAACCTCAATGGCTTGATAAAAGAACATGATAAGAAGAAGAGGATGCATAAACTCTTCAAAAACCAAATGAGTAATTGATTAAAACATAAAAAGTTAACTATTCCATTCCGAACAAAGCAATGAAAAATAAAAGTATAAAATACACATTCCAACAGTAAAAAGTAGAAACATAATCAAGTACTCAAAAAGCATGGTGCATGCAAGTGTAATTGGCGAATCATGGAAGAGAATCATACATAATTTGATTCCTACCCAAAATTCTCTTTATTCAAGAATGGACTTTGTCTACAAATGGTTTTGCCAGAACACAAATAAGGGAGTCTGATGTCATTAGATACAGGTAAGTCAAGTAACTAATTATAATCAGGCGAGTTGTAACATTTGGCATTTTAAACGTAACAGAAACCACTGACTAATTACTGGTCACATTTACAAATCCAGTTAAAATCATAGTTCAGGTTTCCACCAACTTACATGACACACCACATCTGTACCGCTCCCATTTTTTCTTTGAATGCACATGATGGGATCAAAATATTTCTTTCCCTTTATTAAAACTATTGAGCATCACATTTAGATTTTAGAAATGAATAGTTAAGCATGGTAAAGGCAAAAAAACATTTGAGGAAGATGGCTCAGCAAGTACAAAGCCTGCTTCACATGCACATGATACATGAAATTTATACACAAGGTACAGCATGCAGCAGATACAAACCTCCACATCTTCTGCAAAACTTCCTTTTCTGGATCCTTGCTACTTTCCCATGCATCCTTCAACTTCTGCAAATATGTTATCATGCTGCCATAAGCAGAAAAACCAAGAAATTTAGCAAACATTGTTAATGACAACATAAGGCACATAAATCACCCAAACAGCTTTGTTAAATAACAGGACATGAACAAAGAAGTCTGCCATACTCATTATGATAGTCCTGCAAGTTGGAGTAGTACGCTTTTTTATCAGCCTTTAGATTCTGTTCCTGACAAAGAACCGCATCAGGATGAAGATTACCAGAGCAAAGTGAAGCACCCCTGCAACAATATTTTCCACATTAAAGCACTGAGAACCAACAAACTTGATGCTGCAACACAAAATTCAATTTGCTCCCACTAAAGCAGTAGCAATTGAAAAGGAAGATACCAATAAAATCCAGCACTTCAAGCAGCTATTTTCATACTTCTTTTCTTTACTTGGATGCTAAAAATCCAGAATATGACAATATTCCTCTAGAACAATCAGCTAGGAAAATAAGTACGAAATCTGTTCCTCATATATATATATATCCATGCAAACACATCTTTCCCAAACCAGGTTGGATCATAAGGCATTCTTTGAAAGGGGAGGGGAAGAAAACCTTCAGTTCCACAGGGAAATTGCTTATTAGGTCGTGAAAGATAAAAACAGAGTATCCCTGCATAGAGTCTTGACCAGTGAACAAAAAGAAAAAAATCAAAATTCATGCATGTCTGTATTGCCATATCTCCAAAGGTATTGCAAAAAAGAAAACGGTTCATTCCGAGCAAAAAAAACTAACATCCTGAAATCGATACTTACCATCTAAGTAATGGGTTTCCAAAACGAAAGTTGTCCCCAGAAAGCAATGCTTCCACAACTTCTACCGTACCTAGTCCTGTAGGTAGGAACTGCATAAGAAAGTTTCTCTCATTTTCTGATAAATGAGTCTGCCAAACCTGCATCAGGTTCCACATAGAGGCATAAAACAATTAAACAAGCAAGAAAACATATGTATCTAAAGTAATAACAAATAATAATAATAATAAGTTATAGTCACCTCATTCGAGAGGACCTCCGTCAAATTCTTCAACTCAAAAATTTCTCGCGGAACAGGGAAAGCATCTGCTAAAAGATTATGATACTGGGGAACAGAATCAATAAATGGCCTTAAATCTCTCTGACTGATGCCAATTTGCTCCCTTTTGGCAACAACCTTTTTTCGGTTGCCATCCCACTCAAGAGAAATAAGAGATTTTGCATTCAAATCATGCTTCGATTTCTTCTTCTTTTTAGTTCTGTACGGCTCCCAGGAACTACAGCCCTCGACGCTGGCCCCATTAAGCCGATTTCTCCGTTGATCAGCCGCCATCAGCACAGCACAAGATGTCAACAATCAATCCTCAGTAGAAGATTAAAGCGACATTTTTTAAGCATAAACCTGTGTTATTATCCACAAGCAAAAGCAAAATTACTTTAAATATTAATCAATCATTCAATCAATTAATTAATCAACAAGTTCAAACTTCTATAGTGCATTAAGGATATTATATAATTATAATTATTTAAACCAGCAATAGCTGAAAAAACCCGAAATTAAAACCAAAAAAAAAAATCTTATCAGACAATACAATTATGCAACCCAAGGAACAAAAAACAAAAGGCCGGAATAAATATAATCGAAACAGGTAAAATTGAGATAGAAAAAAAAAACAGATACAGAAAATAAAAAGATAAGGTCTTTCGAATTGAAAATACGCAAAACCCTAAATAATCGAACGGAAAACATGCCTCGAAGATAAAAGAAACTGGCAGCCCTTGGATTAACAGTGGAGGGTGCTTGCTCTGTATTGAACGCACAAGCAAAGCAAGGGAGCGACGACGACGACGAGAGGAAAAGAAAGAGAAATAGATTTTTAATCTTGTTCTTATTTTTATTTTTTTGGTTTAGGTCGTCAGGGTTATCTTCTTCTCCTGATTGACTAGGTTTTTGAGAGACAGAGAGATGAGACGAGTATAGTCTGTGGTTTTGTGAAGCCGAGGGCTTGGAGGAGCGAACGGGTGGTTAACAAGATGAAAGAACGTTGAACGTTCAATCCTCCATTCGCGCGCTTCGGGCTCGGCTTCGATCAGTCAATGGCTCCTACTAGGCTCAGCTTATCGCACCCTGCCCTTGCCTGGTTCCGTATTGTTGATAGTTTGACACAAATGAAAACATGGCTGATTGGTCCCTGTGGAGGAGTAATTTTATGGTGTTTTTTCGCATGTTATGGTTAATAGAAGTTGTTGTGGTTATTTTTTAAAGTATATTTTATTTTAAAATATATTAAAATAATTTTTTTTATTTTTATAAAAATATTTTTAATATCAACATGAAAACAATAAAATTATTAATTTAAAATAAAAAATATTTTTTTAAAAAAATATTTTTAAAACTAAAAAACAAATAAAATCTAAGTTCACAATATAGATGTCTCACTTTACGGCCTGGCCGAGCCAAGCTTTTTCAAATGCTAAACAATAATATTCAAGAGATGATAATTCGAGACAACCCAGGTTAAATTAACTAAAACACAACTTCAGATATGAGATCAAAAGAACCTGTAAAAAAAAAAAATTGTAAAGTTTAAGACCTAAAAACCTAATGTGAAAGATGGAAACAAAAAAAAAAACTGAAAAAAAATTCAACAACGAATAAGAAAACCCGAATCAACTTGGGATAACCTGACAAATCAATAACTCGTGATATGAGATCGGGATAAAAAAAAATTAAAATGATAATTTAGTAAAAAAACTTGAGTTCAATTAAAAAAATGTCAAAAAAAACTTGATCCAATATGGATTAAATTCACCAACTTGCTCTCGAAATAACCAAACAGTAAGAAAAATGAAAAAACAACAAAGCTCAAAAGCAAATAATTCAATGCAAAATGATAAAATTGAAGAAAAAAAAGAGTTCATAAAAAATTAAGGGAAAAACATATTAGTCAACCCGGGTTAACTCGACTAACCCACCACACGCAACATGAGATCGAGATAAAAAAAATTAGACCTCCAAAAGAAGGCCCTAACAAAAAAACCCAAGTTAAATTAAAAAACATTGTGAATGAAAATACAAGTTCACCCAGGTTAGCTCGGCCAACCTGTTCTCAAAGCAATGAAATAGAAAAAGAAGTGAAAACAACAAAGCTCAGGGAAAAATAATTTAATATGGAATGATAAAATTAAAAAAAAACTCGTAAAAAAAATTGAGGAAAAAAATCGAGTAAACCCGAGTTAACTCGACTGCCTTGCCACTCGAGCGCGAGATTGAGATAAAAAAATATATAGACTCTTAAAAGAATGACGTAGCAAAAAAGACCAAAGTTAAATACAAAAACATCTAGTGAGAAAATGCAATTTAGCCGAGGTTAACTTGATCAACCCGCACTTAGGATAACCCAACGAAAAGAAAAGTGAAAAAAATCACATAGCTCAATGGTCAATAATTTAATGTCAAAGTATGAAATTGTTAAAAAAAAAATTCAAAGATAATCGTGGTTAACTTGACTAACATATTATTTACGATGCAAAACCCTGATAACTCAACAAAAAAAAACACAAAAAACAATGAAGCCAATGACTTATAACCAAATGTCAAATGATGAATTTAAAAAACAAAATTCAATATATGATTGTTGTGTTAAGAGGCAACTACAAAAAAAAATAACAAAGTAAAATATTCAGTTATAAAAAAATTTTAAACCCAAATAATATAGACCAAACATGATATAAAACATAAAAAATAATAATTAGGGGTTAGATTGAAAAAAATAATAAAAAGGGTTATTAAAAGAATAAGGACCAAAACTGGATAAAAAAACCAAATGAAACTAAACGTTGAGGGACATAATTAAAAAAAAAAAGATAAATCAAGAAATGGATAGAAATATAGTAATCAAAAGAACAAGGACAAAATATAAATCAAGAGAGCAAATACAATAAAATTAAAATAGATGAAATTGCAAAAAAAAAAAATAATCAAGAAAAGTATAAAACACAAAAATAAAACAATTAAAATTAAAGGGACCTGATTAGAAAAACAAAATCAATTTGAATAAAATGCTCAGGGACGAGACTGAAAAAAATCTAAACTTCAAAAAGCATCAAAGACAAATAAATTGTAATTAAAAGAAGGAGAATCAAATCAATAAGATTATAAATGGAGGACACAATTGTTTTTTTGGAAGCTCAAGCGCATTTTTATAGAAAAATAAGAGAGAAGAAAGAAAAAACTTTCATCGCAGTCCAATCGAACCTCCTCCAGAAGCACGTGCCACATCGCTAGAAAGAGGACGACACACCACTCCAAACGCCGCGATAAAAGCAAGACTTTGACCACCGCACGGTCCCTCACACACCACTCGAATGGCTAAAAGCCATGACACACTGACACGTATGAGTAGCTTTTTCTTAATAATATTTTAAAACTTAAAATTACCAAACCAACCTTATCAAGATCTAAAAATAACGACTAAACAGTGGAAATAGCCTTTGTTTTTCTTTGAATTGCAATCTCAATTCCACCATTTTATTGTTTTTTTTTTAAGGAAAAGACCAAGAAACTCCTTCATTCATGTATATTTTTTTCTCTTTTAAAGACATGAGTGTAACTCTACTGTTCTTTAAAAAAATACAAAAAAAAAACATTATTCAAAGATTATTATTTTTTACTTTTGAGGGCAAAATAGTCATTACATAACAAAAAACATGTTCGGATCATTTGGTCTCCAGACAATTTTGCAATGATGAAAAAGACATTTTTACTTAATCAAATTTTTTTGGCAAGATTAAAATTATATTTATATTGTTTCAATCCATAGTTTTCTGTGTCTAAAACAACAATATATATATATATATATATATATATATATATATATATTTGCAATGTAGAGAGAAAATAGCATGGGTAGAAATATATTTATCATTTTTTATGAGTAGTGAATTTTATTTTTTCTTTTTACATGTGCTTTTTTTTTTTAAGGTGAGCTCCATAGAGTAATTAAAAGAATATCACCAATTTAATCCATGTATATTATAAAATTTTACATGGTCAAGACCCATGAATCTAACAACAAATCTTTACAAGATTTATTTTAATGTCTCAAAACTTTAGTTGATAAACTCATTGTGATAAGTGGACTAATCAGAAAAAATCATGATACAAAGTCCGGAATGAGTTTGATTTTAAATTAAATCATAAATAAAGATACTAGCTTTATAAAACTTGGTTGATCCAGCTAAGATTTTAATGATTTGATTGATAATATCGAACTCAATCACATCAACAATCGGAGAATTTTATTTTTGAAACAAATAAAATATTTTTTAAATAAAAATAATTGAATAGATCTTATTACTCGCTAATTGACATGCTAACCTAAATTTTCTTCCAAATCAAACCCCGAATTGGATTTGACAATAATGCTCCAATCTATTTTTTTAATGGCATTATAACCATCTTGGCATTCCATTGTAGTTTATCAAGTTTCATCCCATGTATATAAGAGTTAATCACAATCTAGTCCTTGTAGTTTATCAAAATAAATTTATTAATCCTTATAGTATCAAAAAGAGTCTTTTGATCAAATCTCGTCATGATTAATTTAATTTAATATTTTGTTCAAAAAACACTTTTTTTCTCTCCTCAAACATTCCATCCCATCTACTTATACCTTTACCCTTCGTATTTATCAAAATAAAAAATAAAAATAAAATGAAAAAAAAACATAAAAGATGAAACTAATAAAAATGATTGAGTTAAGAATGAATATACATACATACATGTAGTTTAAATAATAACATCTTAAACAATGACGACCAATTGATTATTTTTGCTAAATTATATATATAAAGTTATAGTTAATTTCATATATAATTGTGACATATGAAGATAAATATAAATAATAAATAAGTTATAAGAAAATCAAATTAAGAAGAACTAATTGGTCTTGGGAAAATATTATAGCCACATACTAATTCATATTGCTTATTGTAACAATGTAATGACAAATTTGCCCCTCAATAAAAAAAACTTCTAAAAACATCAAGGTCTTTTCACAATACCTGTTAATCTAAACTCATTTGGAACTACTAAATTGATCGATGACAAATAAGTTTTTACTCATCTCAATTATATAATAAAATGACTAAAATACCAATGAAAATAATAAAATAAATCTGGTTTCAAGAGAATTTTTGTATTTTCATAGTTTTTTTTTCATTGTTATAATGTTAGTTGAGAAGTAATTTGTTATTTAACCAAATATAAAAAAAACAATAAATAATTAAGAAAACATAACAAAACAACCAAAATGCCCTTAAAAACAAAAAAAAATAAAATCAAAGTCAAATGTCTTTTTCATCTTTTTATAATGATTTTTCGTTACTAATAAGTCAACTCATTAGCGATTTGATATTTAGCTAAATAAAACAAATGAATAATAAATCAAAGGCGTGTGCATTACACCGTGAGGCGGGTGGAAAACCTCCACACACTTCAAGAGGCACGTGTCAATGTTTCCACAATTGCCACAATTTGTGGGTTTGGTGGGGCTTCCTTTTTTCCTGTTTTTAATTAAACTTAGCTTTTTTAAAGTCTATTTTTTTTCTCGTGTTGTTAAAAATTAGTTTTAGAGAAAAATCATGTTGTTAACTTTATAAAGTAACAAAAATTAAAGGATATAGGGAAACCACTGTTCACCCAACAACCATTGCATTGTGGATTACAATAGTAATCCATAGTGTTTTGCTTTTTTTTTTTTCCTTTGATTTTTTATTATGATTTTTTTAAATCTGTTTTTGTCGATTTCATCTTTTAAAATTAAGATTGATGAGAATTTAACTTTGTAATTTGCTTCTTTTTATTCTACTTTTATACAAGGTTGTCATGGTTTATGAGTTTGCCGAGGTAAGTCAGGTTGCTAGGTCTTTTTGACTTTATCGTCTCTTTTTTTTGGACTCTCTCGTTCAGAAAAAGAAACAAAAAATTATGTAAGAGGTCATCTTATCATCCCTCCTCCTTTGATGCGGTATTCATAGCTTTTCTTTTCAATTTCTCACCTAATTTGTATGTCATTCTTGTAGTTTTTTTGCTAAGGAAATGAAAGAGAGATATTTTTTTGTCAAAATGAGAAGATTATAGAAAAGACTTGGATGTCTCCGTAAAATAAAGAAGTGAAAAAAAAAACAAGGTAGAAATTGAAAACACCTTTTTAACATGACTGAATATACTAACACACTAGGGGCAAAGTTACCACGATCCACAATAAAATGAGTACATCTACAATGCACTCCATGGTAAAAAAAAAAAAAACACATTGCATCACAATACCAAACACGCACTTAATCAAACTTTGGGCAACGATGTCATCATGCTCCATGAGAATGTTGCTTATGCACATGTTATTCAATATATTTAGAAATTATTAGTTTATGGACCAACTTTCTGCAATGAGGAGACAAAAAATTATTCAAACCTAAAAAAATGTTCATGTTTTAGAAAATGGTTTGACATTGTTATCAAACTAAAAAATATAATCATTTTGAATTTTGTTTTCCATTAAGATCATTTTTTCTATCAAAGTATCTCTTGTTTGTGTTAGCATAATATTTTTAATAAGAATCATTGGTCTTCTTAAACAAAAATATGATTGTTAAAACAAATTAATAAAAAATATTAAAATAGTATATCCATATTTTATGTGTGGTTGAAAGCTAGAAAAAATTAAAACTACGATAAAATCTTGTTCGAAATGTATTTAAAATGTTCAAGATTATATATAAAAACCATTTGAATCAAATTTTCATGAATAATTTATTATTAGTATTATTATTTTTCATATCAGATACTCAATTATTTAGAAAATTATTAAAATTCAAATTATAGTAGTATTTAGAAACTATATAAAAATTAAAGAATAAGTGAATATGATATTTTTTTTCGAGGGGCAAAGAAGAAAAATACAACAAAGGACCAAGCCTGTGCGCTCCCGACATGAGCTGACTCGGTCAAAACCCACTACTCAACCCATCAACTTGTTTTATGTGGTCAGCCCATGATTGGATTTTATCTTAGGTCGATCTCAAATTGGGTTCTCTAGCATTCTTAAAAAAATATCAAAAATTCAAAAATAAAAACATAGTTTCATATTTTTTTGCACACATTATGAATTTGATAACAAATTTATTAAGTTCAATGGGAACTTGGCTTAATTTTTTAAAATACCAAAAAAATATTTTATTTTTATTATGATATCAGAGTTTACAAACTTATATATAAGACGTGTTCACGATATTAAAATAAAATGCATAATTACTTTTTTTTTTTACTTTAGAATGATTAGGCTATACCTATGAAGTCATGGTCCACTCTGCCGGGATGAGCTGACTTTAACCAGTAGACAGGCTAATAATTAGAAAAAAAAATAACATTGCCTTAGTAATTAGACAAATAAACAATGCAACTTGCATTATATAAAGTGTATTAGGGGTTATACGTCATCCATATACACAACTAGTTCTCATGTCCAAACTATGAAGACCAGTTAGGGTTTTTGTAACCAGAATGCTAGGTGACAACTCCAAGCTCTTTTAATGACAAGGACAAGAATTCCTTATTTGTTTACCCATCATTAGAAATCCTGACATAGTAGGATGATTGTAGCAATGCCGCACATGTGTGACAGATTCAATGATATAAAATCAATCCAATAATCCACATTTTTTCCAAATTTATTCTCAAATTGGGTATGATACTATCAATATTTGGAATTGTGGTGTAAAGTGCTTTATAAAATAGATTTTGACTTAGAAATGCTTTGAATTTTTTTTTTGACATTAATATATCAAAACTATTTAAAAACACTAATTTTTTTAAGCAAAAAATACTTTAAAATTATACAATATACTAAAAGGGATCAATGCCCCTGTTACTGTTTACCTAGACACAAAACACTGTGGATTGTAGCAGTGCAATGATAGACCAGCCATTGCCACATAGAGTTGCAAGGGCAGCGATGGGAGGGTAGAGTTGTCTTTTCGCTAGGATGCATTTGACATTGAAAAGATGGTTGAGGATAAAATGGTTAGCTTAAGTTTTGGTGGGGTTAGGGGCCTTGAGATGTGTACACCTAGTGCTAGGGTTAACGGTGGCTTGCCCTGGGCGTGCGCATGACCCATGTGGGGACAAATGGTGCTTGGGTTGCCTTGCTTGTGTGCTAACTAGACCCGCCCACCATGTGGCGCTGGGGTTGGCTTGACCTACGCGCCACATGGCGCTGTAGCTGGGCGTAGACTCGTGCCACGTGGGGACACTAGATGCTAGGTCTGCCCAAGACTCATGAGTCTAGCATCAGGACCTAGTTCTCTTGGGTTCTGCGTCCGGACCAAGTACTTTTGGCTCTTACAACAAGACCCAAGGCTCTTGGGTCCAGTGTCAAGACCCCCTTTTAATGGGTCCTGTGTCCAGACCCAATTTTCTTGGGTTTTTTTGTTAGGACCCGGACCCAACCACCTTGAGAACAACCATGAACCCAACCCCCCTTGGTCCAGGATGGGGACATGGACCCCGCCCTCAACCCCCTTGGGTGTGGACATGAACCCAAGCCCCGAACCTCCTGGGTTTGGACATAGAAGGACCCAAAACCCAATCCCTTTAGGTCTAGACACATAAGGACCCAAACCCCAACTCCTTTGGATCCGGATATGAACCCAACCCCCAATCCCTCTTTGGTTTGGACACAGACGGACTCAGCCCCCTTAGGTCCAGACTCAGAAGGACCCAAACCATAACCCGCTTGGATCCAAACATGGAACCAACCCATCCCCCAACTCCTTGGGGTTAAACCTTGCATCATGCAGCAAAAACGTTAAATTTATTTTTTAATTGACAAAATCTATTACATGCTTCAATCTTGGAATATGTTGTTTTTTAACATTTGTTTTTAATTGTTTGGACAGGGGTTTTTTTTTTTGTCTTTTCAAAAATAAAAAAAAATAAACAAGGTGCTAAGACTTTGTTACTAGTAGAAAGAAGAAACGTAAATTTGATTTCAATAATAAAATTACAAACTATAAAAACTTAGAAAGAAAAAAATTTGAAACCACGCTGATTTAAACATAAATTTTTTTGCAATACCATTTTTAAAAAAATATTATTATTTATTTTTTAAAATATTTATTACACAAATAATACTATGTTTAATATTAATATCTTAAATTATAATAAAAATAATAATATTTATAGCACAAATACCACTAATAATAATAATAATGATAATAATAATAATTTTAATTTTATTTTTCAAATCAACTATATGGTTTTTCTTTGATGCTAATAATATTTTATTTCAAATTTATCAATGACAGTAATGATAATAAGAACAATAATTTATATTTTTATCCTTTAAATTGGTCTTGCACGGAATCCAAGTTGAATGGTCCCGCCTCAAGATTCAATTCGCGTCAGGATCCAAATAATTTTTGTTGTAAATATTCTTTGGTTTTTTTAATATAATAATTTGTGTTATAGATATTATTATTTCTCTTATAATTTAAGGTGTTTATATAAAAAATATTATTATTTGTGTGAATTTTATTATTTTTACTGTAAATCAAAGTATTGATATAAAAAGTATTATTATTTATGTTATAAATATTCTTTGAATTTTTAATATAATTATTTGTGTTATAAATATAATTATTTTTATTATAATTAATAATATTATAATAAAATATTATTATTTGTATTATTAATATTATTAATAAAACAATTAATAAAGTTTTTAAAAGTTATTATTAATATTAAAAAAATATTATTTTTTATATTATTTTTTATAAAAATAGAAAGTGAACCCGCTGCTGCATAGCACCCAACTAGTATTACCTAAAAGTAGAAAAAGAAATTGTACCAAACACCTAATCATTTAATAACTGAGATTTGGTTATTT
Source organism: Populus davidiana (assembly GCA_030145905.1). Classification (NCBI taxonomy): domain Eukaryota; kingdom Viridiplantae; phylum Streptophyta; class Magnoliopsida; order Malpighiales; family Salicaceae; genus Populus; species Populus davidiana. The sequence goes on from CM057790.1 coordinate 21,806,457, forward strand.
TTATTTTGTTTTCAGGCGCGGGAAAAAATAGAAAACAGTAAACAGGAGGGAGATGATAAAGATAAATAAAAAAAGCTACAGTTTTGGTTTGCACCGCACGCGCTGGGACCGTACCATACAGTAATGGAGAGAATCGCTCAATGAGGAGCATCCTCTTCCCTCCTATTTCTCCTTCTTGCTTCAGGCAGTCACTATCATCTGTCTGTCACTTCCATTATTTTCAATCTCACGCGCCTCCCTCCCTCTCGAATCCCTATTCTCTCCTCTCTCTCCTTCCTGCTTTTCAATAGTAACCCCATCTGTCTGTCACTTCCAAATTATTTTCAATCTCACGCGCCTCCCTCTCTCTCAAATCCCTAAAAATTCAAACCCCCAATTTCTCCTCTTGCAAATCCTTAATTCCACTGGTGATTTTTTTTTTAATTTTAGATTTGTGAGGTGAAAAATGGTGGAGCAATGCGTGAGCAATGGTCCGGGAAGGAAAACGGTAGCGAAAAATGGGAAAAAAGAGAGCAAAAAAACAGAGACACAGAGGAGGACGAGTGATAGAATCAAGAGCAGGCAGAGAGAGGAGAAGGAGCAATTGGTGAAAAAGAGAGTGCAGATATTGGATGGGCAAGAAGATAAAGGAAACCCTAGAAAGAGACCGAATGTCAATGCGACTGAAGAGGAGGAGGAGGAGGAGAAGGAGAAGGAGGTTGCGATGGCTGAAAGGATGGTAAATCAAGTTTTGGGGTCAACTGAAGTGCAAAAGGAGGTGACTTTAGATGATGCTGGTGGTGTGGTGCCTGAGAAAAGTGCTACTGTTAAAGTTAAGGATACTTTAAGGCTGTTTAACAAATTTTATCTCCAGTTAGTGCAGGTATATTTCTCTTTAGAAACCCTCTTTTTTTCCTCTTCTCCTACCAGTGTTTTGTTGTTGCTATGTTGTTTACTGTTTTGCTTTTTTTTTTTTTAATTTTTTTTCTTGATTTCAGTTATTGAGTCGGGTGGTTTCATAATGGGTTGCTTGTTTGGCCTGATTTTTGTTGCGTGTTTAGTGTCATGGCCTGTTAATGTGTTGGTTTTTGAAGATTTTGTGTTTATTTTTCATTAAATTTGAGTTGAGGGAGTTTACATTTTTTTTATATGGTGCATAGGAAGAAGAGTTGAGGTGTGCGAAAGCAAAAGTTGATAACAAGGTCTCCCAAGGTTCAAAAAAATTGCTCAAAGGTTCGAAAAAATCAGCTGATAAATCCAAGGTTAGCTTTCTCCTTCTGACTTTTGCTTCAGTTATGCAATTTTCTTTGCCTCGTCCACGTTGCTTTCGTATGGTTTACTGCCCTTGTTCACACTTTTTACTTTTCGTATGCGAAGGTATATCAAGTTGGGTATGGATCGTTTCTTAATCTGCATCTTTCATGCAAACATTTGACGAATTTCGCTCTTATGCCATTAGAGTGCCTTGAATGAAACATTATTGTCTTGATCTTCTCATTATGTGACTTCCTATCCATTTTGAGGTCCTCTGGGATAGAGACACTCTGGTAAGCTCCTGCTTCAATAGCGTTGATGTGAACATTTAGTAGAATCTGGTCCATGGGCAGTATTTGAGAGATTCGGTGCTTTGTTTTTTATCAGTTGGTTTATTTTATAGCACAAAGGCTGATTGGGGACCTGGAGGAGGATGATAAGGCTAGAAAGGAACTCAATAATAATATAAAACATCGTGTTAGTTTTTAAAGTGGATCTGTTGTGAAAAAATGGTGCAAAGGATGAAGGAATTATTCTCCTTGAAGGAGTGGCAATCACTGTTTTTATTGGAAATGGGGTTGAAAGTTAGATGTAGTTGAATGCAGACTGCTCTCTGTGATGATTATCTAGGTTTTTGATGGGAACAAGCAAGACCACCTGTGGAAGAAGTATCCTCTTTGTCCTTGATGGATATTTTTTGAGGTTCTTGCATTTTTTGGTGTACCGGCCAGTCTTCTTTATTAATATGGAGGATTTTCTGATTTTGGTTTTGTTTATTTGGGGTCTTTGAATTATTGTTGAAACCTATATTATTTTGATGTGATTTCCTGTGAATGGGTGGTACTATTTGGTGTGTGTAATTTAGTGAGTGTTTGTTTTTGCATCACAATCTGTTTTTTGCCTGAAAAAACATCAAATTGATTATTTTAGATGATTTTGATGTGGGCATGTTTGACACTGCGTTTCAAAAGCGCTTTTGAAAAAAATTGAATTTTTTTTTTTGCTTTGAATTAATATGTTTTTGATGTTTTCAAATCATTTTGATGTGTTGATCTCAAAAATGATTTTTAAAAAATAAAAAAAATATTATTGGCATACTTTTTTGAGTGAAAAGTACTTTGAAAAACAACCGCAACCACACTCCCAAACACACATATCAAAAATAAAAAAGCAAAATCTGAAAAAACATCATTTTGATACATTTTCAATTGAAAAGCACCCACATCACGACACCAAACACACACTTGTTCTCTCTTTATTAATAAAAAAAGTCCATTGGTAATTCAATTTGTACAAGGACAGCTTGCCTATCAACAAGGAGCTTCCTGTGATGAGCAGAGAGAATACTCTAGGAAGCAGCCATCAAATAAACCAGAATACTTAAAATTTTGTTATCCGAATTCCTCCATTTAACGCATATAGTAGGAAAACCATAAATACTAGGCACTCCTAATAAATATTGTAATTCCCTAAATAAGCTAAGATTCCTAGATAGTATTAATATTTTCTAAGCATAAGGAATTCCTAGTTAGACTACGTGTACAAGAAATCTTAAAATCTAAAATCAAATTAAAGTAACTTACAAATTTTCCTTTTCTTGGTTGCATCATCATGCAACATCCATCTCTTGGAGTTATGAATGTATTTGAAGTAGGACCATTTGAGTGATTGATTGTGTTTTATAGCATTGAGAGTGTCTAACTGGGATGCTGTTACCAAACAAAGTTTGAATTGAGTTCTTTGCTGTCCTTCCATGATCAGAGCTGTTCTTTAATTCTTCATCTTGAAATGTGCTTTTGTAACATCTTCTAACATATATGTGCACTGATGATTTTCAAACAATATTAGCAAGTTGATTGTTGTTTTGTGATCTGGGCAGAACATATTTTCTCCTACATATGCTGATCTACAATTTTGGTGCAGAAAGAAAAACCATCTGAAGATGGTGACAAGAAAAAAGCCAAGCGTCCTGATTTAAAGGCAATAACTAAGGTAAGTGAAGATGCAATGAGTCTGTGGCTCTTTTTTAGAAATTTTACCTACTTATGTCACTTCTTAGGGTGTTACTTCTAATAGAGCTACCCTTTATGAATAATTCATCTCAGGTGCAATTCCACCTTTCTTGATTGCTCAGCTTGTCATAAATGGATGAACATTGAGTATTTCCTCTTTGTTTCACTTGTGCACTTGCTAACTTCGTGATTTTAAATTCATGATTCATAATGTACTATATATGTTAACTTTTCAATTACTGAAAGATTGAATCGGTTTTCTTTATTTCTTTTTATCTCTTGGTCATATCTGTACCCGGACAATTATCATCTTTGCTTCTTGATGTTATAGATATGACGATGACAAAGTTCCTTGTCGTTTTTTCCTATCAAACTCTGTACTTTGTATTTAAATTGAATGGGACTGATTGTAGAAAAACATGATGTTATCTTTTGTTTCTTTGCAACTAGGAAATAATCTTTATTTCCTCTTCAAATTGAAATACTCTGGCAGATGTTTGAAGCTAATGCTACAATGTATCCCGAGAAAAGAATTGGTGATCTTCCAGGTTGGTAACTTGTATTTCTATTGTTTTTGACCATTTACACTTTCATACTTTTGTTTGACTTGATTAACCTGAATATTGCATTCAGTATCTCCTTTAACATGTATGATTCTGAAACAATCACATGTTTCATGCTGGGAAGTGATTGTTGGGTCCAACTGGCAGGTATCAGTGTTGGGCACCGGTTCTATTCTAGGGCTGAAATGGTTGCTGTTGGCTTTCATAGCCACTGGCTGAATGGAATTGATTATATGGGGCAGTCCTACAGGAAGGGGGTAAGCATCAATTTTATTTGTACTGTTACCATTATTCTTGTCCTTTCCTATTTGCCTTGGATGTCAGGTAGATGTATGATCGTTTTTTTATTTCTCCATCTTGAATTGTCCAATTCCCTATGACATGTAGAATAGACACTTTGCTTTTTGAGGGAGAAGTCAATGGCTCTGAGTAAGGCAGTGGACCTTTTATTTTGTGAATATTGTAGGTTTTGGTATGGGAGAGGGCTCGTATTCCATGGAGATGTCTTGTGTTGTTTGGTGTATTTGGATGGGTTGCAAATCACATGTTCTTGAAAAACTTTTCTTTTTGTAGCAGATACTGAGATATAAGTCTTTTTGATTTTGTTCTGGAGTTTTTTTAGGAGTTTATATGGCTGATATTTGATGGGATCGAATTGCCCTTTTGTATTGATTTTGATGTGATATTTTTTTTTTGATAGGGAGGATTCTAGTTCTCATTTTAATCTTCACTTCTTTACTTTACATTGATACTGTACTCTTTTATCAAACATAGTGTTGTTTAGAATGAAGGATGCTGTTTAAGCATGTCTTTATCCAATCCCTTGGTATTTCTCAGTATTTTTTTGACATCTGTGATAGGTTATCAACAATTGAAGTTTTTTTGCTTTGTAGCATAGTCATGGTGTAAAATCATAATTATACGGATTGATGTGACAGCCATTTTTCCTTCAAAATTTACAGGTGTACCATAATTATACGTTCCCACTTGCTGTGGCCATTGTTATATCGGGGATGTATGAGGATGACCTGGATAATGCCGAGGATGTTATCTACACTGGCCAAGGTGGTCATGATTTAACTGGAAATAAGCGTCAAATTCGTGACCAAAAGTTGGAGCGTGGTAATTTGGCATTGAAGGTGCAATTAACTTAATCCCAAAACCTCCTCAATGGGTATTTCTTTTCCACTGTTGGCATGTGAACTTCAACATATATTATTTAGTATTATGGTATTAATAATGTGTAAAGTTTGTTATGCCTTATATGGTATATTGGACTATTGGTTTCTACTCTCATTAGCTTAGATTTGAGTTGGATGGTCAAAATTTATGATAGGACATTTAGTCTTGTTATGTTTCCTTACATTCTAGGGCCATTCTTTGGGCCAGGGATGGCTATCAAGTATGCAAGTGCCAATCTTTTTGGGGGTGTCAATCAGATTTGTGAGGGCCCATTTGGCCTTGTCTCCAGTAAAGTCACTTCACTTGCCATTTTAAAAGATAACAAGTGAAACATCCTGTATTAAGCTAACTAAAAGCCAGGATAAAGTGAGGGAGAGGAAATGATCTTTGCTTGTTTGCTTTGGATTTTACAATATTTTAAACACTAATGTAAATAGTTGCATTTCTTAATCATAAAATCATTTTATGCATCAATGGATCAATGTTGTCTTGCAAATAGGTACATTAGATAACTTGGGGAAGGAGAAAGGTGAGATCACAGCCTTTCTTGGCAGCATTAAAAGAACTCCAATTTGCTACTTGATAAAAAGTTGATCCTCACCCCCCCCATAATTTCACTGTTTTGTAGCATCTTCTTGTGATTCTCTTGTTAGAGTTGTGTCATGTTGAAAGTCACTTCTGGTTGGAGGTCAAGGACCAAAGAGAAACGCATCAGAGGTTGTCTTGATTTGAATTCATACACACACAAATTTGTACAAATGTTTGTTCGAGTGCATATGCATGTGCATGATGCATGCATGGATATATATATATATATATGGAGACACCCAGACGCAAAGGGTTTACCATTTAGATCATTAAAATGACATCCCCCCCCCCTCTATGCATGCATGTGTATACACATGCGTAAACACCCACACACAACATAAAGGGTTCAAGAATGAGACTATTAAACTCACATTTTTTCTCTCTCTCCATGAATGCTTGCACTTTTGTTGGGCTGGTAGACTAATTTAGGATCCTGTGGTTTGGCTTTGGATTTAAAATCTCATTGCTTGATTACTGCTTGTTCTGCATTTAATTGCAGAATTGTGTGGAGCAATGTGTTCCTGTACGAGTTGTTCGTGGCCATGAATGTGCCAGCAGCTACTGTGGCAGAGTTTACACCTATGATGGCTTGTACAAGGTACATCTCTAATTCACATGGTGTTTGTGTACTTGTTGTGCCAATTAACTTGATCCAACAAGTTGTGAGAAAAACCGTACGAGATATGTTGTGGCCCTTTTGACTGTTGATTCCTACTTTGGCCCAGATTTTGTTTTTTCTTAGTCATTTTAAAATTAGGTCCACTCTTTCAGTTTTATGCACATAAGCTCTTGGTGTAATGAGGTTTAGACTTTAGATCGTCAATCAAGCTCTTATTTTCTAAGAGAAATTAATTGAAAATTGTCTAATTTTAGTGACTAAGGGTATAATTGAAAATGAGAAGATGGAGAGTGAGCAGCCACTGAAATAAGAGCATATTACTGCTATCTGGTTCCATGGAGGCTGCTCTATTTTCCTGTTTTGCAGGCTGCAGTTTGTTAAAAGGGCAATTGATATTATATCACCTGAATTAAAATTGAGTTAAAATAATTTATTGCTTTTACCAACCATTTCAAGTTTAATGTTTAACAAGGTATCTTTTGAAGTTCTTCTCCTGGTTTTAAAGGAAAAAGAAAACACAATTAAACATCTGTAAGAAGTGACATCATGAAGTTCAATTATTAGTCAATAGCTCTCTCTCTGTCCATAATGCTGGTCCATTTCCATAAAGAACGACTTTTGAACTAGTATGGTAATTACCCTTCATATTTACACCTTCATTCTTACAAACCAGCCAACCATTTGTTGGAAGAAAAAAGTTTGAACCTTATTGTTCTATTAAAGATCTTATCCATAGGATGAGCTTTTTGCTAACAGCAATGGGCAAAATAAGAACTTCCACAATAATCACCCTCAGGCTTTGGGCAATGGCATATACTACAAGGGCTGGAAGAAGCAACATTGGATCTATACTATAGGATATAGGGGGCGGTTGCTTATTTCTTTCTTACTTCTTTTTTCCTTGTTCATGCTTATCTCTTGTGTTTTTCCATCTCTTACTATTCATGTTTTGCCAGGAGTCGCTTGTTCTAATTTCAGCTGCTAGTGCTTTTACTTGTTTTATAGGTTGTTCAATACTGGGTGGAGAAAGGTTTATCTGGATTTACTGTGTTTAAGTATCGACTGAGGCGGCTGGAAGGGCAGCCAATTCTGACCACCAATCAGGTTTTTATGTTTCCTTTTCTAATCAAAGACATTTCTACTTTCTTGACTGACTGTTGTTCTTTGGCAAAATCTCTTGCTTAGAGATACCAGTAGGGCTATTATTTTCTATATTCAGAATTGTCTGAATCAAAAGCTGCAGTGTAGGATCCTGCAGCTCATTGGTCTTGTTGTACAATAGGTTCTACTAAATGTCTTTATTTATTTGCTTGTGCGATTTATTAAAAGCAAATTTCACTGGCAACACTCTCAGTTGTTGATATCAAATGGTGCACCATTTTTAGGCTATTACCACAGGGATGTCTATCAATACAAATGGGTTTGCAAAGCATATGCTACACATCCTATGTATTGGACATGCCCACATTTTAGTTTAAGATGCTCCAAATACACTTGGGTCCAGCTTATTAAAGCCCACAGGAGAATTAGGTGAGGTCAGTTTCATTACCATCCGTAACACCTCAGTTCAGCATTCAAAGTGCTTGCTCAGATTGCTTCTGGGGTCACCAGACCTTGAATAAATATCATGAATTCTCACACATGATGTGGGTTCTAGAGCATTATAGTGATAGTATGGCATATCCAATTAGGTTGATAGTATTTATTCGATCATTCTCTCCTTTGGCAAAATTCCTACTGCAACAGTGTTCCTCTCCCACCATTGCTGGCTTTAAATTTTCATAATGAGACTGACAACTTTAAATGCTACAGCTCTTTAATTTTGGTTAGATAATTGGCTACATGGATTCTCGTCCTTCCCATTCTTAACACTTCAATTTGAGTGTTCTTCTTTGTCACCGGTGCATTCATAGGTTCCACTTGGATTATGTTGAAAGCATCTTACACCACTGTCCCTTAACTAATCATGCTCACCTCAATTTTCTGCAGAAAGTACAATTTTCATTATGGTTTCTTACTCCATACAAAATTTTTATTGTAAAATACTCCAGTGATGCTGCTTCTCTCAACCATCATGTTTTTATTCCATGCATAATATACTGGATGTTCCCTCCATTTCAATCACTTTTCTTTGATTGGATTTTGCTTTTAAGAATGGAGTGTTGTTTGGATATTGTTCTCCATATTGTTCATAGCCAACTCAATGATTCTGCTTATACTAAATAGGATGTAGTGATTTCTATTAATCACCTTTTCCTTCTTCTGCATTCCAAAATACATTTTTCACTCTATATTTATCCTGAACAGCCTTGGATTGCACGTTTATTCACTCTTATGACAGGTTCAATTCAGTTATGGACGTGTTCCCCAATCTGTTGCTGAAATACGAGGGTATAAGAAGAATATCATTCTATTATAGTCTTGAAGGTCATTGCTTTTTGCATTTCTATGAGGCATAATTAGTTTCTATTGTTTAATTTGCTAAGGTTGGTGTGTGAGGATATTAGTGGAGGTCAAGAGGATGTCCCAATTCCAGCTACCAATTTGGTTGATGATCCGCCTGTTGCTCCATCAGGCAAGTTAAACTCTTAAATTTGTTAGCCTAATCAGTTACTATTCTACATATAATGTGAAAGTGGAAGTTTACATAGTTTAAAATCGCGGCTGCAATTGCGGCACAGCTGCAGTCAAAGCATTGCGACTGTTGTTTTTTGATTCATTAGTAACTCTAAGTCAATATTCAGTAGCACAAATGTTTAATATCTAGTATGCGGAGCTAGATGCTTGAAAAAGTTTTTCCTCTAAGCACTTGTCAAGGTGACAAGTTTGAAATGTTCTGGTTCCATGGGCAACAGCAAATCTGCTCATTTGGTGTAGCTATCCTTTGCAACACAATGGATTCTGTATCAAAATTCAAGAATTTAATAAACTTTGAAAGGGTATTGTTCCTATCTTGAAAAAAAAATATTAAATTAAAAATCCCATTTTTTGTTTGAGGCAAATTGATTGGTTGAAGTATAAGGAAACTGAAATGATCTGATTGTTTTAAATCAAGTATGATATGTGAAAAGGTAAAAGGAATTTACTCCTTCCAATTCCTTTTAAGTCCTGGCATATGAAACATATTATTGTTTTGATGTTTTTATTGTGTATATGACACTTGATTCAAACATAAAAAGAATCAAATAAAAAAGGGTGGTAAAAAATAAAAAGGTTTAGAGAAGGAATGTCTAGTCTTTTGCCAAGAACAATAGCTTAGAGCATTGTTATTGTGATATGTTGAAACAAATTAATCTGCATGTTATATAACTTTTTTTTACAAGAAAAATGTTTTCAGGATTGCAAGCTAAAAAAAACTTAAAGATGGAGATGAAGGTGATTTTATCAAAAAAAGAACAAGAAAAAGAAAAAAGATGACGCTGTATGTGAGAGATGTTAGAAATTAAATGGTATCGGGACGTTTTAAATCGAATAAGATGATATGTTTGTAACATTCAAGGATGCTTTGTATTTAAAGGTTTGAAATTATGAAAAACATTAGAAAGGATTAAACAAGTGAAAGACGTGAAACATGAAAGATAACTTGATAAAATGTGAATAATGAAAAGGTTAAAGGAATGAATTAGTATTACATCATGGAAGATGATTTAGTTCTTTGTATTTTACCTTTTCTGATGACATATAACACATGATTAAATCCTAAAAAAATGGTTTGGGCCTTCAAAATGCATGGTAAAATTAAAAGATATATCTGGAAGATGAAAAACTGAATAATTAGCTAATATGAAGCATTGTTGAAATCATGGAAGGAGAAAACCATTTTTGTTTTGATTTTTCTAGCTTACATTAACATGAAGCATGAAGTTTTATGAACTACAGAATTGGCTCGGTATATAGCTAGATAAGAGAAGAGGGTTCAAGAGCATTTTTAATGCTTTTATGGGTAATACCAAAAAGAAGTGTGAAATTTGTGTTCAGTTTCAACCAGGGACCAAATTACCAGTGGGTGAGTAAATGAAATTTCCTTCCAGAATTGGAGCAAAATGAAACTTTACAAAATCAGTCTGGACTGGGTTTTTGGCCATTTTATATTATGAGGGCCAACTGAATTAGGAACTTGACCGGTTTCCAGTTTTCATAGTCAAATTGCATACTTGTCTAAGTTTACAACATTGCTTTTAAGTTTCAAGCATGTATGATTATTTTTTATTTTATACTTTTCATTATTACATTCTCTTACAAGCATTTATGATTCATTACATCTTGTACAATTCTAATTTGTGGTTCCCTAGTTTGTTGTGAGATCATAGCTCTCATGCCACTTATAGGAACGTTGGATAGGGTTTCTTTATTCTAGGATCTGCCCACTCATTATATTAAATCACCTCATGGTTTTACAAATTCAAAAGAACCCTTCCATTTGCAGAACTAAATAATTTATTCCCATAACTTAGCATAAGTTTTGAAATCTGTCGGATGCTAGGCCTTTTGCTTTGATGAATTGTTAGTGTGGGCTGCCTTGGAAAATGTGATGATAGTTTCTCCCATTTTTTCCTACCATCTGGTTGTTCAATCTTGTCTTGATTTGGTCAATGAATTTTTTGTACTTTGGTGCATTTGTTATCCCATCTATCTTGACCTGCAACCAAGAGGATGTCGCCTCGAGAAGAGTGGTCACTGGTGATACTTAATGACAGGCCTTCTATGACCTTGGTTTCTGGGACATTACTTAATTGGACGGACCCTAAAAGGTCATTGGCCTTTTTTCTGAAGATAAAAGGAGCTCTCCGGCATTCTTGATTATACATTTTGCCTTTGCTCTATTTCTTTCTCATTTGCTATTATCAAAGAACCATTTCAACCCAATAACTTAAGCTTTTAGGTGAGGTTCCAGGATATGATTTATATTATTCTCTAACACATCCCCTCAAGTGAAAGCCTTTTGGACTTGAAACTTGCACATGCTCATATTACTTTATGCTTAATTTTTATCAAATAAATAGGGATAGTGAGATTCGAACTCGTGACCGCCTGGTCATTAAGGCTCTGATACCATATCAAAGAACCATCTCAACCCAATAACTTAAGCTTTTAGGTGAGGTTCCAGGATATGATTTATATTATTCTCTAACAGCTATCACTAGATCCATTAATAGGCCTAATCCAGGAGTAGGAAATTTTTGCTTCTCTTCTGCCCAGCCTACATTTGAAACCACATTCATGCCTGGGCTTGGCCCTACTTGAACCTCAGATTTTCTAGGACAAGCCTCATGCTTTGTGATTTTTTTGAAAACATAAAATTATTTTATAATGTAAAAAAATGTTTGAAAATTAAGAAATATGAAAAAAAATAAAACATTCAAGATACCAAAAAATAACCAGTTGTACTAAATTGGAATAGTTAAAATTAGTTTAAATAAATATAAATGTATTTGTATTGGGCTTTGATGGCCAAGCCTAAGCCTAATCCTAGACTGTAGTTATAATGGTATACTGTTTCTTGGAGAGTTGGACTGCTGTGCCTAAACCCCAGGGAGGAGTCAGCTTAAAAGGCATGGCTCTAGCTTATCAAGTGTTCTGCTGGGACCCATAAGAAGTTCTAGATAGCATCCTCCTATGCTGCCAGAATTAATCCTGTGAATTTGAATCCTTGAAAATCTCAGGTTATACCTACTGCAAGTCTCTTCAAATTGCCAAAAATGTGAAGCTTCCTGCAAATGTGAGTGGATGCAACTGCCAAGGGACTTGTGTGGATCCAAGGACTTGTGCTTGTGCGAAGCTTAATGGCTCTGATTTTCCATATGTGCAAATTAATGGTGGCAGGTGAGTGTTATTTAACCATAGATTTAACAGAACTCGGTCAAATCCTAAATTGTAAAGTCCTTTACAGTCTGTTTACTTGGTTATTCTTGTATAATTGTACTTTTTTTTTTAACATTCAGGTTAATTGAAGCCAGGGCAGTTGTTTTTGAATGTGGTCCAAGTTGTGGATGTGGACCTGGTTGTGTAAACCGGACATCTCAACGAGGCATCAAGCATCGTCTTGAGGTGTCATTTATATCCATTTCCTTAGAATTGCAATCTTGTTTTCCACTTTGTCAAGCTGATTTAGTTTGCACTTTTTCTAAGTTCTTGCTGGTTAATGTTGACAGGTTTTCCGTACTCCTAAGAAAGGATGGGCTGTTAGATCGTGGGACTTTATACCCTCTGGGGCGCCTGTTTGTGAGTATATAGGGGTGCTTGTGAGAACTGAAGACACAGATCATGTCTGCGAGAACAATTATATTTTTGACATTGACTGCTTGCAAACAATGAGGGGGCTTGGTGGAAGAGAGGTACCATAACAAACTCCTAGATATACTCTAAGACTGGAAGTCATTCCCTTTTCTTTTTTGTTTATTTGTATTCTGCATCCTAGTTGTTTGGTGCAGCACTGTGACAGTGGCACCCTGTAGTTATACAGTCAACATTTGATCTCTAGTAAGTGGAAGTTGGCTGAATTTCCTCTTGGAAGTTGAGTACATCACTAAATTGGCAATGTTATCTCTAAGTTTGTTTCTCCTCTTTAATTGAGCAGTCTTAGAATATTTGTCTACTGAGCAATTTTATTTTCTTTTGAAATAATGCTAATTATATTCAAGTATAATTGCTAATAGCATTAGAAATTAATCATCATTTAGGTTTGGTTATGTGTTTAGCACATATTAATTTACTAAGTACTTGCATGTTGGAATTTCTTGTGAAATAAAGTTCATTCATCATTTTTGACACACTTTAGCTTTATTGTTTGCCGATTATTTATCATGTGCTTATTGGTTTTTGTCGTCGTTTATATTTCCATACCAAATGTGCTCTGCTGATGTTTCCTTTTGTTTTTGTTCTTTTTGAACAGAGGCGACTAGGAGATGTATCAGTGTCAGCAATTAACAGCTTTGATGGAGATGATCAGAAGTCTGAAAGTGTTCCAGAGTTTTGTATTGATGCAGGTTCCACTGGAAATATTGCCAGGTTCATCAATCATAGTTGTGAGCCCAATCTCTTTGTGCAATGTGTCCTGAGCTCGCATCACGATGTCAAACTTGCTCGGGTGATGCTGTTTGCAGCGGATAACATACCTCCTATGCAGGTTATTCACTATTTCTCTGGCTCTGTTGGGTGCTGTAGGCATGCTCAATTTTCTTTTTTAATCTGTTCAACTCAAGCTGAGGATAATAGGTACTGTATGTGTATGGATATCAGTAGTGGGCCACCTGGAATGGGAGGAAAACTGTTATTCTCATTCCCAAAAATTACCTGGCTGGAAAACATAAAACCAGAATTCAATCATTTTGGGCATGCAACTGATTTCACAGGACAATTTTAAAACCTGGGCGGAGGATGGTTGTGACTGGAAATGTGACAAAAAGCATACTTCCATAACATCCTTTGTGACTTTTGACAGAAAATAGGAGCTTCTTCCCTTTATTTTGAGCATGTCTGGGGTTGTGGTAGAGTTGTCAGAAAATATTTTTTCAGTTGTTTGTTTGCCTATTAGAAACTATGTATTTCAAATCCCAAGAACAATATGGTTTTGAAAAATCAATCCCAAGAGACCCTTTGACCTTTGTTGCATTATGTGTTGGATGAATGCCCATCTTTGAAAGGATTTGTGGTGTTTAATCGTCACAGATGGAACTACTTGATAGGCTATAACTATTGATTGTCTTGGTCCTCATGGTTGCATCTGGATGAAGTCATTTGTATTTTTCTCTGTAATTAAAAGGTCGACTCCAAAAGACATCTTCAGGTCAGTTTGTCCCCTGGATGTCGTTGGTGATTTTTATCCTTAAAGTATAAAGGTTAATAAGTTCTGTTCATGACATTCGCGTAACTATATTAATGTTTGCCATTTCCTAGGATTGTAACTTGCATTCCACATGAACTTACCAGTTCTGTTGCTTTCTTATAGGAGCTTACTTATGACTATGGCTATGCCCTGGATAGCGTCTCTGGCCCCAGTGGAAAAATAAAACAGATGCCGTGCTACTGTGGTGCAGTAGATTGTAGGAAGCGCTTGTTCTAGTCAGAGTTGGTAAAGCTGCTTTTGTTCATCCAAACTGACCGTCCTGCTCTTTTGACATTCTTGCCGTGGAATTTTGCCTTGCACTAGGGATGTGCACATTGACAACCGGTTAATATAGGGTATATCACACTGCTGCCTTGTGAAAAACATTAACTGATGCAGCCTGCAAGCCCTATTACCAACTCTTTTTAGTGAGATTCATTTTCAGCTAAAATCCTGAGTTGTCAAAGGTCACAGCCATGTGTTAACGTTGTAACTCGCGGTAATGAACAGAGAAGAAATTTACATTACAGTGCTTTTATGAATGTTTTGGAATTATATATATGAAATTTCCACTGTTTCCACAATGCCCTTGTATAGTTTTTTGCCACTCGGTTGTTTTGCATATAATTCTTAGGTACTGTTTGAGGCTGTAAACATTTTAAATTTTTTTCTGTTTCAAATAATTTTTTTTTAGTATTTATAGATTGTTTAAATGTATAAATGTTAAAAATAAATTTCAAAAAATCAAACAAAAATTGACGTTTAATGTGGTCGTTACGATGACGAGTGGCCCCTTTGGATGAATTTCCTGATGAACTGTCCAGATAGTAACTCTGTTATCATTATGCGACGGGCAATATGTACAATCGCTGTTTTGTATAGTCGTGTTCAATTTCAAGTGGGGGGTAGTGGTGGTAGTATTTTTCTTTGGCCAATCCCCAGCCGAGCTGAAGACTTGCCCTTGACAAGTAACACCCCTCAGCTATAGACAACAATAGTACGTATTTTGCCAGCATCAGTTCTAAAACAAAATATGGGCTAGAAACCAGCAAGACATTAGTATACAGATACTTGAGTCAGAAGCTCTTAGTATACAGGTACTTGAGTTGGAACCATAAGAAGAAACGTTAGGTTACAATAATATGGAAGCTATCATGTTCAAGCAAAAGCCATAAAAGGTCAAGTTAACTCATGTCTCCAACTTGGCCTTTGTCCTATACTGACGCTCTGGTCTCCGGGAACTAGCCCTATCAGCTGCTGTTTCTGGTTTATCTTCCTCCATGGCACAGGTTTCAGTATCAAGGTCATCGCCAGCTGCAATCCTAAGAGGCACCCCTCTCCTAAGCTTGAAGTCTTCACTGGCATCATCCCGGTTTTGTTTAGAATCAATGCAGTTATCAGTCACTGTAACAGCACCAGTTTTCCTTTTTGGTATGAAGGTGAGTGGTTTTGAAAGATCAACAGGAACATCATCTGGATGTAATTCTTCAGTCTTTGCTCGCTGCAGCATCTTGAGGAAGTCCATATACGCTCCTCGGTTTGATTCTTCATCTACATCAGTTGATGAATCAAAAGTATAGTGTGTATATTTCGAAGGATTTTGCATGTGATCCGGAATTCCAGAAGGATAATCTGGAGACAAATGATACACTATGGTTTCTTCTGTTGAATCAGTAGTTTCCATCTGTGTGTCTTCAACTCCATCATACTCTTCATCATTACTGTTTTTGCATTCCGGGTCAAACCGGACACGCTTTCGTAACTTAGAATCCAAATCATTCTCGATTGTCTTGGAATCCAATTGAAAATCCTTCTTCCTCTTCAGAATGGATTTCAGATTACCATCATCAGATACACTAGTATTTTCCTTTACAGTAACCCTCAAAGAATCCATCTTTTTAGCTGCTTCTGCATCTTCCTTTAGCCTAATTTTTGCAGCAAGGTGATTAGCACGCGGATCCCTAGCAACATCCTCAAATGAACTAGGAATCTCATTTCCAGAATCAATATCTATACCATAATCTTCCATTGCTGTCACATAAAGGCGTTCATCTCCAGCCTTTTCCCTGCCAACAGCTACTTTGTCATAATGATCTTCCTCTTCCTGCCAAAAGAAACCATAATTCTATCCGTGAGTCATCACAATTCATATCCATGTGAATAAAAATATATTCCCTCCCTGATGATAATCATCATCAATCACACATACGTAATTTCCATCCACAAATCCCACTAAACCATCAACTTACATTTTTTTACTATAATTCAACTGGGCTTCGAGATGCCCACAGTAGCACTTGTGTCGGGACCAAAGCTTAGATTACCTTCTTGACATAGATTATTATACAATGTATGTGTGCGTTCTAGCTCAGGAAATCAGACTAATTAATCACAGGAAAAAAGAGCAGCACCGGCAAAACAACATGATAATCAACAAGGAGGAGAGACATAATTAAGGAACAATTAATTAATGAATACCTCATAATCAAGAGTACAATCCAGGCCAATAGATTTCTTGATGTCCCATTCTTCATCGTTATAATCTTCGGGTTTGAGTTTCGAGGCGCGTGACTCCTCCTCGCCGTCGTCTAGATCATCAAGATCTCTTTCGATCTCATCAGACTTAAAATCCATATCGTGGGGTCTTTCTGGATTCAAGTACGGTTGGGGTTGGGTTTCGATTTCAGGGCTGTCCTCCTTGCGGTCTCGAATCCATTGGTTTCGCTCGATTTCTTCGTCAGTGAGACGCCATAGAGAGCTTATAGAGGAGGAGGAGGAGGAGGGTTGCTGGGTTTGTATTGTTGAAGAAGAGAGGGAACCGAAGGTTTTCTCCACTCGAGCACTGAAACTATCTTCCATGGAAATGTGAGAGAGCTTGGTTAGCTAGCTAGGGTTTTATAAAGCTTTTGACTTTAACCCTGTCTCTGTCTGTCTTATGAAGATAAGGAAGGAAAAGCGCCTTCTCCACTCTCCCTCTTGTGCTCGATTGATTTTATTGGTTTTGATCCATCAGTCATTGTTTTTGTGTCAATTTGCTGAATTGATCACCATGGCAAATATTTATCCTATTATACCCCCCTACTCATCACATTTTGCCAATTGGACTAAATTGTAAGCAAATTTACCAATTGTTGAAATTGAGTTGAATTGACCAAATTTTTTATGATTTTTTTTCAGTAAGTATTAATTTGTTGGATTGACATGTATATAGGAGCTAAATTGAGAGATTTTATGTTTAAATTTATATGAATTGCTCATGAGGTAGCCAGATGAGATTGGATTTAGGCATATTGTGCTTGGAGGTGAAGGCTTTGGACCCGGGCTTGCCCTGCAGGTGTCATCCTGAGTCTAGCGAGGGTTATAATGGGTCAACTGGGCCATTTTTAAAGGCTGGATTGTTGGGCCGAGTAAGCCTTTGAAGCTGAACCAAATGTGTGTCTTGTGCTGAGATATGATGATGGACCAGGCGAGTTATGGGCCCAATATTGAGCCCAGTATTAATCTTCAATGCACTGGCTGTGCGTTCTGTTTGGGCCTGAACATGGGATGCTAAGCCTAAGGCCCAAGAGTAGCAAGGGACACCACTGGCTCCTGCTGAAAACAACACCAATTATTTTATACTGATATTAAATAAATACTATACGGCTAAACTTGTAATTTACTCCGTCTCATTCCCAATCATAGTTTAATTATTTAGATAATGTTTGAGAATATGGTTTTAAAAATTTAAAATTTTTATATATATTTTTAAATTATTTTAATATGCTAATATTAAAAAAATTAAAAAATTTAAAATATTATTTTAATATATATATTTTAAAAATACTTTAAACCGTCTAATTGTTAATATAATCTTAAACACCCCATTCATCATAAATTAGTACATTAAACCACCCTCTATATGAGCATCAATATGTTGTAATGGGAGGAATGTCTAGCGTCTAATGCATTTTAAATCAACCCAGGCATCCATCTAGATTGAGTTACGAGCACAACAATAAAAGAAGACCATATTGAATATCGTGGTATGGTGCTCAAGCTTCCATTATTTAGATATAAACATTAGGGTTAAGGATAAACCACAGCGAGAATTAGAATAATAATTTTTAAAACAATAAATATTCTAATATTTTTACGAGTCTTGTTGTGTTTTTTTTCTTTATTTATCTCCTACACGATAAATATAAATTGTTATATTATTGTGTATGAATGAGTTTGGAATCACTTGAATTGAATTTAATTGTGAAATTTTAATTCTTAATGAAATCTCGTGTCTCAGGTATTAATAATTGAATTTTAAATAAAATTTAATTTTTAAAAAATATTACAAAAATAAATTAGAGATCAAATTCTTTAATTTGCTTTTCGAATAATAAGAAATTTAATATTAAAATTAACTTTTAAAATATATTCATCTAGCCTTTTTTAATAAAACTTTTGAAGAAATGAGATGCAGGCGTAGATATTTTTTTTTTAATTATTTTTATTGATGATTTATTACTTCAAAAAACCATGTTTATGTATATTTATATAGAGAAAATATTCAAAGATTTTTTTATTAGTTTTTAGAATAATATTTCAAGTTATTCCTAAAAGAATAATTATAATTAATTTTTAGAGAGCTTTGTTTTTACATGGTTGAATAAAAAAACATGGTTTTCCTTTTTTTTTTTGTTTGAAGACAAGCAATAGAATGAGAAATAAAAGATAAAGAGAAAATCAAGAACATATCTTTTTTTTTTTGGTCTTAATTAAAAACATTTATTTTGTTATTAATTTCTTGAATTTTTTTAATTATCAATATGTTAATTTTATATGATTTTTAAATCTCCTCTGCCATGCTAACTTATAATAAAAGTGTTTCTAACTCGGCTCTCATAAGAGCTGGTACAAGGGTCGTGTCAAATCTTACGATGATGAATCGAAGAAGCATTTGATACAATACGATGATTCTGAAGAGGACTTGTTGGATTTGATCAATGAGAAGATTGAGTGGGTAGAGCCATGTGTTAAGAAATTTAAGAGGTTGCGCAGGGTTCTTTGGGTTTTAGGAAGATTGTGCTTGAAGATGATGAGATGGAGAATGCCGAGGGCGATACTGGCGGTGCCGGTGGTGGTGACGACTCGAGTGATGAAGAATGGGGAAAGAATGCGGAGAAGGATGTTAGCGAGGAGGAGGACGTTGATTTGATGGACGAGGAAGAAGCGGATGATGGCAAGAAAGGAAAGAGAGGTGGGTAGGATTCGAGGAAAAGGAAAGCGAGTGGAGAAGGTGGAAAGTTGGATTCGGGAAAGAGCGGTGGGGATGCGAGTACGGGAGGAGTCAGGGTTTCAGTTGTGGATCCTGTAAAGAACAAGGAGAGCAAGTAAGTGTTTTTCCTTCTCTATTTGTTTGAGATAAGGAGGGTTGTTGAAAGAAATTTATGACATGGATTCATCACATTTTATTTAGAAAATCCTAAAAAGACGTACTGAAGTCAATAACAAAATGGTTATTGTTGGACAGGCTGGAAATACTGACTCGTTAGACATTACATGAGAGTTTCTAGTATAGTTTTTTGTTTGTTTATTACGAAGAAAGGATTCAAGGGGGAGGCTTGATTTTGTTATAGATAGATAGATATATAGATAGTTCATGCATGTATCTATACATACTCCTCGAAGGATTTTAAATCACAAAGCATTGAAGATATTCTTGTAAGAAGCTGCGTTTGAGAAGAGATCAGGGGATATATGAAGGCTAGGAAGAAAAGAAAGGAAGATATGAGGGTTTTTCTTTATAGCACGTTTCCTCTTCTTTTCAATTATAAAGAAAATCTTCGAAATCGAAATGTTTGGGACGAAAAAAAGAAGAAAAAGAGAGACATTAGTGCTAAATGAACTTCGAACACCATGCTAGGAGGAGGAGCAGTTAAAGCAGTTCCCCCTCCATATATTTACTTTAATTCTTAAAGGGCACACCACGATCGTGGAGGACACGTTTACCGAAGGCAAAGAACGTAGATTACTTTGCATGGGTTAAAACGAGAGTTGATTAGCCAGTGCTTCCTACAAGAAATCATGATCTTATAATTGCTTCTACTTTGGAGCCACTCAGTTCCTACAAGTAATTGGTCCATATGCTCTAGTCTTCATTCATACTTATGATCGTACATCATTTTGAAGAGAATGGAGAAACCATGCACTTCTTTCAGTACATTGTTTGCCTGCGTTATTTTCATTTTTAACCCTTCTCACGCATGTGAATCTCATGTTTTAGGCCCGTTGATGTACATCTTGATGTAGTGAGGTCAACCCAGCAAAATAATTAAGTAAATAAATAAAGAACACAGTAAATAGTTGATGAAGCTCCAACTGTTTGTTGTTTTGAATGAAGCATCACCCCTGATTGCTACTTGCCTTGTTTCTGAAACAGAGAACGCAGGGATGCAAAGAGAAGGCGTCCTGGAGATGTAGATTATGATCCCAGGACTCTATACTTGCCCGCTGAGTTTGCAAAGAGTTTAACAGGTGGCCAGGGAGGGGCTTTCATACACTGATTGGTTTGAAACTATTTAAGGAGCTGTCTTCTTGAATTTCATTGTTTGTTATGTGCAGAGACAATGGTGGGAGTTTAAGTCAAAGCACATGGATAAGGTGTTGTTTTTCAAGGTATGTACATAAGTCAGATGGATTTCATACATTCATCAAATCTCTCTTTACTAGGTTCTGCCTAATAATAATTATATCATTTCTGCTGGTGCAGATGGGCAAATTTTACGAGCTCTTTGAAATGGATGCCCATGTAGGAGCTAAAGAACTATATTTGCAATATATGAAGGTAGGATTCATTAAGTGCTAACGATCATGAATACTATCTTTTGGACTCTGCTGTCTTTGTTGACTCTTTCTCAATGCAATCATTTAATCAGAAGGCATCAAAATTGGCCTGAGGGATTTGTCTTCTATTCATGGTTACATATTTTGGAATTTATTCGTTTCTTTGGATTTTGACTCAAGTTATTATATGATTCCTTCTTGGATGCTTAGGGAGAACAACCTCACTGTGGCTTTCCAGAGAAGAACTTCTCTTTGAATGTGGAGAAATTGGCTAGAAAGGTTGGCCTGTACTTATTTTCTCCATTTTTTATTTAGCCTCATTTGTTTCTCCAATGAAATTTAACAAGCTGCCTTGAAGAGCAGGGTTATCGAGTTCTTGTTGTAGAGCAGACAGAAACACCTGAACAGTTAGAGCTTCGTCGCAAAGAAAAAGGTTCTAAAGACAAGGTCTGAATTTAACACTAATCACATGTTGGATTACTTGTCTTAATAAAGTTTTTTACGGCATTCTCTTGTTAGTTTCTTTCATCCCAAGTTTCGACAATTATTTCCTATTTGTTTAGGTTGTAAAACGTGAAATATATGCGGTGATTACAAAAGGAACACTAACTGAGGGGGAGTTGCTTTCTGCAAATCCTGATGCTTCTTATTTAATGGCACTGACTGAAAGTCGCCAGAGTTTGGCAAACCAAGGTCTGGAGCGCATTTTTGGTGTTTGTGTTGTTGATGTCACTACTAGCAGAATCATTCTTGGACAGGTTTGTTGATTTTTATCAGATTCTATTGTGTATTAGTTGATGAGATTGTTTTTTGAGGCTTTGTTGATAATTCCATTGTGTCATCTGTTTTGCTAGTATCTTTTATTGTCAATTCCCTTTTCAAGTTTGGAGATGATGCTTAATGCAGTTCATTGCGCTGTCTATTATCTGAGCTGAGGCCAGTAGAAATTGTAAAACATGCTAAAATGCTTAGCTCTGAAACTAAGAGAGTAATGGTGAGACATACTAGAAATCCCTTGGTCAATGAGTTGGCCCCCCTCTCAGAATTCTGGGACGCGGAGAAAACTATTCAGGAAGTCAAAACTATCTACAAGCATATTGGTGATCTTTCAGCTTCTGGACCCTTAAATAAAACAGATAAAACAGATTTGGATACAACTAACCTTAATGTTGGAGAATATAGGCCAAGCTGCCTGCCCAGCATTTTGTCAGAGTTTTATGAAAGCCTTGCTCTCTCAGCTCTTGGAGGCGCTCTCTATTATCTAAAACATGCGTTTTTGGATGAGACATTGCTTAGATTTGCGAAATTTGATTCCCTTCCTTGCTCTGATTTTTGTGAGGTTGCTAAGAAACCATACATGATTCTTGATGCTGCTGCCCTGGAGAACCTTGAGATTTTTGAGAATAGCAGAAACGGAGACACTTCAGGGTAAGGGTGTCATATGCTCTTAAATATGCCAATTTTTTTTCTCTCCTGAAAATTGTTTGAGGTATTTTGTTATCTAGGTAGCAGAAACGGAGACACTTCAGGGTAAGGGTGTCATTTGGAAAGAGGTTGCTGAAAACATGGCTAGCAAGACCATTATACCATTTGGAATCAGTTAAAGATCGCCGGGATGCTGTAGCAGGTCTGCGGGTAAGTTTCCAGTAGGTATTCATTTACTAGCATGAGATGTTTTGCTGGGTGAAATTTATATATATATATAATTGGAATTTTAGACCTTGGTGAACAATTCCAAAGCCTCTAATGCTTGAACTAAAAGTTACAGTTTATGGATTGATGATATATTTTGAGGAAAGTGTCAATTAGCTATCATATGCCAGTTTTTCCATTTGAAAATTAACGGGCTGTGTATTAATGAAAAACCTAAAACGGTATTACTGTTTTGATTCCCAAATAAATATGGGGCTACTATCATTGGCATGGTTCATTGCCTTTTCTCTTTCCATTTTCTTGTTCCACGTTTTTCAAAATAATGGATTTCTTAAGGTCTTCATTGTTGTTTGCAAAACTTGAAATCTCGGGCTTGTAGCTATGATGTTGCAGGTTCAAGGCTTGAGAGCAGCCACTTCTAGCACAATTGCAGAACTGTTTTGAAATGGTCCCTTCAAAGTTTATACTTTGATGGGACCATAAATATCTTTTGGTTTTCAAAGTCCAAGGAGTAGAGAGTGCTTTTCTCCATATGATTAAGTGCTCTCATAATTTTTCAAGTTTTATTTTTGAGCTGAATATTTTGATCTCTTCAATTTTCTGCCTGATAGTTGCATTTCTTTTATATTTTTCGCTCTCTAACCAGCTAATTGCTGTTTGAGTTTGCATTCTGATATCATAGCTAACTTTCAGGGGGTAAATCAACCCATGATGGTTGAATTTCAAAAGGTGTTGTCTGGGCTTCCAGACATTGAGCGGCTGCTTGCACGCATATTTTCTACCAGGTAAGGATAAGAAGGAATTAAGCATGCATCAAATGTATTTTTCTAGCATTATGCAAGTACTGAGCTTCATGTAAATATGTTTCTTGTGCATTATTTTTATTCAAAAACAGCGAAGCCGATGGAAGAAGCGCAAATAAAGTAGTTTTATATGAGGATGCAGCAAAGAAGCAGCTTCAGGAGTTTATATCCGCTCTATGTGGCTGTGAATTAGTGGCCCAAGCATGTTCGCTTGCTGTCATTTTGGAAAATGTGGAGTCTGGACGGTTGCATCATTTATTAACACCTGGTACTTTTCAGTTTGTTGTTCTTTCAATGTTTTTATAAGATTGTAGTTTGGCATCTTATTTTGTTATGTAATTGTAGGTAAAGATCTTCCAGGCATCCTTCCAATTCTCAAACATTTTAAGAGTGCCTTTGATTGGGCAGAAGCCAACAATTCTGGACGTATAATACCTCATGAAGGTGTCCATGTGGAGTATGATTCTGCTTGTGAAAAAGTTAAAGAGGTTGAATCTAGTTTGGCTAGACTCCTGAAGGAACAACAGAAATTACTAGGGGACACATCAGTAAGATCCTCTCCAGAAATATTAGTCTGCTCTTAATTTGTTTTAGTAAATAACATGTTCTCTCATTACATGACCTATTTTACAGATTACTTATGTCACAGTTGGAAAAGAGGCGTACCTGTTAGAAGTTCCTGAACATCTGCGTGGTAGTATTCCTCAAGATTATGAGCCGCGTTCATCCAAAAAGGTAAGTGATGCATATTGAATGTTTGGTTTATGACACTTTCTTGAAAAAATAGCAAGTGTTTGGCCAATTAATCATTGTGACATCATCTAATTTGTTGATTCTATTGTTAAAAACATTTGAAAAGTTATCACCATCTGTCATGGGGTGATGCAAATACTGTTGTGGTAGAATGCATTAACAAACATTGTGAACACATATGCGAACATAAGCAAATGAATTGTGTTTCTTGCTTTTTAGCTTCCTTAAGAATGTTTTTGTCATTGTGCCATGGAATTGCAACAAAAGAACTTGGAATTTAAGTTGTTAATACTGCTTTTGCCTAATTTTTATCATGGTCATGTGAAATATTTAAAGAAAAGGCCTTGTAAACATGGTTTATAATATAAATAGATAGGGTCAGTATCAGCTAGCATGCCCGTAAAAGCTGGCAGGTTCCAAATATGTGATTAGGTGTCAAAGAGTGTGAATGAGAATGATGGTGTATGCATGTATAAGAACGACCTGGTTTTACATTTATTTATTACAAACTACAATCTATGTTAACTGGGTCCCTTTTCTGTCGGACAAGGAAACATTGTGGCTGGGATCTTAACTTTGGCTATAGCAAATTGCTTACTGGTCTTAGGAAATTTGGTTTTCCTTGTCGCTATCTTGTTTAAATTCTTGTTCTACATGCTGCCTGGGACATGCAGGGCTTCTACAGGTATTGGACTCCAAGTATAAATAAGTTCTTAGG
Source organism: Populus davidiana (assembly GCA_030145905.1). Taxonomy (NCBI): domain Eukaryota; kingdom Viridiplantae; phylum Streptophyta; class Magnoliopsida; order Malpighiales; family Salicaceae; genus Populus; species Populus davidiana. The sequence goes on from CM057790.1 coordinate 21,831,225, forward strand.
AGGGCTCTCACAGGTTGAATCTGAAAAGGAGTCGGCATTGAAGAGCATTTTGCAGAGGTTAATTGTGCTTTTTTGCAAGTACCATGACAAGTGGAGACAATTAGTTTCTGCAACTGCAGGTTTGTGCACCAACTTTATTCACGTAGAATAGGATCTTGATTATGAATATGCATCTCTCTCTACACTACAGCATCTCTGAAAGCTAACAAGAGCAAATTGTATTTCAAGTAGAATTCAAATTTTCTCTCTTTCAAACACGCCGGCGCTCCCACTCCTTTGTGGGATGAAACTATTATCATGGTATGATTTCAATTCATTTTTCTTGACTGAAACTAGTCACACATGTTGCAGAACTGGATGTTTTGATCTGTCTGGCAATTGCAAGTGACTATTATGAAGGACCTGCCTGTCGTCCAACCATCGTAGGTTCATCACTGTCAAGTGAAGTACCATGCCTTTCTGCAAAACTATGAGGACGCCTTGTTCTTAGGAGCGACTCTTTGGGAAAGGGTGCATTTGTCCCAAATGACATTAGTATTGGGGGTTCTGGTTGTGCCGGCTTTATCCTTCTTAGTGGTCCTAACATTGGTGGAAAATCTACTCTTCGGCAAGTTTGTTTGGCTGTGATTCTGGCCCAGGTAAATTATCTATCCTTTAAAATATATGTTTTGCCCGGGAACCATCCACATTCTCCATCTTTGATTTTTTTTCATAGATTGGAGCCGATGCCCCTGCTGAAAGGTTTGAGTTGTCTCCTGTTGACCGCATCTTTGTCAGAATGGGTGCAAAAGATCATATTATGGCAGGCTAGAGTACATTTTTGACAGAGCTTTCAGAAACTGTATTGGTGCTGGTGAGTTTTCTTGGTAATTTTGAAGCGTTTCTTTTAAGAGAAAGGGTCATGGTCCTTATGACTGTCCCAGTTTATAGATGTGGCTGAATCGATGATGTATAGGAGGATGTTTGTGATTGTGAGTAAAGTGCCAAAGTTTATGCAGCTTTTACAGTAAAATTGAAATAACATTATAGAAATCAAATAAAAAAAATTATGGAACTTATTTTTCAACTAGCCTAATATTGAATATCCAGGCTAGGAAATCAGGTAAAACGTTGGAATCAAGAATTGAAATAAGAATAAGAATAGGCCTAAAACAAGACTGTAGGAGAACCAATTAGAAATTAAATAAACCAAACAACAAATGATGAGGAGAGGCATTCATGATTAGAGAAAAATAAAGTCATAATGCAAAATCATCTACCCTTTCAACTCCTGTGCTAAACTATCACAAACTGCATTGATTTCACGGGGAGCTTTGTTATCTTACTTAAAATATTCTTACTGAAAAATCTCAACCATTGGATTTATAAGGTCCGCTCGTTCAATGCATGAAATTTTTAGAACTGCTTTTGAAAAGGATATACGGTAAGATTAACATTACTTCTAGGATAAATTAGAACAAGGATTCATTTTACATGCATGCATTAATCTAATGTTTGGAAGCAATACAAAATTACAATGAAGATGCATTCAAGGGATTAAAGATGTATTCTTTTTTGTTGAGTGTTTCTAATGGCCTCCTCCAGCTGTTCTATATTGATTTTTTTATTCACTCGACCATCTGTTCCAGCGTCCTTCATCTTCTTACCTTCATCTCCTGAGTTATCTGCTGAGAATGCTAAGATAGGGATGTGAACGCCATAAAACTTCTCCTCTTTTCTTATCTGTCTTGTTGCTTCACACCCATCCATTTTTGGCATCTGTTGAACACAAGATATTAAAACATGGTTAACGTAAACTTTATCATAAGATAAAATTATTTGCATGAATCAAGTTTAAATGACAACATATTCCCCCATGATCTTCCATCCTTTATAATAGTTGCAAGAACTAATAAATCATTTAACCTGTCAAAATTCGCCTACATAACCTTCTCCCCTCTTTATCCTTAAATAAAAGCAAACTAACAGTATAATGTTTGGAGGAAAACACGAGGAAGGTTAGACAACTACAATACGTATTGCTTTATTTTGTGAGATTTGCAGAAAACTTCTTGTCAACCAACTAATTACTAGTCTAGTTTAAGTTTAATGTTGGGTGCTATTGTTGGTTGTTTTAAGAAAATAAAAGATAAGTAGGTATTTTTAGTGAAGAAAACAATTGATAACAACATGAAAGTAACGAGATTTATTTTCTTTACCTCGCAGTCCATTAATATGTAGTCATAAGGAAGCACAATAGAGTGACTATGTTCCCTTTGGTTGTGTAGACCTATGCAAACTAGTTGGAAAGCCTCCTCCCCATTTTCACAAACCTCAACAGTTGCACCATGCCTTTTAAGAATGTGGTTGGTCACTCTGCGGGATATTTCATTATCATCAGCGACCAAGAATTTCAACCCGCTTAAGGATTTGTCTTTGCTTAGACTACCACGTGCTTCTTGGATCTCTGATGATCTAACTTGGAGTCTTTCAGTTGGAGACTGTCTTATTTTGGATCTAACATGAGAATGATCTGGATCATCTAACAAAGGATTCTTCCTGTTTTTTTCATTTTTTGAGCTGCCTTCTGCTTGTGATTCCACTTGTTGAAATGAGTTTTCACAAGTTGATAGAACCTTCAACTTTGTTCTTTGTGAATGTGTTGATGAAGATGAACCAGGATCTTTAAGAGCATTTGTGGCTTGGATTGCACTTTCTCTCTTTGATTTGGAAATAAGTCCATGACCCCCGAATTCAGGTAGAAGTCGTATCACTTGATACAAGCGAGAACCATGAAATGGTTTCAACAAAATGGCATCCCTTGGATCGATCAAGTTCTGTTCAAAGCCTCTCAAATTAATACTTCGTGAAGTTGGTTTATCCAGCCAAACAACCTTGCAGCAACTGCTATGAAGGGTTTTTTTAAATTCAGCAACGACTCTACAAAGTTCCTGAAATGGTCCAGCACCAACATCAATCACAAGCAACACAAAGCCTGGCGCACCTGTAAGATTACTGCTTCTACTTGCGGATGATTTTTGACCTATCCCATCCATGGAACTTAAAGGCACATCCTTTATTGATCTAGAGTTAAAATGGCCACTTCTGGATCCCAAATCAGATTTTCCTGAAGAACTATGTGGTGAAACATTCTGCCTGGCTTTTATTTTCTTTAGGGTAGAGTGAAGATGCTTCCATTGCTTCACAGATGATACTTTTATCCCCAAACCCTCTATATATTTCTGTGAACTTCTTAGCCGCACTTCATTTTGAATCAACAGAACAACATGAGATCCTTCAATCTTGGGACTAGAACCAAGTATAGACAGCCTAGGACTAGGGGTGCGAATCACTAGGCCTCGAGAAGGAGTTCGAATAGTCAGCTTCGAATAGTTAGGTTCATCATTAGACATGGAATCCCCTTCAATCTCAACTTCAGCATTTTGGATATCTGCTGAAGATATCTCGCATATGTCAAGGAAAACATTAAACTTGAAGCAAGTTCCCTTCTCGCCAATCTCTTTATTCACGATTCCTATTTCTCCTCCCATTAGACGCACCTGGTGAAAATTATTTAACAAAGGTTGATTGAAGAAATATAATCAAAAGCAGAAAGAAGAATGGAACATGTTTTGAGGATTTAAATAGGCTTTGGTACTTAATGTGCTATAAAAAAACTACTAGTTAATTTGTGCAAAAGTTGAGTACGTACCAAAGATTGAACGATGCCAAGTCCTAAGCCAGTTCCTCCTTGTCCAAGAGCTGTTTCTTTGACTTGAACAAAATTCTCAAACATTGATTTTTGCTTTTCTCTTGGAATTCCTTTACCTGTATCATTCACCTCAAATACAAATTCCATACAGCTTTGTTTTTGCTTCACTTCATTAAATTCTTTTTTGTTGGAAAAAAGGCATGAAAAACATCTCCACAAACCATTCTGATTGGAAGCGATTATCTTGTTCTCTAAACTGGGTTTTTGAGTCCAGGCTCGAACTGATACATGCCCCTCAAATGTAAACTTAACAGCATTGCTAAGTAAATTGCACAGGACTTGCTGTAGTTTTCCCCTGTCGCCTTTCACTCGAGAATGTTTGAGAATGGAACCATCATAAGGGTCTAACACCACATCTACACCTTTTTTCATGCCCACCGGATGATACAAATCAACTGCATCTTCAAGAAGCTTGGCTAAATCAAATTCTTCTTCTTCAAGTTGCATTTTGCCGGCTTCAATTTTGCTGGTATCAAGAATAGAATTCAACAAACCTGTACAGGTAAGAAAATTAAATTATTAAAGAGAAGATTCTATACAAAAAACTACAATTCTAATGCGCTAAAAAGATTATTCAATATATAAGCTTACCTACTAGGTCCTTTGTGCAACCATCCATTTGTCGTAAATTTGTGTCTAACTCGGAACCTGCACGCACTTCTGCATAGCATATCTCTATCAAACCAGTAATGCCTGCTAAAGCCGCTCGAATGTCGTGGCTAGCACTAGCAAATGCAAGACTCTTATTCATACTCTTTCGTTCTGCTTGCTGCGTTGCTTCCATTTGCTTTATCAGTGCTGAACACAAGTGGATTTCCCTTCTTGCAGCCCTAACCACTAGCAATATGAAACTAACAATCGAAATGAAAATCGCAGCAATCATTATTATGAATAGAATGAGGGATATTTTGATGCTCCTGTTAACACTGCTCGCTAGTTCATTATATGGGAAAGCCAACGCATATACCTGCAATCCAAGTTCCCATAAATTGTATGAATTTAAAAAGCAGTTATCAATAAAATTCAAATTAATCTATGAGCCAATATTGCATGAATGATTTTGAAGGGACAACCACATATGAAAGGCTTGAATTTTATGATCTCTAAATGAAAACACATCAGTATACTACAACAAAGCATGGAAAGTGACCAGAAAGTAACTCGTGACTAAAAAACTTGTTCAGAGACTTTTTGCTAAGATGTATACTTTTAAGAATGATACATACCGATTGCACTCCCACAATTTCAACATGGGAGCAGAAAACTCTGTACTTTGCTTTCCCAATGTTTAACACTGAATCTTCTAGTTTGCCATTGTTCGGCATGCATGGAACATTTCCAACGTGATCAAGTTGATCACCATTCAGTTTTGTCATGCATAGAGAAACTAAATTTCCCTTTATCACGGTTTGAGTGTTAGGCAGTCCTCCTACAAGAATTTTCCCAGATTGGGTAGCCAAGTACAAGCTCCCACCATAAAGTTCTATGTTGTTGAAGAAACTAGTTAATGCTTTAGCCGAAAACCCTAAAGAGAGGACTCCTTGTCCATGTAAACTAACCGTGTTAAGGAATAGAGGATCTTGAGCACCGTTCCATCCATTCTCAAATGATGCATACCCTTGACTACTATTTAATGCTTGCTCAATCCAACTTGCATTAGTCGTAATGAAAGGAAGGGATTTAATTGCATCTCCATATACTTTTCCCGTGTCTGAATCTACAGGTTGTCTATACCAAGAAAAGTTCCTTGCATTTGAAGCTGTAGAGTTAGAGTACACAGCAAACGTTTGGTTTCCCTCATAATAGTATGAGAAGAAAAGACCTCCCAGTCCAATAAATGAAATCTGTGATATGAAAGGAATTACTGCAAATGCTTGAAACAATGAGGGAGCCACCTGCAGACAAAAGGGGAAGGAAAAAAAAAACCCTGAACTTAGCACTTTTAATGGTAAATTATCCCTTTTTGTATAACATATTATTATTACAAATACTAATAACTGAATTGAGTATGGGCACAAACCTTATTCTTAACATCGTATGATGAGAGTATGCTTTCATTGATGGAGGAACTCATAACTCTTGCTAAATTTATTGCTGATGAATTTACAGGGTGCAATAATTTAGCTATGTTCTCAATTTCAGACAACAATCCAGATTGAACAACATGGGCGTTGAAATCCAAGTGTTTCTTCGTCTGTTTGATCATATTATACCACCATGGTACCACTACACAAGGGAGTAGCACAACTCCAATTGCCTGCATTTAAGTTTGTACAAACCCTGAGTGCAATTCCATTTGCATTGGAATAAAAGAAAAGGAACATAATAATTATTAAAGAAATATTAGATGAAAACCCACTTTAGAATAGGTGATTATCATCGAAGAAATTAAATATTTTCATCAGTATATTTCAGGCATGCAGTAATAAGCTACGTTGAAAATCAAACAAGTAATAAGAGAATTTTGCGTGCAAGTACGTGGTTTTATTAAAATGAGTGAGTGTAGTACCAGAATGATGAAGATGAGAACAGGCCTTGACGCTATCAAGGAGCTGAGCTTCATTGGATTTATGACAGACGAAGAGAAGAGAATAGAGCAGCAGAAGATGGTGGTGAAGTAATTCTCTCTTATTGATATATAAAATGAGACGTAAGCACACACGATACAACTTGTGCAGGATGTAACTATATATATAAGAAAAGGAGTAACTATTGACTTTCCATAGTTGTATTTGTTTCTATAGTTACAGGATTTCTTCATTATGGAGGCTGATTTGTCTCTGATTTGCATCCAAGCTAGTTTCCATGTATGGTGGGTTGCCATTCTGGAGTGTAGTAGCCATTGGAGTAGGATTTCTTGGTCATGGAGGCTGATTTGTCTCTGATTTGCTGTCAGCTGTAATTTCCATGTACGGTGGGTTGCCATTATGGAGTGTAGTAGCTGTTGGAGTATTTTCCCTCCAATTGATCAAGACTTGGTTAGAGGATGCTGTGATGCCGCTGCTGATGCTGCTTTGGTGGTGGTGCTGCTGCTGTTTCTCCCGTGATGTTGCTGTTGCAGAGTTTTGATTTATGAAGCTGCATAGAGATGAAGCTGCTGCTGCTGCTGCTAATAAATGGGTCATGCAGTTTGGGATGAGATGAGTAAGAAAGGCTTTTGCCCTGATGATAACTCCTGTACTGTTTTCATTGGAGGGCTTACAAGTCATGGTAGATCTGAAGAGGCATGCAAATAGTTGGAGGAGATGATAGAAAATTAAGGGAATGAAAGCTCCTCAACTAGACTACAACAAATATCTGAACCATGTACCATTTTTGCTGCAGAAGTTAGTTTTCAAGATTGAGGCCACAGCTGTAATCACTAATGAATCATATAATCTAAAGTTTCTGAGGCAAATAATTGAATTGTTTCGGATGTCTGGTTGTGGAAGGTCATACTGCTATGATGTTATAACTTAAAAGTACAAATTTTTAGGGCCGGCCAGCTAGCATTGGAGTCCAAGGTTCTATCACACTCGTTGTGACATTTGATTCACCAGAGGTAAAATTTACCCCCAGCTGCTATTTTTTGTCTGACCTTTTAACTGCGATTAGTTTGCTGATCTGACAACTTTATGGAGTTTAATTTCAGGCTGAACAGCGTAACAAAGACATATACCGACAGGCCGGGGCTATTACTTTTCCATAAAACTTGTTTTAAGCAGTTCTAATTTGGTCCAGAAGTGCCTCGAAATTCGAGTTGGGGGTTTGGTGTTGAATGCAAATTCCGTTACCCTCTTGTTTTGGTATTAATTTCGATTGATCTCTAGGATTGCTTTGTGACGTTACTTTGTTTGCTTGATGACGATCAAGTATTGGATCTGATAAATTATTGATGTGGTTCTTATAAAGGGTAAATTTGGACTAGTATGCTCATGTAGCAACTGGTGGTTATTGGTTTTGTGTGGTCTAATTATTATCAGCTTTACTGTTAAACAGAGGACCTCATTTTCTGAACAATGCTTGATTACTTCTGCAAAGTATACTCAATGGCTTGCCTGGATGAGATATTTTGGATTGAGTCCTTTATGCAGCATTCAGATATTCAGTGATGAGTTTGATATATTTACTTGCGACATATTTAGTTGTCGATCCTCCGGAGGTGCTTCATGATGCTAAACTCGGAGATCATCAGCTGGTCTACTCTGTTTTGTTATGGGCTTGCAAACATTTCACTTGATCTGCACTGCTTTCTGGTATGATTGAGGGCCAATGCTTTGTTTGATTGAGTGCTTTCGTCTGAGATTGTTGACTCTAATGTATGGTGTGATCAGATGCCAGAGTTTTGACGATTTTATTGCAGGCCCCCACCAGCCTTGCCTCCATGCTTTGACACAATAAAGTTCGATACTGGATGGCCTCCCTGCTTGGTTTGAAGATTTTGCGCTAGGCTAGCTGCTGGCTGGTTTTGCTGGAGTTGCGATTGCTGGTTGACATTGACTGTTCTTGTTGGAAGGCACATTGCTTGCTTTGCTGTGTTCTAAAGGAGCCTGTCTCATCACTGTTTGGGTAGTTAGGCTGGTAAACTGGATAGTTTGTTCAAGAGAGCATGTTTCCTTGTTTGCTTTCAGTGCCTGTCTGGGGAAGCTGTTCCCATGCACGCGCTTTTTGAATTATATTTATGTTCTGCAAGATCTCTTGCTTTGATTTATCCAGGGAGTGTGTTCCCTCTTGGTATGGTTGGATTGCTTGATTTGGGGAATCTGTTCCCCAACACAAGCCGTTTGGGCTGTTGTCCCTTCTTTTAAGCAAGAGTTGCTGATGTCTGTAATTATATACTGCTGGCTTCCAACTTATTTTTTATCTATATAAATCTTATATTTGATAAAAAAAAAAAAAAAGGTTCGATACTGTGTTTTCATTGAGATTTCAGAGTATACATTAATGGAATTGTTTTAGGTATGGGAGAAAAAAAGCCATCTTCAGCGTGCTTCGCTACATTGTGTAAAATCCGTTCATCTGGATGTAATTCACGTTCACCGAAAGAGTTTACATGAATTGACTTCATATTGATACTCAAGTCGCCATTTTTTACCACGATGCTAAGATTTGTCATGTCAGGTTCGTATCTCCCTAGAAATGGAAGGCATCATCATCATGTTCAAGTGAGGTCCTGAACCTGAACCCTCCAAAACAAGTAATCACCCCCATTGTAACGGGCCTGGATATCAAATTATCAAAGCAAACATAAATCTCGACACTCACTAACACTCTGAACAGGGGACACTTTGCTTTGCTTCTTGAAGTGCAGGATTGCTACACTTTGAAGCTTTGCTTTTGAGCACTACAGTGTCTAATCCTAGCTCTCTCAGTTAGTCTCCCAAATAAAAAACTTGGCATCAACAATAAACAGTATAGACTACATTAAGTATTGACATAATAAGATACTATAATTCGCAAGTTGAAAGCTGTGCAACAAATTTTGTGCTGGTTAAGCTTCGGAAAAGAATGAATTTTCTGAAATTGTTAGTGTTTCAACCAGAGGATATAGGGGAAGATACGGGGAACATAGCAAGTGAGACAAAAATTAACCTTCTAATACAGAGGACTATTTACATCCTGAAATCAATGCTCAAACTCAACCATTTGGAAGAACAACATAAATAAGATTTTTTTTTTTTTTTTGTAGCCAAGCAAACAGCAAACAAAATTGGGTTAAACTTCAAATGAAAAGGAGTAACATCTGAACCTCCAATCAGGAGAAGTGTATTCATTATTGTTTAGTGACACGATCAAAGAGTTGATGTCTTATCTCAAGTGCAAGAGTGTCAAAGTAATAAATAACTCAGTAAGACCGCGATGGAACCACATAGAGGTTAACTATATAATAATAATAATACAACAATAAGGATAATGATGATGATAAGTTAAAGAAGACTTTGAGATGTAAGATTAATGTGAGAATTAAACAATAAAAAAAATATATATCAAGGTTAGAGGATTCATTAATAGTATTAAAAATAAGTAAAGTATAAACTCTTTACAAATTATTAACATGATCATATTAATCATCTTATTTACGTAATACCATACTTATAAATTTTATCAGATATTCATGATGTTAACTTATGTTGACAACAAATGAGGTTCCTCTCATAATAACGATGTCGGCCGAAGACTATGAAGGATCAAATATTTGATGTACCAATTATTATACAACACAAATCTAGATAAACCATTTAATAAGCAATGTATTAAGTATTGATAAGATAAAAAGATAAGACATATTAATATCAATTTTTCTTATATATAAGCATTTAAGTCCATATTGAGTTTATATTATACTTATTTTAACATCATTAGTGAACCCTTTCACCTTGATATGATAAACTTAGCTAAACATTATGAAGAAGAAAAACATAATAAACAATATAAGAACATAAACATGATATAAGTTAACTAAGTATAGTAAAAGAAATGAAAAGCAAAACATAAACATTAAAGAAAGAGAGCAAGAACATGATCTTGATCTAAAAACCAAGATGCCTAAATGAATGGCAAATGCCTCCTTTTATATGCTAAAATTCGGGACTATTCATTTGGTAATTGGTTATTGATGTAGTGGCCAACTATTGATTTAGTGGACTTGGTGGACAGCAACACTCAAGCATGTTGGCTGGATAAAATGACACTGATGAAATTAGAATTTGGCAAAGTGTTCTTCATGAAAGTTGTTATAAATTGTCTTATTCTTCCACCCACCAAATTTTAGAGCATTTAAATCACTACAGCTTGAGATATGTCTAAACTACTGAGTAATGCTTTTGGTAGACATGGTGTATAACCCTCAAGCTCTTATCTGGATGAAATGTCATTGCTAACATTAGAATTTGAGCATTGTCTTCAAGAAAGTTGTTGCAAATTGTCTTATCCTTCCACCCACCAAATTTGATGTCCTTTTGCCTTTTAGAACTCCAGCTATTGGTAAAATTCTAAGCAGTGTTTGGTTGGATTGTAGGACATATTTTAACTTCTTTTTTGTGGCCAAGTTTTGAATTTGAAAATGGCAGATTTAGGTCTTCCACTATTCATGACGTTGTAGACCTATTTCTTAGCTTTCTAGCCATATAACCAAACTAAAATTCAAGATCTACAGCTACAGATATGACCTAATGACCGAATAGTTTTTCAATTTGAATTGAATCAACATCTTTTTTCTAAGCTTAGCTTTTTTTTTTTTGTCCTTTCACTTTCAATAATTAATCACATCAGTCAATCCTTTGAATTTTGAGATGTGTCAGTATTTAAAATAAACATTTACCATAAATTAAAACTATCTTATATTATCAGACTTGTTATTATAAAATATCCTCTAGTTAAGGAGTTATTGATACTTCAAGCGCAAAATGATGATATAAAACCTTAATAAAAATACACTTTTAAGTACTAATCATTTAATAATGAAAACACAAGAAAACAATATTTTCTTTTTCATCATCCATGAAAACCATAAAGAATCAAATCAATAATATTTCCACTTAATTATATTGATTATCGTTATTCATAATTAGAAGAATATATATATTTTTCATAAAAACTGTATGTAAGAGGATTTAAATCATATCTGGTTGATATTTAAATATACATAGTAATTAATGTTTCTACTTCATTTCTTATTAAATTATTTTGCTTCTAAATTCTTATTTTCGATGAAGAAAAAATCAGGAATATATATATATATATATATATATATATATATATATATATATATTCCCCTTGTAGTTAGTGTTTTAAGATTTGTATAATGTTAGAGAATGTGGTAATAAGGCTAATTCTATAATTGATTTTAATAAACAAAATGAAATAAATTTTATATTTTTAGATATGTAAATTTAATTTATTTATCATTTGATTTTGAATCAAATACTATAATTGAATTTAATTATGGTAGAAAAATGGTGTTAAACAACCTAATTTATTTTGTTAAAGTTTCTCAAATTCTTTTCATAAAAACTATTTTATACCTAATCAAATACTTTAAAATACCCAACCCGAATCAAGTAAGGTTTTTTTTTTTAAATTCTCATCTCATGACTCAATAATTTTTGTTTTTTATTTACCCTTTCCTTTTCAACAACAATCCTTGTATTGTACGATTCACACAATCCACCTCTAGAAATAGAAATACCCTCGCAGTGGTGCCTATGCTTGAAGGGCATCTTAGAAAAATTTCACAAGTGAAACTAAAATGAAACAATAAATAGCCATAGTTATAGGCAGGCATACATACATACATATAGATACATACATACATACATACATACATACATACATACATACATATGTATGTATGTATGTATGTATTACTCACATCAATATCTGGAAACGAGAATCTCATTGGAAATTCGGTAAATAGGACAAAATGATTTTACAATCTTATCTTCTTGTATTTTTATTTAAAAATCTAAAACAATAACATTAATTAATACTACTGCTAATAAAAAAACAAAGCCAAGCTAAGTAGATAACTTATCCAAGCAACACCTAGGATCTTCGCCAAACCTTTTTTTTTTTTTAAAAAAACAACCTATCCAAAACAATAACAATACTGGAAGTGCATATTTTGCCATAGTTGTCGGACCTGTTACCAAAGGAAGTTTTCGCTTAAATTGTAATTTTGAGAGATATTAAATATATATATTTTTAATATATTTATAAATAAAAAATATTTTTAAAAATAATCTCTATTACTTAATAAATATCCTGGTTGTTAGATGAATCTATAACTTTATAAGTCAATATATTTTATTAAAATGATAGTATTTTATTTTATAAAATATTAACCGGAATGAGTTTAGGCAAAGTTTGATGAGAACAATTGAGTTATTAAAAGCATGTTTAAACTAATAAATCAAATTAATTAATTAATTTTATTTTTAAAAATAATAATTTAAATTACCAGAAAATACTTAAAAATATATAAATTTAATATTTTTGCTGAGATAAATATTTTTTTTGAAACAAATCTAAACAAAATTAAAAGCCTAGGTTAACCGGGTTTGGCTAAGCTAATGTTCTATGTAATTCAACTAAAAACCTAATCCGATTTCAGCTTTCAATTCCAGGTTTCTTGATTAACTGCTAAGCCGAGCCAAGTTTAACAATCATATATCTTGCTTTGTTTTTCTTTGATGTGATTACCTTTCCCATTTTTTTTAATTAATTAATCCATTTTCTCATCATATCACTTTCAAAGAAGAAGAAAAATTGTAAGAAAAGAAGCAGCAATCTCGGTGTGCACGCCGCTCCAGACACAACAGAGTTAATAATTACAAGAAAAGGAGCTGTCTTGCTTTCCAAATAAGCGAGACTTCATCATTAGATTGGTCCAAGACTTTTCCCACAAGAAGAAGAAGAAGAGCAGTACAAAACCCATCACTGAGACTTAGCTAAAACAAAGATAGCATGATCATTACTCCTTTCCCCATGATTTCTTCATCATTTTCCTTCTGAATTGTATAGCAAAGGTGTAAAAGAAGTAGCAGCAATGGCGGTGGTGGGGATGTTGCTGTGGTGTTTAACAATCTATTTGCAGGGGGGGCTTTGGTTGCCGGTGGAATCCAAGTACATAGCTTACAACACCACAGGGAGAATCGTTCCTGGCAAGATTAACGTTCATTTGGTACCCCACTCTCACGATGATGTTGGGTGGTTGAAGACTGTTGATCAGTACTATTTTGGCGGTAACAATTCTATCCGGGTATGCTTCTTTTTCTCCTACCTTTTCTTTTCCTTTCTTGAATTGGACTGTTGATGACGAATCTTTATGTGCGTGTGTGTATAGGGAGCGTGTGTACAGAATGTGATAGACTCTGTAATGTCTTCTTTGTTTGAGGATAAGAATCGCAAGTTCATCTATGTAGAGATGGTAGGTGCCCTTCTTCTCATTTTTCAACTACTAGCCTACTTTCTATTTTCTTAGATATTTCTTGGTCATGATCAATTGCTTGTTTGGGGCTCAATTTGGCCAGGCATTCTTCCAGAGATGGTGGAGACAGCAAAGTGAAGCAATGAAGATTAAAGTCAAGGACCTTGTCAACTCTGGTCAACTTGAATTCATGTACTTCCCCTTCCACTTTTCAATTAACTTTCACTCTTTTCTTTTTTTCCCTTTTGTTTTCTTTCTAGCTGCTATCGAAGTACTAGTCAATGATGAAGTTCACTCTCTCTAGACTTAACTGATGATGGGTTTATTATCTTCTTGTTTTTTGGGAACAAGAAATGGGGGCATGTGTATGCATGATGAGGCAACCCCGCATTATATTGATTTGATTGATCAGACAACTTTAGGCCACAAATATATCAAAGATGAATTTGGTCAGATTCCAAGAGTTGGTTGGCAGATTGACCCTTTTGGACATTCTGCTGTTCAAGGCTATTTGCTTGGTGCTGAGGTATATCTGATTACCTTTTGAACTTCCTTACTGTTTTTTGTTTATTACTTTCAGCATTATCTCTTACAATTTTTCTATATGCGATCGACTGTGCTACCATCAAGAACTATGTAACCCAGCCAAAGTTGTGTGTATGTACATGTTGGAGTCTCAAACCAAGTTACTTATCATTCATTGCAAACATGGCGTGTCGATCTCTTTTTGTCAGCATAGCTCTGGAATCCACTTGCTTAAGTTTTTGTTTTAGTTTGCAGTTAGGATTCGACTCTCTTTTTTTTGCTCGAATCGATTACCAAGATAGAGCTAAGCGATTGAAGGAGAAGAATCTTGAGGTTGTCTGGCAGGGTTCCAAGTCCCTTGGTTCAACTTCACAGGTTGGCATATTAAATCTGTATATTTCTTTTGTCTTTTACAATTTTTATATCAGAATTGTGATTCGTTACCATTTATTGATCACTGCTAGCTTTATTGAGGTATAATTACTTAGTTGTAATATTTGAACCATTTTTTTTTTAATTTCTTTGCATTATCAATTCCACGTGCAGATATTTACCGGTATATTTCCTAGGCATTATGACCCTCCTGATGGATTCACATTTGAAATAAATGATGTGTCCCCTCCTATTCAGGTACCTATATTTAAAGAATGATAGGATTTGTTTTTCTTTGAAATTGCTATCAACACATAGCTTTTGTCTTGAAGGACGATGTTCTCCTGTTTGACTATAACGTTCAAGAGAGGGTCAATGCCTTTGTTGCTGATGCTTTAGCTCAGGTGTGATATAAAAAAGGGCCATTTATTCTCTCCAAATGTTTGCTCTATGCTGGATTTTAGATTTTTATCTGTTGTATTTTAATTGCCCTAGATGGGATTAAAGGCTGATTAGAGTCTAAGTATTAGAATCAAAGAGCCATTAATTGTCCCTTCTTAGATACAATTAATGGCAGTTAACAAACATATCATCTCTTCTTCTTTTCCCACTTTAGGCTAATGTAACCAGGACAAATCATATAATGTGGCTGATGGGGACGGATTTTCGCTATCAGTATGCAAATTCATGGTTCAGGCAGATGGACAAGTTCATTCATTATGTGAATCAGGTACTTCCTACAGCCATAAGAAGGTCAAATAAAAAGAAAATGTATAGATTCTGTGCTAGTGTATTGATTGAATAGCTCTCAGGATGGTCGGGTAAATGCTCTATATTCAACCCCGTCCATTTATACCGATTTGAAACATGCAGCAGATGAAGAATGGCCTCTCAAAACAGAAGATTTTTTCCCGTGAGTTTTATGTTGTAATGCTGATATCCTACTCATACATATTTTGCTCACCTTGCTGAAGGATTATAACCTCTTTCCAGATATGCGGATCATCCAAATGCATATTGGACTGGTTATTTTACAAGCAGGCCAGCCTTTAAAGGCTATGTCAGATTGATGAGTGGATACTATCTTGTAAGATCTGGGCCCTTTATTTCTTCACTAAATATCCTGTTATGCTCTCATTTCCATTGCTAACATTATTGCTCTATAACTAGGCCGCAAGGCAGCTAGAATTCTTTAAAGGCAGAAATACTTTAGGGCCAAACACTGATGCTCTTGCTGATGCTTTGGCAATTGCACAACATCATGATGCAGTTAGTGGTACAGAAAGGCAGCATGTTGCCGCTGATTATGCTCTGCGTCTGTCAATTGGCTATAAGGAGGTGCTTATCAGTTTGGTGTCCAACAAAATTCTAGGCATGTTTGTATTAAAATATATCACTTTTCTGATACATTTCACTTATTTTTCTCTGCAGGCTGAGAAATTGGTTGCCTCTTCACTTGCTTCTTTGGCAGAGTCAACTTCAAATATCAGACAAGGGAACACTGTCATCAATTTTCAGCAAGTAATATCTGTTTGTTCGCGCTATTTCTTTGGTGCATTGCAACTATTCAAAAAGTTACCCCTGGGGAGATTTAAGTTTTTGTGCTGGGATATTATCATGAACGTAACTGGTTTGAAGTGCGTGTATGGTTCTATAGGGTTAGTTTGGTAGGCAGTGTAAGCCTTGGAAGAGTGAAGATTTGAAATTACAACTGCCTGCTCTTTAAAAATATACATGCACGTGGATTATTCAAGTTGTTTAATTTTTTTATTAATTAAAAAATACTATTGAAATAATTGTTTTTTTAACTAATTTACATTTACATAGATTGCTAAGTTTAAAAATAGTAAAAGAACTTTAATTGAATAGAGAATGAGGGGAAAAACAAGAAAAGGAACCCTAATTGATTTGACCATGTGATAAATTAAAAACAATCTGTCTTTTTGTGTGTCTTTGTGGTATATAGTATTTAAAAAAGTTGCCAGACATGAAATATTATTGAGAATGCTCCATTATTTTCCTGCTTTCCTCACCCCTTTCCTTGCATGCTCTGAGAATAACCTGGTTTATTGTTCATAGTGATATTTTTGCATCTTAAGCAACTTTATACTAGATCGTCCTTTCTGTTGACATTGAAAGGAAAAGTTTGCTGAAATCTGTTCTGTGAATTTTGTTGGCAGTGTCCACTTCTTAATATAAGTTACTGTCCTCCTTCAGAAGCTGACTTGTCTGATGGGAAAAGCTTGGTAAGAGGTTTCTCCCCTTGTGCATGATTTGACTTTGAAGATTAGAGATGGTTTATTCACTCACCATCTTGGGTTCTTCCATCTCTCACAGCTGGTGGTTGTTTACAATCCTCTAGGATGGAAAAGAGAGGAAGTCATACGAATTCCAGTGAGTTTTTAAATCTTTGCTTTCATCTTTTCTATCGAGCATTTTTACTCTAGGAGCCTCTTGGATGGTTTCTATTGCTAAATGAAGGAGAGGGGCTATTTCATCCAATGATCTGTTGTCTTTTTGTGCAATTGTAACTGAAAACAATTTATAAAAGTGACCTTCAGCAGTCATTAAAGATAAATTTGATGGTTTCCTGAGTGTAACTAACTTCAGCTCATACTTGCCATAGGTTTCCACTGAAAAAGTTGTGGTTCGAGATTCTAGTGGGGGAGAAATTGAATCTCAGCTTCTACCTATATCAAATGCAACACCACACATAAGAAGGAAATACGTAAAAGCATATTTGGGTAAATTCCCACGTGAGGCACTTAAGTATTGGCTTGCATTTTCAGCATCCCTACCACCCCTTGGTTTCAACACTTACATCGTTTCTGGAGCAAAAAAGACAGGTTGCAATATTATCTTCACTTGTAATAATATGTCACCGTGAAATGAATGACTAGGACAGTGTTTCCAAGTTACTGACGGATTTCTATTTTGTAATCTCACTTTGTTGAAGGCCCTAGTTCAACTATCTCATTGGTACAGACATCAAATGAAAGTACAAATGAAACCGTAGAAGTTGGCCAAGGAAATTTGAAGCTACTTTATTCTGCAGATGAAGGGAAACTCACTCATTATTTGAACAGCAGAAGCTTGGTATAATGTTTTCTGATGTCAAGTAACTTGATTTGTGTTTAATCCTGCAGTCATAATATATTTATTCTTTCACTTTTTGGTTGTCTGTTTCTTTGAATAACTCTTTGCACTGCTATATGAAGGTCTTCAAACGGTTGACTCTTAATGCTGCTAATAGTTCTATATTTTTTTTATTACTGAAGGTTACCTCCACTGCTGGACAATCATACAGTTATTATACTGGAAATGACGGCACTGATAAAGATCCACAGGTAGGCAAATCTCCAAGCATCCAAACTTGACTTCTTATACTTGTGAACCACTTACTGCATTTTACAGTACTTGCTCTAGTTTTCAGTTTACTTCAGAAAGTATATTGTAACTTTACCTGGGTGATATTCATTTTACATGCTGAAGGCCTCTGGGGCATATGTTTTTCGACCAAACAGTACATTACCAATAAAACCCCAATACCAGGTAATTGTGTTCATTTAATTCTTAGATCATAAACTCATGCAGTCATGAAATATCAAACAATTGAAGGAAAATGACCTTTTTTTGGTTCTAGGTTCCTTTGACTGTTATGCGGGGTCCACTACTGGATGAAGTACACCAACAGCTTAATTCATGGATGTCACAGGTGGTTAACTTATCAAAAAATCTCCTACTAATGCACCAACTTCTATCACAAAACCTTCCTGTTTCTATTACTAACAACATTAATTTTCATATTAAAAAATGAAGTTACATTTAGCATTGACTATGTAAAATAATTCCTTGATAAAGCATAAATCAAGTGCTTGGAGATGGTGTGAAGATTAAGAAAGAGCTGCGCAACTTCAGCCATAAAGTCTATTTGTGATTAGGTAGTCTTTCAGTGGAACTAGGGCTGGCTGAACTTGTTTAAACATTCATCTTTTTCTCTTGCCATCACTTCTCCTACAAATTGTAAATATTGCTATTGGGTGCTTTCACCAGTGTACTTTTTAGTTGATTTTCACCACTTCATCTGAGAGAAGACTTAAAGTTCAGATGGAGCTTTAAATTTAGTGTATCAAAATAAAATTAGGAAATTGCAGTAGGCAGTGAGTTCTCGATCTGAATATTTTGAATACCTTCTTTGATTTTATTATAAAATTAACTAGATGAAAAACAAGAGTCTTGAGTTTTTGTTTCGGAAAAAAAAAACCAAGAATTTTGTCTCTTTTACTTTCACTGACACAATGCCATATCCGTGCACAGGTTACCAGGGTCTACAAAGGAAAGGAGCATGCTGAAGTTGAATTCACTGTAAGTTACCCTTTTGCAACAATTTTGTTATAAGAGTGCAAAGTCCTTTAGGTTAGGGTTATTTTATCACTGAAAGAATGCGTTTTGATTTGATGATATTCATGTACATATCTTCAGATTGGGCCTATACCCATAGATGATGGAACAGGGAAAGAAATCACAACCCAAATCACAACCACAATAAAGAGCAATAGAACGTTCTACACAGACTCTAATGGACGTGACTTCATTAAACGGGTACACTTGCTTGTTACTGCTTGCAATCCTATATAACATTCAAGTCATCTTACAAACAGCAATTCTTATTCGGTTTTCCTCTGAGTTTATTATTTTGTATGAGAATTTTAGTACAGATGTTTGGAAGAGAAGAATGTGTATGAGAGCAGCTTGGCTTGAGGGTGCTTATTTTCATGTTAACTTTGTTATGTACGTATGTGGTATTTATGTCTAATTCTTCCATATTTTTTCAGGTGCAAGACTCAAGGACAGACTGGGAGCTCCAAGTGAATCAACCAATTGCTGGAAATTATTACCCTGTATGTTTCTTCTGTAAAGCATCTCAAGTCACGATCTCTCTCTTCATTTATTTTCTTTCTCATATCCTGCTGGAGTCCATTCGCCAGTCTAGTTGTTAAATCTTGGAAGATGCGTGTTCTCTCCGTATTCTTAATCTGGCAATGTGGAAGTTTTGCTGGTTAAAAGTAGACCGTTTGCTTAGAACATTGAGAAGCAGTTTTATAAACGTGAATTAGCAAGTAATCCTGAAATTGTCTACGAGCATCATTTAAAATCTGAAGTGCATGTACTTGCTGATACCCAACAATTTCTTCTTTGTGAAATTTGTCATTCAACTTTCAGTATGGTATTTATTGTTCCATATTCTGGTGGGTTCCATTCTTTTGTTAGACATAAAAAGAAAAGAAAAGAAGAGTTGGTGGTTGACTTGATCTATATTTTCTGATAGCACTGTCTTAACTTGTTGACTGTTCATCTTGTTATTTGCTTCGTGACAATTAGGTGCTGCCTGTCTGGGAAGCTGTAGAGACCCAGTTTCTGCGGGCTACCTAGCATGCTAAAGCTCTTCACAGATTATTTTTTTTGAACAGTTCATCTAGGATTGAGGCAATTTTGTTTCCAAAAACTAATGCATGTTAAAGCCCGGACTAACTGAGCTGGTTAAACTGGTCAAGCCATTTTCTTTCTACCTACTCTGCTAAGATGGCTTACTTGCCTAAAAAGGACATATTTAGGTGGAGCTGGCCTACTTTCAAAAGAATGAATCCCTTCTTAACATCTATCCCACTGTTATTTGTATTAAACTCGTTTTTTATATTTCGTTTTGTTAATTTTTTTGGACATTTTTTTGGCTTTTCCTTTATGTACTTCTAATTTTACAGGTAAATCTTGGAATTTATATTCAAGACAACAGCACAGAGCTCTCCTTGTTGGTGGACCGCTCAGTGGGAGGATCTAGCTTAGTGGATGGTCAAATAGAGCTGATGCTTCATAGGTTTGTCTGAATTAATTACTTCTCACTACATTTAACAATTTTCCTCTTTCCAGTCAGGTTTACTTGTGTTGCAACGATCTCTAATGACATCCATTTATAGGAGGTTGCTTCATGACGATGCAAGAGGTGTTGGTGAAGTGTTGAATGAGACAGTCTGTGTCTTGGATAGATGTGAAGGTTTAACTGTAAGCATCTGTTATGTGCTCGTATTCACAAGTCTGGTTTTGGTCTTTATCAGGGGGTTTTGGAAAATTGAGATACAGATGCTGTCTTAATGTGACATTTCTTTTTTAGATCCAAGGAAAGTTCTTTCTCAGAATTGATCAACTAGGAGAAGGTGCCAAGTGGCGTCGAACATTTGGCCAAGAGATATATTCTCCAGTTCTGTTAGCCTTCACGGAGCAGGTTAAAAAATAAAGTTCTGATGTCAACGTTTTGTTACTAGAGGCTGTATTGCTTTGGTGATCAATTTTCTGTTTTGCAGGATGGAAGTACCGAGATGAATTTCCCACTGCCAACTTTTTCAGGAATTGATCCATCTTACTCGTTACCCAATAACGTTGCTGTCATAACTCTGCAGGTAAGCAAGAAAAAATTCCTCTTGAAAATTTCTCCAAACAAGCTATTTTTTATGCCCTTGGAGGAAAAAAAGGATCACTTCATTGCTTTTTAATAATCTTATCCTGGGTGTTGAAGAAACACGAGACAGCGCACATTGATTTGATCTCTACTTACAAGTGTGTGAGAAATAAAGATTTTTTGTCTTTCTTTATAGGAACTTGAAAACGGGAAAGTGCTCCTTCGGTTGGCTCACCTTTATGAGGTTGTAGCTCCTCTCTTATCTCTCTTAAGCCTTTATATATGTACTGCCTTCTTTAGAATGAAACTAACTTGGGCCGTGTTTGGAACAACCAGTTGCAACCTTTTTCTATTTGCCTACTATCTACTTGCTGTTTGTGTCACTTCTGTTAGAATGAATTATCATTTGCTTTTAGTTTTACTCTTGAAGAGGGAAGTTTGAGTTGCGGGGTGGCAGTCCACTGCACTCTTTAACACTTTTTTTATTCCTATGCTGCATTACAACAATGCTGAGCAATCTAATTCTTGTTTTTGGTGGGCATGGTGTGTGAGAAGACCGGGGAGGACAAGGATTATTCAGTAATGGCAAGCGTGGAATTGAAAATGCTATTTCCAAAGAAGAAGGTAAAAGCAGTAGGCACTGTTCAGTCCTTTCATGGATGAACAGATTCTTTTAAGAGCAGAAGCATCTTTACAACCAAAGTCATGTTCTTGTTTTCGTTTTTTCAGATAGTTGAAGTCACAGAATTGAGCTTATCTGCCAATCAAGAAAGAACTGACATGGAAAAGAAGAGGCTGGTGTGGAAAGTCGAAGGCTCCACCGGAGAGGAACCCAAGGTGGTGCGGGGAGGACCTGTTGACCCTGCCAAGCTAGTGGTGGAGCTTGCCCCCATGGAAATCCGCACTTTCCACGTAGACTTTGATCACCTCCAAATGTTTGGTTCCTGAAAGCGAAAAGGGTCGGGCTTCTGCAATACCCACACAAGAAGAGACGTATTTTTGTGTGGTAAATGTTGCCCAAATCTCCTGTAGTTTTGAGCAAATAAACAGCAAATATTAACAGAGTGAACTTTGGTTTATATGGCCAATAGGATTCAGAGCAAGTCGCAGTGAACTCTTTGTACAAGTCATGGTTGTCTGGATCTCTAAACATAACCTTCAAGCATAACATGTCAAGACTAACTCCAGGATAATCTCCAAGTATTCAGGAAACAAGTTGCATTTATAATTAACTGAACAATCATACACATGATGAGATATCTAGATTGAAGCAGATCACACCTGCACATGCCCTCAGCTAGCTGCTTTGTACTGTTAAATAAGTTTTATAATACTTCGAAAAGCAACTTCTACTATTAAAATATATATAAATTGGGAAAAAAATTAGGGAGTAGAAATGAGAAGGGCTTGAGAGAATCTTAAAAGCTGTTGTGAGTCTCGCACAGAGATAAAATTTCTGAATAGAGAAAAGGCTTGTTCTTCCATGCGGAGAATTCTTCATCAAGTTTATCCAGGCCGGCTTCCTGATTATCCTCCAATGGTGTCATTTTCGTTGTCTTTCTGATTTTTTTTTTCTTTTGTTTATAATCAGATGTAATTTTTGTTTTTGTGTTGCTTTTCAGTTATTGGACGCTCACCTAAATTAAATGGTATTTGTTTTCACGTTATAATATTTTTTAACGTTTATTAAGTTTTTTTCAAATTGTTTTTTGTATAAAAAAAATATTAATTTTTTTTTATGTGTTGTAATGGTTTGATATGTTTATATAAAAAATATTTGTGGGATTTTTTTTTTATGATTTTAAGTTTTTAAGATTTGAATAAAAAGAAAAGGAAAATCGGTTGTATGATAATCGTATAAAACAAAATGGCAATCATGTAACAACAGTTTTTTAAATCATTAACTGGAATTCAATAATAATTATATAAATAATTCAGTTTTTTATATGTCGATAAGGGTTAAAATGACAACCATGCCCTCGATATTGGATCGATCGATCCTAAATCCTAATTCCCTATTAATTTAGAGGGGGACAGAGTGAATCACAGGCGCAGATACAGTAAAATAAGAGAGAATGGAAAGGTATGAAGAGGAGGAGTATTTGGCATGCTGTGGAAGCACCCAATTCGCAAAAGAAATGGTGAAGGCTTCTCCTTTTGCTTCTGTCCATGAAGCCGTCTCTGCTGCCAGAGACATCTGGTTCAACAAGGTACCTCCCTACCTAACTCTCCTGTCCATCTAGCCTCGTTAGATTCTTCTTCTTCCTAGGTTTTTTTTTTTCAATTATCGAATCGAATCTAATTGAATTGGAGTATTTGGGGAAATCAAAGGAATTATTAATTTAATTAATTAATAGGTTCATGTGAATGGTTGGTTGGAAGCATTCTCTGCTCATCCTCAGATTGGGCATTCCCCTTCTCCCGATCATATTGCTGCTGCTGCTCAGTTGAGTATTTATTTTTTCTCCTTAATTTAATTAACTAATATTGATATTCTACTAATTACAGATTCCTATCAAACAAATACAAAACTAAGATTTTGATTAATGGTGTTTCCCTCCCTGTAGGTGGAGTAAGGGAGAGCAATCTACTGCTTTAGCTACTGCTACCACTTCCACCTTACAGGTACCACATGCTGCTTTCTCTTCTCTTCTCTTCTTCTGCTACAACTTTCTACTCTCGTGCTAATTATCATTAACGTGCGCGCTCGGCGCTCGTGTGTGTGTGTGTGTGTGTTGCAGGAACTATCTGAGTGGAATGCTCGATATAGACACAAGTTTGGATTTATTTTTCTTATTTGTGCATCTGGACGCTCTACTGCTGAAATACTTGCTGACTTGAAGGTACCCTTTATTTTGCTTTACATATATATATGTCTAGTTTTTCAAGTTTAGTTATGTTACTGGTGAGTTATTCAAAAAACCCACCTCTCCGTGGATTGTTTTTAAGACAAGGTTTGCTCGCAACTAACCCAAACATAAAATACATGACTTGTTTATGGGGGCATTGTTGGAGCTGGTGTTTTTCTATTTACTCCATACTGATCTCATAAAACTACTACACGAGCTGTGCTCTTCTGCTACCATGCCATACAACTTCTCTCCTGCTGCATATGCATAATTTGTTCCATACACTTTCACATTTGATCTCTCTTGGCCCTTTATTTAGCCCCTTTTCTGACTTCTTGCACTTTAACATTTGAGATTCACATTCCAATACGTGTGATTCTTATTTTGCTCTATACAGAAACGATATCCAAACAGGCCCATAGTTGAGTTTGAGATCGCAGCCCAGGAACAGATGAAAATTACAGAACTACGTCTTGCGAAGCTCTTTTCAAGTAAAATAAAATCTACTTCAAAAGGCAATGAACATGCCACAGTTTCTGTAAAGAAAGCAGAAGGTGGTTGTATTTTTGCTATCTTTATTGTTGGTTTTATTTATTTGGAGCCTTCTTTTTTTCTTTCCTGGAAACACCATGGGTTCCTGAACTTATTTACTGCTTGCATCCCAATACTTGCCTTCTCACCCTTTTCATGTAATACCCTTCTTAACAGTCTCTGCATGTGCAATTCTAATTTTCCTGTGAATCCCTTCTCTACAGTCCCAATATGTTATCCCCAATTTTAATATTCTCCCATGAACTGAGTTATCTATTATACTTTGGTTACATGTTTATTTTATTTCTACCTCTCCATGCAATTAAATAAAGATTTTAGGTCTTTGAACAATAAATGGAACAATAAAATTTTTAGGTCTTTGTCGATGGAGACAAGTCCCTGAGACAACTATCCCAAGTTTTGAAGTGTTTTTGTATTAGGTTTAAAATGTTTGTAATAATACATGACCTTTCTTAGAAACAGGTTTTGGAAACAAAAAAAAAAAGTCTTGTAATTTCTGGCTTTTGATTGCAATCTAGTCCTGAGTCCCTCCCTGGAACATGTTGCGTGTCCATCTATTATGTGTTTATGACTCTTTGAATTACTGATTATTTGCTTGTGAACTCTAGAAGATCGTGTGAGTATCATTAGCGGGCATTTAACCACAACTAGCGAGTCTTCATCTGGAAAGTCATCTCAAATTTCAACTCGCACTCGTCCACCAATTACAACCCATGTCTTGGATGTTTCTCGAGGCTCTCCAGCTGCAGGTGTTGAGGTATCCCTAGAAATATGGAAGGGAACTCAACCTCGTCCATTGTTTGGTGAGCCAGATGTAGGTGGTTGGGTATTTCAAGGGTCTTCAACCACAGATGCTGATGGGCGAAGTGGTCAACTGATGAACATTGTTGATGTTGTGAACCCAGGAATATACAGAATAAGTTTTAACACAGGTAAATATTGTCCTTCTGGGTTCTTTCCCTGTGTTTCTATTGTGTTTGAAATCAAAGAGTCGCAGAACCGGGAACATTTTCATGTTCCCCTTCTATTTTCCCCCTTTTCATTTACTACTTACCGAGGTAGCTAGAGCTTTGTGGTAGGATAGTTAATGTGTGCAATTTGTCTATGATGCAAGGTGAATTCTCCACAAACTATTTGTTCCAATGCAACATAAATTCTATAGTGTCAATGTTTGGTAATAATCCGTGACTGTCATTTGTGGAGTTCAGTTATGCATCAATATTTTCTTGTTTATATGCTGAGGGCGTAGCATTATCCATTCCCTAATGCTTCTCCACCCCGGCAATTCTCAGATCAGTTGTATGGTGGCTATAATAATTGGCCATGGTAATTTCTGGAGTTGATGATGCCTCGATCTATTTTCTTTTTAAAATGCTGAGAGCATCTCCAATGGGAAATCTCCAATGGGAAATGCCATTTTGAAGAGCCAAATGAAGAAGAAAATGGCTTTTTGAATAGTGTAAATATAGCTTTTTGTATTATGTGCATTCCAATGGTAAAAAGCTATTTAGAAAAGCCATTTATATTTTAATATATTTCATGTAAAATTAATTTAGATATAATTATATAATTAATTTAGATATTTTATATATAATATAATTATGATGTTATTAATTATATAATTAATATGAGTAATTTATAAAAGTAATGAAGTAATATGAAAGTTAAAAAATATAATTTAAAATTAAATTTAAAATTTATTTATATGAATATTTTTAATTTTAAGTTTTATATGTTATTGTTAAAAATTTAATTTTTTTAAAAGTAAATTCAAATTCAAACTTATAAAAGTATTACGAATTGATATCAATTTCATAACAATGTATTTAAAATAACCAAGAAATTGGATCCAAATTAGAAATATTCATTTTCATAATTTCTTGTTTTTTTAAATTTGAAAGAAGGGTAAGGCACAATATAAAAATTTAAAACTATAAGTTTTTTTTTATGTATTTATAGAAAAAAATTTCTATATTTAAAAAAAAAAAAAAAGAGTTGTTGGCTAATTATAGCTGTTGGTTATTTTGATCATTTTTACAGTTAAATGTATGTTAAGAGCATAAATAGCTATTTTAGCTTTTCATTTAGCTCTTTAGTTGGAATGCAAATATAGCTCTTCAGTTGGAATGCAAATAATAAAGAAATAAAAGGCAAATGAGGTTTGGATTTTCATTTGACTGATTCGTTGGAGCTGCCTTGGAGGCATCAAATTATCCGTTTCCTTGTACTTCTCCAGTTATACTCGAAGCATTTGTACAGTGATTGGGATGCTCAAGTTTGAAGCCTTTGATCAATGAAGTCAAAAGTTATTTGATTGTTGAAAAAACTCTGCGGATTGAGTCTTTAGGTGATTTCCAAATGGCCAAGCGTCTGTTGTCTTGCGTATGTCTAGTTCCCAGGTCCACTTTTTCAAGCTTTTAGTGTGGAGAAATGGTGCTTAAATGCTAATGGAATTAAAATAAGTAAATAATAATTAATGGGCACTGTTGGTAACGAGCTTTGAACCTGATCGACTTGGGATCTGTCATGAGCTCTAATTAAAAATAAATAAATAAATAAAAGCTGGGGGCTGACAAAATTAACCTGGCAAGTCAACCTAGGTTGATTTATATTGATTTTTTACTATTTTTTTTATATTTAACTAGTTTCATGGCCCACACGATATCGTGGGTTATTTTTTTTCATAAAACTTATCAAAAAAAACTAAGATCTAAAAGTATTAGGTTTTTCTGCAAAGTTATACCCAAGAATCTTGTGTTTGGCTGTAATATCTGACCCAAGAGTAATATTTATAATATTAACAATAACATTAAACTTGTAGACCCAAGTTTAAGTGAGTCTGACTGCAATACCAGATCCAATAACCTTGGATGTGGGTCTGGTTGCAAAGTTGTGTCATAAAAGTATGATAATTAAATATATTAATTAAAAATAAAAATAAAAAAACAAAGAAGAAAAACCAACAAGAAAAAAAAAACTTATGAAGAAAAAGAAAAAAAATTTGAATTAACTAGGTTAACCCTGCAAACCAGGTTAACTCGTCAAACTTTAGATTTGTGTCATGAAAGTTTGATAACTAAATAGAAAAAACAATTGACGGGTTACCCAGAATTCACTGTGCTAACCCGTCAAACTCAGGATCTGTGTCATGAAAGTTTGATAACTAAATAGAAAAAAGATTTAATATTAATGAACTACATTAAAAAAAAGACTAATTAAAAAGTAAAAAGTAAAGAAAAAAACCTATAGGAAAAAAAAACTAATAAAGAAAAAAAATCTGAATTAACTGGATTAATTCGTCAAATTTGAAATCCGTGTCATAAAAGTCTGATAATTAAATAGAAAAAATTTAATATTAAAAAAAAACAAAGAAACAAAGAAAAAAAGAAACTAAACGCATCAGCTTTTTCATTGCGGACTGCACTGTGCAGTCCACAATAAAAAGCTTAAAAAGAAAAAGAAAACAAAAAAAAACAAAAAAAGGCATACGCAACGGGTTAATTTTTTTTCCTTGCATTAAAAGTATATATAAAAAACTAAGATCTAAAAGTTTCAGGTCTTACTGCAAAGATATACCCAAAAACCTTAGGTTTAGCTACAACGCTTAAACCAGGAGTAATATTTATAATATTAATAATAATATTAAACTTACATGACTCAAGTTTAAGTGAGTCTCGCTACAACACCAGATCCAAGAGCCTTGAATATGGGTCTGATTGCAAGGTTGTGTCATAAAAGTGTGATAATTAAATAGATTAATTAAAAAAAAATAAAGAAAAGAAACCAACAAGAAGAAAAATAAAATATATATATATATGAATTAACTAGGTTAACCCTTCAAACCAGGTTAACCCGTCAAACCCAAGATATGTGTAATAAAAGTCTAATATCTAAATAAAAAGAAATTTAACATTAACAAACTAAACTAAATTAAAAAGCAAAAAAAACAAAAAAATAATTTTTGGGTTAACTCGTCAAATCAAGTTAACCCATTAAATCCGGGATCCGTATCATGAAAGTCTGATAACTAAATAAAAAAAATTAACATTAACAAACTAAATTAAATAAAAAAATTTATTAAAAGAAAAAAAACAAAAAAATTGACTGATTAACCCAAAATTAACTGGATTAACCCGCGAAACCTGAGATATGTGTCATGAAATTCTGGTAACTAAATAAAAAAAAAAATTAACATTAACAAACTAAAGTTAACAAAAAAAATTAATTAAAAAGAAAAAAAAATCGAGTTAACTCGTCAAACCAGGTTAACCTGTTAAATTCAGGATCCGTATCATGAAAGTCTAATTATTGAATAAAAAAATTTAATATTAATAACCTAAATTTTAAAAAAAATTATTAAAAGAAAAAAACAAAAAGAGAAGAAAAAAAAACCCTAAAGGCATAAAAAACTAAAAAAAAAATAACTCGGCTAAAAAAATAAAATTAAAACATTATTGTTTTACCGTGGACTGTACTCATTCGGTAGGACTGAACACCTTTTCCCAGATCAGAGAGGAGGTAGATTAGTCTTGCGAAGCACAAACTAGCTTGAGAATGCCACTTTTGTGTAACTAAATGAATTTATCATTGCACTGTCTATTCGTCAAAATGAGCCTGAATTTGCTGTTTTCGCAAATCAAAGTTGTGACAAGATTTTTGCAAGTAAAATCAGAGAATTAGGTAGCCTATAAAAATCCTAAAATAACTGTACAGAACTCTGAGGTGATAAATTTTACAAGATTGCTAGTAACAATGGTCTCATTGAACTACTAGTCTTTGAAGATGATCCAAGAAGACCTCAAAGCTCACGTCATCGGTAAACAAGACATCTCCACCGGGAAGAGGAGAATCAGAGTTGTATGAAGCAGAAGGGTTCAATTTTGCCAGAAGAAAACGGGCCTGCATCGAATAACAATGTTAGCAGACACGCAGTATCAGATTAAACACGTATTAAATAATGTGATTACAACAGGGCAGGTAACCATGCATCTAATACCAGGACATTCGACCAATCATCCAAGATATATGACACTTAAAGAAATAGTTTCAGTTTGGATGCATAGGCCCTCTAGCAAAGCATATGCAGCAAACCTGTCTTTATTCAGCTGAGGATAATAGGAAAAGGCAAAACCTCTGTTCAAAACAGTTCAGAGAACTGGCATTAAGCAGATGCATTTGCTTTGAAGGGTTAGTTGTCAGCTTCTACAAAGTGCTGCTTACATGCACAAGAAGCACATGGGTACTAAAATCCCTAGAGCCTAGCCACAAGGTGCAAAACGCAAGCATATGCATGTACTTTCAATATGTAAAATGTGCAATAATACTATTTGTAAGACAAGGGAAGAAAGCTCTTCTAGAAAATGGGAGAAGAAGAAACAACAGTCATAACAATGACAATTTAATTAGCCTGTTAGCTCAAATGGCCTCTCAAATGTTGTTGATAAAGGTTCTCCTCAAATTCTAAATAGGTTTGAAAATTCTGTTTACTAACAGGCAAAAAGAATTATCAATAACATAAAACTATTAAATGATAAGAAAATTGTTCAAACAATGAATCTACCACTATCCCATTCTGAGAAGGATAGAAACATTATCCTTGTAAAGCATAAGACCGGCAAAACATCTCTCTCTTCAAATGTTTCTCCCTTTTCAGCTTGCTTCAGGAAACTGTTATGGGCCGAACAAAAACAACTACATAAACGCAGTAGCCTTTATAAATAACAATAAAGAGACAGATGATAGTGATGATAGCATCTTGTTCACCTAGGCACACACTTTATCCCTTGTATAGGCTCTTGGAAAAGAGCCTTGTGTGCCTTGGTAGCTGGTGAAGTGCCTTGCTAACTTGAAAGTGTTCAGCCACAAAGCCTTCTGCCCAGTGCCTATGGTTCATGTTAACAACACTGGTACTGCAATATGTAAATTGTGGTGCAAACTTAAACTTCCAGTCACAATCAACAAGTAGGAGTAAAAGTCAGAGGTCAATCTTTTGAGAAAGAGGAACAATGAATAAGAGCAAACCCAAGCTGCTTATCAAAAGAAAAAAAGAAGAAGCAAACTCATGTTATACATAATTAAATGCTTATTTTCAGTTCGAAGTTTCATAAATAAGAAAGCACCTGTGAACCATGCTGATCACAAAAGACCAAGCGAGGAACTGGAAACCTTTCCTTGATTATTTCATCCGTGTCATCTCGAGGAGCTTGCAGCAGCTGGGCAAATGCCTGCAATGACAAAAATGATATCATAAAAAGAGGAAGCAGGGCAATAAAAGAGAGTGATGGAGGCAGCATCACCACTGCCACTAGGTTCCAGAACCACGTGCCTCTTTCACCGTAAACCAAAATGCAACCACTGACCGGAAAAAAAAAAAAAAAAAAACATCTGAAGATATTTTATGGGAGTATATATTGTGAGATAATCTGTGGGTAATATCTGATGCCACCTACTTTATGGCCTGTGGGAAATCAAGTCGATTGTGTTGGATTGTATATTAACATGATTTGTCATCAAGAACAGTTTTTATAACTTAATGGTGAGTCTCTGAACCTCTAACATAGAGCTAAGACTGAAAAACTAAGCTCAGAACACAATGTGATGAGATAGAACTGCAATAAATAAGAAAAAAAGAGAACAAGAAACGGCTACTAAACATTTATGTCACTTTGTATACTTTGGGAGACCAAGCAAGTATACTTTGGGAGACCAAGCAAGTGTATACTATATCACAATGAACTGGTCAAAATAGTGATCACCATGCTGATGTCATGGGAGTGAAGTTCATTTTTTAAAGTTAGCAACCATGTTAATTAGGTCAAGGATTTAGAATCTCTCACTATTAAGAATGTCCTTGATTATATGTCAGTTTCAGGAATGGAGGCGGCCTATAAATTAAAAGACCTTTTTTTCATATGGCTCATATCATGTCATCTTAACAGAACAGAGTACCTGATGTTCAGGTTGATTATGATATCCAGCTTTCTGCCATTGAGCAATTGTTGCCCCATGAAAAATGACAACAGTGAAATAAGAGTCTAGAAGCAGAATTCTATCAGCTGCAATGGCAGCAACATCAAGAAGTGCTGGCTCTGGTCCTGAATGAAATGAATAAGAAATCAATGAAGGCTGTATCATCACAAGTGAATTGGCAACATTTTCACGATTCAGTATAACTCTAAAGTATGCTGTCTCATCTGGGCTGTTGTTGAAGACCTGTAGAATAACATTAACTGGAGGATATAAGGATTTCAAAGGACCTAACTGATTAATTTTTGTTACGAATAAGTGCTTAACAAATAAATCTTGAATTCATTATATTACCTGGACAAACTGAGAACGTCGTAAATGAAACATAAATTGAGGAAATATTGAAAGCCGTGAAGATAGGCTGAAAGAAGATGAACGACCCTTCTGATAGTCTCCAAATCGAGCACATAGATGTATCAAAGCTTTGTCTAGCCATCTTATGGGGTCAAACTCAGCCTTCTTGACAGGTATCATCAAAGAACGCAATGGCAGAATGGTTAAAATGCCAAATACCTATTACTATTCTAATAAAGTAACACAAGCCTACTTAACAAAGCGACCGTTTTTCCAAATCTGTAATAACTTGGGCATATATCAGTATTTTCTAGACAACTGTTTCATCACCCCTCAAACTATGCTAGCAATAAAGCGAAAGCAAAACAATTTCATGGAAAAAGAGCCTCTGATTTTCAAAGTCTGAAGGTTCTTCCAAAACAGTGTCACTCCACAACAAAATGGGGCTGTGGGGAGAAAGCATTGACATATTTTGAATGATGTTAAAGATTTGAAGTCAATTTACCTCCTTACTTTATTTTATTTTTTTCTTTTTTTGAGGGGGGAGGGGTAGCTACAGCAACTTACAGTGTCAATCGTGGACCCACCCCTTTTATAATGTGCTCATAGTCCATATGAAGCACTTTTTCATGCAAACCCTTCATATTCATATTTAAATTATGAATTTTTGGATGTCTTTGCTATGCCAGCACTGACATATACAATTGCTCAAAATTTAAAATTTGAACCTCAAGGATGACAATGTGTTTCTCTTGGTTATCCACTAGCTTAGAAAGGTTACAAGGTTTTTTATCTTGAAAATCAAAATATAAAAATGTTTCTAGGGACAGTCTTCCATAAAAATATTTTTCCTTTTGAATCTAATAAGTCAGGGAGTTCCTTAAAATTACTTCTTCAAGGGGGGGAAAACCCCAAAAATCTGTTTAAAAATTCCCTAAAACTGAGAAGTGGCTTGTTCCTAGACAATCATTCTTATCTTCGCAAACCATCAATTAGAGGTACTTTCTAAAATAAAGAGGGGTTACTGGACTCAATTGATTACTCACTGTTTGTTTGTAAATGTGGTGGTGCGTGTCTTTCAGCACATCAGAGAGCTTCTCAGAATAAATCTCATTGATAACCCTCACTATTCCACATCCAAGAATTTACAAAAGCCATCGAAGATTTGATGGTTACCTCATTTTCCATTTTGAAAGACACTAAGCGTGCCATAGCTGCAGCAGCTGCTTCTTGGTCGAATCCAGCAATCAAGTCCTAAAGCATATTCAAATAGATTTGAGAATTACAAATAAAAGTTCACTAGCACCCAAAAGAAGAAAAAGAAGGAAGAAAAATTGATCCATACCCTGCATCAGATGAAAGAATGATCCGACCACCATTTTCTATTTTATTAATTTATGGAGAGTGCAAACAGTAAACCAAATATTGAATACGATTCCAAGCACCAACAGATAGATCTGTGTGCGTGTCTGGTCAATATGCATATTACCTGACCAAACTTTTAGTAACTAAATTAATATGTACAAAGTCTATCTATCCTCCTATTATGCCTTTTCACACACAATATTGACAAGCATAATTGCAAAGCCCAAGTTGTTCTGGAAGATCACAGGATATATTTTAAATAAACTATAAAATTAGGACAAAAGGTTGAGAAGCTTGACAGTATTTTATTCTGCAAGACATACTGCCTGTCAACACCCTGATCTCCTATGCAGCCATGATATCACCTTTCATCACTACATCAAGTCTAGGTGGCACTTTGTTGCTTGTATATAAAATGAGAGCATCACTGGAATTCACTAAACTTGAATGAGAAATTTCAAGCTCCTGATAACAAATATGAAAAAAAAAAATAGCTACAATATTCAAAGACAGATTAGAAAAACCCATGCCCCCATGTCAGATTAATGTGGTTTTTTTTTTCCTGCAACAGAGGAATGGGTATGGCATAGTGAGAGTAGCTTAGTAGGTCATATTTTCATTAGGGCAACTTTTTTTTCTGCTATTCATGTATTTGATATATGACTACTCATCATGCAAGGAACAAGACAGGTGTGGCATATTAAATAAGTTCGTTACATGATGTCTTCACTTCTATTTTTCTCCCAAATATATCTCAGTTCTATTGGAACAGCAGGAAATGAGAAAACAATACAAATGAGAAGTAGAAGATCTAAAACACTTTTTGGACTCAGATTTTTCATAAATACAATTGATATTCTCTTAATAAAGCAACATGAACATAAATGAAAAATATTAAAAAGTTTGTAATAATGTGTAGGGTAATGATATTATGAGGGTGTTTGGGGTGTGATAGAGATTGTTTTTCAAAGTGTTTTTTCATAAATACAATTGATATTGTCTTAATAAAGCAACATAAACATAAATGAAAAATATTAAAAAGTTTTTAATAATGCGTAAGGATATTAAGAGGATGTTTGGGAGTGTAGTAGAGGTTACTTTTCAAAGCAACATAAACACCTGGAATGCATTAAAATAATATTTTTATTTTTTAAAATTTATTTTTAACATCAGCACATCAAAATAATCCAAAATCACTAAAAATATTAATTTGAAGCAAAAAACAAATTCAAATTTTGATAAAAAACAGGTTCAACCCCAATACCAAACACCCTCTAAGTATATGATGCTTCTTAGATCGGTGACTGAAACTCCTAGCTACGTAGACTTTCTAGTCATACACCTATAAATATATTAGTTACTTTTTTATTTCATAAATGAGTCCTGATTAATAATGAGATCCTGTTTTATTAGATTGATGAACATCCATGTTTGTTTAAGCTCTAATAGGATTAGCCAATCCAAGAAAAACAAATGGAACAATAATGCATATCACATACAAGAGCACAGCAGAGCTTGCCTGAGCACTTCCAGGTCCAGCAACCCATCTTCTTGAGAGGGTTGTTACACGAAGCCTCATTTGACCACCACTATGCTGATAGCTGTAGCAAATTATTATTAATAAGTCAGAGACCCATCCATCTTTTCCAAGAAAAAAATAACAGGTAACTAACCACTCAAAAAAGCATAAGCTTGGCATACTAAGTCAGAAATTGGAAGTAGAATTGATAGCTTGAGGGTTGTTGAACAGTAGTATCTGTGCTGTCCTTCTTTGCAATTTCAAATATTAGACATAAAGTTGTAGCTTTGTCCAGGCCACACATCTTCCATGCACTTGTAGTTCCCTGGCCTACAACTGTGTCAGAGCACAGAGGACCTTTCTGCACAAAGTCATGGACAAGTAAACTTACATTGAAGAAAAAGAAAACCACTAAAAAATCCATTGGATCAAACCTTTTCAAGCGATGCACAAGGACCAATAATGCCTTGAACTTTGATATCCTTCGAGCAGTTTACCTCAAATATACCACTGTATTGCATGTGTGAAAAAATAATTTCTTAGTATAGTTCTAGTCCAGTTAATAAAAAATATACAATTATAACACATATAACGAAACAAATAAGGCAACTTTTGAACAAATCACATGAGGTTCAAGGCATCCATGAACTAAAGAAATATAACATGTTATATGAGGAAGTACAAAATTGTATTGGAGAAACAACAATGGTATCAGCTGCTGTATTTGTTAAAGCAATATAATAAAGTGTAAACCACCAAGCACAAGCAATAAAAAATTGTTCCATAATACAGGTCTATCTAAGCTACAAACTAAGAAAAACAAATTCAAAACCATCAAGTGACACCAATGCCGTAAGAACTATAACAAAATTCAAACCAAGTGAGACCAATATCAACACTTGTTTCACAGTACACATCTATGTTTTTTATAGAGAGCAATGCTACAAAATAGTAAATATCTATTGCTTCGTACTGTTAGAAAAATTATATATCCCCTGATGAATTTAAGAAACCCCTAATTGATTTTGAGGTCCATCTTCATTTTTGCTTCCAGATCTACATCCTATGTCCAAAAACAAACCCAAGGAAAAGCAAAATTACAAAAAAAAAAAAAAAAAAATATATATATATATATAGAAGAATTGTACATCTTTGAATGTGAGTTACTTGAGTTTTTGCAGTTTATTAATGTCCATACTATTGCGACCACTACAAATTACGTTGCTACAGTATGTTATATTCACAGCTACCTCGGTTTATCATTTATAAATAGATTGATAACTTCTTTTCAGTAAAGCAGAAAGTTTGGCAAGTGACAGGACCATTGCAGGGTATAAAAAAACTCAAAAGGATAATGGGAAACTTCATAGACCAACATAAAAGGAGATTGAATAAATCTTACTTTGATGATAGTCCAAGATCATAATCACCCAACTGGAGAACGCGTCTCAGAGAATCCTTAAAGACTACATGGCCAAAGCTTTCTGCAAGCACGACAAGCCCACCAGTTCTTTCAATTGCAACTTTAAGTTCAGCAACCCCCACCTAGGAACAGTCAAGCAAAAGAAGCACCTCTTGATTTTCAACCCATATTAAGCATTCAAGAATAAGGTTGTTTGGAACCAATTCTCTATCGTAAATGAATTCAATTATAGTGTTCAAATTGACCTTAATTGATAAATAAGTTGAATTCACGTGCTTGTAAGAGATAGAATTCAATTCATTTTGTTTTCCATATTACCTTCATCACCTTCATCTTGTTTCTTCAAATGTCTTTAAAAAAACGAGATGGGTATTTTGGGAAAGCTATTTTTAATATTAAAATTCTTCTCATTGGAAATGTAATTAAGAGGGGTTGACTTTTGATTTACTTTGTACCATTTTTAGAGATAGAATTTCAATTGAAATTCAATTCTTGACACTCAAAATGATTTCAAACATGAGATTTCATTAAAACCTCTAAATTGAATTAAATTCAAAGAGTTTCAAACATGCTGAAAGTAACTATAACAGCAGTTTATGATGAATACATATTTAAAAATAGGAAAGCAGCGTATTAAATGTAGGTAGGGACTGACAAAATACTTAACATCTTATTGACTTCTGTGTCCCAGATGTAAACAACAAAAATCATTAGAGACCCAAAGAGAGAGACATAAAGAAAGCTAATCATTACCAAGCTATCCAGAAAAGTCAGAACAAAAAAGATGGATAGCAAAAGGCTCAGTAAATAGATGTCCAACGAAAAAGCAGTCAAGCATGGAGCAATTGTAGTATTCAGGAATTATATATGTATTTGACAAAAAAAAAGAGCATAGCCCCATTAATGAAATTAATTTTTTTTGACATGCGATAGAGCTCTGCAGCATCTCCAATCACAAAATATTTCTAAAACTACAAAACCCAAGTTTCAGTAAACAGGCAAATTAGAAGTTTGACCTTTACTATGGGAGTGCCCTTTGTCAAGATATTTGCAAAAGGAATTTAAAAGAGAGAGAGAGAGAGAGAGAGAGAGAGAGAGAGAGAGAAGATATAAATATAGCATCAGACGGAATGTAAAATTTCATTAAATTTCCCCTTTTATTCCATCAATACACATATAGATACCGGGTACTCAAAGTTAAACACGCACTACATGCTGGTCAGTATGTGCTTGCTGTAAGAGTTGGATATTACCTGGTCGAGGGCACAAGCAAACAGATTGAGCACATGACCTTGATGTACAAGCTGCTTAGCAAGTCTCTCGTAGAACTTGACAGCTTTATGATAATGAGTAGCAGAGTCCTTATCGATGACCTTGTGAGAACGAATTGATTCGGAGAGATTCTTTGACACAATCTAGAAGAAACACGGGAAAAAAATTCCAGTAAAAAAAACATAAAAATAAAAAGAAATGGAGGATACTGTATAAGAAAAGTCATTACATGAGTATACACATAAAAGTGACAAGAGATGATGTAGAAACAATACAGTGCAAATGGGATAACTGACTATGAGTAAACATGGAAGCAGTCAGCATCTTGATGATTGATTATGCTGTAAGAGTTAGAACTTAGAAACACGAGTTTAGATGCAGCTAAGTCATGTAGGATTCATGTAAGCAAGCAGAGTCCAGTTTAGAATTAGAACCAACAAGCATAGTGAGTTAAATAATACTTGAAATAAACAGCAAATCAAAGAAAATGAAGTCCTTACAGAACCAAGTCCTTCAGTGGATGGGCCACCAATGAAAGCCATAATTCTAGCACCAGAACCAGGAACACAAGCTCCTAACAAACAAGCAGCCACGCTGAGTGCAGTGCCGGTGCACCTGCTAGCCCGCTGATGGGGTGGGACCGGCCAAGGATCTTTCTGCAGCTCCTCCAGGACCTTTTTTTTTATTCATTTAGTAAATTTGGCTGATTAATTAAACAACTCGATGAAAAAAACGTTACATTGTACTTATCATAAAATGGAGTAAGAAGAAAAAGGGAAATGAGAAATTACAGAATTGAGTGTAAATTCGCATTGGGAGGCAGGCAAGAGGAAGCGGGAAATGCTATCGGAAGAGAGGCCATCCTTGGCGCCGGCAATGACACTAGTGGGGGGCTTGGGCTTCTTGAGAAAGAAGCCCATCTGCTCGAGAAGCTGGTCCTTGGAGACGTCCTTGGAGCCCTTGAAAACGTAGGTCTTAGGGGTTTCACCAAAGCCTAGCTCGTGAACGTGGACAAGAGTGCCGAAGGTAATGAGGCCCACCAAGGAGTTATCAGGGAGGAGTTCGATGGCCTGGGACAGGGCAGACTTGAGGAAGGCCATCTCCTCCTCGATCATGCAAGTGTCCACCACGAACATGAATATCATCGGTGATGGAGAGGAGGATGAGATCATCTGAGGTTCCTCGTACTCGATGGTCGTATACTGAGAGAAAAGCTCGGCAGGGAGGTTGTCGTCAGAGATGGCGGTATAGTGAGGGGGAAACTGGTTCCGTTGAAAGCAGAAGGGGCAGATCCAAAGCTTGGCAGAGAAATCGACGGTGCAGAATGGATTGAGGACGGAGCGACAGTTTCGGCAACGTAGTGGAGAATATGGGAGAACGGGCATGTTTGGGAAGGGCTTGATCGGAGTGTAAATGACGGACACAGGTACCACACAGTTGCTTGATTCTTGCTTGGTGCCCGGCAACACGTTCCAAGGCATTCTCACGCCGTCCTGAGCTTCCAGCTCCACAAATTCCCCCATCGCACAGTTAATTCCAAATCGATTCGGAAAATTCTACGTATCAATACTCAGTCCTCGCCTACTTCCTCCTCCTTCCTCTCTTATTATTATTATTATTTATTTATTTTGCATCCATCACAAGTTCTCTTTTTCCTTGAAATCCAAATAATTTTTTTGTGTGTGTATAAGCTCATTTTCGTCACTGATGTTTTAACTTATTATCAATTTTGTCCTAGACAAATTAGATTTATTTATTTCCATCCCAAACTCGCATATTACAATGTTTATGATCCTTTTAGGTCAACACTAGATAGGTGTATTGTGTTATATTGCAGGTTGGGCTAAATTTTTCCAACAAAAAAAATATATATATTTAAGCTATGATAATATAAGATAACTCAGGTGAAATTAACTATAACACGATTTTAGATATGAGACCGAAAGAATTCATAGATAGAAAAGCAAAAAACAAGTTATAAAGTTCGAGATATAATAACCTAATGTTAAATATAAAAACAAAAAAAAAAGTCAAGGAAAAAATACCCGAGTCAATTTGAAGTAATTTGACAAACTTACGGCATATAATATGATATCAAGATAAAAAAAAAAAAGATTTTCAAAAGAATTATCTAGTAAAAAAAAAACCAAAGTTCAATAATAAAAAAAAAACTCAAGCCAGCTCGGGTTAAATTTATCATCTCACTTTCAGAATAACCAAATAGAAAGAAAAGTAAAAAAAATAACAAAACTCAAGGGTAAATAATTTAATGTAGAATGATAAAATTAAAAAAAAATCATAAAAAATTGAGGAAAAAAAATATGAGTTAATTTGGTTTAGCTATATTAACCCGCCACCCATGACATGAGATCGGAATAAAAAAAAATAAGCTTCCAAAAAAAGGACCTAACAAAAAAGACCTAAGTTAAAAAAAAAAAACATTATGAAAGAAAATGCAAGTTGACCCAAATTACCTTAATTATCCCGCTCTTGAAATAAAAAAATAGAAAAGAAGTGGAAAAATGACAAAGCTCAAGCACAAATGATTTAACGTAAAATAATAAAATTGAAAAAAAAAATTAAAGTCATAAAAAATTTAAGGAAACAAAATGAGTCAGCCTAGGTTAACTCGGCTAACCCGCCACTCACAATATGAGATTGTGATAAAAAAATATATATATACTTCCAAAAAAAAAACATAGCAAAAAACCCAAAGTTGAATAAACAACATCGAATAAGAAAATGTTAGCTAATCCGAGATAACTTGACTAACATGTATCCAGGATAGCTCAATAGAAAGAAAAGTGAAAAAACCACATAGCTCAAGGGCCAATAATTATTATCAAGGTATGAAAATGTAAAAAAAAAAAATCAATTTTATAAAAAAAACTAAGAAAAAATATATATAAAGAAGTCATGGTTACCTTGACTAACCTATTACCTGAGATATAAAATCAGAATAACTCAACAAAAAGAAAAGTGCAACAAACAATAAAGCCAAGGGTTTAATAACCGTCAAATGATGAATTTAAAAAAGAAAAATCAATTTTCAATAAAGGATTGCCTTGTTGAAAGGCAACCACGAAAAAATAATAAAGTAAAATATCTAACCATAAAACAATTTTAAATCCAAACAATGCATACCAAATATGCTATAAAAACAAAATAAAAGAAAATAATTAGGGCCTAAATTGCAAAAAAAAAAAACTAAAAAAAAGATTAAAACAATAATTGAAAGAATAAAACCAAAATTGAATAAAAAGATGAAATGAAATTAAATGTTAAGGGACAAAAAATAATTGAAAATGCCCGAAGCCAGCCCAATTAAACCTTCAAAACTTTTGACACAAACTACGAGGTCGAATCACATAATAAAAGGAAAACCCAAAAAAAAAATGCAAAGTTCTCAACCAACTAAAATAACTAGGGATAAACTTAATAAAATTTTAAAAAAATGATTTAAAAAATGTAGATTTCAAAAAGAAAGAGAACCAAATTTGACACAAAAAGAAAATAAAACCAAATCATAGTTGATGAAATTGAAAAACAATTCCAATTAATAAAATGATAAGAACAACTAAAAATAACAATGAAAAAAAATGAGTATCACATTTGATATAAAAATCAATGTTAATGAATGAAATTGAAAGACAAATTAATTTAATAAAGGATTCAAGACTAATTATAATTAAAAAAAAATCAGAATCAAATCTAATATAAAAATCAAATGTCAATGGATGAAATTAAAAAAAATAACTCAATAAATGATTGATGATCAAATACATTTCAATTAAAAGAATTAACATCAAATCTAATATAAAAATCAAATGTTGAATGATGAAATTGAAAAAAAAATTCAATAAATGATTCAAGACAAAATACTTTATAATCAAAAGAATTGGGACAAACAAATAGCTAGACTTTTATGTTTTCTTTTTTGTGCAATGGCCTACACATTTTTCTAGGAGGGGGGAAGGGAAAAACTTTTTGTCGGAGCTCCACCGAGTTCTGGATGTGAAAACATGCCTCAACACCGTTGTTACTACCTAATTTTTGACCCAATGTTGTCGGGAAAAAATAAAAACAAATAGCAAAAACCTAAAAAAATATGTTATTGATATATTTGCGTCACTTTTAGCATTTTTTGTGTCGTCTCAAAATAATTTAATTTTTCAAAGGTCTTTTAAACGCATTTGACTTTTAACGCGCTGTTTTTTAAAATAATTGATTTTCTTCATTGAGTAGATGTCGATATTGCTTATTTTAAAAAAAAATCAAAATACAAAAAAAAAATAAGAAAAATCAAAGTTTGCAAAAAAAAAAAAGTTGAGGGATCAAGTTTGAGAACTTGACAACATTTTTACTTATAAATAAAGGTCACAACACCTATGAACGAAAGGGCAATTTTGGGCAGAAAATTAGGTAACCATAAAAAAACCCTAAAAAAACAATTTTTTTTAGAAGGTGTCGCCCCCCTTGGCTTTTGATTTTTGGCCTCATCGCTTCACTCCCTCACTCTCCTCTCTCAGACGCCCTTCTCTTCCAAAACTAGTGCCCCCTTCCCTTTAGGCCAAAACCAGATGGCCCCTTCACCTTCTTCACCAAGAACCGCTCACATACCTCTTTTTCCCTCTTTGGTTTACCCTAATTTCCCTTTGTACCAGCCTCACTAGACCCTCCCTCTCATGGCCAACCACAACCATTTCCATCTTCACCCCCACTCTAAT
The DNA here is from genome assembly GCA_030145905.1 of Populus davidiana. Lineage (NCBI taxonomy): Eukaryota > Viridiplantae > Streptophyta > Magnoliopsida > Malpighiales > Salicaceae > Populus > Populus davidiana. The sequence continues at coordinate 21,873,261 of CM057790.1, forward strand.
CTCCTAACCAACAAGAGGCCACCCATTGCCCCCTCATCTTCTTCAGTCATCCATGTCATTACCATAACCTCTTAAACCAATCATCTTTCCCTCATCTTCCCCGATCAGACAACACAAAGCCTTTCCCCCCTACAGACCCAACATCTGTTCTTCCCTTTTACTTGTGCAACAACGTCATCCTCACAAGAGATCTAACAAGCCACGACCCTTTGCCTCTTTATAATCAACTTTGGCATAGCACAACAGCGTCCACAATCACCTTAGAGCCATCAACCACCAAAAATAGGAAGAAAAATAAAGGAAAACAGACCCGAAAGAACCATATATGAAAAGGAGAAAAATAAAAACAATTGCTTGTGTTTCTCTTGTTGTAATTAGATTTTTTATTGCCATGGCTATTTTGAACAAAAAAAAGGTGAAATTGATGATCATAAAGTTTACGGAGTATGCATTAATTTGATGGGATCAGATTGTAATCAGGAGGAGGAGGAATGAGGAGCAATTCGTTCAGACTTGGAGGGAGATGAAAGTCTTGACGAGAAGACGATTTATGCCGAACCACTATTACATAGACTTATATATGAAGCTATAAGATTTGATTCAATGTTATAAGTTAGTAGATGAATATCATAAAGAGATGGAGATAATAATGGTTTGAACCAATGTTGTTGAGGATAGAGAAACCATCATGACTAGATTTTTTAATGGGTTAAATTAGGATATTGCCAATATTGTTGAGCTACATCACTATATGAAGCTAGAGGATATGGTTCATATGGCTATAAAGGTGGGGAGACAACTTAGGAAGGGACATATTAAGCCAACGTTTAATTCGGGTTCTTCATCATCTTGGAAATTGAATATAAAAAGAGAGGGTATTGTCCGGTCGAGGTCCTTTGTTCCTTCCAAAGCTAAACCACTAAAGGCTAAAGTTGATACCCTTACTAGTGCCAAAGATAAATTTAAAAATCAACCTAAACATGCTCATGATGTTAAATGTTACAAGTGTCAATGACATGGACATTATGTTTTGGAGTGTCCAAACAAAAGAATCATGATGATTAGAGATAATGGTGATATTGAATTTGAAAGTGAAAAATATGATTGTGAAGGCATGCCACCATTAAAGGATAGTGATAGGGATGAGTCACCATTACCGATTGAGGAGTCCTTAGTTATAAGGCGAACAATCCAAGTGTAAATCAAGAAAGATGAAACTAATCAATAAAAAAAGAACATCTTCTATACGTGTTGCTATGTATAAACTAAGGTGTGTAGTTTAATTATAGATAGTGAAAGCTATGTTAATTTTTGTATTACCACCCTTGTTAGTAAACTGAATTTGTATGTTGTTAAGCATGCTAAACCATATAGATTACAATGGTTGAATGATAATGGTGAAATGAAAGTGACTAAATGAGTTACGGTTCCATTTTTTATTGGGAGGTGTGCTGATGAAGTTTTGTGCAATATGGTACCAATGCAAGCAAGTCACATCTTGTTGGGGAAACCATGACAATATGATAGGAATAGGTACAATTCATGATGGAGTTAAAAATAAGTATACCACTGTAAGAGATGGTAAAACCATCACTCTTGTACCTCTTATACCCAAACAGGTGTATGATGATCAAATAAAGTTAAAAAGTGAGCATGAGGCTATGGGGAGAGAAAATCAAGATGAGGAATATGGGGAGAGAAGACCATCAGATTTGGCCAAGACCCAAAACACCACTACAACCCATTTGACCACCTATCTGTTTACAAACAAATATTAAGCCAACACTTTAAACAAATCAGACCATCCATCCACTATTTAAAAACACCTAAATATGGTCGAGAGTGGAGGTAAGACAGGAGGAGTTAAGAAAGTCAGGAAGGGTGATCAGAATTGTATGGAAAAATTAAAAAAACAATCCAATTTTTATGCTAGAGAGGATGAGGTTAGATCTATATTTTTCACTAACAAGCCAATGATTTTACTTGTGTACAAAAATGCTTACTATAATATTATCGATCTTGATAATATTGTGATTAGTGTTGCTATTTATTTGTTACAGGAGTTTGATAACTTGTTCCCCGATGATATTCATAACAGATTACCACCATTGAGGGGGATAGAACATTAGATTGATTTTGTACTTGGAGCTTTAATTCCTAATCGACTAGTCTATAGAAGCAATTATAAGGAGATGAAGGAGCTTCATAGGCTAGTTGGTGAGTTGATGGAAAAGGGGTACATTCGTGAGAGTATAAGCCCATGTGTTATACCCATGATACTTGTGCCTATAAAGAATGGAACATGAAGGATGTGTGCTGATTGTCGAGCCATTAATAACATAACAGTAAAGTATAAACATTATATTTCTAAGCTTGATGACATGTTAGATGAGCTACATGGATCCTGTATTTTCTATAAAATTAACTTAAAAAGTAGGTACCATAAGATTAGGATGAAAGAATATGATGAATGGAAAACAACATTTAAGATGAAACATGGTTTGTATGAATTATTAGTAATGTTGTTTGGACTTACAAATGCACATAGTACGTTTATGCGTTTAATGAATCATGTGTTGCGTACATTCATAGGTAAGTTTGTGGCTGTGTATTTTGATGACATTTTGATCTATAACAAGAACTTAACTGAGCATCTTGATCATTTATGTAATGTACTTAGTGTGTTGCGTAGTGAGAAATTATATGCTAATCTTAAAAAGTGTACCTTTTGTATAGAGAAGATTGTGTTTCTTGGTTATGTTGTAACTACATAGGATATCGAGATGGATGAAGAGAAGGTTAAGGCCATTTAGGATTGATATGCACCTAAATCGATAAGTGAGGTAAGGAGTTTGCACGGGTTAGTTAGTCTTTATAGGCGTTTTATAAAAGATTTCAGTACAATGGTTGTACCCTTGAATGAAATTGTTAAAAAGTCAATTGGGTTTAAATGGAGGAGGAACAAGAATTGACTTTTGTTTTTTTAAAAGAGAAATTATGCTCTGCACCTGTTTTGACTTTACCTGACTTTACGAAAGCATTTGAAATATAATGTGATGCACCTGGAATAGGAATATGAGCTATTTTGATGAAGGATCGGAGACCTATTATGTATTTTTGTGAGAAGTTAAGTGGAGCAACCTTGAACTATCCCACTTACAACAAAGAACTCTATGCGCTGGTAAGAGCACTTAAGACATTGCAGCATTACTTATGACCAAATGAGTTTATAATCCATTCAAATCATGAGTCTTTGAAGCATTTGAAAAGATAAGGTAAGTTGAATAAAAGACATGCAAAATGGGTTGAATTCATTAAAACTTTTCCTTACATAATCAAGTACAAGCAAGGTAAAGTGAACATAGTAGCTGATGTACTTTAGTGTAGGTATGTTCTTCTAAACACCATGAATACTAGATTGTTAAGCTTTGAATACGTAAAGGAATTGCATGATAATGATTCTAACTTTGCCGAGATTTATAATGTATATGGGCATTCAACTTTTAATAAGTTTTATTTGATGGATGGTTACTTGTTCAAAGAGAATAAATTATGTTCCTGCTAGTTCTTTGCATGAATTGCTTGTTCGTGAAACACATAGGGGTGGTTTAATGGGTCACTTTGGTGTTGTGAAAATCTTAGATGTATTGCATGAGCAATTCTATTGGCCAAAGATGAAAAAGGATATGCAACGATTCTGTGAATAGTGCATTGCTTTAGAAAGGTAAAATCTAAAGTACAGCTACATGGATTGTATACACCATTGTTTGTGCCTACTGAACCTTAGGTAGATAGATATCTATATGGATTTTGTTTTAGATTTACCTAGGTAAGAGAAAGGTAAAGACTCTATTTTTGTTGTGGTTTATATGTTTTTTAAAATGATGCATTTAATTGCATGCCATAAAATAAATGATGCATCTTAGATTGTAGACTCGTTCTTTAGGGAGATTGTACATTTGCATGGCATTCCTATGAGTATAGTGTCAAATCATGATATTAAGTTCCTTAGTTACTTTTGGAAGACTTTATGGGGAAAGTTGGGAACTAAAATCTTATTTTTGACAACATGTCATCCTTAAACAAATGGATAAACTGAGGTAGTGAATATAACTTTATCCCAACTTTTACGTGTTGTTATTCATAAGAATCTAAAAAGTTAGAGAGAATGTTTGCTTTTTGTTGAGTTTGTTTATAATAGAACTATGCATTCGACTACTAACTTTTCTCTTTTTAAAATAATTTATGAGTTTAATCCATTAACTTCTATGGATTTAATTCATTTACCTTTTGAAGAAAAGGTTAGATGGTGAAAAGAAGGCAAATATGGTAAGACAACTCCATGAGAGAGTTCGACTGCAAATAGAGAAAAAGAATAGAGAGTTCAACTGCAAATAAAGAAAAAGAACAAATTGTACGCTTCTAAAGCAAATAAAAGGTGTAAATAGGTTGTTTTCCAACCTGGTGACTGGGTTTGGGTGCACATGCGTAAAGAACGATTTCCTAATTGAAGGAAATCAAAGTTACAGCCTCGTGGTGATGGTCTATTTTAAGTTTTAGAGAGGATCAATGATAGCGCATACAAAATTGATCTTTCAGGTGAGTATAATGTTAGTGCTACCTTTAATGTTGTTAATCTTACTTTGTTTGACAGAGGTTTTGATTTGAAGTCGAATCCTTTAAAGGAGAGAGGAGATGATGTGGACTAACCTAGAAACACTAACCCATTACATGTTCCAAACGGTTAAAAACCCGTTTGGCTACGTGGTAGCGTCCATGTTTCTTGCGGTTTCATTTTACAAGATGTTTGGTTAATTAACAAACATTTGTTACTGTTCATTGGTCCCACGGTCTACTGCATTTGAAATGCAAGAAAAGGGAAGCAGCTAGGAGCTGCTTCCTGCGCGGACAAAATCCTGAACTGTGCTCTACAATTTAGTGAATGGTGGAGCATAACTCCATTGTTCACTAAACAGTTTTTTTTTCTTTCAAAAAACCAGTGCAGTTAATTGATTTTACTCGCACTGTACACGTGAACGTGAACAATAATTTTTTTAAAAAAATTAGTTTAAGGTGAATTAAATTTACTCGTACTGTAATCTTAATTTTATTCCTGATAATATTTTATCGGATGAATTTTGTACGTAATGGAATTGTAGAAAGTTTTTTGTTAAAGTAATTTTTTATATATAAAAAGTATGATTTATTTCATGATATAATAGCAATAGCTAAATCCATAATATTTAAATTAAAAACCATCAATATTAATATATATTTTTTTAAAATTCTTTTATAATCTCAATTTCAAAATCATTCTTAACCAAACACATCAAACTATCTTTTCTTCAACCTCAATTTCAACCACAGTTTTAACCAAACACATATTTTTTCAAACCAACCTCAACTAAAAGTACTTTTTATAAAACAACTTTTTTTCAAACCATAACAGCTACCGCAATACCAAACACACTCTAAATGACTCAATCCAAGTTAAAGGCATTAAAAGAGGCATTTAATGCATTGATTTTGAAGGTTTTTGTAATATCCCACATCGGGGGTTGAGGACTTGGGGGAATGCCTTATATGAGCATGCTCACCTTGACTAGTAAGACATGTTTTGGAGCCATGCGTGGCTGCCAAGAACAAATCCATGAGGCTCGTGAGTCAAAGCGGATAATATCTTGCTAGTGGGGTAGGGTGTTATATTTGGTATCAGAGCCCGGCTCACTGGTTGTTCGATGGTGTCAATAGGGTTGTCGAGCTCCTTAAGGGGGGTGGATTGTAATATCTCACATCGACAGGTGAGGACTTAGGGGAGAGCCTTATATGAGCATACTCACCTTGACCAATAAGATGTGTTTTGGAGCCATGCGTGGCTATCAAGAACAAATTCGTGAGGCCCGCGGGCCAAAGCGAACAATATCTTGCTAGTAGGGTTCAAGTTAAATTTAAAGGGTCCATTGGAGTATCAAGAAGAGGCCTTGATACATTTTATCTATGTGCAAGAGGGGCCCAATCCAACTTTATTTGGGCCATAAGGTGAGGACAACAAAGAAAACAAAAGAATCCTATTACAATTTGAAAACAACATGGGTGACTACCTTTTCCTTTTGTTTCTAAGATTAAGGGGTTGCATGGAAGGCTATAATAAGCCTTGAATTAGTTCTGTAATATTTTATTTATTTTTCTTCTTCTCATGATAGAACATGGATTTAATATTATGAACTTTATTTTTATTTTTATTTTTATTAGTTACAACTCAAGGCTTGTTTGGGCTTAATTAATACTTTTTTTAGTTAGGACCCAAGACTTGTTTGGATTAGGATATGACTTTTCAGTTTAGAGTTTTTGAGTCAGTTTTGTATATGGGTCAATTCAACCCACAAGGGTAGATCCATTAGGGTTAATTTTTAAGAATTATTTAAACACATGTAACCAAAATTTTGGTAGTCATTGATGAATATTACTTTTGAATTTTTTGGTTTTAACGTGTGAGTGATTCTTGCATTCTTCAGTTCTTGAACGAATTGAATTTGACTTATCAAAGATTAACTGGCTTATTGGCGTCATTCTACTTCATTCCAATAGTGTTGGTGCCTTGAGGTAGATTTTCATTGTGTCACACTTCTATTAGGCCTATTTCAGCTTTCCAGGATTAGATCTCAATCTTGATTGTGGGTTGTGTGATCATGAGGTTCGCACCAAGTTAGGTATGATATTTGCTCCATATTACCATGGAGAATCTGAACTAAGTGATGACAAAAATTACCATCACATTTATAGAGTTGAGGTTAAAATTAAAGATAAAACATATAGGAAAAATAGGGATGCTCAGTTAGTTGAGTTTGTTGATCAATATATGTCACCTCATGTTCCTAAAACATAGATTATGTGAAATTTGTTGATTATTCCTACTCCAATCTATAGTACAAAAATGCATATAGTCCTCATTTTCATATACTGGTCTAGATGTAAATGGATATCCAACTAGATGGTGAGTAGATAAGGGTCGAAAAAAATCCACTCATCTACATAATAAGATGGATGATAGAAATGGGCACTCATTGGATAAATATGGTATATGTGGTTAAAGAGGTCATAATAGGAAAACTTGAAACTAAACAACATATGTTAATTGTTGTATTTGTTCTAAATTATGTAAACATCAATTATTGCTTTTAATTCAACTATATAGATGTTCAATTGTATTATAATGGCTAATAATTTTTTGATATATAACCTTGAAGGAGGCATGGTTTTGACTAGAGAAGTTCTATTACTTCTAGGAATGTAGACAAATATTACCACTTAGTTGTTGAGACAAGTCCTAATGATAGGTTGGTTCTATATATACAGGATGAACATCGTTCCAATAATATATAGAGCAAAGAGGTTTGATCTCTAGATTAATAATATTTTTAAATAATTGTTTGAATTAACTAAATTGCTTGATTTTCAGTATAGTAATCTTGTAACACCTCGATGGTATACATTAATAAAGTTGCACGAGCACGTTCCTATATCTTTCAACGAGGCAATTTTTTATGAGATCATTTAGCTATATGGCATACATCTTGACCACATATTAATTGCAACTTTGATTGAGTGATGGAGGCACGATACACACACACACCTTCCATCTACGTTGTGCTGAGATGACAACCACACTGCAGGATGTAGCCATATTGACTAGCCTTCTGATATATGGAGCTCTTATGATAGGACATGGATGGTTAGTTGATAGAGATGCTTTATGTGATCATTTATGTTGTAACCCATTTTTGGGTCCCCACATAAAAACTAAAAAATACAAAAAAATAATAAAAATACATTATAAAAAAATATATAACAGTGAAAAAATGCCAGAGCGCTCTAAAAATGCTCAAAAATTGATTGAGGATGTTCAAAAATATAAAAATTAATTTTTGACAGTATATCATTGACTGATGAAAGCCCCGATGATAAAGAAAATTCAATTTGAGGAAGAAAAATGCAAAATTAGAAGTTTATGGACTCAATTAAATTTTTATTGAAGGTTTAATTGAATTTATAGAGGTTTTAATTGCAAAAACAATTGATTTTGGAGTTATTTTGGGCTTTAATTGGAAGAAATTAATTTTCTGGGGTCAAATTATAATTTTTGGAAGTTAATTTGGTCAAATCAGGGGCTTAATTGCATAAATATTGAAGTTTAATGGCCAATTAGGGACTTAATTGAAGAAATCCGAGACCAAGGACTAAAATGCAAAACGCGCGCAAATTGAGGGCCGAAATTTGAATCTGAAAAGTTTTGGCGCCTTTTCCTTTTAAATGAAACGGCGCGTTTTGACCAAAACGGCGCCGTTTCATTCACTGTTGCAAAAAAAAAAAAAAAAAAAAAAAAAAAAAAGAGAACCCAAAACGGTGCCGTTTTGAAACAGCACCATTGTCTTCTTCCCTGCACACGCAGAGAACAGGGGAGAAGAATTTTTTGTCTTCTCTACTTTTCGCCGAACTTCTTTCACCGACGGCTTCAAAAAGACGCCCACAATAGCCACTTGCATACTTTTTCGGCCACTTGGATAGTGGAGGGGCGGCCAACAGTGGCCGCCCCAACAGTCCCCCCCCTGTTTTTGCCTATAAAAACAGGGGAGGGGCACTAAAAAAAAAAAAAAAAAAGAACCAGAAGAGAAGAAGGGAGAAGAAAGGAGGAGACCGAGGGAGAGAGAGAGGGCAAAGAAGAAGAAGAAGAAGAAGAAGGAGCAGCAGAGGAGAAAACAAAAAATACAGAGGAGAGAGAGAGAGAAGGAAAACCGGCCACCGCGAACCGCCAGCACCGCCACCACCACCCCTGCCGCATCAGCTGCTGCCAGCATCAACACCGTTCCAGGTAACTTTCTCCACTGTCATTTTTTTTGCTTCGGCTTCGGCTTCATCTGCATGCAGAACGTTTACGTTATGCAGCAGATGAAGATTAATTAGCAAGTTACTGTGCTGTGCACAGTAACTTGCTAATTAATTCACGGGTTACTGTGTACACAGTAACCCGGTTACTATGCACGCTCATTAATTCAGATTAATTCTCTGGTTACTGTGCACACAGTAACCCGGTTACTATGTGCACAGTAACCAGCCAATGCATTTGGGCCTTTCGGCCCAGCCCATGTAAAAGGGCCAGGTTTGGCCCAGCCCATGCAATTGGGCCTGATCCGGCCCATAAAAAAAAAGAGAAAAAATATTATTGTTTTAAAAAATATTTATGATGTTCCCATTTTTTATTTATGTTATTTTTATTAATATCGGGTAGTATTTTTATGTCGTAAAAAATACAAATCGGGTATTACAATATCCGGTTTTTTGTCACAAACTTCCAAAAAATACAAAAAAAATTTAAAAAAATATTTTTGTGCATACGGCCAAGTGTCTCAAATCTAAAAAATCATATCGTATTTTTCATATGTCAAAAAACAATTTTTTAGCATGCATTTTGGCTTTAATAACCAGTTTATTAAAGTCAAGAGAACATTGGCCAAAATTTCAAAAACAACAAAAATTTTATTTTGTTTGTCTCTTAGTATCCGGGGTATGACATTACACGTAATGCATATTCTGGATATTTAATTCTTTTTTCGGACAATAGAACCTGGGGTATGACATTACATGTAATGCGTATTCCGAACAATAATAAACCACAACACGATCTTATATTTTATCAGACATTAAAACAATGCAGCCTACCTTAGGTAGGGCGTAGTTGGGATGCTAATACCTTCCCTTTACGCAACCAGTCTCCGTACCCGATCTCTAAAGACCAGTTAAGGTTCCTAGTAACCAGAATACTAGGTGGCGACTCCCATTCCAATTTTTCACTTGTAGAGACAAGAATTTCCTTGTCTCTCTCCCCATTTTTCCAGGAATAAATTATTCCGATTTTTTCCTTGAGGGTGGACGATCGCCGCGCCGCCGCACACGTGCGACAGAATGGCGACTCCACTGGGGACCTTGTGGACTAAGCATTGTTTTGTTTTTTTTTTTTTTTTTTTTTTTTTGGGATTTATTGTGTTTATTTTTAAGATGAATTTCCCTTAGTTATTTGCTCATATGCTTTAAATTTGTACATATTTTTTTCATGCATTATAGATTGTGTCATGCATCATTCATATGAGAGTTTGTATTGAAAATTTAAGTTAAGTGGGGGACTAACAGCTTACCTTACGACTTTTAGTCAAGGTTTAAGTTTGTGTAAACCCCAACTCTTCGCTGAGTGCTTAGACTGGTAACAGTTGGTACACGTGCCATCTCATTGCCTACAAGCCCCCATATTGCCTCCACGAGGGCGATCACTGGGACATCAAGAGACCCTTTTTTTAGAGACTGAATAGCCAACCTACCCATGTTCACATAATAAAACCTGTCCTTAGTTTGTATGTGCTATCGTTATTTGCATCCGAGCAAGCCCTTCTTGAAGCATCTTGAACTCCAGACTTTTGGGTGACACAATGACCGTCGCTCAGAAAATTTTCATTGTAGAGTTTGTGCAAGAATCAAGATTCTTGTTTCATCATACAAGAGTTGCGACCATATGTCACCCCTCGAAGGGCGAGTTCGTCATATAGATTACATGTTCATACATTTAACATGCATACATGTCAGATTGAAATATAGGTCCCCAAAAAGTCTACAACACCCGACTTCGAGCAAGAAACATGGAAGATGAAGAGCGTGCTCAACGTGAGGCCTATTTGCACGACGAGTTGGAGTCTCTGAAAATAAGTGTGGCTCACCTCACTAGCTTACTCAAGCAAACACTAAGAAATACCTCTGATGAAGGTCCTTCTAATCAACCGATCACCTTTAATCCGGCTCCTACTACAGTTCAGCCTGAGGAAAGAATGAGCGAACATGGTCAAGAACCTCAGCAAAATCCAACATTTGTGCAGTCAACGACACCTGCACCATCCCCAACAGTCGTGAAGGCATCTGCTAATGAGTCCCACAAGGCTAAGTCATCTGATAGCATTGATCAAGCTAAGATAGAGGCTTTGGAAGCCAGACTCAAAGCCATTGAAGGGATAGACTTATATGACCCAGTCCGGGCAGTAGAGATGTGTTTGGTCCCAAATGTGGTTGTCCCAAAGAAATTTCGTGTTCCTGAATTCATCAAATACAGTGGAACACAATGTCCCATGACTCATCTCAGGTCCTACTGCAATAAAATGGCTGAGGTAGTACATGATGAAAAACTACTAATGCACTTTTTCCAAGACAGTTTAAGTGGGGCAACTTTGAGTTGGTACATGAGATTGGATAACACAAAAATTCGCAACTGGAAAAATCTTGTGGATGCTTTCGTCAAGCAATACAAATACAACATGGACATTGCGCCCGACAGAACCAGTTTGTCCAATATAGAGAAAAAGGATAAAGAAAGCATAAGGGAATATGCTCAAAGATGGCGAGAATTAGCTGCTCAAGTACATCCCCCACTTCTGGACAAAGAGATGGTCTCTTTATTTGCCAACACACTCAAAGCACCATATTACGAACATATGATGGGTAGTTCAGCCCAACAATTCACTGATGCTGTGATAGTGTGTGAACGCATAGAGCAAGGTGTCAAGAGTGGTAGAATTGCTGCACCAACCGAGAAAAGAGGCGTCGAAAGAAAGGAGGTTCACCATGTTGAAGATGGCTACATGGGCAAAACAAATACATCCCAAAATTACCATACTCCATCCCAAATTGCCAACATCAAAAAACCTGAACCCCAAAACTTTCAAGCCAAAAGCCAAATTGGAAATTTCCAAAGGGTTCAAGAACAACTACCTCCACTACCGTTACCCCTGAATGAGATGTATCAAAAGCTATTGAGCATCGGGCAAATAGCTCCAGAACCTCTAACACCTCTGCAGCCACCTTATCCTAATTGGTACAAGCCAGAACTCAGTTGTGAATACCATGCTGGTATTACTGGGCATAGCATCTATACCTGCAACGCCTTCAAGAGAAAGCTTCTGCAATTAATCAAGGCTGGGTGGATAGAATTGGAAGATGCCCCCAATGTGAATACGAACCCGTTGCCTAATCATGCTTGAAGCATATTAGGATGGAATGTTTGGGGAATTGGAAAGCATCAATGGTCCAGCATGATAGCTTGAATTTTTGACCGGGGTGTTGTTTCGCATTGTCTTTGAGTCCTCTATGCAGAGCTTTTGAGAGGAGTTAGCCTATGAACAGATTCGCCAAAATAGAGGAATGAAGCTTGCCTTGTTATTTGCCTTTTGTTAATGCTTTTGAATAAGACTTTCTCTGTTAATGAGTTTTTCTTGTGAAATAAGATCATGTGTTTTCTTGTGTTCACATCACACTCTTCTTTGTTGTTATTCCATTTAAATAACATTTTGAGCGCAACTTTGCTCACAACACTACAACATGAAGGATCCTTTGATGTTCCTTTCTTCCAAACTCGTACATTAATCTCATATGTTTTCAAGGTATATTTTTTTAGGACCTCCAAAGTGAGTACAAAAACAAAAATCATGTTGATATTTGTCCAAAACAAATGCATCTTGGAAATTCAAGTGATTCCTTAAATAGGTACACATATACCTAGAAAACTTGAAAGAAAAAAGACAACAAAGACAAACAACACTATGAGGTGACTCAAAAGCTGAGTTTTATTTGACTGAATAAATCATTTGGCATACGCGCATGAAAGCAAGACCTATCGATCCTCAATGCATGAGTTTGAGATGAGGAAAGGCCATCTTTGATAATCCTTTCACAAGGCTAAAAAAATATCCGTTGCAGTCCCATTTTGAGCCTAGTAATGTTTTTTGGAAATAACCTTAACTAGGATCACACCCCACACTGGGGGGCAAAATAATAGAGTTTTTACCCATCCAGACAAAGCAGTGAAGATGGGTGCTGGATTTGATCATGTAATTTTTAATCTTTCATTATCATCTAAATGAAGCAGTGATTGGTTAAGAAAAGAAAAGAAGAAGATCTAAAGGATCTAAAAGATTTGAGCTTCTCATACAAACAACTGATATGATTGTGCTCAACCCAAACAAAAACGAAGAAAACAAAGAGAAAAGCCCAAACCCGAAACTGGGGGGCATGAAGACTATTTTGAAAACAACAAATCCAAAAGACAAAAGGTCAGGAAACAAGCACAAGTGATCCTTAGTCTTGAAATCCCTTAAACACCTTTTGAGCCTGCAACATATCCATTTCCTTCATAACCAATAGCCAAAGCCTACATTACATACCTGATAAAGCCCTTTCTGATCAAAGGCAAGCAATCTGAATCGGTATGCAGTGCTTTCTCGTGCAAGTCAAATCATTATTCATACAAATAAAATAAATGCTTTGAATCAATTCGGTTCTCAATAACCCTCAAATTGACATTTAAACCTTTTGTGACCAACCAGATGTCACCTTCATCTTTAAACAAAAGCAAAAAGCTTTCATCACTTCAAGAAACTTGTCCATAGGAATCACTTGAATATTTTAGAACAAGTTTATTTTGAACCAATATCAAAATCATTTTTATGATTGAAATAACTTGGAAGTTCCGAAAATTTTGCATGAAAACATTCCACTGTACAAAAAAACCCAAACTTACTTTCACATATCCTCACCCCAAACTAAACCCAAGTTGAACACTTGGGTTGCATGATCAAGCTGGGGGGCAAGCAAATACACATGGTAGGGCTGTCTCCATGATTCCTTTTCTAAAGAAAATGTCGGGCAAAATTGGCAACTCTTGAGATAAACGGTGAAGGACAAAGATGTATGATGACATCAAACTCTTCCCAGAGGTCAAGATCACAATGTGTAACCCGAGTAAGCAAACGTGGAAAAGCCATCGAAGTTTACTACCAACACTACAACTTTTGAGAGAAAACAAAGACACCATGAAGAAATGGGGGCCTATATTTCTCAGGTAAGTATACATGCATATCAATCATAATGCATTTGCTTTTCAACATTGACAATCATTGTTTCAACATCAACTTTTGGGTAGTACGTTTTATAACCCTACCTCCCTTTGAGTGCGCCTTTGAGCCCTCACCGCCTTTTGAGTGCGCCTTTGAGCCCTTATCCCTTAGGTAGTGCGTTTTCTAACCCTACCTCTATTTTTGAGTGCGCCTTTGAGCCCTCAACTCCATCATGAGTGCGCCTTTGAGCCCTCACCTCCTTTTTGAGTGCGCCTTTGAGCCCTCACCTCCATTTTGATGTGCGCCTTTGAGCCCTCATCCCTTTGGTAGTGCGTTTTCTAACCCTACCTCCTTTTGAGTGCGCCTTTGAGCCCTCACCTCCATCTTGAGTGCGCCTTTGAGCCCTCATCCTTTTGGTAGTGCGTTTTCTAACCTTACCTCCTTTTGAGTGCGCCTTTGAGCCCTCACCTCCATCTTGAGTGCGCCTTTGAGCCCTCATCCTTAGGTAGTGCGTTTTCTAACCCTACCTCCATTTGAGTGCGCCTTTGAGCCCTCACCTTCATTTTGAGTGCGCCTTTGAGCCCTCATCCCTTGGGTAGTGTGTTTTCTAACCCTACTTCCTTTTGAGTGCGCCTTTGAGCCCTCACCTCCATTTTGAGTGCGCCTTTGAGCCCTCATCCCTTTGAGTGCGCCTTTGTGCCCTCAACTCCTTTTGAGTGCACCTTTGAGCCCTCACCTCCCTTTGAGTGCGCCTTTGAGCCCTCACCTCTTTTCGAGTGTGCCTTTAAGCCCTCGCCATCCAATTCTTCACATTTTTTTTTTCTTCATCTGGGTAGGTCACCCATTATAATGAGACCACTCTTTACTTTTATGTTTGGGCAGGTCGCCCATGAAAATAGACCAATGTCAGCGTGAGTGTGTGGGCTGGTCGCCCATGAAAATAGACCACCTTAAGTATGTGTGGGCAGCTCGCCCGTGAAAATATATCATCTTTCTTTCAAAAAAACAAAGGGGTTTGAACACTTAGGATTTTGGTTCTGGTTAGAGGGGATTGCCGAAAGGAATCTCAGTCTATCCCAACCACACACAGGTTTTTTTGGTTCTGGTTAGAGGGGATTGCCGACAGGAATCTCAGTTTAGCCCAACCACACACAGGACTTTAGGTCCGGTTGAAGTTTTAGGTCAATCAAATTTTGAGACGACCAGTTTCGGAAGACCAATTTTATTTTTATCTTTACAACACTTACTATGCACAAATCTTTGCTCTGTAAGCATTGTAAAGAGGGGGGCAATTGTTGTAACCCATTTTTGGGTCCCCACATAAAAACTAAAAAATACAAAAAAATAATAAAAATACATTATAAAAAAATATATAACAGTGAAAAAATGCCAGAGCGCTCTAAAAATGCTCAAAAATTGATTGAGGATGTTCAAAAATATAAAAATTAATTTTTGACAGTATATCATTGACTGATGAAAGCCCCGATGATAAAGAAAATTCAATTTGAGGAAGAAAAATGCAAAATTAGAAGTTTATGGACTCAATTAAATTTTTATTGAAGGTTTAATTGAATTTATAGAGGTTTTAATTGCAAAAACAATTGATTTTGGAGTTATTTTGGGCTTTAATTGGAAGAAATTAATTTTCTGGGGTCAAATTATAATTTTTGGAAGTTAATTTGGTCAAATCAGGGGCTTAATTGCATAAATATTGAAGTTTAATGGCCAATTAGGGACTTAATTGAAGAAATCCGAGACCAAGGACTAAAATGCAAAACGCGCGCAAATTGAGGGCCGAAATTTGAATCTGAAAAGTTTTGGCGCCTTTTCCTTTTAAATGAAACGGCGCGTTTTGACCAAAACGGCGCCGTTTCATTCACTGTTGCAAAAAAAAAAAAAAAAAAAAAAAAAAAAAAAAAAAAAGAGAACCCAAAACGGTGCCGTTTTGAAACAGCACCATTGTCTTCTTCCCTGCACACGCAGAGAACAGGGGAGAAGAATTTTTTGTCTTCTCTACTTTTCGCCGAACTTCTTTCACCGACGGCTTCAAAAAGACGCCCACAATAGCCACTTGCATACTTTTTCGGCCACTTGGATAGTGGAGGGGCGGCCAACAGTGGCCGCCCCAACAGTCCCCCCCCTGTTTTTGCCTATAAAAACAGGGGAGGGGCACTAAAAAAAAAAAAAAAAAAGAACCAGAAGAGAAGAAGGGAGAAGAAAGGAGGAGACCGAGGGAGAGAGAGAGGGCAAAGAAGAAGAAGAAGAAGAAGAAGGAGCAGCAGAGGAGAAAACAAAAAATACAGAGGAGAGAGAGAGAGAAGGAAAACCGGCCACCGCGAACCGCCAGCACCGCCACCACCACCCCTGCCGCATCAGCTGCTGCCAGCATCAACACCGTTCCAGGTAACTTTCTCCACTGTCATTTTTTTTGCTTCGGCTTCGGCTTCATCTGCATGCAGAACGTTTACGTTATGCAGCAGATGAAGATTAATTAGCAAGTTACTGTGCTGTGCACAGTAACTTGCTAATTAATTCACGGGTTACTGTGTACACAGTAACCCGGTTACTATGCACGCTCATTAATTCAGATTAATTCTCTGGTTACTGTGCACACAGTAACCCGGTTACTATGTGCACAGTAACCAGCCAATGCATTTGGGCCTTTCGGCCCAGCCCATGTAAAAGGGCCAGGTTTGGCCCAGCCCATGCAATTGGGCCTGATCCGGCCCATAAAAAAAAAAGAGAAAAAATATTATTGTTTTAAAAAATATTTATGATGTTCCCATTTTTTATTTATGTTATTTTTATTAATATCGGGTAGTATTTTTATGTCGTAAAAAATACAAATCGGGTATTACAATATCCGGTTTTTTGTCACAAACTTCCAAAAAATACAAAAAAAATTTAAAAAAATATTTTTGTGCATACGGCCAAGTGTCTCAAATCTAAAAAATCATATCTTATTTTTCATATGTCAAAAAACAATTTTTTAGCATGCATTTTGGCTTTAATAACCAGTTTATTAAAGTCAAGAGAACATTGGCCAAAATTTCAAAAACAACAAAAATTTTATTTTGTTTGTCTCTTAGTATCCGGGGTATGACATTACACGTAATGCATATTCTGGATATTTAATTCTTTTTTCGGACAATAGAACCTGGGGTATGACATTACATGTAATGCGTATTCCGAACAATAATAAACCACAACACGATCTTATATTTTATCAGACATTAAAACAATGCAGCCTACCTTAGGTAGGGCGTAGTTGGGGTGCTAATACCTTCCCTTTACGCAACCAGTCTCCGTACCCGATCTCTAAAGACCAGTTAAGGTTCCTAGTAACCAGAATACTAGGTGGCGACTCCCATTCCAATTTTTCACTTGTAGAGACAAGAATTTCCTTGTCTCTCTCCCCATTTTTCCAGGAATAAATTATTCCGATTTTTTCCTTGAGGGTGGACGATCGCCGCGCCGCCGCACACGTGCGACAATTTATTTGGAGGGGTGCCTCCAACCAATCTCATATAGGTAACTGCATCAAATTAACATGGTTGGACATAACTTTTAAGACCCCTAGTAGATGTGATGGAGGACTAGTTGGTTATGTATGATCAGACATCGTATTACATATCTTATTTTCACGAGTATTGCAGATAATGCAATACCAATGTTTTTTCTGACACAGGTTGAGGACTTATATGCCATTTCCAATTATAGTTAGTGGGTCATGCTTGCATATCCATACCAGCAACTATGTGAAACATGCTAGAAAAGAGAAGACAAATTATTGGGTATCTACTATTTCTCTAGGTATGATTATTTTAAAAAATATATTGTTAAAATTTATGGGATTTTAAATACCAACTTAAAATTGTCAATGTTTATTAATATAGCTCTAGTCATAAGAGCATATTCATGTTGGATGTTTAGAGAGTTAGGGTAATAATATGTTAGACATTGTCATTTAGAGGCTACCATTCATTGGTTTTATGTAATAATAAAATAAAATAAATTCTAATCAACAGGATATATATATATATATATATATATATAACGAGTTCTACCAGTATGAGTTGAACGTATGAAAACCACATTAGGTTTGAGTTACAAATGTATTATATATATATATATATATATAACCACATTAGGTTTGAGTTACAAATGTATTATATATATATATATATATATATATATATATTTTTTTTTTTTTTTATTATTTGAACGTCAATTATTTAGCTTGGTACTTTAAACTTCGCCTATATGCCGCAAAGGATCTAACCTTTGACTAGCACGAGTCTCGTTGCACTACTTCGATATTGTTGACATGTATTGCCTAGATTGAATAACGTGACGGTTTGTACTATCTTAGAATATACCAGATTATGTTGATATTGATGATAAGTTGCATAATATTAGTTGTCAAAGTAAATATGAGGGGAATTGGTTTCATGTATCCTACTTAAATCTTTGGGATGCTATGAAAAATTATGTTTTTTTGGAGCGATATTCGATGATTGATGTAGATACCTACATGAGATAGTATCTGACCATTACATGTTATTTTATTACACTTATCTAGTCACGTTTTTTGAGGCATCCACATAATTTAATGTATTATGTCCCTCGATATTTGAGACATAATTGTTTGATATGCAATATTATTTTACATACAACATTTATTGAATATTTTTAATGTTATTATATATAATGAGTACTTTTTACTTTTTTAATGGAAGTATATAGATTCATTACTTAGTACGAGGAGCTCAAAAAGCAACAACAACTATTCGTGAAGACGTCAATAAGATGGAACATATTATGGTTAATACTTAATTTGTGTTGTGGCGGACTTTAAGAGGTTGAGGAGGTTGATCGTTTTGAAGCGGCATTAACGTAAGATTGCTTATTATGAAAGTGTTGGGGATGGTGGCCGGTCCATAAGCATATCAGGATCGTCCGTAAGTTAGGGTGATATTGGTGTTGACACCTACACAAATCTGTCTTCGAGTTGGACTAGTTGGGGTGTTGGTGCAAGTATTTTCATGAATGTCCCGAATTTGTCTATGAGCTTGGGTGATATTGGTCCTTTTTACCCCTACATGAATGTTACAAACCCATCTTCGAGTTGAATGATTTGTGGTGGTGCTCTAGACCCCCTCCACAAGTGCTCTAGGCCCTTTCATGAGTTGTGACTATTATTAGATATAATAACATGTTATGAGAATTATAAATAGATGCATAGTTAATTATGTTTTAATAAAATATTATGTTATATTAATGGTCGGTCTAATTTTATTAATTATTATTAAAGATGTTAGGTGTTGTTTATATGAATTGTGTTTTGAGATTGAAAAATTAATTATTTGAATTATGGTTTTTTTAGATAAGAGGTTAATAATTGAAGAAACCAGTCCGTGATGTGATTGTGTTTCTTTATTGACTCACAAATGTTATACACACAAGTCTTAAATGTTGTCAACAACTCTTTTTTTTATTATTATTATTAACGTTGGTGTCCGAGTCAGTTTACACGCACCTCGACTAATCCCACGAGCTTTGAAGTTAACGACCATGTAAGCCTCTAGTGGCTACGAGGTTTGTGAGACTCGAACCAGTGATCTCTAGGGAACAAACCTAAAGATTGACTAGTTAAGCTACACTTCAAATTGATTAAGAGGGTATTAAAGAGTAAGATAATGATTGTTTTTAAAGTTTTTTTTGCTTTAAAATACATTAAAATAATATATTTTTTTATTTTTAAAAAATTATTTTTAATACCCAGCACATTAAAAATATATATATTTATAAAAAATAATTTTTTTAAAAATTTACCCAACCCCGTTTAAAACAAAATACCAAATAATAGCTAAATATACGAGATTCCTAAATATTTTGGAGGTTTTTGTTTTCTTGCTAAGTTTCCGTAAAACTCCAGCAAAAACATAAGCAAGAAAAGACAAATAACAGAATCGTATACCATTCCACGTCATCCCCTCTTTCCAACAGAAAAAATCGTCATTAACAGCTATCAAAAGCATGCTGGCAGGTAAAAAATGCATACGTGTCACCCCCTAACCTCTCCTCGACACATCACCCACTCCACTCTCTCCTTCCCTCCTCGAGCATTCTAGGATTCCACACCGCTCAAAAGAAAAAGGAAATAAAAAAAATTCCCTCCTAAAGTGTTTTTTTCTCGGAATCCAAACACTCTCTCTCGCACTGAACTCTCACGTTAGAAACTACCCTCAGATCTGGATCAGAACAAACAGAGCTCGCTGGAGTCTGTTGCGGCGATGACGGAGTCACGGCGACGGAGCTCGTCTTCTTCTTCTTCCTATTCGTCTGTGAGAATCGAAGGCGAAATCGGCGTTGTTGACGAATCGGAGAGCAGAGAGGCAGCTGGTGTTGCTTCAGTTAGTAACGGTAATCCGAGTTTAAACCGGTTTGTTTTAACTGTGTTCGTTTCTGATTCCGTTAACATTGTTGAGCATGGTGTGAAAAAAGCTGTTGGTTTTATGAGCTTATAGATTTCTTTGTTAGGAATCAGAGGGGGCGACACTACGGCGGAACCAACTCCGAGTCAGCTCTCCAAGGTAGAAAGATCCAAAATCAAAACGAAGGGGCAAAGACATCAAAATATACTTCCTGAGGAGGCTGCGCAAATTTGCAACGACAAGATTCCTGTTCGGCAGAAGGTATTGATCTTGACTCTGCTTGAGCTCTTCATTTTCCTAATTACGATGAATATTCTAAATATCGCTAGTGTATTTAGCAAGCTTTGAGGCACCGGATTCGAACTTGAAGTGGTACTATTACTAGATGTGTATATAATTTTAAGTTAAATTTCTTCCTTATAACTTAAATTTTTGGAGAGTGATTAGTTTTTCCTAGTTGGTTTAGGATTTTATGTCCTAAAACTGCGGTGTTTAGGTTGTTGAAGATGATGGAGCTTTGCTTAGTGTTTTTATTTGATTTTTTAAAACCATGCAGCGTAAATTGTTGAAAAGAATAGCTAGTGTCAAACATGATGGAACTGTAGAATTTGAGGTTCCAGGGGATGTAGAACCCCAAGCTCCTGGTGTTGGATATGATGATGTATATAATACAGTAGTTGATGATGAGCCTCTTGATGCAACGGACCTTCAATATATACCACCACTGCAAATAGTAATGCTTATTGTTGGCACACGAGGAGATGTGCAACCGTTTATTGCAATTGGTAAACGTCTACAGGTTAGTTGTGATGCTTATTTTCTATTTTCAGCTTTTCATTCTGAGCTCTATCCATGAACATGTGTTTGAATGTTTGATCTTCAAATTTAATCATGTGTAAGATGTTTGCTATTTGTTCGGCAGAAGCTTTGAATAAAATATGAAGGATGATACAATTTCACCGTTGACCACTCTGTTGCTGCAGTTTGTCACCCTCATCATTTTTTGCTTACCTTTCTAATTGTCCTACTTATTTACAGTGCCTCGTTGTGTGCTTTCTTAAGTATTAGTTGTAGAAAAAGCTTGCTTCTTGTTTTGTTATGTAAACAAGAAAATCTGAAGTTACATTTTCTTTGTTAACACCATGATTATTTACAATGAAAGTTTGTATATATAAGGCTGAATTGTTGCAGAATATATTTTTAGGACTTTTCGTTTGCAAATATTGGTTCATTAATGAGCACTTTTTGCGCAGGATTATGGCCATCGTGTTAGACTAGCAACTCATTCAAATTTCAAAGAATTTGTCGAGACAGCTGGGTTGGAGTTTTTTCCTTTAGGTGGAGATCCTAAAGTTCTTGCTGGTTGTATGTATCAAGAAATGCCACTTTCTTTTAAAATTTATTAGTCCTCTCTCTCTCTCTCTAATCTTTATGTTTTAGTCTTTTGAAATGGTTCTGTATTTCTTATGTCATCGATAGAGTTCTTGCAAAATGGTTTGCATTAATCACGTTGCAGCCTGTCAATGGTACTTTTGGGGCAAATATGCATTGCTGATTCACTATAACAAATCGAAATTTGTGTAATCTTTTGCCAAAGTTATAGAATTCTACTTGTGAATTAATCAGCATCGACAAAAAAGTTCAAATTATACTAAAACAATAGTAGTAACCCAGTACCACTGGCGACAGATAATGCATGCTTTTGTTTTTGTATTCATTTCTGTATATATTATGAAAGAGTGCAGACAAATTTTTTGTTGCAAGAGTTTGACTGGAGAATCTTGGGGATTTATCTGAAATATCTTTCTTTTTTTAACTAGACAGCTTTCTAGCCACTGTAAGTTGCTTTGAGCACAAGCCTCTATTAAGAATTTCTTAAAATATATTTGAGACTGTAATTGTCCGAAAAATAACTTTGTTGATATGCAAGTCTGATTTGCTAGAGTTTATGCTTTATTGGATCTTTTCAAATTCAGATTATAAGCTCCTTCAGTAACTTTCATTGTTTTTCTTTGGCTTTAATGAGCAGACATGGTAAAAAATAAAGGCTTCCTGCCATCAGGGCCTTCTGAGATATCCGTTCAGCGAAATCAAATAAAAGAAATTATATACTCATTGCTACCTGCCTGCAAGGAACCTGATATTGATTCAGGCGTCCCTTTTAAGGCAGATGCCATCATTGCCAATCCTCCAGCATATGGTAAGAGACTTCTTACTTTGAATCTTCCATATGTTTTGTGCTTCAGTTGTAATCTGCTGTAATGTTCTTGCATTACCTTTTTTCTTAATTATCTGCTGAGTTTCCAGCATGTCCACAATTTTTCTTTACAATAATCAACCGTTAAACATAAAACCCTAGTTGTACTTGTTCTTCCGTCAAATGGGATCATGATTTCCAAATGTTGCTGTCACTGTACCTCTGGATAAATTACTCCATTTTCCTTCCTTTGTTTATTCAACCTCAAATTTTCTCCATTCTTAAACTGTAAAAACCAACATAACTCCGCCTTTACCATCAAATTAAACCATTCAAGAGTTCTTAAACGCCAAACTATATTGTTGCCAGTCTAATTTGTAGTCTGCAAGTGCACAAGGAAACTTATTCCTTTCAATCCTAGTTTACAAGACGCCCAGACTTTCATTAACTTTAAATCCAAATTTTCTCAACTTTGAAGTACCTATCCTGCTACAAACACTGCTTGGAGGGTGACTTTTTGTAGCTTTATTGTAATTCTTCCTGGATAATTCTCTGCAAAATCTCGAATGACTGTCTCACCTAATAGATTTTTCCATGGAATGCTGGTCATCTTCCTTGTAGATGTTTGAAATGTTGCTTCTATGATAATTTTGAGTTCTTTTTAATGATTTTAAAGAAGTTGTTCTTTGGTAGTGATTTTCGGTTTCATATCTGGCATTTAACTTGAATGTCTAAAATTGCTTTCCCTTCCCTTTTTTTTTTTTTGAGAAGTCCTTTCCTAATGCATGAAGATCAAGATATTGATAGCTCCCTCATTTGGCATTGTTCTCCCTTTTCTTTTGAAGTGGGGTTGAGGAAAGGAAGCGTTTTTTTATATCTGTAAATGACTTATATTTCTCTCTGTTTGCATATTTTTGTTTTATGGGAAAGACAATCTGCAATCCTCTTGCTCTTGTTCCTCCTGTAGTAATTATTTGTAAATTCCTTGGATGTGCATCCCCCCCTCTCAGTTTTCTTCAAGTTTTAGCCATTACATTACTATTCTTTATTGTTTTGCGTCGTTTTCTCTTCCATCTCTTCATCTCCCTTGTGTGTCTGCTCTCACCAAATTATCCACATTGTACCATGTTGTTTTTCTTTAGTATGCAAACCCCATTTGAATTGGGGTTGAGGAAAGGAAGTTTTTTTTATATTTGTAAATGACTTATATTTCTCTCTGTTTGCTCATTTTTGTTTTATGGGAAAGACAATCTGCAATCCTCTTGCTCTTGTTCCTCCTGTAGTAATTATTTGTAAATTCCTTGGATGTGCATCCCCCCTCTCAGTTTTCTTCAAGTTTTAGCCATTACATTACTATTCTTTATTGTTTTGCGTTGTTTTCTCTTCCATCTCTTCATCTCCCTCGTGTGTCTGCTCTCACCAAATTATCCACATTGTACCATGTTGTTTTTCTTTAGTATGCGAACATACCTGGCTGTTTCTTGCGTGGAGATTTTCAACCTGTCCTTATATTTTCGTGTTTGATATTATACAACTTACCCTTCAAATGTTTCTTCAGGGCATACTCATGTGGCAGAGGCACTAAAAGTTCCGCTTCATATATTTTTCACCATGCCGTGGACGTAAGTCTCCCCTGGGTAATGGAATCTTGCTGAGTTGAATGTAGCTTCATTGTTACTGTTCATCATATTTTCTTTTTCTCCCTGTTTCTATCAGTGTTTACTTCTATACATCATTTGATGGGTAAATCCTAAACTGTTTTAAGCAATTTTTTATCTTCTCTTGCCAGGCCAACTAGTGAATTTCCACATCCCTTGTCCCGTGTCAAGCAACCGGCTGGATATCGAGTGAGCCATTGAATTTTTCCCTTTTGGTTCATGTTGTAGTTTTGATTCCTTTAGAATATCTTGGCTATTTCTGACTTACTCTATCCATGTTCAATTTCTGTAGCTTTCATATCAAATAGTTGATTCGTTGATTTGGCTTGGAATACGGGACATGATAAATGATCTTAGGAAAAAAAAGTTGAAGCTACGACCTGTCACGTATCTCAGTGGTTCACAGGGATCGGACTCTGATGTCCCACATGGATACTTATGGAGTCCTCACCTTGTCCCTAAACCAAAAGGTGCTGCATACTGTGAGAATGTCAAAATCTTATATTATAGCTTACCGGCTTGTGCTGTTCTTCTGCAATACTAAGTAATTACAGCTATCATTCATAATGTTATCCTCTTCATATTGGGTGGTTGTCCTGATGCAGGACAACTCTAGGAGAATGTTTGTAGCTGACTGTTTAGTTTAGTTTTGTAGAATATGAAGTTTTAGGACTTTTAGGAATTGAAAAACAGAATAGATAGTAGAGAAATTGAGGGAAAAAAGAAAAAAAACTTCTACCCTCACACTAAATTTATTCAATAAAAACATTTCTCTCTAAAAATCTTCTAGTGGACTCACTCCTAGACTGAAAGCCATATTAGAAAAAGCTGCAATTTATTCAATAAAAAATTTCTCTACTAGAAATCAAAATACTACAAGCATATTTATAATGCTTGAGTGACTCCTAATCCTAATAGGACATGAATTCCTATATATGAAAACGCAAGGATTTCAGCATCTGAATAGGAAAATATATTAGACTCCTATTGAAATTTCAGCAACCCTACAATTCTGATACAGCTCTGCTGGAACTAAACAGCGGTAAAAACTCAAACGAACTTCTACTAGGAGTCTTCCTCTCCTTTATCCCGTTGAATTAAGGCTTGTGGCTTGAATATCTCTCTCTTCTTATCCCTTTAGTAGACCATAAACTGTTTTCTACCATGTCCACTTGTATGTCTTTCTTAATATTACACAATCAGGGTTATTGTTCTAGACAAAAGGATGATTAATTGACAGCACTGGAACCTTAAAATGTTTTGTTTGTTGCAGTTAATTCTATCCCCTTAGGTAATTGAACTAGAGTGCTTATGGCTAGCTAGCTTCTACTTCCTTCACTATGCTTTGAGGTTCCAGTGTCTTGATAAGCTTGAACATATTTCTTGTAATGATCTCTTTTTTCATCACTAAATGCTTTGCCTTATATAAATTTTTGAAAAAAAAAACGTTCTATTATCCAAGCTATAAGATACCCTTTTTTCTTGGCAAGGCTGTGAACAGAGTCAAGCTTCGGGCAGCTTGCACTTGGTTTAGTAAACTTTTTATCAAGTTTGAGCTTGAACCTCTCCACTTGAGTTTCCAAGAGCTGACCCAAGTTCATTCTATTTGAAATAATCTATAATTTAATAGCTAAACTCAAACTCGTACAGGCTTATTAAATAGTTAGGAGTCGTGAACTCTAAAATAGAAGACTTGCATATGCAGCTACCTAATATTACAAATCATAGAATGTTTCGAGGATGGTTCCTTCTGCAGTGGTGACTTTGTCCTTGTTCTGGTTTTGACTCAAAGGGGTGTAATGGATATAAATAAGATAAATCAAAGTTCAAACAGCGATCTGTAAAATGAGCCTGATATGGACCATCAGTAGAGAGCTTGGTCTTATCCTAGCTTGGTTCCTTTACTGAATGAGTTTGTGGTCAAGTTTGAGTTAGTTTGTTAATATTCGTAAGTGACCACAAACAAACGTTTATCAGCCATGATTCATGATGTTTACAGATGGTTTGTTCATATTATGTACAAATTCTCTGCTTATCTCTCATCCCTTTTTGGTAAAGAAAGTGTAGTTTTACTATGTTATATGAAACGACCTGGTAGTCAAGCAGGCATGACTTTTATTGGAAGGATGCTAATCCTAGTTTGTGTTTTTTTTTCTTGGTGTGCAGATTGGGGGCCTAAAATTGATGTGGTTGGCTTCTGCTTTCTTGATCTAGCATCAAATTATGAACCTCCGGAATCACTTTTGAAATGGCTTGAGGCTGGTCAGAAACCTATTTATATTGGATTTGGTAGCCTTGTGAGTTCATTTCCTCTTTCTTTCTTTGATTTTTTGTTTGGTTATTTATAGGAAATATAAGGTCTGTAATTGATTGAAGCTTACTTTAGAATTGTAAATGTATGTTCTGAACGTGGGCATTATGGAATCTTGAACATAATTGTTATATATTCCTTTTATGCTGTTTTGTCAGGGGTATGATAGAGATTCTTGAACACGAAAGAGTACCTATGTGTTTGCTGGCTAAGATTATACTTTTTCATTTATATTTGGTTTGTTTGAAGTGAATAATGCAAGTTTAAGCAACTGCAGTTCAATAAAGATCACCAATGGAGAAACCTTTTCCTGGTCAGATAATCCCGTTTGATGTAATCTGTTGGGCGTCTCATGCGATAGAAGTAGTACATATTGTTGTTATAGGACTTGAAATGTGTTGTTTCCTCCCAGGGTTTTTAATTAAATGACCTTATGTGCAATAGTTTGTCCGTACTTAGGTCTCCATTATGTGTGGACTAGTATGTGGCTTGAAATGTAAATTGTATTTGTGTATTCGGTCTACATCGAAGTCACTGCCAATAATTGAGTCTTGAATTGATACCAAGAAGGTTGACTGTATATAAAAGGATTTCACTTGTTGAAACCAACCCTCCCGCCCCCGCCATTATTCTCTCAATTCTCTCTATCTGTTTAGATGATTTCTTTCTCCTCACATTCTCTGTATTCATGTCAGCCTGTGGAAGAACCAGAAAAAATGACCCAAACAATTGTTGAAGCGGTGGAACAAACTGGGCAGAGGGGCATCATTAATAAAGGCTGGGGCGGCCTGGGTAACTGTAAGTTTCTGGTCCCCCCTTTAAACTTTTGTATGTTCACTAAAAATTCTTGCTATTTCCTTTTCCTGTTGTATTCTGTGCACCGTATATGCATCTTCAGGGTCCTGCATGCCATCTATTTAGCTT
This sequence comes from Populus davidiana, assembly GCA_030145905.1. NCBI lineage: Eukaryota > Viridiplantae > Streptophyta > Magnoliopsida > Malpighiales > Salicaceae > Populus > Populus davidiana. Next base: position 21,900,713 of record CM057790.1, read on the forward strand.
ATTTTGGTTCCTCTTTAGTGGCAGAACCGAAGGACTTTATATACTTACTGGATAACTGCCCTCATGATTGGCTATTCTTGCAATGCAAGGCAGTGGTAAGGCTTAATTTTATAGCTTTGTCAGTTGGATATAATGCTTGAGAAACAACTGCCACTTCATCAAAATCCTTAAAACATGAAAGATTTGGAAGTGGAAAAGTTGTACTAATTGATGATGATGTTGATTGAGTATATTATTTGTTCTTCAATTTTTGTGTGTTCTTTTCGAACTTGGTGTCCCATTGTTATTAGTTTGCACTTTACTGTCAGGTTCATCATGGAGGTGCTGGAACAACAGCTGCTGGTCTTAAAGCTGCGGTAATAGCTGCAGCTTGTTTTTACCATATAGTTCCGTGTGATGTCCTGTCCATCTTTTTTCTTTATCCTTCTTCTGTGATGTAGTGCCCTACAACCATCGTGCCTTTCTTTGGCGACCAACCTTTCTGGGGCGAGCGGGTGCATGCGAGAGGAGTAGGTCCTCCGCCCATACCTGTTGACGAGTTCTCCCGTACCAAGCTAGTTGATGCAATAAACTTCATGTTAGATCCCAAGGTAATGTCAAATCACTCAAGTTGGTTGATGCAATAAACTTCATATTAGATCCCAAGTTAATGTCAAATCACTCGATATATATTAGCTGAGGATAACAAAGAAAATAATGTCAAAATCTACAATCCACATGCAGTCTGCTCCTTTTCCTTTCTGGCACGATGTCCACGAAGGACATTAAGTAGCGTTTGGGAACGCGGTTGAAACCACATTCCTACAAAATTTTAAAAAAAATTATTTTTATTTTTTGCTAAAATTTAATACGGTTTGTGCATTTTAGATCGTTTTGATGTGCTGATATTAAAAATATTTTTTTAAAAATAAAAAAACATTATTGGCATGCATTTCGACACGAAAAGTTATTTAAAAAGCAACTACTATAACACTGCCAAACATATAAGAGGGTTCGAACTTGGGCTTATCTCCTAGCAATCAGCTAGACTATATATTCTGTTTAGATCCTCTAACCTGGAATTAAAACTCAGTATTTCATTATTCTAGATTTCTAAATCCATAAACCAGCAGTGATCTTTCTAGTTTTGGCCGAATGCTACAGTTTGTGGGTGCTGGCACCAAGGAGCTAAAGCTTCGATGTGCATTATTTGGAGAGGAACCAATGAGTTTAAAAACATTTATAGTTATTTTCAGGTGAAAAGCAAACAGTAAAGCTTCTCAAAAAAATGTTGGAACTTTGCATCTACATTGATTCCAGTGGCTACGATATGATAATCACTATCATCTAGAACTAAAATAAACTTGTATTATTTGCAACAAATTCTGGGCCTAGAATTTACCCGATGAACTTTTAACATTTTAGGTCAAGGAGCGTGCCGTGGATCTCGCTAAGGCCATGGAGAATGAGGATGGTGCCACTGGAGCAGTAAAAGCATTCTTTAAGCATCTCCCTCCAAAAAAGCCCGAGCCCGAGCCGTCACCAGCACCATCACGTTTTTCCTGCTGCCGTAAATGCTTTGGTTGCGCCTGAATCTCAACCGGGTCCATTTGCTATTTGTGGCGGTGTGCTCATCTAGCTGTATAGCATGATCATATTCCTCGGTAGTGGTGTGCCCACCGAGTACTAACCGGGGTATATACGTACCTGTTTTATGAACTTGCAATCTATATTTTGGGTCGCGGTAGACCTTAAGATCGTGTGCGATCAATATGCTACTTCTGCTTTACCAAAATTTTGATGGCTTGCCCGTTCTTTGCTATGGGCTGGGTTGATTGTTCAAGTGTAAAAAAACATGCTTGAACGTTTTGAGTGTATTTAAAAAAAAATAACAGAGAGAATTGAAAATAATAATCAATCCTCAAGAATTACAGAATTACAATGATGAAAGATAAAATAAAATAAAAATATCATTGAATAAAAAAAAGTTAAAAATAAATACCCTGGTAAAATTTGATAAAGAGGTAAAAATCAAAATATTGAGAGTTAAAATTTTAAATATTGAATTGAAAAGTAAAATTAAAACTTTTTAAGTCAATAAATTCTTAAAAGAATCCAAATAAAAAATAAAAAGCTGTCAACTAAAATAAAAATTATGAGTGATGATCAAATTATAAAAAATTAAAATTAAAATACATCATTTGATGTTACAAGTGCTTGGACCTTATAGGTTGAGTAGTGATTCAGGGAATCCAAGGTCTAAGCCAGCTCAAGTTTCAAAAATAATTGAAACAAAGCATGGGAAGAACTTGATGTTTATATTTAATTTAAAAGCAAAAATTTCCATAAAAAAAAAAACTAAATTGAACAAAGTTTAGAAAAATACTTAAGGTGATAAGGTAACACATGTTTTTTTTCAAAATAAATAGAAAATTCCATAAGAAATGAAAAAAAAAAGTAAAAAAAACATTTGAGGAAGAAACAAAACAAATGAGCTAAAATGGAAGGGGGGTATAGGTAAACTTTTTAAACCTAGGTTAATCTCTTAAAATCACAAACCATTAAATTCCAAACCTAAACTTAATTAAAAAGCTCAATATAAAATAAATTCAATGATGAAGAGTGAGATAAATCAATTTAATTATATTTTTTATATATAAAAAACAAGATCTAGCAAAAAGCACCAAAAAAACCAGGGGGGGACCAAGCGAATATGGTTTAACTTTTTAAACCCAGGTTAGTTGCAAACCATTAAATTCCAAACCTAAACTTAATTAAGAAGTTAAATTCAATGATGAAGAGTGAGATAAATCAATTTAATTATATTTTTTTATATAAAAAAACAAGATCTAACAAAAAGCATAAAAAAAACCGAGGCAATGTCAAACCAATTTAATGTTGAAGGGTAAAATAAATTAATTTTGTTCAATTAAAAAAATTCATTCTAAAATAGATAGATCTAGCAAAGATAAAACAAAAGACTTAGAGGCAACCCATTTTACTCTAAAAAAATCAAACTAGTCCTATCAAAAGTGAAACAAATGGGAATAGCAAAACAAATTAATGAAAAGGATAAAAAATAGCAATAAAAAAAATAAAAACTAAGTTGGATACAAAAATTAAATGAAAGAAATACAAAAAGATGAGATTGAAACAAAAACAATTTAAGAAGCACTAAAATCAAAACAAATAGATATTAAAAAAATTGATGCCCGACTTAAAACAAATATAAATCAAAGGACATAGCTGAATTTTAAAGACTTGATGCAAATATCAAAACATAGGAGAGAGAAAAGAAAGGGAAGAAAAAAAACTTTCATCGCCTTTAAACTGCCGTTTAACAGACTAAACACACAACTTCAATAGTTATGTCGTGACTTGACGGGTCGAATGAAATAGGATTTGATAGGTTTTGATCATCAGAACACCCCACATGCCTTCAGTTTGGCACAAGAGATGATGATGTGTTGATACGTGCGCGTAGCATACACCAACATTTTATATTGATTTATTAATATTTTATTAATTCAAATTACTAAAAAGTATTTAAGGGTATCATTATCTTTTTAACTATATAAATAAAATTAAAAATACATAAAAATCCCTGAATAAAAAGCTTACTGTTAACTTTTAATGATAATAAAATAATTTTATTGTTTATAAAAAATATTAAAGGATAAAATTATCCCTTATACATGATATTTTATACCCCTGCTGGTAAAAGTAGTTGTTCGGTACAGTGAAGTACAAAAAGATCAATACATTATCTGAATTCACAGCATTACATGTAATCACTGAACCTTTTAGTTTTTATTATTATTATTATTATTTTTTGTTTTCTTGTAATGATCTGAATCGAAGCTTTTAATGGTTGCCACGTGTGCTAAACCCAACCCATGCATTGGTGGCAAGCATCGGGTTGTCTCTGGTCGGGGCATGACAAAGAGGCTTCAGTGCATGAGAGGAATGGGCGAAGAAGTGACAAATTGCATGGAATTGGCGGTGGAGAACGCTGGACCGGTGGCTGTTAGCCCATAACTATTTATAGAAGGCAGAGGAACGCGGCAGAAAAGACAGCCGTTTGCATGGACAGAGGGGCAGAGAGAGCTGACACAACCACCTACTGTGCTTCAGACCATGTGGGGACTCGTTTTAGCTTTCAAGACACCCAATCCTTCCACATTGGCCATTGAAGATCACAAACCTCATCGTCTAAGCTTAGCTTCTCTGACAAATCTGGTTTCCCTCTCTGTTCACCTCTCTTGCTCACTTCAATTTTTTATTTTAAAATAGCATCTCTCTTTATTGTAAGCTCCTTATTGGAGGGTATTGGGGTTAGATGTTGAGAATAAAAGGATGTATATTTTATTTGAAATTTTTTTTTTAAAAAATTTATTTTTGATATTAGTATATTAAAAAAAATAAAAAAATAATTTTAAATAATTTTTTTTTAAAAAATTAATAAAACACTATTTATAACATAATTACAGGCAGCATGTAACTTTTACTTGATGAGGAGTGTCGAAATTCGGAATTCATTAGGGATTGAACAAAAATTTTATATTGTTAGAGTTATAATTATCAATATTTATTTGATAAAAAAAATAAAGAAAGAATCAAATCTAGTCCTTTTTATTTCTATTTTTTAATTAAATTAGTTATATAATTATCATTCAATATCATAAAATTTATAAAGCTCCACAATGTGAATTAAAAAAGTTTTTGAAATTATAGTATGAGTTGTTTTTTAAAGTGATTTTTATTTGAAAATATATTAAAATAATATATATTTTTTTAAAAATTATTTTTTTTATCAACACATCAAAATTGGATCGGAAAAATAAACACAATCTAAGAACATATTTGAAAGTACAGTAGAAATTATTTTTCAAAATATTATTTACTTGAAAATACATTAAAATAAATTTTTTTATTTTTAAAAATTTATTTTTAATATCAATACATTAAAAAAAGTTTTTTTAAAAAATAATTTAATTTTTTTTTTTTAAATCATGGGTAGAAGACAATGCCAGAGGCCAAACAGAGGCTAAGCATAAATCAACGGGCTTCAGTTATGACAGCAAACTTCGTACTCCTAGAAGGTGAAACCCATTTGCCCATGAAACTGATATTTGTCAGAAACAGAGTTTTCACTTCCCAATCCAAGCTTCGCTTTCCACCGGTAACTGTCTTCACTCTTCACCTTAGCAACGCAGAAGCTTCTCCACCCCTCTCTCTCTCTCTCTTATCTCCTCTGTTCCCAAGCCCATACAGCACCTTGTGTCAAGACCCCTATTTAATAATGTTACAGAGAGACTCTTCACATTTTCCAACTCTTCTGAACTCTCTTTTCTGCTGTTATCAAAGTATCAAACACCAACAAGTCAGCACATTTGGTTACTTAATTCATCCTGTTTCTCTACTTCTGCCATTCTTTTCAAGCATTTTATCTCCTAGCAGACATGGAACCTGCAGAAAAAGTTTCTCCGATCCATGCAGAAGAAGACACCACGGCGAGGGTATTTCCTTGTTTATTCTGTTCACGGAAGTTCTACAGTTCTCAAGCCTTAGGAGGCCACCAAAATGCTCACAAGAAGGAGAGAAATGCAGCAAGGAAGACGAGAAGAGTATCTGAATATGCACGATCCCCGCCACCAACATTTCCAGTTATTTTTTCCCCAAGTCATCACTTAGGCCTGTTGCACCCTTCAATGTACATAAGTACTGCTCATGCAGCCAACCTCCACTGTCATCCTACTCACGATCAGTTCTCTGACCGTCTTGGATCCGGTGGAGCAGCCAGGTTTGACAGTGGGGTACTGTTTTATGGCGGGAGTTGTTCAAGCGATAGGTATGATCATCACCAATATGATCAAGAAGATGAGCAGAGTTTGTTGAGTTGGCAAAGGAGCATAAGATGCCCTGGTTTCAATGGAGGCGGTCCCAACCACCATCTTTCAATGGCGAATGGCAATCACAATATGGAGATCAGGAACGATAAAGATCAGAAACTTGATTTGTCTCTCCATTTATGAAGAAAAATATGGTGAGAGAATAGTCTTGATTTGAGAGAGGGAGGGAGGGGGTGTTTTACAAAATTACATGTCTTCTTGTACAATAAAAGATCTCCAATGGCCTAAAGGTTGAATTATTAACTTCAGAGTATTGAAGGAACAATTATATATCATGATTATTTTTATAGGTGAGAGGTAGATAAAGAAGAAATAGAACTATGAGAAATAAAAATTAAAAATTATTTTCAAGTTTACAATCAAGTGATCATTTCAGGGTGCAAGAATATTTCTAATTTGAATCTTACCTCTCCATATTTTCAATCAACGCGCAAATGCACGCAAATATGTTTATTGATAAATCTCGAGTTGATGGATTCGCTTTTAGTCTATTTTTGTGATTATAGTTATTTTTTAAAATATTTTTTATTTAAAAATACATTAAAATAATATTTTTTTTTTAAAAAAATTATTTTTAATATCATCACATCAAAATAATTTAAAAACATAAAAAATATTAATTTGAAGCAAAGAAAAAAAATAAATTTTTTTTAATTTTTTTAAAAACACTTTTAAAATAAACAGACCTTTAGCTTTTAAAAATGATTGTTTATATGTGAATGATGTTGAGAAGTGTGTCCAAAATAAAAAATAAAAAATAAAAAAGTTTAAATGAAATATTTGATATGATTTTTTTTTTGTGTACTTCTTCTCTTTAAAATGGATATATAAAATAACTATTAGTAGATATTAATTACTTGAATACTTAAAAATTATTGAAATAAAGATTGATAAAAAAAACTTGCTACTTTTTTAAGTATCATTATCATTTATTTCTTCATGTATATGGTGAAAGTCAAGGTAGGATTTTGACCTTGAGAGTGTAGACACTTTGACTTTGACGTATCTCATCTATTTAAAATGTAGTTGAAGTTATTTTTTAAAATATTTTTTATTTGAAATTGCATTAAAATAATATTTTTTATTTTTTAAAAATTATTTTTGATATAATCGCATCAAAATGATATGAAAATATTAAAAAAATATTAATTTAAAACAAAGAGAAAAAAACAAATAAAATTTAAATTTTTTCAAAAGCACTTTTAAAACACAAAAACAAACAAATAGGTTCATTTTTATTTTTCTTTTATCCATCCTCTTTTAAAGAGAAATCAAATTAAAAACTAGGGTATCCAAAAGAAAAACCTTTCTCTATTATTTTCACCCCATATTTTTTTTTAATTATGATTAATATATCATTCTTTAATATATATATATATATATATATATATATATATATATATATATATATAATATTGATGAATAAGAAAAGATTCTTAAACTTGAATAAGTTTAGGCATATAAAAAAATGGAAAAAAGAATCGAATTTATTAATTGAGCATTTTATTTGATTCATAGTCTAAGCCTAATGCATGGTACTTACATGCATTCATGATTTATTATCTTATGATCATTTTATTTCTTAATTAAGAAAGAAAAATTTACGATGCCAAAATTTATAAAAGCTGTCTTTGGTTGAGTTTTTTACATAAATAAAATTTGGTAATCTCTATTTTTAATCCTGCTTGTATTTTTGGCGAATATGATATGCTCATAGATTTTTTAGTAAAAAGGAGCTATTTATTTTTATATTTAATGCTTTCTATGATTTATTTATAATTAAAGAAACATATAAGAAGGGCGTTTATAGATATTCGATTATTTTATATATATTTATAGAAAAGAATCGAATTTATTAATTGAGCATTGTTTTCGACAAAAAGATAAACCGTTGAAGAAAATTCAATTCCAATAATATGAAAATGGTAGGGGCTGAGAAATTCAATGGGCTCAGCTTAAAAGGCCGTCTTATCAAGTTGCTTGTTTTGTTATCCATAATTTTATAATTCGCAACTATATATATATCAATTCTGTCTGAAAAAATTTGATTAAATTAAAATATCCTTATTTTTTTTATTAACTTAACAATTATAACAGGAATTTTAAAAATTTCTACATATAAACTTAATTTTTAAATTAATTAAATAAAATAGAAACTTTGATACCTGTTTTAATACCTTTCATTCCATCTTAAAATTATTAACTTCTTAACTTAATTAACTAAAACAGTAATACTTTTTCCCTATAAACTTAACTGTTGACTTAATTAACTAAAACATGAATTTCAATACCTTTTACATATTAAAATTATTAAATAGTTATCTTTTCCTTATAGACTTAATTATTACCCAAATAATAAGTTTAATATTAAATTGTGATACTTTCTTTCCATTTTCTTCTCTTGCTATTCACAATTATTCTCTCCCTATATATAAAGTCTTATTCAATTTCAATGAAACTAAAGTGGTAATTCTCAATTTAACTAAAAACGAATAATAATTTTTTTTTCTTAACAATCGTTTTATTACAAGTAGTTGTTTTAATTCTACGAGTTAATAAATTCTTTTATTATATAGAACATAACCTTTTCTATTTCCAATCTTTTTTTTTTTTACTTATTGTTTTTTTAAAAGAATTAGATATTTGGTTGTATCATTAAAGTGTTCCTTTTTTTTGTGAAATAAATAAATATTTTTTTAAAAAAAAAACTCTTCCACCTCTAAGTTAATTTATTTAGGGGGTGTTTGAAAATGTAGTAGCGATTGATTTTCAAAATATTTTTTATTTAGAAATATATTAAAATAATATTTTTTTTTTATTTTTAAAATTATTTTTGATATCAGTATATTAAAACGATTTGAAACAAAAAAAAATTAATTAATTTTTTTTAAAAAATACTTTTAAAATACACAAACAAACAAACAAACAAGAGTTAATCTTTTTCTATGTCCCAACAACCCATTACTCCAACACTTGGCACCGAGGAAAGGATCAAAGGGCATAGCGTTTGGTTTCACTCCCTATCGCAAGGAATAAATAAATTTAAATCAAACTACTACTTGGCTAGTTATCAACCATGACATTAGGGTTACGAAATGCTTCACAAGAGCAATATGTTCGTAGCATGCAAAGTGTTTGGTGCTTACAGCAGTTAAGTTAGGTTGGCGTTAGTAAAACAATTACTCTATAACCATGATGATCTGATAAACCTAACGACACAAGGAAGTCTTATAAACCTTTTGCCCTAGGTCAATTCCAACTGCTGCATGGAAGAACATGATACACCATTTGGCTGGGAAAGAATAAACACTGTTTTTTATTGGGTTTATCTTGAATTTTGAGTTGTTTAAGTCATGATCATCTTCGTCGTTCCTTTTTTTTTTTGTTGGTTTTCTTTGATCAGAATTAACAATGGGATAAAAAAAATATAAAGACTTAAATAAAATGTAAACTTTTTGACAAAAACGTTTCAAGAACATATTTACAAGTCATTCTCTTCTTTCCAATGGCAGGCCTAGTAAGGTGTTATCTCCCCCTTTTCATCTCTCTCCCAACACCTTAACTCATTAATTTGTTCATTTAATGTGAACTCCATCAATCTTTACAAGGATGATTTTTTTTATTATTATTAATGTGAATCTCTGGCCAATTTGCATACACCTCAACTAATTTCACGAGTCTTAAAAATAACAATCACATAAGCCTCCAGTGGCTCTGGGGCGTGTGGGATTCAAACCGGTGACTTCTAGGAAGCAAATCCAAGACCTGACCAGTTAATTATGTTTTTATTATTTTTTTATTCATGTGGGATGTTTAGGCCAAGTTGTGCGTACCTTGACTAATCTTCACAAGTCCTGAAGTTATCGATTAAATAAGCCTTAATTAGCCATCAATATTAATAATTATAGGACTCAAATATAAGACTGGAAAGGAAATAAATTTCTTAATCTCAAGCTTTTATTACTAGAATATCTACTCGATGACTGCAGTTGATTTTAATATTCCTGTGGAAGGTGGGAGGAAAAATTAACGTATGATTTATGGGCATTGATTCTAGAATGATAAAGTACCGTGCTTGGTATTGTTTCGAGTTAATAACGGTTGCTCACTGTGTATAATACGCACGGAGAAGCGACTAATTTGGCCATGAGTTGGTGGAGATGAGCTTCCGATCACTATCATTACCAAAACCTATCAGCACAAATTGGCTGATAATATATCAAAGAGTTCAAATCAATGAATATTGTAGCGATTAATTTGTAGTGGTTAGGGATTAGGGAGGAAGAATAATATATCAAAGAGTTCAAATCAATGAGATTATTTAATAATTTTTTGAAATTGGAAATCAATATATTATTCTTCAATAATGGTTAGGGATTAGGGAGGAAGATGTTGTAGTGTCTTCTGGCTTAGAAACTGGAATGTAGTGGTAGCTCTATAGCTTCTATGACAATAGACATGGTTGTAACATTAATGCTTAGAAACAAAAAATGATTGATTACAAAAAAAATTTTAATTTAAAAACTTAAGTTTATAAGTAAGATTTTAAAATATAATTTATATATTATTCTCCAACGCATCTTTTTAAATGAAAGTTTTTTAGATTTGAAACTTGCATAAATTCACACTATTTTATGCTTAATTTTTATCAAATAAATCATAATAATAAGATTTATACTCGTGATCGTTTAGTTATCAAGACTTCACTACTACCTCAAAAAATTAATTTAATCCAATAACTTAAATTTTTAAAATGAGATCCCAATACATTATTTATATTATTTTTAAAAGGAATTTAGACATAAATAATATGAATAAAATGCCACCAAAAATTTAAAAAAAAACTCTGAATAAAAGGGTTTTTGAATCTTGAACTATCGGGTCCCACCATTGGCTTTTGTTTTATTAAATAAAATACAAAAAACAAAATAAGATTTCACAACTTTTAAGATCATAGCCCTAATATACATTTTGAAATTTAATAATTCACAAAAACTTTTATGAAATATTTAACTGCTTACAAATTATTTAAGCGGCCTAGTTAATGGAATTCAAATATAGTAAAATTCTAAAACCTAAATAGAAAAGAAATCCGAAAATAAAGAAATCAAGATCCCAAACAATATCTTCTATGCTCAATTTTAGCATGTTCTTGGTCTCGGAAGAAGCTAGCTGATGTACTCTAGAGAGAACAAAGCTTTTATAACGCGGTCATAAAATTTCAGTTTAATTTAATGATTATAAAAAAATATGCATATTTTTATTTAAAAGCTTATTTTACTAGTCTAGATTGTTTCTTGGATCTGGCCTTGTCTATATGATTCACAATTAATATTCCATGTCAATTGCTAAGCATAAAACATCACAAGATACTTAAAATTAACCTATTATACATACATAAAAAAAAAAAAAAAAGGAAAAACAAAACACTCACACGTACAATTTAGAGATTTAAGAAACATGGTGGGATTAGCATTTCGTGTTAGCTCTAGCTCCCCCAATCAGCGGGGATCTTTTTTGCTCGCTGTCGTAGTCAAGATCGCACACCTAATAAACAGCAGACCGGCTGGTAACCTCGTCGGACCAAACCCAGCTGATATCTAATTAATACCCAATTTCTTGAGTTATTCAATTTTATAAGTGAAGTTGGTCGGAAGCGTGAACTTGAAACCTCCGGCAACATATTTTTACAAGACGTATTGATGCTTCAAACGATATTTTTGTACAAACATTCATGTAGCAGTATAGTTGTTTTTTATTTGTACAGACATAGTCTGATTTGAAAAGTTTTAAATATCAATAATTTTTAATTTTTAAATTTTTATTTAAAAATAAAATACACAATTGTTTAAATAACAACTACACTGAACTAACTAATTAAAATTCAAATAAAATAAAATCTTGAAACAAAACCAGAAAATGAATGTAACATGAAAAAAAAACAATTCTAAGCAATATAGTTTGGAACCAATTTGGTGATTTTTTAAAAAGATATAATTATTTTAAATTACAAATTATACCTTTAAAAATTAAAAAAATATATTTTTTTATATGGATCTCATAAAAAAAACCAAAACCATCTCCAAACCAAACACTATCTATCCATGCACTGCAACAGCATGTAAAAACAACAAGGGTGATTTTGTTTTCGTGGGAGATTCTGGTTTTTACCCGACTATAAAAATATTTAGTAATTAAGTAGTTTCTGTTTTTTTTATATTAATTTCATATATAAATGTTTTTTAAATTTTAGTTTTGTAGAATTTAAAAAAATATGTTTTTTTATTTATTTTAATGTAAAATTCCATCTCACAACAATTTTTAAAAAATACAACAGTTAAAAATATTTTTCTTAATTAAATCTATTTTTAAAAGTATAATTGCAAAATCTATCACAATACAAATTGTATATTTAGTAAGATGGTGCATGATTTTTTTAATTAAAATTATATTAAAATGATATTTTTTATAATATTTTTATTTTTGATATCATTATATTAAAATTATTAAAAAAAATAATTTGATTTTTTATAGGTAAAAACCAATTTAAAAAGTAAAATATATCATTATAACAAACGAATATTAAGTTTTTGTTTGATAGATATTATTTTTTAAAATATTATTTATTTAAAAATATATTGAAATGAATTGTTCTAGTTTTTAAAATTAAAATATCATTATGATATAAAAATAATTTAAATCTAAAATAAATTCAAAAATTTATAAAAGCAAATTTCAACGCAGTACAAAACCGTGTAAAAGCTTGTCCTCTCGCACCGCCACATCACGACAAGTCGACAGAACAGATAAGTCACAACTTAGAACAGAATTTCTAATGCCAGTCATCATGAAAGTTAATTAAATTAACACAACAGCAGTAGAGTTAAAAGTCCAAAAGTCTTTTTCACCAAGCTCCAGAATTGAAAAAAGAACTTGAGGTCAACGGCGCCGTGTAGAGTCGAAGACAAGCTCCAGAATTGTATCTGAATTCATTGGTGATCAAGGAAGCCGACTAATTCATGATCAAGCTTACGTAGAAGCAACTTAAGAGTGAAACCAGCCAGCTTAATTTCCGACAGCAAAACCGGTTGCTTCTATAATTTATATGCTTTTAGTTTTTATTTTTGTGAAATAATAATCTCAACCTAATAAATAAAATTATTAAATAAAATTTTAAAATATAATTTATATTATTCTTTAAGATATCATTTAAAAACCCTTCTCACCTCTTACAAGTCGTTTGACGGAAAAGACTTTTTAAATGGACTCTCAAATGAAAATTTTTTGTACTTAAAACTTATATAATTTCATATTATTTTATGTTTAATTTTTATTAAATAAATAGGGATAATAAAATTTAAATTTATGATAGTTTAGTCATTAAAATTTTGATATCATATCAAAAAATCAATTTAACCTAGTAATTTAAACTGACAGTCAAGATCTATAATATTTATTATTTTCTAACATTTTTTTTATATTTTTTAGCAAACAATAACATAGAGATACAAGCACATCAAAGTGAGTAAAAGGTGGGCAAGCAAATTTACCAAAAAAAGAGGAAAAAAAGGTGGTCAAGCAAAAGATCAGACCTTTGTTGGGACAATCTAATTAACCTGGCTTGCATTTCAAGAGATTGGGTAATATGTGGGGCTCCATTTAAATCTTGCAATCATCGTTGACGTTTGATAGACTAACATTCTTCAGTGAAGAAAGGCGCCAAAACAGAAAAAAAGGAGAGGGGTGACCACCGGCTTTGCCTGTAGCTTGTCGGAGTTGCTTTTATAGCAGTTACAAAGCACCTCCTGGCCCGAGTAATTTAATGGGTAGATAAATTTAAAATGATATTATTTTAAAAAAATCAAATTATATTTTTCTGATTTTTTAAAATTAAACTAGATTTTATTAGATTTTAACCAAATTGCGAATTTATCTATTAAATTGTAAACTTTTAGCCCACATGAAATTCAATCATGCCAGATCCTGGATCACCGAATTAATTCATTAATTGGACCAGACTTAGGGACATAAAAATGTGAAAAGAGGTGACCTTTTTCAGTTATGATCAATGCATGATTAATACGCTTAAATTACAACAATGTAGTAAAAGAAAAGTTGAGGTAATCACTCCTTAATGTTGATGATTATAGCCATCATTACTTTTTTTGAACAAAATACAGCCATTATTACAGTAATCAAGGGCAAAAATTCTCATGATTATGAACACAAGCGGTGACTGGAGCCAGGTAATCGTTGTCTCCCCCAATTTTGACCAGCAAAAGGAAGGAGGTGAATTTTTTTCCTATATTCCGGGCTTAGCTAGACTATGATCTATGATATCGGGTGCTTATAACTGTATTAAAAATTATTTTTAAAGTGAAAATATATAAAATAATATTTTTTTATTTTTTTATTAAAAATTATTTTTCATTTCAAAACAATTTAAAAATATAAAAAAATTAATTTTAAACAAAAAAAATTAAATTTTCATATATATATATATATATATATATATATAGAGAGAGAGAGAGAGAGAGAGAGAGAGAGATCCGGACTCAAACCTCACGGAATATTTTATTTTGTTGGATGATAAGGCATTTGCTCGAACCAGCTTGGTTGCTTGCTTATGGCTCGTTGCATGCATAGCATGTAGGATACGCTATCGAACTGAACCGTTTGAATCCACGTACGTACCCTGTAACTGGGAAAGACAAATGTAGACTCATAAGTCCATAACATGTCAGGGGCAGTGTAATAATGAATGTCTTTATTTTTTATTTTAAAAGTATTTTAAAAAAAATTAATTTTTTTTTCTTTGTTTTAAATTAATATTTTTTTATTTTTTTTCAATCATTTTGATGTGATAATATTAAAAATATTTTTTTAAAAATAATATATATATATATATATATATTATTTTGATATATTTCTGAATGAAAAACATTTTGAAAAATAACAATAATCACACTTTCAAATAGGTTCGTCGAAAAACAAAATAATTTGATTTTTATTTAATCCAAATCGGATTGAAACTTTTTTCTACTCAAATTCAGTTGTGATACAAAATAATAACTTTGATGAATTCAAGATTAAAATAAAATGAAATACAGTTAAGTTTATTTTTATTTTCATGAAAGCATGAGTTTTTCAAAATTATTATGTTTTTAAAAGCTAAGGGCTAATCATGATTGTATAAATGGTAGCATTACCCCTGCAATTTGGGAGATTTAGGTGATATTTGTTTTTATGGTTGGAACTATGTTTTGTGATTTAAAAAGAAATTGCTAGAAATTAAATTTATTTGATGTTTTAGATTATTTTGATATATTGATATAAATTTTTTATTATTATTTTTCTAGAATTTCTTATAATTTCAGACTAATTGGAGTTCAAAAAAATCTCGCAATATAGGTTAGAAGATACAACACTTTTCTCTTTGTTGAGATAAATAATAAATTTAATTTATTAAGATATAATTGACCTTACATCATCTTTCTTATACTTTTTATTCAATGAGTTGATATTTATTTGGATGCGTGTTCATTCAAATATTATTGATGCTTTGTATTATATTTGAAACTTAATTTTTTATTTTTATTTTATTTTTTATACACAAGTAATAATATAACCACAAGATTCACACCAAATCTCATACTTCACTGCTAAAACCATGAAAGTTACAGACTTTGATATTAAAATAAGTTAAAAATTGAACTCCTAACTGAATTAATTAAAAGAGTAAAAATTTAGTTAGTCGAGATATATATAAATTAATTTAGATATTCACATGGAAAAAAAAACTAAGATTCTAGTTATTCATAAATAAAGAAATCCCAACTTTATGATGAAAATCTATTAAAAAAATATTTCCTCGTACTTAATTTAATCTTTTTACTAATTTAGCATAGCTTTCTTCGAGAACATCCTTAAATCTCTCTTCTTCTTCTTCTTTTTTGCAAGTTGGCGTCATCATTTATTTCAAGCCTAGCTTGTTCGTATTTTGAAGGGCTAACAAGATCATAACATCTTCAGTCCTATTCGATTATTATTATTATTATTATTATTATTATTATTATTTTGCTTTTTACTTCAACAGTCTTCAAACTCCTCTGTTACTTTTATTTTTGTAACGAGGTTTGGAGGCCTACCACATTTGACATTGAGACCAACTAACATTTATATAATTTCATAGTTTTTTTTTTTCCAGTTCAAAGTTTAGTTACGAGGTCCATTATGTTAGGACACCCACTAAGTTGTTGGTTTCAATTACACAAGATCAAGTTTCTCTTCGATTTGTAATGATATAACAACTATGTTCATATCTACCCAAGTCAGTAAAAATGAAACTTATTGAATTGCTTCAATATACGTACCCACACTTTGGCAAAATATTTCACTGATTTTTTTAAATCTCATCAGAATTTTCATTAAAAAATCAAATAACAAATATATCTTATTTTTTGTAGAAAAAAATTGATTTTAATTTTAATTATGAATTCCATAAGAAATTAAAAAAAAAACTAATTACTCTAAATTCTCATTAGAGATTTAGCCAAAAGGTTATTTAATTTTTTTTTGTTAGTATTACTTGTTATGGAAATTATAGTAGTGAACATTCACTTATAAATGATTAAACTAGAATATAAGATACAGAATCTTGTTACATTCACTTATTAATCCAGTTCTAATTAACTAAATTAATATTTTTCTAATTCAATTAAAAATTCAACTCAAATCATGCTTCAAATTTCTACATCAACATGCACAATTCGGGCTTAGTTTTACAAGTATACATTTTACATTAGCAAATATTTGCATAGGGACACGAACAATAGTAACCAAGAGCCTATAAGAGGGTGTATATTATTTATTGATATAAATATTTAGATTAATTTATATATATTTTAATTAATTTTATAAGCTTTAAAACTAATAATTATTTAAACCTTCAATAACTCAAACTAGTGATATTTAATAAATAAATTAATATAAATCTAATAAGTTAAGTTAAACATTTTAAAATTACTTATAAGAGTATACTTATTAAATTTGGTTTGAGCTCATACCTGCGAAAGAGTCGAATCACCATGTTGTTGATTTAATAAATAGATTAATTTTTTAAAAAAAAAATATTATTTTTTTTTTAAAAAAATATTATTGCTTCTGACCTGGTTAGAATCTAAACAAACCCGTGAATTTGATTATTCAACTCGCGGAGCCATTTAATAATTATGAATACGAGTCATTTTACCGTACTATGGAGTAGGACAGCTGTCAACGAGGTCCATTTTACAATCCACGGACAAATTCGTACGAAACCGATTCCAAAGAAGACCTTCCACTTGGCAAACAGCAACAGCAAGTATAATAACTCACCGCCAAGAGCTAGTCCCAAATTCCAGCATATCGAAATAAATATGCTGACATGGCCACGGTGATCCCCGGTGAATGCTAGCTGATGTGTCAGATAGGAAGGTGGTCAGGCACGTGACAGACCGACCGACAAGAGATGAGGAGGGCGCATTACATGATTTTTTAAAAACAATTTATTTAATAATTTTTATTATTATTTTGATATATAATATTAAAAATAACTTTTTTAAAATAAAAAAATATTATTTTAATATATATATTTTTAATAAAATACAGTTTAAAAAACAACTAAACACAGTAATCACCCTACTGTGAGCCGTAAAAGCTTTCCCACTCTCTCTGTTTTGCAACACAGAATATAGTGAGAGAAAATACGGAATCAGTTAATAGCGGTTATAGATGTGGGGGTTGTTAATATTAGAAGGTTAATTGACTTAACTAGAGTTAAAATAGATGGTTAAATGAAGTTAGGCTAGAGTGATTTTACGCTTGAATTTTTTGCTATAAAAAAAGGGCTGAGCTGCACTTCTTCCCTGTCTTCATTTATTCTTCCTCACCAGTAGACAGTAGGAGGAGGAAAGCTATAGAGAGAGAGAGAGAGAGAGTCCGCGTTTGTGTATTTTGATTCAACAATGGAGGTTTCGCTGAGAAGCTTTTGTGTACGGACAATGCTGGTTCTGGTTGTGCTTATTAGTGTAAACGCTGCGGAGGAGAAAGACGAGCAAAAATTGAGGTAAATTTTGATGAGAATTCGTTCTAGTAGTAGTGATTAATGGAAAACAGAGGTGCATGTTTTCTCAAGTTGATCGATCGCTTGCTTAAAGCAATAGAATTCTCCTTAGTTCTTCATTTCTAGCTCCAAATTGTTCTCCTTAGTTCCTCTTTGCTTATCTGTCTTGTGCATTGAATTAATAAAGAAGAAAAATGTGATTGGTGTAGGTTTAATTCGTTAATCAATTCAGATTTATGATTTGTTTATTTATTCTATCAGGTTGAAGGAAACGCAAGAGTTGTTGAGCTCAAAGAACTCGTCAATGGCGGACTGGTGAGTTGACAGAGCGGTTAAAATTTCATCAGGATCCACGTTGAAAATGGTGGAACTTGGGCCGTTGGATGAATTTCGCGCTGAATTTATCTGACTTCCATAAATTTAAATCATTGAGATCGTTTCGTGAAAATAAATCTGGACCGTTCGTTGATTTTGTTATATTACTTAGATTTGTTAGAATCGCACGCCTTCTTTTCCCAATTCTCGAGAAACTAATTAAGTTCGCTGCATAATTTATTGCTCTTTGGATTTTTTTCAATTTACGAAAATGACCTCATTCACCGTCATGTAATGTAAATTTACTACGAAATCCATTGATCAAGCTGTAACTATATAGAAGAGATAAATATTATTATATTTGAATTCATAAAATATGATAAAAATATCGTATTCTTAAAAATCATTTTATTTTTATTTTTATTTTTATTTTTTAACATATATTTTCCGTATTATAAGTATTTATATTTTCACCACCGTAGAATCTCTCGTTAAATTAATTAGTAACTAAGAAGTGAAAAATATTTATGTTGAATTAAAATTCAGTCTTATTTCTTTTGTTTTCCAGGTATGATGATGCATGGAACGAGCATATTATGGAGGATCCGGAGGAAGTTGCGGCAATGGTTGACGAGTGAGTGTGTTTCTCTGTTCTTTTTTATTCGATCCCCTCTTCTATGAGAATTATTACGAGCCAATCTAAAGCCTGCTAAGCTATTATTTTATTGGGAACATGGCATTCCATTTCCATAAATCTCGTGATTTCATTGAATAATTCTTATTGGAGAGCTAGAAAGAGATCACATGACTCTGCATATTTAAAGAGAACACATGCGGATGTCATTTTCACCCACTGGTGTTGAAATTCCAGTCAAACACAAATTAAAGAGTCAATGAATAAGTAGTCAATATATGCTTCATCATATATATTTGTTAAAAATAAAAAAAATTATTTGAATATATTTCTAAAAAAAAACAATATATTGAATCCAACCTTGTATTGGTAACTTGTTTGGCTTCATCTATGCTAATTACAACTTGCTGGCTGTGCGTTTTTGGTTCTTTATGATAACTACAAGACGCTCTAAATTATTTTTAATGACTATACATGCCATTTATGGTTTGATGATTAATCAACCACCATGTTCTCTACTGTTGCAATCTTTCCACCTTTTAATCTTGCTGCCAGTTTATGCACATGCCTATGTCCTGATCAGATCCGAGCATCACGCCCTTAATTTATTTCCTGCCTCTTCTTTCCCTATCCAAATCTCATTCGCAAGTACACTAGCTTTATGTGCCTGTATCAAGTGAGTACGTAATGTGATTCTTATCTCCGGATAATATAGTGTGGTCTTCTAAATTTTTTGAGTTCGAGTGTGCATTAAACTCAAAACTCCCCGTGTTGGTTTTTATTAAGAAAAAAAAAAAAACCCAAGTTGTTTTATATTCTATATGATAAAAAAAAATCTATAGAAGATGCCACTTAGCACACTGCCTTTTGCTTTACTAGATTGCAGGATATCTCTAGCACACCAATCCCTTTTGATGATAAAGTGCATATCTTTTGTATTGAGTCCTCTGATTTTACTAATAAGCTAGTTCCCTGAATCAAATTGTGAGTGCGATTCCACTTAGTGCTACCTGCCACTAAATTCTAAAATCATTGTCACTCAAGTTCTTTGTCCAACTTCAGAGATAGAATGCTGTTCGTATTCTTTCACACCATTATAAATTCATAAATCTTTCCAATTAGGGCAGGGCTCACGGTTTACTCGACTGTAATAATTTCGCAGCCTTGTAAGAAAACCAGGTGGGGGAAGACAACTTAAATTTTGCTCCCATTGTCCAGCCTGGCAGTAGATACAAAGCATATAGCACAGATCTGGTTTCATACCAAATGTTTTTATCCGAGTCCTTTTGTAGTTCCAGCAGCTGCTCCCTTTGTTCAATAGGGCCACCACGAACTCAATAAATGACCACATTTTATTGTCCACCGACACAGTAAGTACCCGACAGGAATTAGGTACCCCAATTTTGCATTTATTTCTTACACAGCACAATGAGGGAGAGAAAATCACAAACTTTTCCGTATGCTCCGTATACATTTCCCATCACATGGCCTACATGTTGAAGTGTGACAGTAAGATTCAACTTCCTAGTGACTGTTTAAATTTTGACACTACGTTGGTTTTGTGACTTTGAATACGCTAATGTTGTTATATACATAACTGTTTGCATTTTCGTTCTGTATTGCTGCTAGACATGCATGACTTAACACTTGTGACTTTTCGGAGACGTGTTTTTGGTAAACAGTAATCAGGGCCTGGTCACTGCTAGTTACTCGGTATATTAGGAACCCACAAGTCAATAGATTGAAACAAGAAAGGAACAATTTGATTGATTTGATTGATTGATTATAGGATGGTAATATAAATGTGATTTCTGATTTTACCAGGAGCATACGCAACAGCACAGAAAGGAGGAAATTGGGATTTTTCTCATGCGTAACTGGCAATCCTATTGATGATTGTTGGCGATGTGATCCCCATTGGCAACGCCACAGAAAGCGCCTCGCTAACTGTGGCATTGGTTTTGGACGCAATGCCGTAGGTGGTCGCGATGGAAGATACTATGTTGTTACTAACCCTGGCGATGATGATGCAGTTAACCCAAAACCAGGCACACTTCGCCACGCTGTCATTCAAGACGAGCCTTTGTGGATTGTGTTCAAGAGGGACATGGTGATTACCCTCAAGCAAGAGCTCATCATGAACAGCTTCAAGACCATCGATGCTCGTGGAACCAATGTTCACATTGCCAACGGGGCTTGCATCACCATCCAGTTCATCACAAACGTCATAATTCACGGTCTCCACGTCCATGATTGTAAGCCCACAGGGAACGCAATGGTTCGTAGCTCGCCTAGCCATTATGGGTGGAGAACAATCGCTGACGGAGATGGCATTTCCATTTTTGGATCTAGCCACATTTGGATCGATCACAATTCTCTTTCAAATTGCGCTGATGGCCTCATTGACGCTATTATAGGGTCAACAGCCATTACCATTTCGAACAACTATTTCACTCACCATAACGAGGTCAGTTAATTAAATTTCCTATCCATCAATGTTTTTTATTGCATGGTTTATTTGATCTCGTGACTCTACAGGACGCCTAAAATTCTCTTCGAAAATGATTAACAGGTTATGCTACTGGGCCATAGTGACTCCTACCATAGAGATAAGCAGATGCAAGTGACCATTGCCTACAACCATTTTGGCGAGGGTCTTATCCAGAGGATGCCGAGGTAACTGATATAAGATGACCATCGTAGCCCTTGCACGGTTTAATTTCTCGTAGGATTTACAGAATAATTTTAATCAACGAGGCCAATTCATAAACCTTGCAGGTGCAGGCATGGGTATTTCCATGTAGTGAACAATGACTACACCCACTGGGAAATGTATGCCATTGGAGGAAGTGCTGAGCCCACCATTAACAGCCAGGGCAACAGATATCTTGCCCCTGCCAACGCTTTTGCCAAAGAGGTACCCTAAATAAATATGACTTCTTGTGATCCTAGTTATAAGACTCCTGTCCGGGTCGTAGGTTAGATAAATTCACTCGAGTAATCTAAATTTTGATCTTTTTTAATAGAAAAAAAAAAAAGATTTAATGACAATCACATTATTCATGATCATGAGAAAATTGATATTGGCAGGTGACAAAAAGGGTGGACACGGATGCTGGAGTATGGAAGAATTGGAATTGGAGATCAGAGGGAGACCTGCTGCTAAATGGAGCCTACTTCACCGCATCAGGAGCCGGAGCTGCAGCCAGCTATGCCAGGGCCTCAAGCTTAGGGGCAAAGTCCTCATCGATGGTCGGGGACATTACTTCAAACGCCGGTGCCCTTTCCTGCCGCAGGGGCCGCCGGTGTTAATTCTCATTAATCCCATCAACACTAAGAAACAAGAATACAAAAGTTGAGTACAAAAAAAAAAAAAGGTCAAAATTCTTCCTTCCCCTATTATTGCTATAGCAGTATCCAGTGAGTTTGTAGCTATTCCGTTTTACAGCATTTCCTTCTCAGTATTTCTCCCCAATGCCCGCCCATATATTTGGCAAGTGTGCATTATCTTACATGTGCCATACTGCTGTCACGCCAATATACAATATTCCACCTGTCACCTAGCCATTGATCGACCTCGGCCTGCTTTAAATGCTGCATTGTAGTTCGACATCTCTATTTCTCATAGAGTTTTAGTCCATTTGCTTCTCTGTTGTATAATTCAATCCCATATTGGATCAACCATGTCTCTGATATTGTCTGATTAATTAGCATCAAGGCTCCTTGCTTTAATCACCTGGTCTTGTAATTATGGATTGCCCTTCTTATCACCCCTGTAATTATTTGACACGTCAGTTCCACATAGATGGCACTCGATGCAATGATGCATTTAGCTCCTCGCTGTGAAACGTAATTACCCATTGATTGATCCATAAACGAGTCTTGGTTAACGAAAATGCATTAACATGATTTATTATATTTGTTAAATTCTAGTCCTTTTTTTATAGCATATTGTTGAATCTGTATAGTTACAATCTAATTCAGAATGAACCTCAGAGTCCTAGATTAGATATATTAACTTGAATCAATTTAAAAACTTGTTTAATATCGTGATCTAATTGTATTTTTAAAAAAATATTTAGCTTCAAATTATTTTTTATATGTTTTTGAATTATTTTAGACGTCAATGTAATTTTAAAAAATTATTTTAATGTATTTTTAAGTAAAAAATATTTTAAAAAAACAACATTTACCACAGCAAAGAAACACTGAACTTTAACTCCTTGGATACTTTGAATAAAGTTTAATCATACTCTAAACAAGTTTTAGAACTGAACTTACAAACTAAATTGGTAAAAACATATCATGAAAAAAATAAAAAAAAGCACAAGTGGTGACCATATTTACCCTTAATAAATAAATCATTGGCAATTTAAGAAGTGCTATATCAGACAAACTCCATGTGAGACATAATAGAAAATTCAATGAAGCAAAATAAAATATGGAAACAGGACAATCTTGAAGCATGCCAAATATAGTTTGATATTGATTAGTTTCGAAAGAATCCTTAATGAAAAAACAATAACATCGTCCCACTATTTTAAAACACAATTGAACCTCGGACCCAACAAACGTCCCAGAAATGCAGCAGAGACAATCCCAAAGACTAATTCCCCGCATTAACTAAATCCCAATATCCTGGACACAGGGTCAAATTAAGCTGGTAGGAAAAAGAAGAAGTAAGGGAACACAAATTATATTTATGTATTAACGTGACAGGTGTATCAACTAGCTAAAATCTAAAAATAAGTTTCAACATGCCAAACATTTTTTTTAACAAAAAGATCGTAAACTCAGATCAGATTTTAAGTCATGAATTTTCTGAGTTAAGTTAGGTTTAATAACTATGTTCAAAAAAAAAATATATATATATATAATAATAATTTTAGCTTATTTAGGTAATATTTAAGATTGTAGTAGTTAGTGTTTTTTAGAGTGTTATTTGTTTAAAAATATGTTAAAATAATTTTTAATTTTTTTTATATTAATATATCAATACGATTTAAAAATATATAAAAAAACTATAATTTTCAAAAGCCCTTTTTAACAAAAACAAACACACGCTCTTCCTTCCATGAGCCATGCTAAACTGGAAGAAGAAAAACAGGTTCTTAATCATTGTTGGATAAGAAGAAGAAAAACATGTCCTTAATCATTGTAAAAAGATGGGTGGCGTTTAAACCGAGTTTGTATATATGCTATCTTTTTCAATAAAGTTGCAAACTTAAAGCATATCTCGCTATCTTGATAAGGATGCTTAATGCCATAATTCTCAATGTCAAATTGAGAAAAAATAAAAAAATATTAGTAGTAGTTTGTACTTTGTAGTGTTAGTAATAGAATACATGAAAAGAAAAGGACTAAAACGTATTCATATAAAGCACGGGATGGAAGGAAGTATAAGCAACACTAACTTTAGAGTATAGGTTGTCTAATTCATTGTAAACTTATCAACAAAAACTAAAAATAAGTATAAAATGACCACTGTAACCATCTGTCTAGTTATTTTTTTTTAAATACATTTTTTTACATTTAAATTGTATTTAATTAAGTGCTAAATTAAAATATCAAGAAAATATATGGCTCATCTTAAATTCATAATAATTTTTATTTTGATCTAAAAATTTATTTTGTTTATTTTTCAATATCTAAATTAACAAAAGGAGAGATAAAGTTATCCAAAAACTATATAAAAAAAGGAAAAATAATCAAACTTGATGTTGACGGTTACATTTAATGAGAAAAGTTCGGTAATAATTGCTTTTTTTAAGGCTCTAATACACTGAGCTACTTCAGCCCACACACATGACCTAACCTTAAAAAAAAAAAAAAATCTTCAGCAATTATTTTTTATGAATATTTTTTTTTAATTTTATTCTTTAATATTAGGTTGAATTGATTTTGAGTTGATCTTTATTTTTTTTATCATATAATTAAAATATAAAAATATAATTAGCTCATAACCCAGGTGTTTACTAAGCTAATCAATCAATACAATACTTTGTCTAAATGTTAAAGAAAAAGTTGTGAGCTTCAATTTTTCTTTTTAAATCAAATCCCTGTTTATCAGGTTTTTATTTTTTATATTATTTTTTTATTCTTTGATTTTTTATCTTAAAATTTATCAAGTCAATTAGATTATATCAAAAAAATAACTCTAGAATGTAATTAGAAACCTGGACTTGATAAAAACTTAATTCGAGATTTTGAAGTTTGACTCATTTATCCAAATTAGATTTAATGAATATTAAAAAATTCCTTCGCAACTTAGCATATCTTTTACGTTCAAAAAATTTAGTCGAGCCCGCGGCGCACCACAGGAAATAAACTGGAAAAATCGCTAGATGTTAATTATACTGTTATTGTGGAGTCGTGGCGTGTGAAATTTATTGAGGAAAAACGCATCAATGATTACAGTAATCTAGAATTGAATAATACACAAAACACGAATACAAATCTTAATTATTGTTCTAAGAATAATAATAAAAAAAACAGAAGCTAACAACTCATAATTAGACGAAGTCAAAGATGAATAATATTCTAACTTTGAATACTATCCTCTCAAGTTACATGCACCTACCATGCCATTTTATTTGTCTCAAATTCATAATTCAATAACGCCCGAGTCTAATTAATAAACAGAAACAAATATAGTTAATACAGTCAGTCCACAAGCACATTTCACCTTTTGACCATAGCGATGGAACGAGCACAAGAAACAAAGAATAGGACCATCTTGGCCAATAATTGTAGTGCGACACGGCACCTAAATAATTGTATGACTATGAACCAATGGCATAGTTCCCATTGGAGAGGTCATGGTATTTTCTCATAGCACACAGAGTTCAAACAAATCTTGTCATGCAGGACAGAGCTTACAGGGTGCGCATATCAAGCTTGAAAAGCAGATCAAACATGGAAAAGCAGGACCTCTGCCACATGCATGCTGGTCAAAACAACATGTAGCGAGCACTGCATGTGGGATGTTTAGGGATCAAATACGCATATCAGGTTTGAAATGCAGATCAAACATGGAAAAGCAGGACCACTTCCATATCAGTGTCCTTTAACCATGCACAGAACAAGCCAAAGGTAGGCAACCGAGGTTATCCCATGTTGTCCTGTCTATGTCTCCAAGTGACAGGACTATGTTCTATACAATAATTTTATGACATCGATGAAGCACATGATAAAACAAATGAATAGTTGTGCAAGAACATGCAAGGCAGTGTCCAGAAACCATGTCGGGCAAATTGGCAAGCAATCAAAACTGTGAGAAACTAGATCTGGTCTATCTGGTTCAAACACAACGCTTTTTCACACAAATTGTAGCAAATGAGAATGTTAAGATTAAACATCCACCTAAATAAGTAAAGAGAAAAAAAAATATAGGCAGTCTAGTTTTATTTACTACCTCAACCGCAAATCTCCTTCTGTGCAAACATTGCAGCAACTTCATAGGTCCTCTAGGTTATTGATGCCAGATCACCGGCCGAGAAGAATTTCATGGCAATGAGGCTGTAGGTTTACTTGACGCATAGATAACCTAAGGTAGAGACTAATTTGCATTGTGCAATTTGGGGTCGTGAACCAACATAGGGCAGACCATCACTTCCCGTGTGGGAAGTAAGGCCAGCTTATGCTGATTGATTATGATTATTAAGAAACTCAAGGTCCTAATCAGACTGTTTCTATGATCTGAAGTTTTTGTATGCTTCTAAAACAGGCTAGATTCTCCAACCTAAAAATCAGTCACCCTTGAAGCAGAACATTCTAAATTTTGAACTAGTCTGTTGGCTTAAAGAAAGGGAAAAGGGCTAATGTTTCTGAACAGAAGATAGGTTAACAGTTTGTAATCACGTCAGAGGTCAGCCCTTTCATGATGAGAGAAGGACAGATTATCAGGGAACAGGTAGGTAAAGAGTCATGGAGGATGAGTAAGTAAAGAAGTTACATCTGAAACTTTACCTGTCATACAAGTCTTGCTAGACTTAGCGGTGCATGGAAATATAGTACAGTTGAATATCATAAATTCATAATTCCTGAACCAAATTCTAAAACCTGAAACTAAAAGCTCAGCTCATTTTGCCTAGCCAACCACCCAAACCCTGAAAAAAGCCTAGGAGTAGGGAAGATATATATCTTGTTGCAGGATTCTATTTTCATAAATAATGGAGTCAAATCCTCAGCTCAAATTCTTTGACAGTAGAGACTCTCGAGATTTACACCTGAGCATAACAACATGAATACAAGCCAGTTAAAGAAAATGGAGATTACCAATTACTTGATGGATTAACCATCAGCTAAAGGCAAGACTGTAGGATGGAATCCCAAGAAAATACAGAGAGAAATTTTAAAAAACCAGGCTGAGAAGAACTGTGAAGTAGTAAAAACTCCATAACAATTGTAAATGGAAACGTATAATGAAGCTAGAAGCCTTTTATTCCCGAACTTAATATCATGGGAGTATATATCTCTCATCAATCTAAGAAACTTACACCACAAAAAGTGACCCGATATGGATAGCACACATATTTTGTATTCATAGTACAACAAATTAACATATAAATTGAACTTATATCGAATGTATCACCTGAAATCACCTCAACCGAATTACCCCTGTCTCCCTTATCTTCTGTAGGCAGGACGCCAACTTTCATCATACCGCTGCCTCCTCAAATTTCCCCTTTCGACTCAATCAAATCCAAACAGCGTCCATGCCACAAGAGCTGGCTCTCCACTACTCTCCATAATAAAAGAACCCAAGCAAACACACTGGATGGAAGCATCAGACCTGCTAAACAGATTCTCTGTTGATGAAATTTACAAGATGAAATGGATAGCCCACAAGTAACCTTATCCGCACGCTACAGGAAATCCCTCCCAAAATTCTCCTGATCAAGTTCATATCTTAACTTCCCAGGTTGACTCTGCGTGATAATTACAAAACATTAGACCAAAAACACAAAATTGTCAAAAACATCACATCAAATCAACGTAAAGATCCCTCTCGGCCCTTAAAAAATAATTCCATTCAAGAAAAAATGAATTTGTAATCCACACTATTCCGTTCAACTTTGCTGAATTTCCATGAAAAAATGAAGCTCAAAACACCAAAAAAATTTGATTAAATCTGATCGTAACCATATCAACTCGGCTAATCTTAGAAAATCAAATTAATAACAATTAAAAGCAATGAAACTAAACCTTGGCAACAGTATCAGCAATAAACTTTCGATGCCGAAGAGCTACAATTTCCCCATTACGAACAGCAACACAATCTCTGGGCATCTCAAACAAGGAAAGTGAAAATTGCTTAAAAACAACACCAACATCGAAATAAATAAGACCTGAACTCGGCACATCAACTCGAATCCCTTTAACAGGAAACCACAGAAACAATTCCTGCGACGAAATCCCCGATAAAGCTCCGATCTGCCCGTAACTCAAACTGCCCGTAACATTCATATCGTAATGCAATTCACTCTCAAACTTCGCATTGCAAGCCTGATCCAAGTGTACCTCGAAACGCCCCGTTTCATCGATCTTGAATTCCTTCACTCCCTTCGGTAGCAACCCTATGGGGAGCCCGTGCGCTTTTAAGACATCGTATATCGATTTTTCCTGATCGGAATAGACGGTTGTCATTGATATTACAAGAAATGAAAGGTAACAAATTAAACGAAGCATTTTATTTTTCTTCCTGTGGTTAGAGCATGGACTTAATTTAATGGTTATTTACAGTTTGGGGAATGTGAATCAGGGCTAGGGTTTAAGGATTTGTTTTTGAGAGAGAATGGTGGAGGAATGGAGGAGCTTGGAGAAGTAGTAGGAGGAGAAGAACAAGACAGCGGTGCCAGCTTGCATACAGCAATGATTAGGAGGATGATCAATTATTGGCATTGATTAGGTACTGTTTGGTATATTGAAAGTAATTTTTTAAAAAAATATATATATTAAAATAATATTTTTTATTTTTAAATTTTAAATTTTATTTTTAATATTTACATATTAAAATCATTTAACAATATAAAAAAATATTTTAAACTATTTGTTTTTCAAAAATACAATGTCATTATAAAAACAAATAGTTCCTTATAGGACCAACATGCAATCAACCCAACCCAAATTCTGGGTTATAACATAGTTTGTTGCAAAATCTAACCTAGAAATGGTTGTAAAATATAACCTTGACGCAGGGTAGCACTAGTATCAGGAGATTAACTTTAAAAAAAATATTAAAAAAATATTATTTTGATAAAAAAATTCATTAAAAAGCTAACAAATTAAAAGTTGTGCTTCAACCAAATCAAGTTTGGATCAACTAGAGTAATTTATATTTTTATTACTCTATTTTTGACCTAATTAATTAAATTTTTTCTTTTATATTTTTAGCTCAAATAAATTTAGGTTATGGTTAGCCAAGTCTCAAGCCAGTCTAGATTTTAGATATCAAAATAAAAAGATTTGTAGATTTACATGATATACTAGTTTCCTATTTGTTCTCCTCTACCAATAGAAAATTGCCATGTGTTATTGGAATGTTGTTTGGCACGTGGATCAAGGAGTGGTATTTAAAGCCTATTTGGAAGAGCGTGTTTGGCAGTGTGGTAGCGGTTGCTTTTCAAATAACTTTTCGTGCCGAAATACATGCCAATGATGTTTTTTCATTTTTTAAAAATCATTTTTGACATCAGCACATCAAAACGATCCAAAAAGTACAAACCGCACTCAATTTTAACAAAAAACAAATTTCAAAATTTTGCAAAACACAGCCCCAAACACCACCGTGGTGGAGATTATTTTTTAAAATGCTTTTTAATTGAAAATATATTAAAAAAAAAATTTTAAAAAATTTATTTTTGACATCAACACATTAAAATAATCCACAAACACCAAAAAATTTAATTAATTTGAAGCTCAAAATAATAATATTGTATTAAAAAATAATATCTATATTTGAAATATAGATATTAAATGAAAAACTTATAAATATTATACATATATGTTTTATATTAATATTGAAATATGTATATATCATATTGTATTAAAACAAATCTAAATGTCTTACAAATATATCTTTATAATATAAATATATATATTTAGATAACTTTCAGGTTGAGTTTAACAATAATCATGCCTTATCCATTACATATCAAGATAATTATCCAAAAACTATTTACTTATTCGGATTGGGTTGATATGCATTTATTTCATATTAAATTATCATCCATAAATACTTGTAGAGAACATGATTTAACAAGTGATGAAAAAAAAAAAATTGCTTTGGATAAACATCATATTTTTTTTTAAAAAAAAAATCTTGATTTCACAAGAGAATTCAATTTATTTTTTCAATATATTAACATTGTTTTATATGATTTAAAAAAAATAGTTTTTTGTCCCTGTCAAACTCAATTAGCATGGATTAACTTGCAAGATAAACAAGGTTTTATTAAGTATAAAGCTAAAAGGTAAGGAGAAAATATTGTTTCCTCACACGCCTATTAATATTGTGGATTATAATAGTAATTTACAATATTTTTTTTGACCTTTTTTTTCCTTTGTTTATTGATTTTTTTTTAAATTTAGTCCTTATATAATATGTTTATAGGGATTTAAAGTTGATAATATTTTTTATATGATTATCATGGTATCAAGAAAACATCTCAGCATCAGGTTGATATCAAAATAATATTTTAACATTGTGGTATGGTCTATTTTTTCAAAAGTTTAGTTAAATAAAAAATGATTTAAAAATAACCTGGTTATTAAACTTTGTGGAGTTAATGACTCGGTTTGGCAAGGTAACCTTGGTTGCCCCGGTTCGCGGGTTTAGCAATGATTTTACTTTTTACTAATTGAACTCGATTATTTGATCGTTATTTTTTCTTTTTATCATATAGTTAAAAAAATAGTTTCAGAAAAAAAAAAAACATGTTATTAAAATTTAAAAAGTTCATGGGCATGTTGACAAGTTTAACGAGTGTAACTTTTGATAAAAAACATTTATTAAAATTGAATTGATTGAGAATCAAGTTTCATAATTTATTTCGTTTTTTTTATGACGTTGTCATAGTCTTAAAAAAAGTCTCAATATTGTATTAACGCTCGATTTTGCAATCATCTATTTTTGTTATCATATAGTTAAATAAAAAATAGTTTTAAAAAAAACAAATTATTAATCTCAATGGAGTTCATTGCATAGTGTATGGGTTTAACGTGTTGACCTAAGTTGCCTGATTCACATATTTAACGAATTTACCCATCAAATCTGATATGTTTATTTTTTAGTTTTGGTCCTTTAATTTTTCTAATTGTTTGTTTTTATTTCATTCTTCTTCAATATTAGATTAGTTAAAAATGAAATTCATGGTTTATTTTTTTTTATTTTGTATAGGGTTATCAAGATCTAAAATAAATATCTCTTTTAGGGTTTATGTTCGATTTTGCAAGCCTAATTTTACCATAAAATTAAATAAAAATATTTTTTAAAAAAAAACAATAAAGTAATTACACTTATTGAAGTCCATTATCCAGGTTACAAGGTGGCTGATGTTGATTAAATCTGGCATCGTCTCAATATTAAAAAAAAATATCATTTTAAAGTTTTTTTAAAAGTTATGTCATGTTTTATTGGTTATCCAAGTTTTTTTAAAACTTATTAAATTAAATGATTTACTTTGGATTAATTCTCACGCGGTTTAATTCGAAACTTGAGTTAGGCATGAAACTAGGTTGATAAGTTTTAAGATCAAACCACTTAATTGAATTTAATGAAACTGTCAAAAAAATCTTCATACATTTAACTTTTTTATAAAAAAAATAGTCCGACTTCCCAAAAAACGCATATAAATATAATAGTAAATATGATAATTACTTGGCAAAAAATTCTCCCACTGGACCAATGCTTGGATGCTATTTTATAATGATTTATTAACTCCACTCCCGTCGTAAAAAAAATACAACAAAATAATAATAATAATAATAATAGTAATTTAACCTTTGACTTGATCAAGTTAAAAGTAATCTATCAATAGAGAAAGGAAGGGCGAGACACTACATGTGAAGGATGGAGATGTTTGGGCATGAAGTATGATTATGATTTTGTCTTCACATGTAATAATAAACAATAATTTCGTTACTATTAATGTTAGAGGATTTATTCCTAAGCATGTCTCCATGAATAATTGTATTCTTGTCATGTTGGTTCGACAAACGTATCATGTTTTGCTTCAACAACTTCGTTTGTTTGTAGAAATGTATATTGCTGGGCCCTACAGATCGATAATACTCAAGTTATTGAAATATATTTGATTTGAAAAAAATACTAAATTGATATTTTTAAAAAAATATCTTTAATTATTTTGATGTTGTAATATAAATAAATAAATATTATGTACCTAAATATAATTTAAACTAAAATGATAGTACTGTATTGTATAAAAGGAGGGAGTGGCGTAAAGTGCACAAGTGTTATGGTAAAGTTTTCTTTGTTTTTTCTCCTCCTCCACCTCATTAACTTTTATTAATTTACAGTGATTTAACATTAAAATTACTTGTTATGGTGAATTAGAGTTTATCTTAACATTTTTTTTTTAAAAAAAAGGCTTAACAAACATGTGCAAATTACATAAAATATTTAACAATCACTAACAGTAAATAGATTAAGGGGTAACATTGTATGATACTCATTGTGTTTTTGGTAAAATTAAAAGGTTTGATACTTAATTATTAATAGGCAATATAAGTTTCCTTTGCAAGATAAAGAAGGTAAGAAAAAAAAAACATAGCTATGAAACCTAACTCAACCCATAACCTGACTCAAGGCTCGGATCATAGGTTATGTGAATTAATCCGAGTTGACTTGGGTTAATCTATATTTCAAAATTATTATGTTAAAATGATGACATTTTATTTTTTAAAAGAAAAGTTAAATTGAGTTTCATTCTGGACTCTCAAGAATGTCATTATGTTTAGTCTATTCTGAATAGTGTAATCGTCTACAGGAGTTAGTGGTGTCTGGTAAATCAAAGTGACTTGTAACTGATACTTGCAAAAGGTCTCATTTAATAGATATAGGGACTTTTAAATGTTTAAATCAATTACTTTATAGAGGGAGAAAGTGCAATGATAATTTAGAAAAATAGACTCTGGAAATATTATGCTAAAAGTATTAAGAATGAAAAGATTATGAACCTTGAGTTTGAAAGATTCATAATATATTTATAGCCTATGAAATTTGTTATTTTGTAGAAGGGAGAGGTTAAAGTGTAATTTTATTCTTGTGACATTTTGAATTATATTCTACTTAAAACAATATATATTAGATCATTATAAAATATTGAAGGATTCATGCGGGGTTCAGAAAAAACTCTTAAAGTAATGCCTTACCTGAGCCTATTAAAAATGAAAAATAGATCTAAAAGAAATGCTAGGATCCAAGCATGTTAGGCTCAGGCATGGTAGCCTAATCCCACAGGGATACAGGGTGCATGCCTAGATGGTGAACTATCATTCTTGAGCCTATGCACCTTTATAAAAGCTGAGCTTAGGTGTAACAGTTTGAGTTCATGGGTGTGTTTTTGAATCTCTTTTAGGGAATGATTTGAGTTTTTTGAGCCCATTAAATTTGAATTTATCACTTTGTTAAATTCATGAAAAAACTCATTAATAATAACTATTTAACATGATCATAGCTCTTTTTTCTTGTTTCGTAAATCTTTCACTTCCAAAATCATGTATTGAAAACCCACCAATCCCTTATATTACTCTTAATGATTTTTTGAACCCCGTTTATGTTGTCCATAATCTTCTATGGATATGTGGACCATATACTAACCGAGTACATATTTCATATTACCTATGGTAATCGATTATTACTTTTAACCATAAGATTTTTCAGAATATACTTTTTTTTTTGTACAAAACCAATGAAACCCTTGCAATTTCAATTTTTTCCTTAGTAAGTTGGAAAATATTTAATGTATAATGTTTGCCATAATATACTTTAGAAAAATATAAAAATCAACAAGGATAAATAAATCATATAACAAAAAAGAATGGTAGTTTAAATGGTATGATATAGGGTGCGATATGCTTTTTAAATTATTATTTTTTTCAGATTGTTTCTTCTATTTTTTAACATCATAATATCGAAATCATAAAAAAATTAAAAATAATATTAATTTAATATTTTTTTTCAAATAAAATCTATTTTTAATAGCACAGTCACAAGTACAGGGCTAGTTCCATGGAAATAACGGGGCCAAATGTGTTGCTTGGAAGTGAATATTATCGAGCATTGAGATAACAACATGGCCACAAGATACGTGCGACATGGATTCTTATGTTAAGGTGGATGGTCATCCAATCGGTTTCTTCACTTAAATTTTAGTTAGGGATGATGATTTTTTATTTGATTTAATTTTTATTAAAAAAATAATTAAATCAAAATTTTTATATAAAAAAATCAAAATCGGTTCAAACTGATCGGTTTCAGTTCGATTCGGTTTTTAAGATAAAAACCAATTCAAACCAGTTTGGCTAGGTTTTTTTAGTTTTGGCTCGGTTTTTTCAATTTAGCTCTTTTTTTTTCAGGTTTGGCTCTGTTTTTTTCTTGTTTTTTCAGTTTGGGGTCGATTCGATTTGGTTTTTTTAGTTTTAGACCTATAAAACCAAAATCAAATTGAACCGATCAATTTTTTCAAAATTTTAATTATTTTAATTGGATTTTTTCACTGTTAGGTTTTTTTTGTTATATTTTTTTCGTTTTCTCGGTTTAATTAATTTTTTAGGTTTTTTGCTTACCTTTAATTTTAGTTTGTTGGACTTGGCTTAAAGCCAAAATATTTGGGTTCTGTTTTTATATATATATATATATATATATGGAGTCGATATTTTTAATTTTAATTTATTTTTCAAATATAAATTAAAAAAAAAACACAACTAAATCAAAACTAAAACTCAATTATTGAATTGAAGAAGGCGAATATTGAAGAAATCAAACCGCTCTAGTTTGAAACATATTATCTTTTAGCAAAATATGAAATCTTAAATTTTAGTTAAAAATAGTTTATAATATATAATTAAATATAATCGCTATTGGTTTTTATATATAATAAAATAAAGGAGAATAACGTGTCTTACTTACAAAATTAGGGTTTGGAAGTTTTATTCAAGGAAAAACATTGATGAAAACATGCAACAATACAATAACACTTAAGTAAATAAATATTATGTACCTAAATATAATTATAAGAAAAGCTAAATAAAATGGGGAAAGTACTATTAACTTTTCTTATTTTTGTGGATTGCTATAGTGGTTTTTTATATTTATTTTTACACTTTGTTTTTTTTTTGTTATGATTTTTTTAAAAATTATTTTTGTCAATTTTATTTTTTAATATTGAGATGGTTAAAAATTTAGCTTTGTAATTTTTTTTCTTTTTCTTTTTTTCTTTTTATGAGGTTAGCATGGTTTGCGGGTTTGTCAAGGTAACCCAGGTTGCCCAAGTTTATGGATGTGATGAGTGTTTTTTTAATTGAACTTGACTTTTTAATAATTTATTTTTTCCCCTCATATTATTAAAAAAAATAGTTTTAGAGAAAAACAATGTTATTAAAGTTTATAAAGTAATAAAAATTAAAGGATGTGAGGGAAACTATTGTTCACCCAACACTCATTGTATTGTGGATTTCATAATCCACAGTGTTTTGCTTCTTCTTTTTTTCTTTTTCTTTTTTTTTCTTTTTGAATTTTTATTATGATTTTTACCATGAAAAAATTACAACGAAGCCCCTAAATGCAAGGCTAGAAAATTGGAATGGCATGGGTAATGTCATAATTCCGTTGTTTGACCAAACATGAAAATACAAAATAACCCATGTGTAGAAAGTATTGAATTATTTTATTTCAGGGTTAAATTCATTATTTTACTGTGCATATACAAACACAATTACTAAAATAACCCCACTCAATTTCCAAAAGACATTCACGTCCTGTGAAAATCCTACACGCGAAGCAAAGATAAAAGAGAAAATGACCAAGGGGCAAGACAATAAATATACTATTGAAAAAACTTTTACACGTGATTTTTTTTTTTTTATGATTTGTTTTCAAAAACAATTTTGTTGAATTTTGTTTTTTACTATTGAGATGGTTGAGAATTTAGCTTTGTAATTTTTATTTTATTTTATCTTTTCATAAAGTTAGCATGGTCTGCGGGATTGTTGAGGTAACCTAGGTTACCTCAGTTTATGGATGTGGTGGGTTTTTTTAATTAAATTTGACTTTTTTATAGTCTATTTTTTTCATATTGTTAAAAAAATAGTTTTCGAGAAAAACCATGTTATTAAATTTTATGAAGTAACATAAATTAAAGAAAGTGAGGGAAATCACTGTTCACCCAACACCCATTTCACTGTGGATTGCATAATCCACAATATTTTCCTTTACTTTTTTTTTTTTAATTTTTTTTTAATGATTTTTTTCAAATCTATTTTTATCGATCTCATCTTTTAAAATTGATATTGTTGAGAATTTAGCTTTGTAATTTGCTTATTTATATATATATATAAGATTAGCGTGGTTTACAAAGTTAACCTAGGCTGCCTCGGTGTACGAGTTTGGTGGGTTGTCTTTTCTTTCTTTTTTAATTGAACTTGACTTTTTTTATGGTTTTTTTTTTCTCATATAGTTAAAAAATAGTTTTAGAGAAAAGCTATGTTATTAAACTTTATAAGATAACAAAAATTACAAGGTATGGGGAAAGCATTATTCATCCACGCATATTGCATTGTGAAAAATAATAATAATTCACAATGTTTTTCTTTCTTTCCTTTTTCTTTATGTTTTTGAATTTTTGTTAAGATTTTTTTTTCAATTTTTTTTGTCGATTTCATCTTTTCATGTTGAGATTATTGAAAATTTGACTTTATAATTTGTTTCTTTTTATTTTACTTTTCTATAAGGTTAGCATGGTTTGTGAGTTTGCCATAATAACTCGGGTTGCCCTGGTTTACGAGTTTCGTGGGGTGTCTTTTTTTTTTAATTGAACCTGAATTTTTTATCATCTATTTTTTTTCTCATATAGTTAAAAAAATAGTTTCAGAAAAAAAAAAGTTATGTTATTAAGATTTATAAAATTCATGGACCTATTTACAAGTTTGACTAGTTAGCTTGGTTTGCGGGCCTAACAAGTTTTACTTTTTTAAAT
The DNA here is from genome assembly GCA_030145905.1 of Populus davidiana. Classification (NCBI taxonomy): domain Eukaryota; kingdom Viridiplantae; phylum Streptophyta; class Magnoliopsida; order Malpighiales; family Salicaceae; genus Populus; species Populus davidiana. Next base: position 21,937,874 of record CM057790.1, read on the forward strand.
GAGTTTTTTTTTTCTATCCTTAGATATTGGATTAATTAGAAATTCAATTTCATAAGTAGTTTTGTTTCGCTTTTTATGAGATCATCGTGATCTAAAAACAATCTCGTTATTGAGTTGGTATTTGATTTTGCAATCATTCATTTTTGTTATCATATAGTTAAATAAAAAATAAATTTGAAAAAAAAAAAACAAAATATAATCCTAATGGAGTCCATAACCCTGTTCAATGGTTTGACGTACTAGCTCGGCTTATCCGATTTACAAGCTTGACGAGTTTACTTATCGATAGGATATGTTTTTTTTTGTTTTTTTAATTGTTTTTAATTTATTCATTTTTGATTTCATCATTTAATAATGAATTGGTTGGGAAATAGACTGCATTAATGATTTTTGTTTGCTTTCTAGGAATAATTGTCTCAAATAAGTGTCTATTTGTAGGCTAGTGCTTAATTTTATGAGCATCTGTTTTTATCATATAATTAAATAAAAAAATTATAAAAAAGTTATTAAATCAATAGAATTCATAACCTAGGTTGTGGAGGTGCGAGGTTGATACACTCTGTTATTATGTCAATGTTTTTAAAAACTAAATCATGTTTTTATCGATCATCAAAATTGTATTTGAACATATAAAATTGATTAATTTAAATCGAGCTAACCCTTACATGATTTAATTAAAAACTTGAGTTAGATAAAAAGTTGCGTCGGGAAGTTTCAAAATCAATTCATTTAATTAAGTTTAATAACACTTTTAAAAAATTCTTCATACTCTTAATTTTTTATATATATATTTTATTTTAAAATTGACCCAACTCATGATAAAACATAAGCCGATATACTAGGATAAACTAAAATGATAATACTTCCTTGTAAAATTTCTCTCTCTCTTTATCTTAACATTTAAAAAAAAACGTTTAAAAAAATGTGCAAATTACATAAAATATTTAACAATCACTAACAGTAAATAGATTAAGTGGTAACATTGTATGATACTCATTGTGTTTCCGGTAAAATTGCTAAAATTAAAAGGTTTGATACTTAATTAATAATAGGCAATATAAGTTTCTTTTGCAATATAAAAAAGATAAAAAAAAATAGTATAAAAAAAATATTGCTATAAAATTTAATTTAGCTCATGACTTAACTTAATCCCAGGCTCCGATTATAGATTAAATTGATTAATGACTCATATTAATTTTAAACAATATTTATTTCAAAATTATTAAGTTAAAATGATTATATTTTTATTTTTATTTTAAAAAAAGTTAAATCAAGTTTCATTATGGTTTTGAATGAGTCAAATGGGTATCAAGGTGCATGATTTATCGAGTTAACTCGTAAGGTTAGACAAAGGGCATGAGGAAGGTGACTGGTGACTTGATCCGCATCGAAAAAACCAACCGTGCGGTTCACTGTGGTGAAAGGCATAGAGACTGTTTGGAGAGTCTCCAATATAATAAATACAGTATACTCACTTTTTAAAGGAGAAGAAGAGCACAGAGAAATGGCAACATCATCTCTACACAGACTCTCCTCTCAAATCAACCGCATTCCTTCTCTCTCTCCCTTCACCAAATCCATCCTCACCCGCTCCTCCGCCACCACCACCGCCGCCGCCAAAGTCGCCGATAGAATCGTGAAGCTCTCTGCGATCGATCCGGACGGCCAGAAGCGAGAGATCGTGGGTCTTTCAGGTCATACTCTCCTCAAAGCCCTAACAAATAACGGCCTAATCGACCCAGCCTCGCATCGCCTGGAGGAGATCGATGCTTGCTCCGCCGAGTGCGAGGTCAACATCGCCCAGGAGTGGCTCGAGAAGCTGCCCCCGAGATCTTATGACGAGGAATATGTGCTGAAGAGGAATTCGAGAGCTAGAGTTTTGAACAAGCATTCAAGGTTGGGTTGTCAGGTTGTGCTTACCAAGGATCTCCAAGGTATGGTTGTTGCCGTCCCTGAGCCTAAGCCTTGGGATATTCCATAATCAGAATAATGCTGATTTAGCGGGGCTTCACAGCTTGTTTGTTTGGGATTAAATGATGAATAATGCTAATTTAGTGGGGCCAGACAGCTTGTTTGGGATTAAATGTTGAATAATGCGCACAATTGAAATGAATTCTTGTTTTGATTCAGTTGGATATTTGCAATATTTCCCTTCAGTTGGGCGTCCTTTGAATTTATTTCTGCTGTTCTGATTCAGTTAAGGCTTGTGTTTTCTTTTGATTGCTAAGAAAATGCTGGATAGTAAAGGATATCTGGTGAATGTTATTTGTTGTTGCGGATATGAGAAAACTCAGTTGTAAGTTTTAGGCATTGATACGCTGGTTGGGTTTACAAACTTACCGAGTTACCTTGAAATAGAGAAAGAGGTAGGAAAATTTAGAATCACCTGTCGTCTGGATTATAAATTGGTTCAACTTTGTTCATTTAGCATATTGGTTGCAAGTAGATTTATTGAAGGGCCCTGTGTGCCTGTTTAATCAGGTTTCTTTTACAATAACCTTAAATCTTGAAATGACATTTTGGTTTAGAAATGCCATGGAAGCTCTGGAAATGGTTTTCTAATCAGGTTCCATCTTGTACAGTTGCAGAGCTTGGGACTCTTGAGTTTTTTATATCTTTAAAGAGCAACTTGATAGAAATTCCTACTTTGGAGTGAGTCTTTTACTTGTAGTGTTGGATTATGAGGTGTCTGTTAGAATAGTCAGCAAATGAAGGTAAAGTAGGTTTTGTTCAAGAGAAGTGCTCCATACTGAGTTAAATGACTGAACTTTTCAAAGAGAAACTAATATGTATTGAATTATTTCTTAAGACCTGATCGCTGCTTCTAAAGTTTGTGATCTTAATCAACTAAAGTAAATTTTAGAATTTTTTATGATTTTTATCCATTGAAAGGGTTATGGAATTACTTGAGATTCTAACTTTAAGTGGTGTTTTGAGATTAATTGAGAAGTTCAAGATTCATAAAAAGTTTGAGATATCATAATTCTTAGTTTAGCATTGGAAATTCTGGTTTGGGCACTTCTTTGAAGATGGTCCAACTTTTTTATGCTATGGCGTCTGCTGCCAAAGTAGTCCTAGACAACATGGAGTTGTAAATCATGGGAATTCACATCAAATAACTTCAAGCATGCACATGCCGGGGTTTCTCTTGGAGACAACACTGGATGGGTTTAATCATGAGCATATTTCCTATGCAGTTGAGGGTAAAAGAAAAGTTGTAAATTTCAAATTTGTGGGATTATCTCCTTATTAAGGCTTACCTTGGCGAGCACCAAAGTCACTTAGCACAATCCAGTCTAGGAACTTTCCATCTTGGTTGCTTGTGCTGTTGCAGGTTCCTAGGTTGCCTGTATTTTTAAGTTGGTGAAGATACAATGGTAAATCCCAGTTGCCAATTCAAGTTATGGCAGTACAAATTGGTTGAACTTGCGTGTTAATTTTGGAAAGGTTGATTGTTTTGTGAGAATCAGTTTGGGATGTCCAACAACCATAAATTGCCAGTATACTTACTGGAAATCTTAATTTTATCACCCAGAAAAGAAAGGTAATTAAGAATGTTTTAGGCATGTGTAGGAAGAACGTCCTCTTGTGTTTATTCATGGAGGTGGATTGGAGCGGTGTTTATCGAGGAGGAGTTGGTAAGTTCTTGCAATAAGTTGTGAGCGGTTTGTGTTTTGCCATTGCTAAACATAAGAATGTTTCGTAAGTAAAGCTTAGAGTTCATTAATGTATAAGTATATAAAAGCAAAACTAATGGCAAACATGCTTTCAACATAAAAAATAATAATAAAATACTAGCATTTATACTAAGCATATATTCAAACTTGCAATAGATATAAAATAAAAAAAGCCTAGCATGCATTCTAATAATAAAATTAATTATGCTTAAATTAAAACAAGAAGAAGGATATTTATTTCTTGAAGTACTTTAAAGTAATTAATCTTGGTTGTTATTAATGATGAATTCTTTATTTTTAAAGTTTTATTGTTTATGATTTGTTCAACTAGGATGTTTGTAATATGATTTCAATAATGCTATCTTGATTTAGATGTAATTTTAAATAAGATCTTTAAAAAAAAACTCAAATATTTTTTTAAAAGATAAATTTAAATTCTAGATTTGAGAGGAAAATAATAGACATAAAAAAAAGAAGAAGAAAAACACTAAAACCATGACACATACCATAATATAGAGTTTACTTAGGGCTCAAAACTCCGTGCATAGTAAGAGAATATGCTTAATTGGATTTACTTATAATTGTGCAGAATGTAGATGTATGCTGTGCTGTACCATGTTTCTAAACAAATTAATTTTTTTTTATTTGAAATAATTTTTTTATGTTTTTATATCGTTTTGATGTGTTAATATCAAAAATAATTTTTTTAAAATAAAATTTTTTATTTTAATATATTTCTAAACAAAAATACTTTGAACTGCTACCATTATCGCTACCATAATATCTAATTGGCCTATAGAATCACACACACATGTATAAAACAATGGCATCATGCACATACATAGAATGAACGTTGCATAAGATTCTTAAATATATAAGAGAGCTTTTCTTTTGTTTTTGTTTGGTTAAAACATAATCATTAATTTGATGGAACATTTTAGAATTTTAGTTGATACTTAGAGTGGGAGCCTGTTTATCTATGCGCCTAACCGTGTTTGCCATGTAAAAAGCTTAATTATAAAGTATTGTCAAGATGGAATTCAAAATTAGTTTGTGTGTTTTAATTATGGCTAAAGGTTTTTTCGGATATAATTTTGCACTTTGGTGATATTTTTTTTTATCCTTTAAATACTATAAAAAAAGTATTCAGATTAATCCTTTTGTTTTCATGCCTAACTCATAAAACTTGTCTAATTTGCTAAAGGACTTAAAAAAACCAATTTTGATATTACCTCGATAAAGGTGATTTTTATATTGTTTATGAATCAGCCTGCAATATATCAGGGTCTAATTTGCTAAAGGACTTAGAAAAATATATCAGGGTCCATAATTTTTTATTATTTGATTTAGTTTTTTATTTTTAAACTGAATAAATGGTGTTTCGAAGGTGAAAATATAATTATTAAGGTTTTTATTATGCCTTTTTTAGATTGTTTAGGTGAAGATGGATTAAAATTTAGGTTTTGGATAACTCAAACTCGAATTCTAATTTTTTTATGTTTTAGTATAAAACTCATCTAATTTGCTAAAAGACTTAAAAAGATTTTTTTTATATTAATGAATTCGTTTTGAACAGGATAGCTCCATAAAGATGATTCTTTTCTTTAACCATGCTAAAAATTATATATATCAGGGACCATAATTTTTTTATTATTTGATTTAGTTTTTTATTTTTAAATTGAATAAAGGGTGTTTTGATGGTGAAAATAGGATTATTAAGGTTTTTATTATACTTTTTTTGGATTGT